>OW121769.1:0-600000 GCA_933228765.1 Miltochrista miniata
CAGCTCCGCCGCCATTTTGAAAAACTTTGATCGCTTGTAAAATCGGAACGGGGCGTCGTAGAGGAGTCTGGGTTTTTCTGGGCGACTCGGCGGCCTCTCCCACACCATATAGGGGGGGACTGGGGGGAATAGGGGGGACAAAATTTTTGTTGGCTGAAAAGGCTACCAGAGGGTGGGTCTCGGCGCGCTCTCCAAGAATAACCCAAACACGAGCGGGATCGGACCAGCGGTTCCGGAGTTACAGGAGTTTTTAGAAAATTCGGCCGCCATCTTGGAAAAATTTGTAACCCTGTAGCACCGGAACCCCTTGGGCTAGCGACGCCGTGTTTGGGGTCTTCGGAAAGGGCTCGGCGAGGGCTACCAACTGGGCCTCTCTACACAGCTCTATCTAGAGTGTGTAGAGTTTGGGGACCAAAATTGTACTTTTTCGGCAAATACTCAACGGGGGAAGTTCTGGTTTTCGACCAATATTAGGCCAGGGGACACTCCAAGAGCAGACACCGCAACTTCCTGTGCCAGACCGCACTCCTTGACTGGTTCTAACGAAGTAGAGTAAGTGACCTAGAATTTTAAGCTTTTTAATTAGGACAAAGGCTCTATTGGCCTCTTAGTATATAGGACGTAGCTGGACTACAGCGTGTAGGTGAAAGAGGCAACTCTACATAGAGTTGAGTAAATTGACCTCGACTTTTAATATATTTTTATTAAAAAACGTTCTCTATTTTTATATATTATTTGTTTTACTTGTTTTAATCATTGTGATTTGTATTGCTGCACAACTCTGCTAGACCGAAGCCCTATTGGCTCCAATTGACAGTACAGAGTTGAGACATCGGCCTTTCTGCCGCAACTGGAGATAGGACCTGCGCAGGCATCACACACATACAATAACACACAGGCATTACACACACTTACACGCACAAACAGGCAGCACACACACACACAAACATACACACGCCAAACAGAACACACCACAGTCACACATCTGATAGGGTACCCTTTACATACCCTTCAGAAATCACACTAAGCAGCATACACGCGGACTGGGGTACCTTTACATACCCCATAAGCACACAAGTTAAGAGACCGGACAACCCCTGATATAAGATGTTCGCAACACAAAGGACGCCCGTAAAAAGTGCGGAGAAGGACAGCGCTCGCACATCGTCACCGTCAAAAACGGTGACCAAAAAGTCCATTGTGCGTAAAAGCTTGGAAGCATTTGAGAGTAAGGCAGGAACATCAAAAGCCCCACAGACCAAACAAACGGACGTAAATCCACTGCGAGCCACCAAACAGCTAGAGTATAGCCCACCGAGGAGGAGCAAGACCACCTTAGATGCTCCTCAACACCCGGAAGTCTCAAAAAAGGCTAAGACGACCCAGCCCATAGAGCACAGCCCAACCACCGGGAAGTCGTACCCAAATAGGACAGCTGAGGCTAGGGACGCCGCCAAAAAGGCGAAATACTCGCTTGGCTTGGCGAAGAATCTCAAGTCTGAGATAAAGACTGACGTCACGCAGTGGATAGACAGATTGGTGGAGATTGTGAGAGACGCGGAGTCTGGGGGGAAAGGAGAGGAGACAGCGCAGGCCCACCCACCCGCTCAAATGACCAATATAGACGCCCTAGCGGAGAAAATTAAAGAGCACACCGATCTGTTGACGAGAAACGCCGAACAAATGGCTGAACTTAAAATTGCTCTCCAGACTAATACTGAGGCCCAGGCAAAGGCATCATATGCCGGCGTCTTAACCAATTCGTCCCGAGTGCAGCAACCGAGACCGACGCTGCACTCAATAGTGGTATCATCGAGTAAGGAGGAGGAGACGGGGGACGAAGTCTTGGAGAGGGTCAGAAAGGCGGTAGACGCCAAGGAGGGGTGGGTGAAGGTGGAGCGTGTTAGGAAAGGAAAGGACAGGAAGATAATCCTCGGCTGCCCGACAGCAGCGGACAGGGATTGTGCTCGGAGCCGACTAGAAAAGGAGAGCCTGCTTGTCGAGGACGTCAAAAACAAGGACCCTATGCTGGTCCTGAGAGACGTCCTGAGCATCAACTCAGACGAGGAGGTGCTCAGGGCTCTCAGGAGGCAGAACCAGGAGGTGTTTGACGGGCTCGACAAGCAGGAGGATCGACTCGCAATAAAATTTAGGAAAAGGGCCAGAAACCCGCACACTAGCCACATAGTGCTGACGGTGTCGCCAAAATTATGGGGAATAATGACTGCTCTAGGAACTCTTCGTGTGGACCTGCAGCGGGTAAGGGTAATGGACCAGTCCCCACTGGTCCAGTGCTCTCGCTGCCTTGGTTACGGCCACATGAGGAGATTCTGCACAGAGAGGGAAGACGTGTGCAGTCACTGCGGAGGTCCACACCTGAAAACGCAATGCGACGTGTGGGCAGTAAACGCCTCCCCCTCGTGCAGAAACTGCAAGAATGCGAGAATGGACCGTATTGAGCACAATGCTTTTAGCCAGGATTGCCCTGTCCGTAGGCGGTGGGAGTCTCTGGCCAGGTCGACCATAGCGTATTGCTAAGGGCGGCATGGCGGGAGACCCTGTCTACCACGTGTTCCAAGCGAACCTGAGAAAAAAGACTGCCGCAACGCAGGAACTGCTTGTTGAGGCAGGAAAACATAAAATCACTGCAGCCCTTATCCAGGAACCTCACACTGGCCCGACTGGAGGTATGAGGAGTTACCCAGGAGTGAGAATTTTCCAGAACAGCCCATCTGGCGAGGAAAAGGTCAAAGCGGCAATAGCCGTCTTTGACCCAAACATTGACGTCATCCAATATCCGTGCCACACCACAAACAACATCGTCGTGGTGGGCCTACGAACCATCGCCTGGGAACTCACACTGGCCTCCTTTTACCTCGAGCCGAGCCAACCCATAGGTCCATACATTAGCAAGCTGAAGAGCATTGCGGCTAATCCTGGGTTTGGGAAATTGATTATGGGAGGGGATGGGAACGCTTGGAACAGGTGGTGGGGCAGCGAGAGTACGGACAGCCGAGGAAAGGACATGCTCCAGATGATTGACGAGATGGGCCTCCAGGTGCTCAACACGGGAAACACTCCGACATTCGACACCTACAGAGACGGACGAAGATTTAAGAGCCACGTGGACATAACCTTTTGCACCACGAATATGCTTGACTTGGTGGTGAACTGGAGGGTAGAGGAGAATTTGACCAGCTCGGACCATAACGGGATAGCCTTTGGCATTAAACTCCAACGGTCGAGGGGAATGGCAATTAACAGAACTACGCGGAGATTTAACACGCGAAAGGCAAAATGGGACGATTTTGGGGAAGAGTTAAGAAGGCACAAACGTGGAAACCTACTAACCACAGATCAAATCCACAATATCACTACGGCGCCGCAAATCGACGAATTTGTGGGTAAATTTACGGAAGCCATTGCCAAAGCGTGTAGCAAAGCCATCCCCGAAAAGGCCAAATGCCAAAGGTTGTCCGTCCCGTGGTGGAGTGAGGAGCTCACTCAAAAGAAGAAGGAGGTCACCACCAAGAGGCGTCGCATTAGGTGTGCCGCACCGGTCCGTAGGGCGAGTGTCGTGGCTGAGTACCTGGAGAGCAAGGAGAACTATGAACTGGCCATCAAGCAAGCACAGGTCGCGTCCTGGAAGGACTTCTGCTGTAAGCAGACCAGAGAGGGGATGTGGGAGGGCATTTACCGAGTCATTGGACGAACCGCGGGTAGAGCTGAGGACGTACTCCTGGAGGTGAATGGCGTGGCTCAGAACGAGGAAGGATCAGCGCGACTACTGGCTGAGACGTTTTACCCAGGAGACCCGGAAACAGGAGATACGGACCAACAAAGGCGAATGAGAGAAAAATCGGAGGTGGTGGCCGGGGGGCCGTGCGGCGAACAGCACGACCCACCGTTCACCCTCTTCGAGCTCGAAAACGCAGTCCGCTCCTTTAATCCTAAAAAAGCGCCGGGAGCAGACGGATTCACAGCGGATATCTGCAGCCACGCCATCAGCAACGATCCCGAGTTGTTCCTGTGTCTGGCCAACAAGTGCCTTGCGCTACATTACTTCCCGAAAAGGTGGAAAGAGGCGACAGTAGTAGCACTCAGAAAACCAGGGAAAGATAGCTATGCCGTTCCCAAATCCTACAGGCCAATCGGCCTTCTCCCGGTGTTGGGGAAGATTCTGGAGAAGATGCTTATGTCGAGGCTTCGACACCATCTCCACTCCAGAATCAGCCCCCACCAATACGGCTTTATGTCGCAGAGGAGCTGCGAGGACGCCCTCTATGTCTTAATCCAGCACATCCGGAACAAATTGGAACAAAAGAAAATAGTCACACTTGTATCCCTGGACATAGAGGGCGCCTTCGACAGCGCCTGGTGGCCTGCAATACGAATGCGACTCGTAGAGGAGAAGTGCCCAGAGGGAACAAGACGGATGATAAATAGCTATCTGGAAGACCGGTGGGTGCACGTAAGGTACGCAGGCAGGGAACACTCAACCAGAACAAGAAAGGGGTGCGTCCAAGGCTCTATCGGCGGTCCAATACTTTGGAATTTGCTCCTCGACCCACTGCTCAAGGACCTTGAGACGATGGGCGAATATGTACAGGCATTTGCGGACGATGTCGTCCTGGTCTTCTGCGGTGACACCGGAGGAGAAATCGAGGGACGTGCCAATGCCGCCCTCGCACATGTCAAGTCGTGGGGTGACAGCAACAAACTTAGGTTTGCTCCACACAAAACCAACGCTATGGTGATAACCAGAAAGCTGAAGTATGACACACCACGACTTGTCATGGGCGGGGTCGACATTGCCATGACCACTGAAATGAAGGTATTGGGGTTAACTATCGACGACGGCTTGACATTTAACGCGCACGTGGAAGCCGTGTGCAAGAGGGTCACCAACCTGTACAAGCAGTTGACCAGGGCGGCAAAAGCGAGCTGGGGGTTGCATCCGGAGGTGATACACACCATCTACACAGCGACCGTGGAGCCAATAGTGTTGTACGCGGCTAGCGCTTGGGCACCTGCTGTTGAGAAGCGGTACATCGTGAAAAAGCTAAATTTCATCCAGCGCAGTTTCGCGCAGAAAATCTGCAGAGCATATCGCACGGTCTCCCTCAACGCGGCATTGGTTCTGGCAGGCATACTCCCCCTTGACCTTAGGGTCAAGGAGGCAGCAACTTTATTTAGATCGAGGAGAGGAGAACCACTGCCAGACTTAGCCGGGAGGGAGGCCGAGCGAATGCTTTCATTCGCGGACAGTCCTCACCCCGCCGAACATATGCGCCTGCAGTTCACTAGCCTGGGAAACAGAACTGAACTTGAGCAGAACCTAAACGCAGAGATTCAAATTTACACCGACGGCAGCAAGATTGCGGGCAGGGTCGGGGCCGCACTTTCCTTATGGAAAGATGGGGTCGAGACAACTGCCCGCAAACTTAGCTTGCCGTCCTTTTGCACTGTCTACCAGGCGGAACTGCTGGCCATATGCGAGGCGACGAGGATGATTGTCAAACACAGAGCGACGGCTTTCGCGGTGTACAGCGACTCAACAGCAGCACTCCAGACGGTCACGAATCCCAATTGTCTCCATCCCCTCGCTGTTGAAGCCCGACTAAATATCAGAAAGGTTATTCTGGCAGGGAAATCATTGGATTTGTTCTGGATAAAGGCACACGCGGGGATGGAGGGAAATGAGAGGGCTGACCAACTGGCAAAAGAAGCAGCGTTGCGGTCGAGGCGGGCACCAGACTACGACCTGTGCCCGGTGTCATTCGTCAAGCGATGTATCCGATTGGGTACGCTTGACGAATGGAACCGGAGGTACGAGTCTGGCGACACCGCCTCGATCACAAGGCTCTTCTTCCCGAACGCGGTGGACGCGTACAGCACTGTTAGGAAGTTCACACCAGACAAACACACCACACAGGTCCTGACAGGGCACGGTGGGTTCTCCGAGTACTTGACTCGTTTCAAGTGCAAGGAGAGCCCATCGTGTGCTTGCGATCCCCAGGTTGAGGAGACCATCCCTCACCTGCTGGTAGAATGCCCGGTGTTCTCGAGGTGGAGATTTGATATTGAGCAGGAAATCGATATGGCAGTGACTTTGAATAATCTTAAAATAATCATGCAGAGTAAACACCGAAAGAGCTTCCTGAATTACTGTACATACATATGTAAGATAGTCAATGAAAGGAACAAAACTGACTAATAAGTGTAGCTACAATAGCATAATGTCAAATTATGTTAGCTGTGACATAACAATGGTAACCATAGAAAGAGTTAATGTATAGATGTAAGAAAGCATTCAGTAATGAGAATAGTAAAGGATAAGTGATGTATTAGAATAATGTATAGGAAAAAATTAGTAACATCGCAGCCCACTCTGCTGCGACAGAGAATTCATATATATGGGAAACTATAGTAATATGTATTAAATAGGAAATAAGATGTATATTGTGAATTAGAACTAAAGTAACCATACATAGAATATTGTAAGATAAAAAGAAGAAAAAGGTAAAAAAGAAGAAAGAGAAAAGGAGGTGGTGTTAATTGTTTATTTACCTTTAGATTAAGAATTATAATAATCAGAATAAATAAAGAAATTAGACGCGAGAATAGCAGGCGCCCCACCTGATATAAGTATAAAAGGCAGTATGAGAGAAAGACCATAGTATGCGGAATGGAAATGCACACTCAAATGCGAGAACTAGTATGCAAGTAACAAGCTTAGGAACGTCCCTGAAAGATGCACATCAGGGGTTAGTTAGGCACACACCCAGCCACCCATGGTCGCTGGGCATAAAAAAAAAAAAAAAAAAAAAAAAAAAAAAAAAAAAAAAAAAAAAAAACCTAACCTAACCTAACCTAACCTAACCTAACCTAACCTAACCTAACCTAACCTAACCTAACCTAACCTAACCTAAAAAAAAAAAAAAAAAAAAAAAAAAAAAAAAAAAAAAAAAAAAAACCTAACCTAACCTAACCTAACCTAACCTAACCTAACCTAACCTAACCTAACCTAACCTAACCTAACCTAACCTAACCTAACCGCGTCGGGTAGAGTCCCGCGAACGTGGAAGACGGGGAAGCTCGTGCTGCTTAAGAAGCACGGGCGCCCCGTCGAGTCGCCGTCGGCCTACCGCCCCATTGTTCTGCTCGGCGAGATGAGCAAGCTTTTCGAGCGGGTGCTCGCTGCTCGTCTCGTCGGGCACCTTGAGGGGGCGGGGCCCAATCTCGACGGCGGCCAGTACGGGTTCCGTCGCGGGCGGTCTACCCTGGACGCCATCTCCCGACTCAGGGACAGCGTCCAAGAGGCGGTCGGTCGGGGGGAGGTGTTGTTGGCGGTGTCGCTGGACATCGCGAACGCCTTCAACACCATCCCCTGGCAGACCATCGCCGAGGCGCTGAGGTACCACAACGTCCCGTGGTACCTCAGGCGCGTCCTTGCGGACTATTTCGTGGACCGGGCCATTATCTACCCGGCCCGGTCGGGAATAGTCCGCAAGGAGATGTCGTGCGGTGTTCCACAGGGGTCGGTGCTTGGTCCGCTCCTGTGGAACATCGGCTATGACTGGGTCCTGCGCGGTGCAACTCTTACGGGGGTCGGCATTATTTGCTACGCCGACGACACCCTCGTCACCGCGCGGGGCCCAGAATTCAGGGACGCGAAGGTTCTGGCCACCGCGGGCGTTGCCCAGGTGGTCAGCCGCATCAGGGCGCTGGGACTCCAGGTGGCTCTCGAAAAGTCCGAGGCCGTGTTTTTCCACGGGCCTCGGCGGGGGCCACCTCGAGATTCCTTCATTGTGGTGAGCGGCACCCCCATCGCTATCGGGGAGACCATGAAGTACCTAGGATTGGTCCTCGATAGTCGGTGGGGTTTCGTCGAGCACTTCCGGCGCCTGGCACCCAAACTGGTGTCATACGCCGGAAGGCTGGCGCGGCTGCTACCCAATAAAGGGGGGCCGGAAAGTGCATGTCGCCGTCTCTATGACGGTGTAGTGCGCTCCAAGGCGCTCTACGGAGCGCCCATTTGGGCGGATGCTCTCTGCGCCAAAACCATCCCCCTGCTGCGGAGACCGCAGCGGGTGATTGCGCAGAGGGCTGCGAGAGCGTACTGCACCGTCTCTTATGAGGCGGCGTGTCTAATTGGCGGAAGCCCCCCGTGGGATCTCGAGGCTGGAGTCCTCACTCGCGTGTATAACGAAAGCGCCCTGGTGCGGATTAATGGAGGTCGCCCACTCCCGGACGAGATCGATCGCTGGAGACAGTCTGCTCGCGACGATCTCTTCCGGAAGTGGGCCAATAGGTTGGTCGTTCCCTCTGCGAGCGCGCGGCTCGTGGGGGCTGTCCGGCCCGTTCTTCGGCCTTGGGTGGAGAGGGCGCACGGTGCGCCGACGTACCACCTCACTCAGCTCCTCACAGGACATGGCTGTTTCGCCAAGTACCTGTGGGAGGTGGTGGGTGTGGAGTCGGACCCCGTGTGCCGTCACTGCCCAAGTGGCGCCGTGGACTCGGCTGAGCACACACTCGCCGAGTGCGCGGCGTGGGACGGGCCGCGAGTCGCCCTCACGGGCCGTGTTGGAAACGATTTGTCGCTGCCGGCCGTGGTGAGAGCCATGGTCGGCAGCCAGGAGTGTTGGGCCGCCGTCACCTCGTTTGCTTGTGAGGTGATGGCGGCCAAGAGAGAAGAGTTGCGGGTGCGGGAGCGTGCAGGTCAAACGCTCCCGCCTCGTCGTCCGGTTCGGGGGCGTCGCATGGCTCAATTCATGCGCGCTCCCGACTAGTGTTGTCCCGGTGGGTGGTGGTCGGGGGACCTCACCCACCGATGATCGTTTGGCGGAAGGCACCTCCCCGTGTTCCGGAGGTGCCTTAGTGCCCGCCCGCTCGGCCGCTCTCTGCCCCCTCTGCTTTCAGAGGGACGTACGAGGGCGGTGCGATGCGGGCTTGTTTTCTTCAGCTCCTTAGGGAGCTCCGGGGGGCCGACCATCTGGTCCCCCGAGGAGAGCCCCAACCCTACGGGGCATCCCTAGCCGGGTCGACGTAGAATCTTTAATTTCATATCCTTCGGCCCGGCTATAGGGTGAGTCGGAACACCGCGGGGTTTAGTGGGTAGGACGGTCCCTTCTTCCGGGACCGGTGAGTCCCACACACCGTCCCAGCTACCCCCGTAGCTGGGATGACGGTGCCTAAATGCATTCCCCGCGTCAACAAAAAAAAACCTAACCTAACCTAACCTAACCTAACCTAACCTAACCTAACCTAACCTAACCTAACCTAACCTAACCTAACCTAACCTAACCTAACCTAACCTAACCTAACCTAACCTAACCTAACCTAACCTAACCTAACCTAACCTAACCCAGTCACATTTCGACCCCCGAGCCCGACCCCATTGCACGAGGGGGTCGTAGTATGGCGAGCCTTCAAGGTCCGCGGGGTTGCGACAGCTCCTGGATACCCAGTAGAAGCGTCGCAACCATATTTGTGAAGTTCGCTCCCGGCTGCGGCCGGTTGGAGCAAGTTGCTGTGCGGCAGCGGCCGCATGTGCGGCTGTTCCGCCTGTGCGGCTGATTTCGCCTGTACGGCAGCCGTATGTATGTGCGGCAGTTAAGCCCCTCGGCACGCGGCAGCTTGGGCGGCTGCTGCGTGTGGGCTTCTGCCTGCCTGTACGGCTGGTCCGTCTGTGCGGCCGTTCCGCCTGTGCGGCCCTTCCGCCTGTGCGGCCGCTGCGTGCAGCATTGGTAGGGGTGTGTGGTACGGCGCACCTGCGCCGTTTCTGGCCGTCATTTGACGGAGTTGACCCCATTGCACGAGGGGGTCGTGGAATGGCGGGCCTTCAAGGCCCGCGGTTTTGTGAATACGCGAGGTATGCTCCCGGCTGCGGCCGGTTGGAGCAAGTTGCTGTGCGGCAGCGGCCGCATGTGCGGCTGTTCCGCCTGTGCGGCTGATTTCGCCTGTACGGCAGCCGTATGTATGTGCGGCAGTTAAGCCCCTCGGCACGCGGCAGCTTGGGCGGCTGCTGCGTGTGGGCTTCTGCCTGCCTGTACGGCTGGTCCGTCTGTGCGGCCGTTCCGCCTGTGCGGCCCTTCCGCCTGTGCGACCGCTCCGCACAGCATCAGTTTTTGGCCGTGGGCGTAAGGTCGGGGGACCGCGCCCTTTGACGGCCATATGGCGGAAGGCATCTCCCCGTGTTCCGGAGGTGCCTTTAGTGCCCGCCCGCTCGGCCGCTCTCTACCCCCTCTGCTTGCAGAAGGGCGCTCGAGAGTGGTGCGATGCGGGCTTGTTTTCTTCAGCTCCTTAGGGAGCTCTGGGGGGCCGACCATCTGGTCCCCCGAGGAGAGCCCCAACTCTACGGGGCATCCCTAGCCGGGTCGACGTAGAATCTAATTTTCATATCCCTCGGCCCGGCTATAGGGTGAGACGGAACACCGCGGGGTTTAGTGGGTAGGACGGTCCCTTCTTCCGGGACCGGTGAGTCCCACACACCGTCCCAGCTACCCCCGTAGCTGGGATGACGGTGCCTAAACGCATTCCCCGCGTCAACAAAAAAAAAAAAAAAAACCTAAAAAAAAAAAAAAAAAAAAAAAAAAAAAAAAAAAAAAAAAACCTAACCTGGGGTGCTAGGTCGGGAAACCTCCTCGTGAGCTTGGACCGGTTTCCTATCCCTTCGGGCTATATGCCCGGGGGGAGTGGCAACTGGACCAAGACGGTGCATCCTGGATAGTCGGCTAACAGGCGCAGCGCTAAAATTTGCTGCCCCTGTAAGTCGATGAACCAATATCCCGACAGCCGACCCCATTGCACGAGGGGGTCGTGGTCTGGCGGGCCTGCTAGGCCTGCGGTGTCGCGGCGTGTCCTCGCCGTGGCAAGTTTGTGACGTTCGCTCCCGGAAACGGTAGAAGCCTTATTTGTCGTCCATTGGTCGGTTATTTCACCGATCAAAGCTGACCCCATTGTACGAGGGGGTCGTGGTTTGGCGGGTCTTCAAGGCCTGCGGCGTCGCGTCGTCTCCCGGAGATCCGGTTGTAGAGTCGCGGCGCAGCTTGTTGTTGTCCGCTCCCGGCTTTTTTGCCGGTAGAAGCGCGGTGATTGTCGGTCGTCTTCTCGACTGAAGCTGACCCCATTGCACGAGGGGGTCGTTGTTTGGCGGGCCTGCAAGGTCTGCGGCGTCGCGATAGCTCCCGGAGACCCGGTTGTAGCGTCGCGACGCAGCTTGTTGTTGTCTGCTCCCGGCTGCGGCCGGTAGAAGCGGGAAGAGTCGTGGACGCGTAGGCCTACTGCTCGCGCAGGGGTCTACACAGGCGTCGGTGTTGGGGAGGACCAGCCACCCTCCTCGCGTTCCGTAGCCCCTAAGGTCATCGCAACCATCTGACTGGTGGCTCCAGTCGGTACGTGGTGTCCTTAGGGACCGGAGGGCTTGCCTTAATTGGCCGGCCCGCGACAAGGACAGTCTTTAAAACCCGACAGCGAAGTCGTTAAAACCTGTAGGGCACCTGGCGAACCCTGCAGTAATTAGCCCGCTCCCTGGAATGAGCGTCACCCAGGGAGTGAAACCCTTCGTCTCTTCTCGTGGGAACAAAATGGCAAGTGAACAAAATTTAAAAATAAACAAAAAACCAAATGACGTTGTAGAGGTCGACGCGGAAGTGTCGAGGCCCGGGACTCCAACCCCGGGCGTGAAGGAGTTGCGAGTGTCGCTGTCGCGATGCGACACGACCCCGCACAGTGCATGTCGAGACATAAAGTGTGACTGGCAGCGGCTATCTGACTCTGATAGCAGCTGTCAGTCCATGGAGACGGTTTCCTCCCGTCCCTCTTCGACCCCCAGGTTGTGGCAGCGCAAGCGCTGCAACAGTAAGAGCCCTGGGGAGTCGGGCAGTGACGGTGAGGAGTCGGCTGGCCCCAGCAACATCAGGGGCCAGCCCGTGAAAAGAGGGCGTGGGCGCCCGCCAACGACGGGGATGTATGTTGGCCTGGCCCAAGCCAGGGCGACTTATATTGCGGCGAAGGAGCGCGAGCTCGAGCTCCAGGCGGAGGAAGAGCTCGCGCGGGACGCCTTCCAGGCCAAGGAGGAGGAGCGTCTGAGGCGGGAGGAGGGGCGGCGCTCCTTCCTCCGAAAATCCCCGACGATGGAGGAGGCGTCGACGTCGGCAACTGTACCGGTGTTAAGGTCCGACCAGCTGTCGATGGCGGTCGAGGAGGGCTTGAAGTCGATCGAGATGATCGCCTTCAAGTCCTCCCGCCTGAAGGGCCAAAGCGTGCAGGGCCTGCGGAGTGCCGCCGGCTCTATACGGGAGCACATGAGGGAGATGGCCTCCCTCACGTGTAACGCGGAGGTCTAGTAGTAGAAACCTAACCTAACCTGGGGCGGGGCGGGGCCCCAAGTGTTGTTCGTTTACGTCCACGTCGTCCGCCCTGGACCCCAACTTGACCACCGTAACGGAGTGGCAAGTTGGGTGACCGAATTTCGAACAGCTGGACTTGAGGCCATAAAATTGTAATTGTTATTGATATCTGTTTCCAACATGGATAAACCGAAATCGAAAAATGATGATGAGGGTGACACGAGAGTGTCGAGGCCCGGGACTCCAACCTCGGGCGGGAGGGAATTGCGGGTGTCGTTGTCGCGCTGCGACACCCGCAATTCGCTCTCGGAAAGCGCGATCAAATGCGACTGGCAGCGGCTGTCGGACTCCGATAGCAGCTGCCAGTCGATGATGACGGTTTCTTCCCGTCCCTCCCCGACTCCCAGGTTGTGGCAGCGCAAGCGCTGCAACAGTAAAAGCCCTGGGGAGTCGGGCAGCGACGGTGAGGAGTCGGCTGGCCCCAGCACCATCAGGGGCCAGCCCGGTAAAAGAGGGCGTGGGCGCCCTCCAACGACCGGCCAGTATGTTGGCCTGGCCCAAGCCAGGGCCAACTATATTGCGGCCCAGGAGCGCGAGCTCGAGCTCCAAGCGGAGGAAGAGCTCGCGCAGGCCGCACACGAAGAGTCGGAGGAGCGTCGGCGGCGGGAGGAGAGGCGACTCTCCTTCCTCCGCAAATCCCCGACAATGGAGGAGGAGGCGTCGACGTCGGCAGCTGCTCCGGTATTGCGGTGCGAGCAGCTGTCGAAGGCGGTAGAGGAGGCGGTGAAGGCGATCGATACGATCGCCTACAAATCCTCCCGCCTGAAGGGCCAGAGCGTCCAGGGCCTGCGGAGTGCCGCCGGATCAATACTGGAGCATATGAGGGAGATGGCCTCCCTCAAGTGCAGTGATGAGATAATGCGCCTAAAGGGAGAGCTCGTGGCCGTGCGGGCCCAGATGGAGGAAATGAGGCGCCAGTTGAGCGCCGCTCCAACACCGTCGGCGGGGCTGTCGCGTGATGAGGTGCTGTACCTCATCGACGCGCGCCGCGCCGGCTTCGAGGATCGGCTGCTCCCGGCGCCTCGGTTGCGTCCTCCCCTCGCGGCGGACGCGCGCAATGCTGCCCGCATGGCCAGTGCTCCAGCACCCGGCGGTGCACCTGTCGCCCCCTCACAGGGCCCTTCCGTCGGCGCTTCGGCGCCCACGCGCTCAAAGCGCAAGGCCGCTGGCGCCTCTGCCGCCGCGCCTCTACCTGCCGTCCCCTCCACATCTGAGGTGGAGGTGACGGAAACTGTCGTGGCCGTTCCGCCGGCCTCTTCTTCTTCTCTCCCAGCTCAGGGGGAGAGGAAGAACAGGAGGAAGAAGAAGAGCGCTGCGGCGCGTGAGGTGGAGGCGACGCGCCGAGAGCGTCAGTCGGCCTTAAATCTACCGGCCCCGGCTTCCACGTCTCAGTCCCAAACTGAGACGTGGAACAATGTCGTTAAGCGGCCGAAGAAACCCGCTAATGCGTCCGCTAGGGCACCCGCGAAGCCAGGCGCAAAGAAGAAGAGCGCCCCGAATCTCCGCTCACCGCGAACCGCAGCGGTGGTTATTACGCTGCAGCGGGAAGCGGAGGTTCGGGGCGTGACATACGCCGAAAAGCTTGCCGAGGCTGAGAGGTCAATCGACCTCAAAAGCCTCGGCATCGACGGCTTGCGCTTCCGCACTGCAGCCACCGGGGGACGTATCCTCGAGGTGGCTGGTGCGGAGAGGAGTGCCAGAGCGGACGCATTAGCGGAAAAATTGAGGCAGTCCCTCGGCGACGACGTTCGAGTCGCCCGGCCGGAGAAGTGCGCGGAGTTGCGCATCTCCGGTCTTGGCGACGCCGCAACCAGGGAGGTCGTGGCGCGGGTGGTGGCGGAAGTTGGAGGGTGCGCCGCCACCAGCGTCACCGTTGGTCAGATTACTCGCCAGGCAGCAAGGGAGGGCACGGCGTGGGTCAAGTGCCCGGTCGCGGCGGCCAAGCTAATCACAGATGGCCGCCCTCTAACAATTGGATGGACCCGCGTTCGTGCGGTCCTTTTGGACCCCAGGCCGCAGCGATGCTTCCGCTGCCTGGATGTGGGGCACGTGGGGGCCAGGTGTGCTGCGGGAGTTGACCGCAGCGCCCTGTGCTTCCGCTGCGGGCAGCCCGGCCACAAGGCGGCCGGCTGCGCCGCGGAACCGCACTGCCCCGTGTGTGCGGCGGCGGGAGAGACCGCTGCGCACCGCCTGGGTGCCAAGGCTTGCCTGGCGGCGTCGAAAAAGCGGAGTCGTCGCCGAGGAGGAGTCGGTGGGAAGCGGGTCGGGCCGGTCGCGGACCCCGCTCCCACCCAAACTGAGGAGGTTATGGACACCACCCAATCTTAAATGTCCACATTCTCGGTCCTGCAGGCCAACGTCAGGCACTGCGCTGCGGCCCAGGATGTTTTGATCCAGTCCGTAGCGCAGTGGCAGACGACCGTGGCTGTAGTCGCCGAACCGTACGCGGTTCGTGCCCGTGATGATTGGGCCAGCGACCGCGACGGTGGAGTGGCTATCGTCTCCCAGCGGGGCGCCTTCGATAAGGTGTCCAAAGGACGAATGTGCGTCCTCGCGCTGCTGGGAGACGCTGCAGTGATCGGGGTGTACTGTCCGCCCAGGAAGACCCGTGCTCAATTTGAGCAGTTACTCGTTGAGCTCGGGGCTCTTGTGGCGGAAGCACACCCCACCCCGCTCATCGTCGTCGGGGACTTCAACGCCCACTCTACGGCGTGGGGATCTCCGGCGACGGACTTGCGGGGGGAGTTGTTGGAGGATTGGGCGGTGTCCATGGATCTGGTGTTGCTGAACCAGGGGACGATCCCGACGTACGTGGGGGAGAACGGGAACACGTCCATCGTGGACGTGTCCTTCGTCAGTTCTGGCCTTGCGAACCACGTAC
Source organism: Miltochrista miniata (assembly GCA_933228765.1). NCBI lineage: Eukaryota > Metazoa > Arthropoda > Insecta > Lepidoptera > Erebidae > Miltochrista > Miltochrista miniata. The sequence continues at coordinate 15,295 of OW121769.1, forward strand.
GTGGCTGGAGGGTGGTAACGGAGGTGGAGACGATGTCGGACCACCGGTATGTCCGGTTCGATATCGTCTCCCCCGCCCTGAGGGCTCAGGACCGTCCCCTGGCCGGTGAGGGCCCACGGTGGCGACTAAAATCGCTTAACCGGGAGCTGGCGGAAGAGGCGGCCATCGTCGAGCGATGGGCCGCGTTTGGCGGAAACCCGGACGTAGACGCGAGGTCGGAGCGGTTGTCCGAGGCTCTGACCCGCGTCTGCGATGCGGCGATGCGGAGGGCAGGATCAGTTCACCCGCGGCGGCGGGTGTACTGGTGGAACGACGACCTGGAGGGGCTGCGTGCTGCTAGTCACGCAGCCCAGCGTCGATACACCCGCTACCGCGGTCGAAGGAACGGAAACCCTGTCCTCATGGAGGAGTTGCGCGCCGCATACCGGGACGCCCGAGCGGCCCTTCGCTCGGCAATCAAGGCCGCCAAAGATGAGTCGTGGAAGGTGTGGCTCGAGACGTTGAATGGAGATCCGTGGGGGCGCCCGTATAAGGCCGTGAGCGACAAACTCCGGCCTTATGCGCCCCCGCTTACCAGGTCTCTCGAGCCCACCTTCGTGAATGTAGTCGTCAGCTCCCTCTTCCCTGCGCGGGAAGAGTGGGTCCCACCGTGTATGGCAGCACCAGAGGGAACGCCGGCTGACACGGAGGCGATCCCGCCCGTGTCCGATGCCGAGTTGGGGGCGGCGGTTCTCAAGCTCAAGTTGAGACACCGCGCCCCCGGTCCGGACGGCATCCCAGGGCGGGTCGTCGCCCTGGTCATGCCGGCGTTCGAAGAAGAGACGCTCTCCCTGATGTCGGAGTGTTTGGCGTCGGGTAGAGTCCCGCGAACGTGGAAGACGGGGAAGCTCGTGCTGCTTAAGAAGCACGGGCGCCCCGTCGAGTCGCCGTCGGCCTACCGCCCCATTGTTTTGCTCGGCGAGATGAGCAAGCTTTTCGAGCGGGTGCTCGCTGCTCGTCTCGTCGGGCACCTTGAGGGGGCGGGGCCCAATCTCGACGGCGGCCAGTACGGGTTCCGTCGCGGGCGGTCTACCCTGGACGCCATCTCCCGACTCAGGGACAGCGTCCAAGAGGCGGTCGGTCGGGGGGAGGTGTTGTTGGCGGTGTCGCTGGACATCGCGAACGCCTTCAACACCATCCCCTGGCAGACCATCGCCGAGGCGCTGAGGTACCACAAGGTCCCGTGGTACCTCAGGCGCGTCCTTGCGGACTATTTCGTGGACCGGGCCATTATCTACCCGGCCCGGTCGGGAATAGTCCGCAAGGAGATGTCGTGCGGTGTTCCACAGGGGTCGGTGCTTGGTCCGCTCCTGTGGAACATCGGCTATGACTGGGTCCTGCGCGGTGCAACTCTTACGGGGGTCGGCATTATATGCTACGCCGACGACACCCTCGTCACCGCGCGGGGCCCAGAATTCAGGGACGCGAAGGTCCTGGCCACCGCGGGCGTTGCCCAGGTGGTCAGCCGCATCAGGGCGCTGGGACTCCAGGTGGCCCTCGAAAAGTCCGAGGCCGTGTTTTTCCACGGGCCTCGGCGGGGGCCACCTCGAGATTCCTTCATTGTGGTGAGCGGCACCCCCATCGCTATCGGGGAGACCATGAAGTATCTAGGATTGGTCCTCGATAGCCGATGGGGTTTCGTCGAGCACTTCCGGCGCCTGGCACCCAAACTGGTGTCATACGCCGGAAGGCTGGCGCGGCTGCTCCCCAATAAAGGGGGGCCGGAAAGTGCATGTCGCCGTCTCTACGACGGTGTAGTGCGCTCCAAGGCGCTCTACGGAGCGCCTATTTGGTCGGACGCTCTCTGCGCCAAAACCATCCCCCTGCTGCGGAGACCGCAGCGGGTGATTGCGCAGAGGGCGGCGCGAGCGTACTGCACCGTCTCTTACGAGGCGGCGTGTTTGATTGGCGGGAGCCCCCCTTGGGATCTCGAGGCTGGAGTCCTCAAGCGCGTTTACGACGAAAGCGCCCTGGTGCGGATAGATGGAGGTCGCCCACTCCCGGACGAGATCGATCGCTGGAGACAGTCTGCTCGCGACGATCTCTTCCGGAAGTGGGCCATTAGGTTGGCGTGTCCCTCCGCGAGCGCGCGGCTCGTGGGGGCTGTCCGGCCCGTTCTTCGGCCTTGGGTAGAGAGGGCGCACGGTGCACCGACGTACCACCTCACTCAGCTCCTCACAGGACATGGCTGTTTCGCCAAGTACCTGTGGGAGGTGGTGGGTGTGGAGTCGGACCCCGTGTGCCGTCACTGCCCAAGTGGCGCCGTGGACTCGGCAGAGCACACGCTCGCCGAGTGCGCGGCGTGGGACGGGCCGCGTGTCGCCCTCACGGGCCAAGTTGGAAACGATTTGTCGCTGCCGGCCGTGGTGCGAGCCATGGTCGGCAGCCAGGAGTGTTGGGCCGCTGTCACCTCTTTTGCCAATGAGGTGATGGCGGCCAAGAGAGAGGAATTGCGGGTGCGGGAGCGTGCAGGTCAAACGCTCCCGCCTCGTCGTCCGGTTCGGGGGCGTCGCATGGGTCAGTTCATGCGCGCTCCCGACTAGTGTTGTCCCGGTGGGTGGTGGTCGGGGGACCTCACCCACCGATGATCGTTTGGCGGAAGGCACCTCCCCGTGTTCCGGAGGTGCCTAAGTGCCCGCCCGCTCGGCCGCTCTCTACCCCCTCTGCTTTCAGAGGGGCGCTCGAGAGTGGTGCGATGCGGGCTTGTTTTCTTCAGCTCCTTAGGGAGCTCCGGGGGCCGACCATCTGGTCCCCCGAGGAGAGCCCCAACCCTACGGGGCATCCCTAGCCGGGTCGATGTAGAATCTGCTCTTCATATCCCTCGGCCCGGCTATAGGGTGAGGAGGAACACCGCGGGGTTTAGTGGGTAGGACGGTCCCTGTTTGGGACCGGTGAGTCCCACACACCGTCCCAGCTACCCCCGTAGCTGGGATGACGGTGCCTAAATGCATTCCCCGCGTCAACAAAAAAAAAAAAAAAAAAAAAAAAAAAACCTAACCTGGGGCGGGGCCCCAAGTGTTGTTCGTTTACGTCCACGTCGTCCGCCCTGGACCCCAACTTGACCACCGTAACGGAGTGGCAAGTTGGGTGACCGAATTTCGAACAGCTGGACTTGCGGCCATAATAATTGCGAAGAATTTTGTTCATCATGGATGCGAAAAAGAAAATTGATAGTGAGGGTGACGCGAAAGCGTCGAGGCCCGGGACTCCAACCCCGGGCGGGAGGGAATTGCGGGTGTCGTTGTCGCGCTGTGACACCCGCAATTCGCTCTCGGAAAGCGCGATCAAATGCGACTGGCAGCGGCTGTCGGACTCCGATAGCAGCTGCCAGTCCATGATGACGGTTTCCTCCCGTCCCTCCCCGACTCCCAGGTTGTGGCAGCGCAAGCGCTGCAACAGTAAAAGCCCTGGGGAGTCGGGCAGCGACGGTGAGGAGTCGGCTGGCCCCAGCACCATCAGGGGCCAGCCCGGTAAAAGAGGGCGTGGGCGCCCTCCAACGACGGGCCAGTATGTTGGCCTGGCCCAAGCCAGGGCCAACTATATCGCGGCCCAGGAGCGCGAGCTCGAGCTCCAAGCGGAGGAAGAGCTCGCGCAGGCCGCACACGAAGCGTCGGAGGAGCGTCAGCGGCGGGAGGAGAGGCGACTCTCCTTCCTCCGCAAATCCCCGACGATGGAGAAGGAGGCGTCGACGTCGGCAGCTGCTCCGGTATTGAGGTGCGAGCAGCTGTCGAAGGCGGTAGAGGAGGCGGTGAAGGCGATCGATACGATCGCCTACAAATCCTCCCGCCTGAAGGGCCAGAGCGTCCAGGGCCTGCGGAGTGCCGCCGGGTCGATACTGGAGCACATGCGAGAGATGGCCTCCCTCAAGTGCAGTGACGAGGTCATGCGCTTGAAGGGAGAACTCGCGGCCGTGCGTGGCCAAATGGAGGAGTTGAGGCGCCAGTTGAGCGCCGCTCCAACACCGTCGGCGGGGCTGTCGCGTGATGAGGTGCTGTACCTCATCGACGCGCGCCGCGCCGGCTTCGAGGATCGGCTGCTCCCGGCGCCTCGGTTGCGTCCTCCCCTCGCGGCGGACGCGCGCAATGCTGCCCGCATGGCCAGTGCTCCAGCACCCGGCGGTGCACCTGTCGCCCCCTCACAGGGCCCTTCCGTCGGCGCTTCGGCGCCTACGCGCTCAAAGCGCAAGGCCGCTGGCGCCTCTGCCGCCGCGCCTCTACCTGCCGTCCCCTCCACATCTGAGGTGGAGGTGACGGAAACTGTCGTGGCCGTTCCGCCGGCCTCTTCTTCTTCTCTCCCAGCTCAGGGGGAGAAGAAGAACAGGAGGAAGAAGAAGAGCGCTGCGGCGCGTGAGGTGGAGGCGACGCGCCGAGAGCGTCAGCCGGCCTTATCACAGGTATCGGCCCCCACGTCTCAGTCCCAAACTGAGGCGTGGACCAACATTGTTCGGCGGCCGAAGAAGACGGCATCGACGCACGCCAATGCGCCCGCTAAGGCGCCCGTTAACTCTCGCGTTAAAAGGAGCGCCCCGAATCTCCGCGCACCGCGTACTGCAGCAGTGGTGATAACGCTGCAGCGGGAAGCGGAGGTTCGGGGCGTGACCTACGCCGAAAAACTTGCCGAGGCTGAGAGGTCGATCGACCTCAAAAGCCTCGGCATCGACGGCCTGCGCTTCCGCACTGCAGCCACCGGGGGACGTATCCTCGAGGTGGCTGGTGCGGAGAGGAGCGCCAAAGCGGACGCATTGGCCGAAAAATTAAGATCGTCCCTCGGCGACGACGTTCGCGTCGCCAGACCGGAGAAGTGCGCGGAGTTGCGCATCTCCGGTCTTGGCGACGCCGCAACCAAGGAGGTCGTGGCGCGGGTGGTGGCGGAAGTTGGAGGGTGCGCCGCCACCAGCGTCACCGTTGGCGAAATTACCCGCCAGGCAACAAGGGAGGGCACGGCGTGGGTCAAGTGCCCGGTTGCGGCGGCCAAGCTAATCACAGATGGCCGCCCTCTAACAATTGGATGGACCCGCGTTCGTGCGGTCCTTTTGGACCCCAGGCCGCAGCGATGCTTCCGCTGCCTGGATGTGGGGCACGTGGGGGCCAGGTGTGCTGCGGGAGTTGACCGCAGCGCCCTGTGCTTCCGCTGCGGGCAGCCCGGCCACAAGGCGGCCGGCTGCGCCGCGGAACCGCACTGCCCCGTGTGTGCGGCGGCGGGAGAGACCGCTGCGCACCGCCTGGGCGCCAAGGCTTGCCTGGCGGCGTCAAAAAAGCGGCGTCGTCGCCGAGGAGGAGTCGGTGGGAAGCGGGTCGGGCCGGTCGCGGACCCCGCTCCCACCCAAACTGAGGAGGTTATGGACACCACCCAATCTTAAATGTCCACATTCTCGGTCCTGCAGGCCAACGTCAGGCACTGCGCTGCGGCCCAGGATGTTTTGATCCAGTCCGTAGCGCAGTGGCAGACGACCGTGGCTGTAGTCGCCGAACTGTACGCGGTTCGTGCCCGTGATGATTGGGCCAGCGACCGCGACGGTGGAGTGGCTATCGTCTCCCAGCGGGGCGCCTTCGATAAGGTGTCCAAAGGACGAATGTGCGTCCTCGCGCTGCTGGGAGACGCTGCAGTGATCGGGGTGTACTGTCCGCCCAGGAAGACCCGTGCTCAATTTGAGCAGTTACTCGTTGAGCTCGGGGCTCTTGTGGCGGAAGCACACCCCACCCCGCTCATCGTCGTCGGGGACTTCAACGCCCACTCTACGGCGTGGGGATCTCCGGCGACGGACTTGCGGGGGGAGTTGTTGGAGGATTGGGCGGTGTCCATGGATCTGGTGTTGCTGAACCAGGGGACGGTCCCCACGTACGTGGGGGAGAACGGGAACACGTCCATCGTGGACGTGTCCTTCGCCAGTTCTGGCCTGGCGAACCACGTACGTGGCTGGAGGGTGGTCACGGAGGTGGAGACGATGTCGGACCACCGGTATGTCCGATTTGATATCGTCTCCCCCGCCCTGAGGGCCCACGATCGTCCCCTGGCCGGTGAGGGCCCACGGTGGCGCTTAAAAACGCTGAACCGGGAGCTGGCAGAAGAGGCGGCCATCGTCGAGCGATGGGCCGCGTTTGGCGGAAACCCGAGCGTGGACGCGAGGTCGGAGCGGTTATCTGAGGCTCTGACTCGCGTCTGCGATGCGGCGATGCGAAGGGCAGGGTCTGTCCAGCCGCGGCGGCGGGTGTATTGGTGGAACGACAACCTTGAAGGGCTGCGTGCTGCTAGTCACGCAGCCCAACGAAGATACACCCGCTACCGCGGTCGTAGGGCCGGAAACCCTGTCCTCGTGGAGGAGTTGCGCGCCGCATACCGGGACGCCCGAGCGGCCCTTCGCTCGGCGATCAAGGCCGCCAAAGACGAGTCGTGGAAGGTGTGGCTCGAGACTTTAAATGGAGATCCGTGGGGGCGCCCGTATAAGGTCATGAGCGACAAACTCCGGCCTTATGCGCCCCCGCTCACTAGGTCTCTCGAGCCCACCTTCACTAGTGAAGTTGTCAGCTCCCTCTTCCCTGCGCGGGAAGAGTGGGTCCCGCCGTGTATGGCGGCACCAGATGGAACGCCGGCTGACACGGAGGCGATCCCGCCTGTGTCCGATGCCGAGTTAGGGGCAGCGGTTCTCAAACTCAGGATGAGACACCGCGCCCCCGGTCCGGACGGCATCCCAGGGCGGGTCGTCGCCCTGGTCATGCCGGCGTTCGAAGAAGAGACGCTCTCCCTGATGTCGGAGTGTTTGGCGTCGGGTAGAGTCCCGCGAACGTGGAAGACGGGGAAGCTCGTGCTGCTTAAGAAGCACGGGCGCCCCGTCGAGTCGCCGTCGGCCTACCGCCCCATTGTTCTGCTCGGCGAGATGAGCAAGCTTTTCGAGCGGGTGCTCGCTGCTCGTCTCGTCGGGCACCTTGAGGGGGCGGGGCCCAATCTCGACGGCGGCCAGTACGGGTTCCGTCGCGGGCGGTCTACCCTGGACGCCATCTCCCGACTCAGGGACAGCGTCCAAGAGGCGGTCGGTCGGGGGGAGGTGTTGTTGGCGGTGTCGCTGGACATCGCGAACGCCTTCAACACCATCCCCTGGCAGACCATCGCCGAGGCGCTGAGGTACCACAAGGTCCCGTGGTACCTCAGGCGCGTCCTTGCGGACTACTTCGTGGACCGGGCCATCATCTACCCGGCCCGGTCGGGAATAGTCCGCAAGGAGATGTCGTGCGGTGTTCCACAGGGGTCGGTGCTTGGTCCGCTCCTGTGGAACATCGGCTATGACTGGGTCCTGCGCGGTGCAACTCTTACGGGGGTCGGCGTTATCTGCTACGCCGACGACACCCTCGTCACCGCGCGGGGCCCAGAATTCAGGGACGCGAAAGTTCTGGCCACCGCGGGCGTTGCCCAGGTGGTCAGCCGCATCAGGGCGCTGGGACTCCAGGTGGCTCTCGAAAAGTCCGAGGCCGTGTTTTTCCACGGGCCTCGGCGGGGGCCACCTCGAGATTCCTTCATTGTGGTGAGCGGCACCCCCATCGCTATCGGGGAGACCATGAAGTACCTAGGATTGGTCCTCGATAGTCGATGGGGTTTCGTCGAGCACTTCCGGCGCCTGGCACCCAAACTGGTGTCATACGCCGGAAGGCTGGCGCGGCTGCTCCCCAATAAAGGGGGGCCGGAAAGTGCATGTCGCCGTCTCTACGACGGTGTAGTGCGCTCCAAGGCGCTCTACGGAGCGCCTATTTGGTCGGACGCTCTCTGCGCCAAAACCATCCCCCTGCTGCGGAGGCCGCAGCGGGTGATTGCGCAGAGGGCGGCGCGAGCGTACTGCACCGTCTCTTACGAGGCGGCGTGTCTAATTGGAGGAAGCCCCCCGTGGGATCTCGAGGCTGGAGTCCTCAAGCGTGTCTACGAGGAAAGCGCCCTGGTGCGGAATAATGGAGGTCGCCCACTCCCGGACGAGATCGATCGCTGGAGACAGTCTGCTCGCGACGATCTCTTCCGGAAGTGGGCCATTAGGTTGGCGTGTCCCTCTGCGAGCGCGCGGCTCGTGGGGGCTGTCCGGCCCGTTCTTCGGCCTTGGGTAGAGAGGGCGCACGGTGCGCCGACGTACCACCTCACTCAGCTCCTCACAGGACATGGCTGTTTCGCCAAGTACCTGTGGGAGGTGGTGGGTGTGGAGTCGGACTCCGTGTGCCGTCACTGCCCAAGTGGCGCCGTGGACTCGGCGGAGCACACACTCGCCGAGTGCGCGGCGTGGGACGGGCCGCGAGTCGCCCTCACGGGCCAAATTGGTTTTGACTTGTCGCTGCCGGCTGTGGTGCGAGCCATGGTCGGTAGCCAGGAGTGTTGGGCCGCCGTCACCTCTTTTGCCAATGAGGTGATGGCGGCAAAGAGAGAGGAGCTGCGGGTGCGGGAGCGTGCAGGTCAAACGCTCCCGCCTCGCCGTCCGGTTCGGGGGCGCCGCATGGCAGCTTTCGTGCGCGCCCCCGACTAGTGTTGTCCCGGTGGGTGGTGGTCGGGGGACCTCACCCACCGATGATCGTTTGGCGGAAGGCACCTCCCCGTGTTCCGGAGGTGCCTTAGTGCCCGCCCGCTCGGCCGCTCTCTACCCCCTCTGCTTTCAGAGGGGCGCTCGAGAGTGGTGCGATGCGGGCTTGCTGCTTCTTCAGCTCCTTAGGGAGCTCCGGGGGGCCGACCATCTGGTCCCCCGAGGAGAGCCCCATCCTTACGGGGCATCCCTAGCCGGGTCGATGTAGAATCTACTTTTCATATCCCTCGGCCCGGCTATAGGGTGAGTCGGAACACCGCGGGGTTTAGTGGGTAGGACGGTCCCTTCTTCCGGGACCGGTGAGTCCCACACACCGTCCCAGCTACCCCCGTAGCTGGGATGACGGTGCCTAAATGCATTCCCCGCGTCAACAAAAAAAAAAAAAAAAAAAACCTAACCTAACCTAACCTAACCTAACCTAACCTAACCTAACCTAACCTAACCTAACCTAACCGGGGTGCTAGGTCGGGGAACCTCCTAGTGTGCTTGGACCGGTTTCCTATCCCTTCGGGCTATATGCCCGGGGGGAGTGGCAACTGGACTAAGACGGTGCATCCTGGATAGTCGGCTAACAGGCGCAGCGCTAAAATTTGCTGCCCCTGTAAGTCGATGAACCAATATCCCGACAGCCGACCCCATTGCACGAGGGGGTCGTGGTCTGGCGGGCCTGCTAGGCCTGCGGTGTCGCGGCGTGTCCTCGCCGTGGCTAGTTTGTGACGTTCGCTCCCGGAAACGGTAGAAGCCTTGTTTGTCGTCCATTGGTCGGTTATTTCAACGATCAAAGCTGACCCCATTGTACGAGGGGGTCGTGGTTTGGCGGGTCTTCAAGGCCTGCGGCGTCGCTGCGGCGTCGCGTAGATTCGGTTGTAGCGTCGCGGCGCAGCTTGTTGTTGTCCGCTCCCGGCTTTTTGCCGGTAGAAGCGCGGTGATTGTCGGTCGTCTTCTCGACTGAAGCTGACCCCATTGCACGAGGGGGTCGTCGTTTGGCGGGCCTGCAAGGTCTGTGGCGTCGCGACAGCTCCCGGAGACCCGGTTGTAGCGTCGCGACGCAGCTTGTTGTTGTCTGCTCCCGGCTGCGGCCGGTAGAAGCGGGGAGAGTCGTGGACGCGTAGGCCTACTGCTCGCGCAGGGGTCTACACAGGCGTCGGTGTTGGGGAGGACCAGCCACCCTCCTCGCGTTCCGTAGCCCCTAAGGTCATCGCAACCATCTGACTGGTGGCTCCAGTCGGTACGTGGTGTCCTTAGGGACCGGAGGGCTTGCCTTAATTGGCCGGCCCGCGACAAGGACAGTCTTTAAAACCCGACAGCGAAGTCGTTAAAACCTGTACGGGCACCTGGCGAACCCTGCAGTATTTAGCCCGCTCCCTGGAATGAGCGTCACCCAGGGAGTGAAACCCTTCGTCTCTTCTCGTGGGAATAACATGGCAAATGAAAACAATATAAACAAAAACAAAAACCAAAATGACGTAGTAGAGAGCGACGCGAAAGTGTCGAGGCCCGGGACTCCAACCCCGGGCGAGAAGGAATTGCGGGTAACGCTGTCGCGGTGCGACACGACCCCGCACAGTGCGTGCAGAGACGCAAAATGTGACTGGCCACAGCTGTCTGACTCTGACAGCAGCTGTCAGTCAATGGAGACGGTTTCCTCCCGTCCCTCCTCGACCCCCAGGTTGTGGCAGCGTAAACGCTGCAACAGTAAGAGCCCTGGGGAGTCGGGCAGCGACGGTGAGGAGTCGACTGGCCCCAGCAACATCAGGGGCCAGTCCGTTAAAAGAGGGCGTGGGCGCCCGCCAACGACGGGGATGTATGTTGGCCTGGCCCAAGCCAGGGCCACTTATATTGCGGCCAAGGAGCGCGAGCTCGAGCTCCAGGCGGAGGAAGAGCTCGCGCGGGCCGCTTTTCAGGCCAAGGAGGAGGAGCGTTTGAGGCGGGAGGAGGGGCGGCGCTCCTTCCTCCGAAAATCCCCGACGATGGAGGAGGCGTCGACGTCGGCAGCTGTACCGGTGTTAAGGTCCGACCAGCTGTCGATGGCGGTCGAGGAGGGGTTGAAGTCGATCGAGATGATCGCCTTCAAGTCCTCCCGCCTGAAGGGCCAAAGTGTACAGGGCCTGCGGAGTGCCGCCGGCTCAATAAGGGAGCACATGAGGGAGATGGCCTCCCTCACGTGCAATGAGGAAGTTCTCCGTTTGAAGGGAGAGCTCACGGCCGTGCGGGCCGAGATGGAAGAATTGAGGCGCCAACTGAGCGCCGCTTCAACACGGTCGGCGGGGCTGTCACGCGATGAGGTTCTTTACCTCATTGACGCGCGCCGCGCCGGCTTCGAGGACCGGCTGCTCCCGGCGCCTCGGTTGCGTCCTCCCCTTGCGGCGGACGCGCGCAACGCCGCCCGCACGGCCACTGCTTCAGCACCCGGCGGTGCTTCTGTCGGTCCTTCCGTGGGCCCTTCCGTCGGCGCTCCTGCGCCCACACGTTCAACGAGAAAGGCCGCTGGCGCCTCTGCCGCCGCTCCTGTGCCTCCCGTCCCCTCCACGTCTGTGGTGGAGGTGACTGAATCGGTCGTGGCCGCTCCGCCGGCCTCTTCTTCTTCTCCCCCATCCAAAGGGAAGAAGAAGAACAAGAAACAGAGGAGGAGCGCTGCGGCGCTTGAGGCCGAGGCGACGCGCAGAGAGCGCCAGTCGGCTTCAACTCAACCGGCTATGTCTCAACCGGCCCCCACGTCTCAGTCCCAAACTGAGACGTGGAATAAAGTGGTCAAGCGGCCGAAAAAGAAGACATCGACGCCCGCCAGTGCGCCCGCTAAGGCGCCCGCAAGGCCAGGCGGAAAGAAGCGCGCCCCAAATCTCCGCGCACCGCGGACTGCAGCAGTGGTGATTACGCTGCAGCGGGAAGCGGAGGGGCGGGGCGTGACTTACGCGGAGAAGTTAGCCGAGGCTGAGAGGTCAATCGACCTCAAAAGCCTCGGCATCGACGGCCTGCGCTTCCGCACTGCAGCCACCGGGGGACGTATCCTCGAGGTGGCTGGTGCGGAGAGGAGCGCCAAAGCGGACGCATTGGCTGAAAAATTAAGGGCGTCCCTCGGCGACGACGTTCGTGTCGCCAGACCGGAGAAGTGCGCGGAGCTGCGCATCTCCGGTCTGGGCGATTCAGCGACCAAGGAGGTTGTGGCGCGGGTGGTGGCGGACGTTGGAGGTTGCGCCATCACCAGCGTCGTGGTCGGTAATATAGTCCGCCAGGCAAGCAGGGAGGGCACGGCGTGGGTGAAGTGCCCCGTCGCGGCGGCCAAACTAGTAACGGATGGCCGCGCACTCGTCATCGGTTGGACCCGCGTCCGTGCGGTCCTTTTGGACCCCAGGCCGCAGCGGTGTTTCCGCTGCCTGGATGAGGGGCACGTGGGGGCCAGGTGTGCTGCGGGAGTTGACCGCAGCGCCCTGTGCTTCCGCTGCGGGCAGCCCGGCCACAAAGCGGCCGGCTGCGCCGCGGATCCGCACTGCCCCGTGTGTGCGGCGGCGGGAGAGGCCGCTGCGCACCGCCTGGGCGCCAAGGCTTGCCTGGCGGCGTCAAAGAAGCGGCGTCGTCGTCGAGGAGGTGTCGGTGGGAGGCGGGTCGGGCCGGTCGCGGACCCCGCTCCCACCCAATCTGTGGAGGTGATGGACACTGCTCAATCCTAGATGTCCACATTCTCGGTCCTGCAGGCCAACGTCAGGCACTGCGCTGCGGCCCAGGATGTTTTGATCCAGTCCGTAGCGCAGTGGCAGACGACCGTGGCTGTAGTCGCTGAACCGTACGCGGTTCGTGCCCGCGATGATTGGGCCAGCGACCGCGACGGTGAGGTGGCTATCGTCTCCCAGCGGGACGAATGTGCGTCCTCGCGCTGCTGGGAGACGCTGCAGTGATCGGGGTGTACTGTCCGCCCAGGAAGACCCGTGCTCAATTCGAGCAGTTACTCGTTGAGCTCGGGGTTCTTGTGGCGGAAGCACACCCCACCCCGCTCGTCGTCGTCGGAGACTTTAACGCCCACTCTACGGCGTGGGGATCTCCGACGACGGACTTGCGGGGTGAGTTATTGGAGGATTGGGCGGTGTCCATGGGTCTGGTGCTGCTAAATCAGGGGACGGTCCCCACGTACGTGGGGGAGAACGGGAACACGTCTATCGTGGACCTGTCCTTCGCCAGTTCTGCCCTGGCGAACCACGTACGTGGCTGGAGGGTGGTAACGGAGGTGGAGACGATGTCGGACCACCGGTATGTCCGGTTCGATATCGTCTCACCCGCCCTGAGGACTCAGGATCGTCCCCTGGCCGGTGAGGGCCCACGGTGGCGGTTAAAATCGCTAAACCGGGAGCTGGCAGAAGAGGCGGCCATCGTTGAGCGATGGGCCGCGTTTGGCGGAAACCCGGACGTAGACGCGAGGTCGGAGCGATTATCCGAGGCTCTGACTCGCGTCTGCGATGCGGCGATGCGGAGGGCAGGATCAGTTCACCCGCGGCGGCGGGTGTACTGGTGGAACGATGATCTGGAGGGGCTGCGTGCTGCTAGTCACGCAGCCCAGCGTCGGTACACCCGCTACCGCGGTCGAAGGAATGGAAACCCTGTCCTCATGGAGGAGTTGCGCGCCGCATACCGGGACGCCCGAGCGGCCCTTCGCTCGGCAATCAAGGCCGCCAAAGACGAGTCGTGGAAGGTGTGGCTCGAGACATTGAACGGAGATCCGTGGGGGCGCCCGTATAAGGTCGTGAGCGATAAACTCCGGCCTTATGCGCCCCCGCTCACCAGGTCTCTCGAGCCCACCTTCGTCAATGAAGTAGTCAGCTCCCTCTTCCCTGTGCGGGAAGAGTGGGTCCCGCCGAGTATGGCGGCACCAGACGGAACGCCGGATGACACGGAGGCGATCCCGCCCGTGTCCGATGCCGAGTTAGGGGCGGCGGTTCTCAAGCTCAAGTTGAGACACCGCGCCCCCGGACCGGACGGCATCCCAGGGCGGGTCGTCGCCCTGGTCATGCCGGCGTTCGAAGAAGAGACGCTCTCCCTGATGTCGGAGTGTTTGGCGTCGGGTAGAGTCCCGCGAACGTGGAAGACGGGGAAGCTCGTGCTGCTCAAAAAGCACGGGCGCCCCGTCGAGTCGCCGTCGGCCTACCGCCCCATTGTTCTGCTCGGCGAGATGAGCAAGCTTTTCGAGCGGGTGCTCGCTGCTCGTCTCGTCGGGCACCTTGAGGGGGCGGGGCCCAACCTTGACGGCGGCCAGTACGGGTTCCGTCGCGGGCGGTCTACCCTGGACGCCATCTCCCGACTCAGGGACAGCGTCCAAGAGGCGGTCGGTCGGGGGGAGGTGTTGTTGGCGGTGTCGCTGGACATCGCGAACGCCTTCAACACCATCCCCTGGCAGACCATCGCCGAGGCGCTGAGGTACCACAACGTTCCGTGGTACCTCAGGCGCGTCCTTGCGGACTATTTCGTGGACCGGGCCATCATTTACCCGGCCCGGTCGGGAATGGTCCGCAAGGAGATGTCGTGCGGTGTTCCACAGGGGTCGGTGCTTGGTCCGCTCCTGTGGAACATCGGCTATGACTGGGTCCTGCGCGGTGCAACTCTTACGGGGGTCGGCATTATATGCTACGCCGACGACACCCTCGTCACCGCGCGGGGCCCAGAATTCAGGGACGCGAAGGTCCTGGCCACCGCGGGCGTTGCCCAGGTGGCCAGCCGCATCAGGGCGCTGGGACTCCAGGTGGCCCTCGAAAAGTCCGAGGCCGTGTTTTTCCACGGGCCTCGTCGGGGGCCACCTCGAGATTCCGCCATTGTGGTGAGCGGCACCCCCATCGCTATCGGGGAGACCATGAAATATCTAGGATTGGTCCTCGATAGTCGGTGGGGTTTCGTCGAGCACTTCCGGCGCCTGGCACCCAAACTGGTGTCATACGCCGGAAGGCTGGCACGGCTGCTCCCCAATAAAGGGGGGCCGAAAAGTGCATGTCGCCGTCTCTACGACGGTGTAGTGCGCTCCAAGGCGCTCTACGGAGCGCCTATTTGGTCGGACGCTCTCTGCGCCAAAACCATCCCCCTGCTGCGGAGACCGCAGCGGGTGATTGCGCAGAGGGCGGCGCGAGCGTACTGCACCGTCTCTTACGAGGCGGCGTGTTTGATTGGCGGGAGCCCCCCTTGGGATCTCGAGGCTGGAGTCCTCAAGCGCGTTTATGACGAAAGCGCCCTGGTGCGGATAAATGGAGGTCGCCCACTCCCGGACGAGATCGATCGCTGGAGACAGTCTGCTCGCGACGATCTCTTCCGGAAGTGGGCCAATAGGATTGAGTGTCCCTCTGCGAGCGTGCGGCTCGTGGGGGCTATCCGGCCCGTTCTTCGGCCTTGGGTAGAGAGGGCGCACGGTGCGCCGACGTACCACCTCACTCAGCTCCTCACAGGACATGGCTGTTTCGCCAAGTACCTGTGGGAGGTGGTGGGTGTGGAGTCGGACCCCGTGTGCCGTCACTGCCCAAGTGGCGCCGTGGACTCGGCAGAGCACACACTCGCCGAGTGCGCGGCGTGGGACGGGCCGCGTGTCGCCCTCACGGGCCGTGTTGGATTGGATTTGTCGCTGCCGGCTGTGGTGCGAGCCATGGCCGGCAGCCAGGAGTGTTGGGCCGCCGTCACCTCTTTTGCCAATGAGGTGATGGCGGCAAAGAGAGAGGAATTGCGGGTGCGGGAGCGTGCAGGTCAAACGCTCCCGCCTCGCCGTCCGGTTCGGGGGCGCCGCATGGCAGCTTTCGTGCGCGCCCCCGACTAGTGTTGTTCCGGTGGGTGGTGGTCGGGGGACCCCACCCACCGATGATCGTTTGGCGGAAGGCACCTCCCCGTGTTCCGGAGGTGCCTTAGTGCCCGCCCGCTCGGCCGCTCTCTACCCCCTCTGCTTTCAGAGGGGCGCTCGAGAGTGGTGCGATGCGGGCTTGTTTTCTTCAGCTCCTTAGGGAGCTCCGGGGGCCGACCATCTGGTCCCCCGAGGAGAGCCCCAACCCTACGGGGCATCCCTAGCCGGGTCGATGTAGAATCTGCTCTTCATATCCCTCGGCCCGGCTATAGGGTGAGTCGGAACACCGCGGGGTTTAGTGGGTAGGATGGTCCCTGTTTTCGGGACCGGTGAGTCCCACACACCGTCCCAGCTACCCCCGTAGCTGGGATGACGGTGCCTAAACGCATTCCCCGCGTCAACAAAAAAAAAAAAAAAAAACCTAACCTAACCTAACCTAACCCAGTACGGGGCGGGGCCCCAAGTGTCGTTAGCATACGTCCACGTCGTCCGCCCTGGACCCCAACTTGACCACCGTAACGGAGTGGCAAGTTGGGTGACCGAACTGCAACGACTGCACTTGAGGCCAAAAAAAGTTATTTTATCAGTGTTTCATCATGGATGAGAAAAGTAAATGCGATGAAGAGCGTGACACGAGAGTGTCGAGGCCCGGGACTCCAGGCGAGAGGGAGCTGCGGGTGTCGCTGTCGCGCTGCGATACGACCCCGCAGGCTTCTGGAAGAATCAAACGCGACTGGCAGCGGCTGTCGGACTCCGACAGCAGCTGCCAGTCGATGATAACGGTTTCCTCCCGTCCCTCCCCGACTCCCAGGTTGTGGCAGCGCAAGCGCTGCAACAGTAAAAGCCCTGGGGAGTCGGGCAGCGACGGTGAGGAGTCGGCTGGCCCCAGCACCATCAGGGGCCAGCCCGTAAAAAGAGGGCGTGGGCGTCCTCCAACGACCGGCCAGTATGTTGGCCTGGCCAAAGCCAGGGCCAACTATATTGCGGCCCAGGAGCGCGAGCTCGAACTCCAAGCGGAGGAAGAGCTCGCGCAGGCCGCACACGAAGCGTCGGAGGAGCGTCGGCGGCGGGAGGAGAGGCGACTCTCCTTCCTCCGCAAATCCCCGACGATGGAGGAAACGTCGACGTCGGTAGCTGCTCCGGTATTGCGGTGCGAGCAGCTGTCGAAGGCGGTAGAGGAGGCGGTGAAGGCGATCGATACGATCGCCTACAAATCCTCCCGCCTGAAGGGCCAGAGTGTCCAGGGCCTGCGGAGTGCCGCCGGGTCGATTCTGGAACATATGCGAGAGATGGCCTCCTTCAAGTGTAGCGACGAGGTCATGCGCTTGAAGGGAGAGCTCGCGGCCGTGCGGGGCCAGATGGAGGAATTGAGGCGCCAGTTGAGCGCCGCTCCAACACCGTCGGCGGGGCTGTCGCGTGATGAGGTGCTGTACCTCATCGACGCGCGCCGCGCCGGCTTCGAGGATCGGCTGCTCCCGGCGCCTCGGTTGCGTCCTCCCCTAGCGGCGGACGCACGCAACGCTGCCCGCATGGCCGGTGCTCCAGCACCTGGCGGTGCACCTGTCGCCCAGTCAACGGGCCCTTCTGTCGGCGCTTCGGCGCCCACGCGCTCAAAGCGCAAGGCCGCTGGCGCCTCTGCCGCCGCGCCTTTGCCTGCCGTCCCCTCCACATCTGTGGTGGAGATGACGGAATCTGTTGTGGCCGCTCCGCCGGCCTCTTCTTCTTCTCCCTCAAAGGGGAAGAAGAACAAAAAGACAAGGAGGAGCGCCGCGGCGCGTGAGGTGGAGGCGACGCGCAGAGAGCGCCAGTCGGCCTCAACGCAACCGGCCCCGGCTTCCACGTCTCAGTCCCAAACTGAGACGTGGAACAACGTCGTCAGGCGGCCGAAGAAACCCGCTGATGCGCCCGCTAGGGCGCCCGCGAAGCCAGGCGCAAAGAAGAGCGCCCCGAATCTACGCTCACCGCGTACTGCAGCGGTGGTTATTACGCTGCAGCGGGAGGCGGAGGTTCGGGGCGTGACATACGCCGAAAAGCTTGCCGAGGCTGAGAGGTCAATCGACCTCAAAAGCCTCGGCATCGACGGCTTGCGCTTCCGCACTGCAGCCACCGGGGGACGTATCCTCGAGGTGGCTGGTGCGGAGAGGAGCGCCAAGGCGGACGCATTAGCGGAAAAACTAAGGGCGTCCCTCGGCGACGACGTTCGTGTCGCCAGGCCGGAGAAGTGCGCGGAGCTGCGCATCTCCGGTCTCGGCGATTCAGCGACGAAGGAGGTGGTGGCGCGGGTGGTGGCAGAAGTTGGCGGTTGTTCCGCCACCAGCGTCACCGTCGGAGAAATTACCCGCCAGGCGAGCAAGGAGGGCACGGCGTGGGTCAAGTGCCCGGTCGCGGCGGCCAAACTTTTAACAGATGGCCGCGCCCTTGTCATCGGTTGGACCCGCGTCCGTGCGGTCCTTTTGGATCCCAGGCCGCAGCGGTGCTTCCGCTGCCTGGATGTGGGGCATGTGGGGGCCAGGTGTGCTGCGGGAGTTGACCGCAGCGCCCTGTGCTTCCGCTGCGGGCAGCCCGGCCACAAAGCGGCCGGCTGCAACGCGGATCCGCATTGCCCCGTGTGTGCGGCGGCGGGAGAGGCCGCTGCGCACCACCTGGGCGCCAAGGCTTGCCTGGCGGCGTCAAAAAAGCGGCGTCGTCGCCGAGGAGGAGTCGGTGGGAAGCGGGTCGGGCCGGTCGCGGACCCCGCTCCCACCCAATCTGTGGAGGTGATGGACACCGCTCAAACATAAATGTCCACTTTCTCGGTCCTGCAGGCCAACGTCAGGCACTGCGCTGCGGCCCAGGATGTTTTGATCCAGTCCGTAGCGCAGTGGCAGACGACCGTGGCTGTAGTCGCCGAACCGTACGCGGTTCGTGCCCGTGATGATTGGGCCAGCGACCGCGACGGTGAAGTGGCTATCGTCTCCCAGCGGGGCGCCTTTGATAGGGTGTCCCAAGGACGAATGTGCGTCCTCGCGCTGCTGGGAGACGCTGCAGTGATCGGGGTGTACTGTCCGCCCAGGAAGACCCGTGCTCAATTTGAGCAGTTACTCGTTGAGCTCGGGGCTCTTGTGGCGGAAGCACACCCCACCCCGCTCATCGTCGTCGGGGACTTCAACGCCCACTCTACGGCGTGGGGATCTCCGGCGACGGACTTGCGGGGGGAGTTGTTAGAGGATTGGGCGGTGTCCATGGATCTGGTGTTGCTGAACCAGGGGGCGGTCCACACGTACGTGGGGGACAATGGCAACAGGTCCATTGTTGACCTGTCCTTCGCCAGTTCTGACCTGGCGAACCACGTACGTGGGTGGAGGGTGGTCACGGAGGTGGAGACGATGTCGGACCACCGGTACGTACGGTTCGACATCGTCTCCCCCGCCCTGAGGACCCAGGATCGTCCCCTGGCCGGTGAGGGCCCACGGTGGCGGTTAAACACGCTGAACCGGGAGCTGGCAGAAGAGGCGGCCATCGTCGAGCGATGGGCCGCGTTCGGTGGGAGTCCGGACGTAGACGCGAGGTCGGAGCGGTTGTCCGAGGCTCTGACTCGCGTCTGCGATGCGGCGATGCGGAGGGCAGGATCAGTTCACCCGCGGTGGCGGGTGTATTGGTGGAACGACGACCTGGAGGGGCTGCGTGCTGCTAGCCACGCAACCCAGCGTCGGTACACCCGCTACCGCGGTCGAAGGAACGGAAACCCTGTCCTCATGGAGGAGTTGCGCGCCGCATACCGGGATGCCCGAGCGGCCCTTCGCTCGGCAATCAAGGCCGCCAAAGACGAGTCGTGGAAGGTGTGGCTCGAGACGTTGAACGGAGATCCGTGGGGGCGCCCGTATAAGGTCGTGAGCGATAAACTCCGGCCTTATGCGCCCCCGCTCACCAGGTCTCTCGAGCCCACCTTCGTCAATGAAGTAGTCAGCTCCCTCTTCCCTGCGCGGGAAGAGTGGGTCCCGCCGAGCATGGCGGCACCAGACGGAACGCCGGCTGACACGGAGGCGATCCCGCCCGTGTCCGATGCCGAGTTGGGGGCGGCTGTTCTCAAACTCAAGATGAGACACCGCGCCCCCGGTCCGGACGGCATCCCAGGGCGGGTCGTCGCCCTGGTCATGCCGGCGTTCGAAGAAGAGACGCTCTCCCTGATGTCGGAGTGTTTGGCGTCGGGTAGAGTCCCGCGATCGTGGAAGACGGGGAAGCTCGTGCTGCTCAAAAAGCACGGCCGCCCCGTCGAGTCGCCGTCGGCCTACCGCCCCATTGTTCTGCTCGGCGAGATGAGCAAGCTTTTCGAGCGGGTGCTCGCTGCTCGTCTCGTCGGGCATCTTGAGGGGGCGGGGCCCAACCTCGACGGCGGCCAGTACGGGTTCCGTCGCGGGCGGTCTACCCTGGACGCCATCTCCCGACTCAGGGACAGCGTCCAAGAGGCGGTCGGTCGGGGGGAGGTGTTGTTGGCGGTGTCGCTGGACATCGCGAACGCCTTCAACACCATCCCCTGGCAGACCATCGCCGAGGCGCTGAGGTACCACAACGTCCCGTGGTACCTCAGGCGCGTCCTTGCGGACTATTTCGTGGACCGGGCCATCATCTACCCGGCCCGGTCGGGAATAGTCCGCAAGGAGATGTCGTGCGGTGTTCCACAGGGGTCGGTTCTGGGTCCGCTCCTGTGGAACATCGGCTATGACTGGGTCCTGCGCGGTGCAACTCTTACGGGGGTCGGCGTTATCTGCTACGCCGACGACACCCTCGTCACCGCGCGGGGCCCAGAATTCAGGGACGCGAAGGTTCTGGCCACCGCGGGCGTTGCCCAGGTGGTCAGCCGCATCAGGGCGCTGGGACTCCAGGTGGCTCTCGATAAGTCCGAGGCCGTGTTTTTCCACGGGCCTCGTCGGGGGCCACCTCGAGATTCCGCCATTGTGGTGAGCGGCACCCCCATCGCTATCGGGGAGACCATGAAATATCTAGGATTGGTCCTCGATAGTCGGTGGGGTTTCGTCGAGCACTTCCGGCGCCTGGCACCCAAACTGGTGTCATACGCCGGAAGGCTGGCGCGGCTGCTCCCCAATAAAGGGGGGCCGGAAAGTGCATGTCGCCGTCTCTACGACGGTGTAGTGCGCTCCAAGGCGCTCTACGGAGCGCCTATTTGGTCGGACGCTCTCTGCGCCAAAACCATCCCCCTGCTGCGGAGACCGCAGCGGGTGATTGCGCAGAGGGCAGCGCGAGCGTACTGCACCGTCTCTTACGAGGCGGCGTGTCTAATTGGAGGAAGCCCCCCGTGGGATCTCGAGGCTGGAGTCCTCAAGCGTGTCTACGAGGAAAGCGCCCTGGTGCGGAATAATGGAGGTCGCCCGCTCCCGGACGAGATCGATCGCTGGAGACAGTCTGCTCGCGACGATCTCTTCCGGAAGTGGGCCATTAGGTTGGAATGTCCCTCTGCGAGCGCGCGGCTCGTGGGGGCTGTCCGGCCCGTTCTTCGGCCTTGGGTAGAGGGGGCGCACGGTGCCCCGACGTACCACCTCACTCAGCTCCTCACAGGACATGGCTGTTTCGCCAAGTACCTGTGGGAGGTGGTGGGTGTGGAGTCGGACCCCGTGTGCCGTCACTGCCCAAGTGGCGCCGTGGACTCGGCAGAGCACACACTCGCCGAGTGCGCGGCGTGGGACGGGCCGCGTGTCGCCCTCACGGGCCGTGTCGGAAATGATTTGTCGCTGCCGGCCGTGGTGCGAGCCATGGTCGGCAGCCAGGAGTGTTGGGCCGCCGTCACCTCATTTGCTTTTGAGGTGATGGCGGCCAAGAGAGAGGAGCTGCGGGTGCGGGAGCGTGCAGGTCAAACGCTCCCGCCTCGCCGTCCGGTTCGGGGGCGCCGCATGGCAGCTTTCGTGCGCGCCCCCGACTAGTGTTGTCCCGGTGGGTGGTGGTCGGGGGACCTCACCCACCGATGATCGTTTGGCGGAAGGCACCTCCCCGTGTTCCGGAGGTGCCTTAGTGCCCGCCCGCTCGGCCGCTCTCTGCCCCCTCTGCTTTCAGAGGGACGTTCGAGGGCGGTGCGATGCGGGCTTGTCTTTGTCAGCTCCTTAGGGAGCTCCGGGGGGCCGACCATCTGGTCCCCCGAGGAGAGCCCCAACCCTACGGGGCATCCCTAGCCGGGTCGATGTAGAATCTACTTTTCATATCCCTCGGCCCGGCTATAGGGTGAGTCGGAACACCGCGGGGTTTAGTGGGTAGGACGGTCCCTTCTTCCGGGACCGGTGAGTCCCACACACCGTCCCAGCTACCCCCGTAGCTGGGATGACGGTGCCTAAACGCATTCCCCGCGTCAACAAAAAAAAAAAAACCTAACCCAGTACCTAGCTACCTACCACATGAGCATTGACGCGTTGTTTTGCTGCGAAAGTACTTATATTTTTAATAGAATTAAATCTGTCCTGGCCGTTCACTGCAAAAGTATACGAGAGTGAAGTGTTTGTAGATTTTTACCAGGCGCTTTCCAGGTTCCTGTTGACAGGGTCTCTGGATACAACTAGAGAGACACGGGCGACGCGCCGGAGAGTCCCAGAGGGTCTCTGGATACAACTAGAGAGACACGGGCGACGCGCCGGAGAGTCCCAGAGGGTCTCTGGATACAACTAGAGAGACACGGGCGACGCGCCGGAGAGTCCCAGAGGTACGAAATTGCTTCCCGTCCCGGAATTTGTTATTTTCGTGGCCGGTGGGTGCCTGCTTGCACACACATACCCACTACAGCTTTGCGCTGTAAAGTACCTACCAACCATCACCCGGGCGGCGCGGCGCGCGGCGTTATTAGTTAAAGAACATTTTTCATACTTCGGGGACACCAGTCTTGACACAGAAAGATTATATTGAGTATAAAATTCTGTTTACATACTTACAAAGTTTTTCTAGTATTCGTATATTGTTCGTGGACGCATTTCTTCATTTTTCTTTTTGTTCCTGCTCCCGGACGAATCTGCCGGTGTTGTTTTCATCCAGAACTGGTCGTGTTGTCTTCCTGCGTTGTGTGACTACTCGTCTTCCGGTCCTGAAACAGAATTAAATTAGTATTACAGTTAAACTCCTTTAAATTAACATTTTTCTAAATTTTTTATAGCCTGGCATACGCCGGTAGGTGCGCAGTCCCGGTCCCCGTTCGGGAGTGCCTAGTGGCGTTGACAGAAGTCAATTTCATCCAATAGAACCTTCAAAACTTGCAAATTTTTCAAAATTTTCACATTTTTCACTTTTTTCACTTTTTCTCCCGTTCTCATTACGAACGGTATATCTGTTTTCTGACCGGGAACGAGCGTCTCAGCGCCCCCTATCTGGCGAGACCTCAACCACCATCCTGAGGCCAGTGGTTCGCCAGAAAATCGCGATTTTCGGGTGCGACGCCCGCCCACCCTGTTTTTTCGTGTTAGACACGTAGACTTTAGTAGGTACTTAGGACCGAAAAAATTTTTATTCGGGAAATCGAACCGCCAGGTCGCCGCCGTTGCAGGGGTGGTAGTAAGGCCATCCTCTGCCTTTAAATTAGCGAGTATTTGAGCGTTAAGTAGACAAATTTGGATTTTTGTCCAAATTTTCATAGATTAAGTTAGATTAAGATTATTTATATAAGACTAGGCCCTATTGGCCAAAAAATTTCTTTATAAATTGACGTAGCTGTGCTACAAGAGATAACGGTGTAGAGCTGCCCTACATCCAGCATAAGACCGCTCTAGATAGAGCAAGGAAACTATTGTGACTGTCTCTCCTTTTTTTTTTCTTTTTTTTTTTTTTTTTGACTTTTATTATCTGCTGTCTTTTGACCTTTTATTATTGTATAGACCATAGCTCTTTTGGCTTTACCTTAGATTAATTAATAGACTGACCTCTGACTGGGAGAAATTACCACCTCGAGTTCTTGTAGGACACCGACCTCCGACCAGAATTCGGAAACAGTATTTGTGCATTCACTACACGAAACAAATACAGCATCACACAACACACCCACACACACACATTAGACATACGTGGACAAGTCATCACACACCACACATACACAAGCATACACTACACACACATAAACACATCCCGACAGGGTACCTTTTACATACCCTTAGGGAAAACACTGTACAGCACACGCGGACTGGGGTACCCTCTACATACCCCACAAGCAACAACTACTACCCCCGAAAATGTTTGTGCCACAACGTACACCCGCGAAAAATACCGAGGATCTGGCTGCTCGCAAGTCACCGTCAAAGACGGTCACCAAGAGATCGATAGTTCGAAGAAGTCTAGAGACTTTCGAGAACATTGCGAGCACGTCGAAACCACCATCCGCTGACAAAGCGGCCGACATGGAACCATACCCGCTGAGACCATCCAAACGTCTGGAGTATAGCCCACCAAGACCCAAAAAGGCTACACCGCCGGAAAACACCAAGAAGGCTAAACCAACATCGTCTCAGCCTATAGAACATAGCCCAATGTCCGGGAAAAACTATCCTGACAAAACGTCAGAGGCAAGGGACATGGCAAAGAAGGCGAAGTTATCTCTTGGACTAGCGAAAAACCTCAGAACAGAGATAAAAACAGATGTAACTCAGTGGCTGGACAAAATGGTGGACTTAGTTAGGAGAATGGAGACCGGGAAAAGGAGAGAAAGAGAGCCCTCCAAGGATCCACCCACTCGAAACACCGAAATTGAAAAGCTCACGGAGAAACTGAAGGAGCATACTGATCTTCTTGCAAAAAATGCTGAACAGATGCAAGAGTTGAAGACCGCACTGCAAAACAACTCAGAGCTGCTGTCAAAACCTACATATGCAACTGTGACAGCTCCTTCTCCAACAGTGCCACAATACAAACCGGCCCTGCACTCCATCGTTGTATCCTCGAATAATGAGCAGGAAACCGGAGACGAGGTACTGGAACGAGTGCGAAAGGCAGTCGACGCAAAGGAGGGGTGGATCAAGGTCGAAAGAGTGAGAAAAGCAAAGGATCGGAAAATCATTCTTGGATGTCCAACAACCAAAGACAGGGACAGCGCACGAGCGAAACTGGAGGGGGAGAGACTCCTGGTTGAGGACGTCAAAAACAAAGACCCAATGGTGGTTTTAAGAGATGTCCTGAGCGTCAACTCCGATGAGGAGGTGCTCCGGGCACTCAAAAAACAGAACCGGGAGGTTTTTGATGGCCTCAACAAGGAGGACGAACGCCTCTCAGTCAAGTTCAGGAAACGGACGAGGAACCCCCACACTAACCATC
Source organism: Miltochrista miniata (assembly GCA_933228765.1). NCBI lineage: Eukaryota > Metazoa > Arthropoda > Insecta > Lepidoptera > Erebidae > Miltochrista > Miltochrista miniata. Next base: position 39,948 of record OW121769.1, read on the forward strand.
TGGTCCTAAATGTGTCTCCAAAAATCTGGCAAATAATGACTGCGATCGGAACTCTTCGTGTGGACTTACAGCGGGTGAGGGTGACAGACCACTCACCACTAGTGCAGTGCTCGCGCTGCCTGGCGTATGGTCACATGAAGAGATTCTGTACCGAAACCGAAGAAACATGCAGTCACTGTGGGGGACCACATTTGAAGGCGCAGTGCGACAGTTGGGCTGTCAATGCACTACCATCGTGCAAAAACTGTAGAAGAGCGAAGATGGATCGCGTGGAGCACAATGCCTTCAGCCAAGAGTGTCCCGTCCGGAGGCGCTGGGAGTCCCTAGCCCGGTCAGCCGTAGCGTACTGCTAAGGGCAGCCAGGCAGTTAACTCCACCCACCGCGTGTTCCAGGTGAATCTTCAAAAACAAAAATTGGCTCAGCAGGAAATGTTAGACGAAGCAAGGAAACGCAAGATAACAGCAGCCATCATCCAAGAACCATGGACGGAAGGCAGTACCGGAGTAATAAGGAGCTACCCAGGTATCAGAATCTTCCAGAATACCGCGGCTGGGGAAGACAGGGTCAAGGCGGCAATCGCCGTTTTTGACCCAAACATAGATGTCATTCAATATCCCGACCTCACCACGAACAACACCATAGTGGTGAGCCTCAAAACCGTCGCTTGGAGGATCACACTGGTCTCCTTTTACTTCGAGCCTAGCCGACCAATTGCACCATACCTGCTGAAACTCAGGGAAATTGCAGCCAAACCAGGACTGGGAAATCTAATAATGGGGGGTGATGGAAACGCCTGGAACACGTGGTGGGGTAGTGAGAAAGTGGACGCAAGGGGCAAGGAACTACAGGAAATGATAGACGACATGGGCCTCCAGGTACTCAACACAGGGAACACACCAACTTTCGACACAATAAGGGGCACGACGAGATACAAAAGCCACGTTGACATCACGCTGTGCAGTGCAAACGCATTAAACTCGGTGGTCAACTGGAAAGTTGACGAACACCTTACGAGCTCGGACCACAATGGGATCACCTTTGGCATTAAACTCAAACGGTCGAGGGGAACAGATATAGCAAGAACCACGCGCAAATACAACACGCGAAAGGCGAAATGGGAAGATTTCCGGGGGACGCTGACTGAGCTCAAGTCGACAGAAAACCTAACCATTGACAGAGTCAAAGCCATAAGAACGACAAGAGAAATCGACGACGTTGTAAATGGGTTCAGCCAGATCATCGCTAAAGCGTGTTGTGTCGCCATACCTGAAAAGGCCAAATGCCAAAGGCTGTCCGTCCCGTGGTGGTCCGAAGAGCTAACAAAGTTGAAAAAAGATTTTACCACCAAAAGGCGTCGTATAAGATGCGCCGCACCGATCCGTCGTGACACTGTCGTGAGAGAGTACCTGGAGAGCAAAGAGAGGTACGAATTGGAGGCTAAGAAAGCGCAGATAGCATCGTGGAAGGAGTTCTGCAGCAAGCAGGACAGGGAAGGGATGTGGGAAGGGATCTACAGGGTGATCGGTCGAACCGCCGTTAGAGTTGAGGACGTACTCCTGGAGGTGAATGGCGTGGCGCAAGATGAAGAGGGCTCAGCAAAACTACTTGCAACAACTTTTTATCCGGATGACCGAGGAGAAGAGGACACGGATGAGCAGAGACTCCTGAGACTGAGCTCTGAGGCGGTGGCCGGGGGGTCGTGTGGCCAGATACACGACCCACCGTTCACCGCGTACGAGCTGGAGACAGCGGTCCGGTCCTTCAACCCCAAGAAGGCACCTGGCGCTGACGGCTTCACGGTAGATATTTGCAGCCACGCCATCAGTAACGAACCCGAGTGGTTCCTCAGCCTTGCAAACAAATGCCTCACATTGCATTACTTTCCTAAAATCTGGAAAGAAGCAACAGTCGTTGCGCTGCGGAAACCAGGAAAGGAAAGTTACGCACAGCCTAAGTCCTACAGACCCATAGGCCTCCTTCCAGTGTTGGGGAAGATCCTCGAGAAGATGATTATGTCGAGACTTCGGCACCATCTGCACTCGAGGATCAGCCCCCACCAATTCGGGTTCATGCCCCAGAGGAGCACCGAGGACGCCCTCTGTACCCTAATCCAGTATATCAGGACGAAGTTGGACCAAAAGAAAATAATTACTGTGGTGTCCCTGGATATAGAGGGCGCCTTCGACAGTGCATGGTGGCCAGCAATCAAACTGCGGCTCGTCGAGGAGGAGTGCCCTGAGGGGCTTAGGAGAGTGCTGAACAACTACATGGACGACCGATGGGTGCATGTGAGGTATGCGGGGAAGGAATTCACTACCAGAACAAGAAAGGGGTGCGTCCAGGGTTCTATCGGCGGGCCGATCCTGTGGAATCTCCTGTTGGATCCACTACTACACAGCCTCGAGAAGAAGGGTGAGTACGTGCAGGCATTCGCGGACGATGTCGTCCTGGTCTTTTGCGGAGATACCGGTGGGGAAATCGAGGGGCGTGCCAACGCCGCTCTCGAACATGTTAAGTCGTGGGGTGACAAAAACAAACTCAGATTCGCACCACACAAAACAACAGCCATGTTGGTAACAAGAAAGATGGAGTATGACACACCACGGCTTAGCATGGGCGGGGTCGACGTTGGCATGTCCAACGAGATCAAAATTCTTGGTCTAATTATAGACCACAAATTAACTTTTAACTCTCACGTGGAGAGTGTCTGTAGACGCGTAACTAGCCTCCACAAGCAACTGACCAGGGCGGCAAAGGCAAGTTGGGGTCTGCATCCCGAAATTATCCACACAATTTACACGGCGACCGTGGAACCTATAGTCTTGTACGCGGCCGGCGCATGGGCGCAGGCGGTTGGGAAGCTGGGCATAAAGAAGAGGCTGAACTTCATTCAGCGAAGCTTTGCTCAAAAAATTTGTAAGGCATATCGCACGGTCTCCCTCAACTCGGCCTTGGTTCTGGCTGGAATACTCCCACTTGACCTTCGAGTCAAGGAAGCTGCAAATTTATATAAGATCCGAAGAGGCGGAACGATTCCAGACCTGGCCGGGAGGGAGATCGAGCGAATGTCTTCCATCGCGGAGAGTCCTCACCCTGCCGAACATATGTGCTTGGGGTTCATTAGCCTGGAAAATAATGAACAAGTAGAATTGCATAACAATTTTGAAATTAACATCTATACGGACGGCAGCAAGATTGAGGGCAAAGTCGGAGCCGCACTTTCCTTATGGAAAGATGGGGCCGAGACGAAGACCCGCAAGCTTGGACTGCCGTCCTATTGTACTGTTTTTCAGGCGGAACTCCTGGCCATATGTGAGGCAACGAGGATGATTCTCAAGCACCGCGCGACAACCTTCGGAGTGTTCAGCGACTCAACCGCAGCACTCCAGACGGTCGCAAATCCCGGTTGTCTCCACCCCCTCGCAGTAGAAGCCAGAAGCAATATAAAGAAAATTATATTCTCAGGCAAAGATATAGCTTTGCACTGGGTAAAGGCGCATGTGGGGGTGGAGGGGAACGAGAGGGCCGATCGGCTGGCCAAAGAGGCAGCTTTGGGGTCGAGGCGGGCACCGGACTATGACCTATGTCCGATCTCATTCGTCAAGCGGCAGATCCGTATGGACACGCTTGCCGAGTGGAACCGGAGATACGAGTCTGGTGAAACCGCCTCGATCACAAAGCTCTTCTTCCCAAATGCGGTGGACGCGTACAGGACTATAAGGAAGTTCACCCCAAACAAACACACCACACAGGTCCTGACAGGGCATGGTGGGTTTTCCGAGTATTTGGCTCGCTTCAAGTGCAAGGAGGACCCATCATGTTCTTGTGATTCCGAAACTGAGGAGACCATCCCTCACCTACTGGCGGAGTGCCCGGTTTTCTCGAGGCAAAGGTACAATTTAGAGCATGAGATAGGTACAGCAATAAATGTAAGGAACTTTAAAGATCTAATGCAAGGGAAGGAAAGAGACAAGTTTCTGAAATTTATTACAGAAATATGTAAATTAGTAAATAAAAAGAATAAAGTAGACTAAGAAACCCTATTACACAACATAACACAGTTATGTTGAAAGTAATAAACTTTATAGTAATAAATAAAAGTTTGTAAGTTAGTAAGATAAGAAACCAGAAAATATTGAGTATGTATTATAGAATAGAGTATAAGTGAATGTAAAAATAAATGTAAAATCACAACCCACTCTGGGAAATGCATTACATTCATTATAGGAATAAGAAAATTTTAAAAAGAAAAGAAAGGAAAGGAGTGGAGTTAAATTTATTTACCCATAGTCGTAAGAAACAGTAAATAAAGATATAAATTAGAAGAGAGACTAGCAGGCGCCCCACCTGAAACAGAGTGAAAGGTTGTATGTAAGAAAGAAACGGTATGAAGAATGAATGTGACCATATAAAAGCGAGAACTAGAATGAATGAGAAATAGTAGGAAGGTCTCCGAAATGTTGATATCGGGGGTATAGTTAGGCACACACCCAGCTACCCATGGTAGCAGGGCATATAAAAAAAAAAAAAAAAAAAAAACCTAACCTAACCTAACCTAACCTAACCGTATTCGGTAGTTAGTATACTTAGTGAATCTTGCTTGCTGATAGCGGTTGTTATACGTTGATCGTTTCGTCTCACCGAGCCCTACACGATTACATAGTTGTTTTTAGAATTTCTAGTTCTAATTTTGGTTTTTTAACCGTTTTTCGAAGATTGTTGGTTTCTAAGGGACTCGCAGTCTTTCAGCTGCTATTCCTCAGCCATATTTCGCTAACCTGCTGGTATTTTCATCTGGAATAGTCTGCGTGGTCTTCCCGCGTCGCACGGTGCCACATTTGTGGTTCTGAAACAGAATTTAATTACAAAACAGACATACAAACACTTAATAACAGTAATTTTCTGCTAAAAATACATATAAAATCAAGTTTTCTTCCAAATTTTCCATTAGCGTCCATAGCTTGTGACATATCAAGGTGTGCGCCGTCGTGATACGCATCTGACGGCGCCAATTTGGTATCCACAAGACCATAATCATCATCACCAGACCCCAATTAGTGTTGTAAAAATCATTCAAATTTGCTTTTCCCTCAAAATTTTTGTGTTTCCTAAGTAAAATTACAGCATTTTCTTAGCCACAATTGTGCGCTGTCGCGCCACGAATCCATTGGCACATCGGTCGTATCTCTGAGGCAAGTGGTTCTCGACTTATAAGCGTTTTTGTTATTTCGCGGGCCCGCCCGCCCACCCTTATTTTATTGCATAGCCATTAAGGATCGGTCACAGCCATTTTAGGTCACAATTATTTTATTGCACGATAACGAGTCACCAGTTTGCTGCGGTTCCGAGGGTGGTCACAGAACCACTCTCTGTTCAATATTTAGCTTATAGGAGCCATTTCTCTTCTAGAGTATAGAAATGTCTCTGTGTAGAACACCAGTCAAAAATAAACTTCCCACAGTTATACTTTCTCGAGAACCTACTGCGTCGCAGCCTCCTTTGCTGCCTGCGCCTATCTCGCTAGTCGATAGGTCTCTGGACCTATCAGACGACGACACATCTAGCCAAATTCGCGGTTTAGAGTACCCGTCTACACAAACTGAAGTTAGCACTCCTTCCGCTGAGACTCCCGACGACGGTTCTTTTTATTCTTACGTGCTCAGACAAATTAAGGCTGCCAGGAAACTTCTCGTAGAAGGGAGGAGCCTCAAAAAAGAAACCAAGGCGCACATCCTCAAAATTTTTGACGACATAGCCGCGTACAAAAATCCTCCACCGGCAGCTCCACCTACTTTGACAGACGACTTTGAGAAAGATTTAAAGACCTCTATTGCTGCGGAGATCAATAAGTGCCTGAAAGCGGAGCTCAGAGCCCTCAAATCTACATTAACTACTCCTACACCCACCGTTGACACTCGAATTCCGTACGCAACTGTTACCAAACCACTCAACATCTCTACTTCTACAACAACTTCATTACCGAAATCCAAACCTTCAATAATAGTAGCACCCAAGAAAACAGTTGCCAAGCCCCAGGATACCTTGAGATTATTTCGCTCGGAAGTAACCTTCAAGGACACAAATTTCTCACCTACAACCGTGAAATTTGTATCAAACAATAAATTGCGAGTGGAATTTGAGGACTCAGCCCAACAGGAGAAGGCTCTCCAAAAAATACTGAGTGCTACAGAAATAACAGCCGAAGCATCGAAACGTCTCCAGCCAATGCTGATAGTCAAAGGGATATCCACTGATATCCCCTGCGACGACTTGGCAGAAATCATAATATCCCAAAACAACCTAAACAACTACACACTTTCAGACCTTAAACTACGCTTTAAACGTAACAACAGGAATCCCAAATTGTACAACGCTGTATTTCTTACAAACCCGTCTGTCTGGAGAACAATAATACAACTTGGCCGACTTAACTTGGACCATCAACGTGTACACGTGGAGGAGTATATCCCACTCCTACAGTGCTATAAGTGCCTTCAATTCGGCCATACCAGAAAGCACTGCACCACAGAAAACATCGCGTGTTCACATTGCGCGGCTACCAGTCACAACTTCAAGGACTGCCCGAACCAAAAAGACCAGAACGCACTTGAATGTTTCAACTGTAACACAAATAAAAAGAGAACATCAGACACCAAACACAGCGCCACATCAACATCGTGCTCACGTTACTATCTTGCCTGCGAGCGACTAAAATCGCGCATCAACTATGGCGAATAAATTAAGATGCACCCAAATAAATCTTGGACATGGCATTAAAATATTACAGTGTAACATCGACCGATCTAAAAATAGTCTTCACGAATTTCTCAAATATTTTTATAGTGGCCAATACGACATCGCCTTGCTGTCCGAGCCGTATATAGGCTCTGGCAAAGAGGTGAAGCCGATTTCTGGAATTGACATCTACCAGTACTCTAGAGGATCTAATGTAAAGGCGTGCATTCTTGTGAAACAAGGGCGCGGTGTGGTTTTGGGGGAGTCCAGCCTATCGACTGCCAATCTATGCGTCATACAACTAAAGACCGGTCATCAGAAGCTGTACCTGGGATCCGCTTATGTGGAACCAAATGACGATATCTCGTCCACGCTAGAGGCCATCGACTTCTTCCTTAAAACTACATCGCGTTACAAGTGCATACTTGGAGGTGACTTCAACGGCTGGCACCCAACATGGGGAAGCACCAGATCAAATCCAAGAGGTAACGACCTAATGGAATTAGCCCAAACTAATGATATGTACATCTGCAACACTGGTGATACTCCGACATTCGAAACGGTAACGCACGGGCGCAATCGATCGTCAATCATAGATGTGACATTAGCGTCTGGCCAAGCCTTCGATATGGTCGGGGAGTGGAGGGTCAACCTTGAATGCTGCACCACATCACAGCATAATGCCATAGAGTTCCATATAAACACAGCAAAACCAACATCATCTGGAACAGGCAACGCCTCAACTTTCAAGTTCAACACTGAAAAAGCGGACTGGGCAGCATTCAGGGACGCCGTGCTGCAAGAAGTAGCATTGTCCGACATACTCGAAAGCGACGTGGGCAGCTTAGATAGAGAAGAACTCGAGGCTCTCATCAATCGAGTAACATCATTGATACAAGACTGCTGCAAGGAAACCATGCCCATCAGAAGTGGAAAAGCCAAGCCGAAACCTCCATGGTGGAGCGATACGCTGCAACGGCTCAAGGGGGAAGTGATAAGCCTCCACCGGCAAATACATTCGGCAAAACGATCTGGCCAACCCCTTGATGCCCTGCTTGAAGAGCAGCTCACAAAAAAGAGAGAGTATAGTGAGGCAATCAAAGCCGAATCCACTGCCAATTTCCGCAAGTTTTGTGAGCTGCAAACTAAAGAAAACGTCTGGTCCCTGACCAATCGCCTCCTTAAAGAAAGTGCACCCAAAAGACCCCCCACTACATTAAAAGTAGGAGACAGATATACTACAAATGCAGAAGAAACGGCAAATGCTTTGCTCAAGCATTTTTACCCTGACGATTCCCCAGACCAAACACCAGAACAACAACAGCTGCGAACGCACTTCAACAACTTTTCTATTAACACCCCGGACGATCTTCCCTTCACGGAGGAGGAGGTGCTTGAGCAACTCAACTCCATAAATCACAAAAGAGCTCCCGGTCTAGACTATCTTACATCCGACATTTGCCTACAATTTACAAAAATCTATCCCCGACTCATGACAAACATTTTCAACAGGTGTCTTTCACTCCAATACTTTCCCGAAGCGTGGAAGGAGGCCTATGTAAAGATCATTCCCAAACCTGGGAAAGATGACCACACGGATCTTAAATCTTTCCGCCCCATAGGCCTGCTGCCGGTCTTCGGGAAGCTATTGGAGAAACTATTTATTAAAAGAGTTGTCCACAAAGCAGAAACGGAAAACAGATTGAACAAAAACCAATTTGGCTTTCGCCAACAAATGAACACCACACTAGCCATACACACCGCACTAAAGTACATCCGCCTAGCAAAAGAACACAAAAAACTAGTTCTCGCAGTCTCGTTGGACATCAGGGCGGCGTTTGACAATGCTTGGTGGCCTGCCCTCTTTCAACGTCTGGCCAAACTTGATATACCCAAAAATATCTACGGGCTTATCAAAGATTATGTAAGGGACCGAACCGTCACGCTGGATCACGCCGGAGTGCGCGCGCGCAAGGTACTTACAAAGGGGTGCATACAGGGGTCTGCGTGTGGCCCCGTTTTGTGGAACATGATCTTGGACGACCTCCTAGACATGCAGCTGCCTGCGGGCTGCCACATGCAGGCCTTTGCGGACGATGTTCTATTGATAGTCACCGCAGACAAACAAGAAGAACTACAGGCAAAGTCAAACGCCATCCTGGCAGGTATCAGTGACTGGGGAGCTAAAGTTAAGCTGACTTTTGGACCTGCGAAAACACGTGTAATAGCCTTCACGCCGAAGACCAGGTCGGTGCAGCTCCACATGGACGGCACGGACTTGACATTCGTGCCGGACATTAAACTATTAGGCATTATAATCGACGAAAAACTCCTCTTCAAACGCCACCTCAAATACGTGATAGGTAAGGCCACGCGCATTTATAAAAAATTGTGCATTTACGCAAGGCCAACCTGGGGCACACACCCAGAAAATACACGCACAATCTACCTTCACGTCATAGAGCCCATCATCACCTACGCCGCGGGAGTATGGGGTCAAGTGGCAATGCAAAAGAGTGCACGCAAGGAGCTGGCCAGCCTGCAGCGAGGCTTCGCGCTAAAGGCCATCCGCGCCTTCAGGACAGTGTCCACCAACGCTGCACTCGCACTGGCTCAATTCATACCGCTTGACCTCAGAATCCTCGAAGTACATCATGTGGAGCAGACTCGCCTCACCTACACCACTCACTTCTTGCCGGAGGATGTTATGCTGGAGCGACCTACACCTGTCCGCGAACTACTACACCCAGCACTAAGAGTGGCAAAATCTGATCTAGACCACCAAGAAGCGGGCGAAACACATAACATTTATACCGATGGCAGCAAACAAGAAAGCGGCGCTGTGGGAGCTGCCTTTGTGTGCTTTGACCCAGGTGGCTCAGAACAACCGACCATTACCAAAAAGTTCAAATTACACGACTCTTGCACGGTCTTCCAGGCCGAGCTCTTTGCCATCCTGGAGGCCTGCAAATGGGCGACTCAAAAATATGAAAACACTAACATCCACACAGATTCCCAAGCATCACTACTGGCAATAGCAGACAGAAGCAACACACATCCCCTCGTCACACAGATACACAAAATTATACACACACACCGCAACACTAAACAAATCTCTTTAAAATGGGTCAGGGCACACAGGGGCAATGTTGGAAACGAGGCTGCCGATGCTGCGGCAAAACTGGCGACCCTGCTTCACAGGGCGCCGGACTACAGCTCGTTCCCAATATCCTATGTGAAACATAAGCTTCGGACGCGTAGCCTGGACCTCTGGCAGGAGCGCTATACTTCCAGCGAACAGGGACAGCACACTAAAAACATTTTCCCTAATCTAACCGACATCGCACACTTCCGGAAACACACAGACACACACTTCTACACAACACAGATACTCACCAACCACGGCTTCCACAAGTCATACTTACACCGGTTCCACATCACACCAGACGACTGCTGTCCCTGCAACACCAACACACCCCAGACAGTGATGCACCTGCTCACAGACTGTCCGAGGTTTGCTGCGGAGCGAATACGGCACGAATCACTCTGCATATTCCATGACATTGACCCGTATAGCGTGGCAGAACTGCTCACAAAAGAAGACGCGCTGGCAAGCTATACGGAACTCGCGAGCCACATTTTCTCTAAATTGAAAGCCTACAATGGTACTTGAATATAAGAACAACATCATGTATTTATATTTATTTTATCTATTTATTTTTTATTTATTCAACTAAAATGACATCAAAGTTCAATAATGTGACTTCCTGAGTTGCGGCAGCAAACGTATCAAATCGCGCGAGCTGCCGCAACCAAACCATAATGCGACACAAAACCTGCCTTTCTGGCAAACCAAAATTCAATAAAAAAAAAAAAAAAAAAAAACCTAACCTAACCTAACCTAACCTAACCTAACCTAACCTAACCTAACCTAACCCAGTCGGGATGCGGGGTCCTACTAACATCTTAAGGACCCCAATGGGTCGGATCCTCCTCGTGGTGCATCCTGGGCAACGGAGTAGCGACCACTCCCCTTCCTCTGTGGGGGAGTTGTGCTACTCTGGCTAATTCCGGCCGAGGCGGGAGTAACCCACCTGTGGGTTGCTCGGTGGTGTGTGTTGCTGCCGGCCGTGCCGTTATTCACGGCCGGCAGCAGCAATGATGGGTCGCCGTCGCTTCGTCTCCTTTGCTGGCGAGACGATGGCGGCGGGGTGGGAGGGGCACTGCGTGGGGGGCGGGAGTTTGGGTGGATGCTCCCGCCCCGCCCTGCCGTGATGGCGGCAAAGCGGTAGGTGCACTGTGCGGGGGAGCGGGAGTAACCGATAATGCTCCCGCTCTGCCGTGCAGTTCGGGGGCGCCGCGGTGAGGAGTTACTGCGCGCCCCCGATTGTTTCTTGACCGTGGGCGTAGGGTCGGGGGACCCCGCCCACCAACGGTCACATGGCGGTGGGCACCTTTTCCGTGTTCCAGGGGTGCCCATTAGCGCACGCCTGCGCCAGCCGCTCTCTGTCTCCTCTATTACAGAGGGGCGCTCGAGAGCGGTGCAGGCGTGGACTTCAGCTCCTTAGGGAGCTTTGGGGAGCCGCCCATCTGGCTCCCCCGAGGAGAGCCCCGAATAAACGGGGCGCCCCTAGCCGGGTCGACGTGAATAATCTTTTGATATCCCTCGGCCCGGCTAAAGGGTGAGGAGGAACACCGCGGGGTTTAGTGGGTAGGACGGTCCATTCCGGACCGGGCCGGGAGTCCCACACACCATCCCAGCTGCCCCCGCAGCTGGGATGAAGGCGCGTAAAAGCGTTCCCCGCGTCAACAAAAAAAAAAAAACCTAACCCAGTCGCATTCTGACCTCTGAGCTGAAAGCCACGTTTTCGATTTGCTCCGTAACTAAAAAATTCAAAGTTGTGGGTTTTTTGCTACTTACCGAAGTGTCCGATACACCAAAAGTTGCGTCTCGGCGCCGCGCACACGCTGGAAGTGTCCAATTCAGCCGCACGTATCTGGGAAAAAAGTGAAAAGTGAAAAACCTCGTTTTTTAGGGGTTAAAGGGAAAATTTGCTCCACAAAATCTGTAATAAATCTGTGAAAAGTGACAAATCTGAAAAGTAAATTGTGTGTGCAAGTAGACCTCGGCGGCCCGCATCGGCCTGCAGTTGCAGTTTTTCCGGGAAACTATTAGTTTTCCCGGAAAATTGAAAACAAACTTTTCGCCACGTGCTCGTGTCAACACGTGCTTGCTCGGCGATCAAGGCCGCCAAAGACGAGTCGTGGAAGGTGTGGCTCGAGACTTTAAATGGAGATCCGTGGGGGCGCCCGTATAAGGTCGTGAGCGACAAACTCCGGCCTTATGCGCCCCCGCTCACTAGGTCTCTCGAGCCCACCTTCACTAGTGAAGTTGTCAGCTCCCTCTTCCCTGCGCGGGAAGAGTGGGTCCCGCCGTGTATGGCGGCACCAGATGGAACGCCGGCTGACACGGAGGCGATCCCGCCTGTGTCCGATGCCGAGTTAGGGGCAGCGGTTCTCAAACTCAGGATGAGACACCGCGCCCCTGGTCCGGACGGCATCCCAGGGCGGGTCGTCGCCCTGGTCATGCCGGCGTTCGAAGAAGAGACGCTCTCCCTGATGTCGGAGTGTTTGGCGTCGGGTAGAGTCCCGCGAACGTGGAAGACGGGGAAGCTCGTGCTGCTTAAGAAGCACGGGCGCCCCGTCGAGTCGCCGTCGGCCTACCGCCCCATTGTTCTGCTCGGCGAGATGAGCAAGCTTTTCGAGCGGGTGCTCGCTGCTCGTCTCGTCGGGCACCTTGAGGGGGCGGGGCCCAATCTCGACGGCGGCCAGTACGGGTTCCGTCGCGGGCGGTCTACCCTGGACGCCATCTCCCGACTCAGGGACAGCGTCCAAGAGGCGGTCGGTCGGGGGGAGGTGTTGTTGGCGGTGTCGCTGGACATCGCGAACGCCTTCAACACCATCCCCTGGCAGACCATCGCCGAGGCGCTGAGGTACCACAAGGTCCCGTGGTACCTCAGGCGCGTCCTTGCGGACTACTTCGTGGACCGGGCCATCATCTACCCGGCCCGGTCGGGAATAGTCCGCAAGGAGATGTCGTGCGGTGTTCCACAGGGGTCGGTGCTTGGTCCGCTCCTGTGGAACATCGGCTATGACTGGGTCCTGCGCGGTGCAACTCTTACGGGGGTCGGCGTTATCTGCTACGCCGACGACACCCTCGTCACCGCGCGGGGCCCAGAATTCAGGGACGCGAAAGTTCTGGCCACCGCGGGCGTTGCCCAGGTGGTCAGCCGCATCAGGGCGCTGGGACTCCAGGTGGCTCTCGAAAAGTCCGAGGCCGTGTTTTTCCACGGGCCTCGGCGGGGGCCACCTCGAGATTCCTTCATTGTGGTGAGCGGCACCCCCATCGCTATCGGGGAGACCATGAAGTACCTAGGATTGGTCCTCGATAGTCGATGGGGTTTCGTCGAGCACTTCCGGCGCCTGGCACCCAAACTGGTGTCATACGCCGGAAGGCTGGCGCGGCTGCTCCCCAATAAAGGGGGGCCGGAAAGTGCATGTCGCCGTCTCTACGACGGTGTAGTGCGCTCCAAGGCGCTCTACGGAGCGCCTATTTGGTCGGACGCTCTCTGCGCCAAAACCATCCCCCTGCTGCGGAGGCCGCAGCGGGTGATTGCGCAGAGGGCGGCGCGAGCGTACTGCACCGTCTCTTACGAGGCGGCGTGTCTAATTGGAGGAAGCCCCCCGTGGGATCTCGAGGCTGGAGTCCTCAAGCGTGTCTACGAGGAAAGCGCCCTGGTGCGGAATAATGGAGGTCGCCCACTCCCGGACGAGATCGATCGCTGGAGACAGTCTGCTCGCGACGATCTCTTCCGGAAGTGGGCCATTAGGTTGGCGTGTCCCTCTGCGAGCGCGCGGCTCGTGGGGGCTGTCCGGCCCGTTCTTCGGCCTTGGGTAGAGAGGGCGCACGGTGCGCCGACGTACCACCTCACTCAGCTCCTCACAGGACATGGCTGTTTCGCCAAGTACCTGTGGGAGGTGGTGGGTGTGGAGTCGGACTCCGTGTGCCGTCACTGCCCAAGTGGCGCCGTGGACTCGGCGGAGCACACACTCGCCGAGTGCGCGGCGTGGGACGGGCCGCGTGTCGCCCTCACGGGCCAGATCGGAAATAATTTGTCGCTGCCGGCCGTGGTGCGAGCCATGGTCGGCAGCCAGGAGTGTTGGGCCGCCGTCACCTCGTTTGCTTGTGAGGTGATGGCGGCCAAGAGAGAAGAGTTGCGGGTGCGGGAGCGTGCAGGCCAAACGCTCCCGCCTCGCCGTCCGGTTCGGGGGCGCCGCATGGCAGCGTTCGTGCGCGCCCCCGACTAGTGTTGTACCGGTGGGTGATGGTCGGGGGACCTCACCCACCGATGATCGTTTGGCGGAAGGCACCTCCCCGTGTTCCGGAGGTGCCTTAGTGCCCGCCCGCTCGGCCGCTCTCTGCCCCCTCTGCTTCCAGAGGGACGTACGAGGGCGGTGCGATGCGGGCTTGTTTTCTTCAGCTCCTTAGGGAGCTCCGGGGGGCCGACCATCTTGCCCCCCGAGGAGAGCCCCAACCCTACGGGGCATCCCTAGCCGGGTCGACGTAGAATCTACAACTTCATATCCTTCGGCCCGGCTATAGGGTGAGTCGGAACACCGCGGGGTTTAGTGGGTAGGACGGTCCCTTCTTCCGGGACCGGTGAGTCCCACACACCGTCCCAGCTACCCCCGTAGCTGGGATGACGGTGCCTAAATGCATTCCCCGCGTCAACAAAAAAAAAAAAAAAAAAACCTCCCCACGGGCGGTCGGGGGACCCCACCCACCGATGATCGCTTGGCGGAAGGCACCTCCCCGTGTTCCGGAGGTGCCTTATTGCTCGCCCGCTCGGCTGCTGTCTACCCCCTCTGCTTACAGAGGGGCGCTCGAGAGTGGTGCGATGCGGGCTTGTTTCTTCAGCTCCTTAGGGAGCTCCGGGGGGCAGACCATCTGGCCCCCCGAGGAGAGCCCCAACCCTACGGGGCATCCCTAGCCGGGTCGACGTAGAATCTTCAACTTCATATCCTTCGGCCCGGCTATAGGGTGAGTCGGAACACCGCGGGGTTTAGTGGGTAGGACGGTCCCTTCTTCCGGGACCGGTGAGTCCCACACACCGTCCCAGCTACCCCCGTAGCTGGGATGACGGTGCCTAAACGCATTCCCCGCGTCAACAAAAAAAAAAAAAAAAAAAAAAAAAACCTCCCCACGGGCTGCTCGCGACGATCTCTTCCGGAAGTGGGCCAATAGGTTGATTGTTCCCCCTGCGAGCGCGCGGCTCGTGGGGGCTGTCCGGCCCGTTCTTCGGCCTTGGGTAGAGAGGGCGCACGGTGCGCCGACGTACCACCTCACTCAGCTCCTCACAGGACATGGCTGTTTCGCCAAGTACCTGTGGGAGGTGGTGGGTGTGGAGTCGGACCCCGTGTGCCGTCACTGCTCAAGTGGCGCCGTGGACTCGGCTGAGCACACACTCGCCGAGTGCGCGGCGTGGGACGGGCCGCGTGTCGCCCTCACGGGCCGTGTTGGAAATAATTTGTCGCTGCCGGCCGTGGTGCGAGCCATGGTCGGCAGCCAGGAATGTTGGGCCGCCGTCACCTCCTTTGCTAATGAGGTGATGGCGGTCAAGAGAGAAGAACTGCGGGTGCGGGAGCGTGCAGGTCAAACGCTCCCGCCTCGTCGTCCGGTTCGGGGGCGTCGCATGGCTCAGTTCATGCGCGCTCCCGACTAGTGTTGTTCCGGTGGGTGGTGGTCGGGGGACCTCACCCACCGATGATCGTTTTGGCGGAAGGCACCTCCCCGTGTTCCGGAGGTGCCTTAGTGCCCGCCCGCTCGGCCGCTCTCTGCCCCCTCTGCTTTCAGAGGGACGTACGAGGGCGGTGCGATGCGGGCTTGTTTTCTTCAGCTCCTTAGGGAGCTCCGGGGGGCCGACCATCTGGTCCCCCGAGGAGAGCCCCAACCCTACGGGGCATCCCTAGCCGGGTCGACGTAGAATCTTCAACTTCATATCCTTCGGCCCGGCTATAGGGTGAGTCGGAACACCGCGGGGTTTAGTGGGTAGGACGGTCCCTGTTTTCGGGACCGGTGAGTCCCACACACCGTCCCAGCTACCCCCGTAGCTGGGATGACGGTGCCTAAACGCATTCCCCGCGTCAACAAAAAAAAAAAACCTCCCCACGGGGTGCTAGGTCGGGAAACCTCCTCGTGAGCTTGGACCGGTTTCCTATCCCTTCGGGCTATATGCCCGGGGGGAGTGGCGACTGGACCAAGACGGTGCATCCTGGATAGTCGGCTAACAGGCGCAGCGCTGGAGTCTGCTGCCCCTGTAAGTCGATGAACCAATATCCCGACAACCGACCCCATGACGAAGGGGGTCGTGGGTATGGCGGGCCTGCTAGGCCTGCGGTTGCGGCGTTCACCGCCGTGACAATTGTGGCGTCCGCTCCCGGCTACGGCCGGTAGAAGCGCTATCGTTCGTCGGTCTTTCCGACCGAAGCTGACCCCATTGCACGAGGGGGTCGTAGTATGGCGAGCCTTCAAGGTCCGCGGGGTTGCGACAGCTCCTGGATACCCAGTAGAAGCGTCGCAACCATATTTGTGAAGTTCGCTCCCGGCTGCGGCCGGTTGGAGCAAGTTGCTGTGCGGCAGCGGCCGCATGTGCGGCTGTTCCGCCTGTGCGGCTGATTTCGCCTGTACGGCAGCCGTATGTATGTGCGGCAGTTAAGCCCCTCGGCACGCGGCAGCTTGGGCGGCTGCTGCGTGTGGGCTTCTGCCTGCCTGTACGGCTGGTCCGTCTGTGCGGCCGTTCCGCCTGTGCGGCCCTTCCGCCTGTGCGGCCGCTGCGTGCAGCATTGGTAGAGGTGTGTGGTACGGCGCATCTGCGCCGTTTCTGGCCGTCATTTGACGGAGTTGACCCCATTGCACGAGGGGGTCGTGGAATGGCGGGCCAAAAAGGCCCGCGGTATTGTGAATACGCGAGGTATGCTCCCGGCTGCGGCCGGTTGGAGCATGTTGCTGTGCGGCAGCGGCCGCATGTGCGGTTGTTCCGCCTGTGCGGCTGATTTCGCCTGTACGGCAGCCGTATGTATGTGCGGCAGTTAAGCCCCTCGGCACGCGGCAGCTTGGGCGGCTGCTGCGTGTGGGCTTCTGCCTGCCTGTACGGCTGGTCCGTCTGTGCGGCCGTTCCGCCTGTGCGGCCCTTCCGCCTGTGCGACCGCTCCGCACAGCATCGGTTTTTGGCCGTGGGCGTGAGGTCGGGGGACCCCGCCCATTGACGGCCATATGGCGGAAGACACCTCCCCGTGTTCCGGAGGTGCCTTTAGTGCCCGCCCGCTCGGCCGCTCTCTACCCCCTCTGCTTGCAGAAGGGCGCTCGAGAGTGGTGCGATGCGGGCTTGTTTTCTTCAGCTCCTTAGGGAGCTCCGGGGGCCGACCATCTGGCCCCCCGAGGAGAGCCCCAACTCTACGGGGCATCCCTAGCCGGGTCGACGTCGAATCTACATCCTCATATCCCTCGGCCCGGCTATAGGGTGAGTCGGAACACCGCGGGGTTTAGTGGGTAGGACGGTCCCTGTTTGGGACCGGTGAGTCCCACACACCGTCCCAGCTACCCCCGTAGCTGGGATGACGGTGCCTAAATGCATTGCCCGCGTCAACAAAAAAAAAAAAAAAAAAAAAAACCTAACCTCCCCACGTACGTGGGAGAAAACGGGAACACGTCCATCGTGGACGTGTCCTTCGCCAGTTCTGGCCTGGCGAACCACGTACGTGGCTGGAGGGTGGTAACGGAGGTGGAGACGATGTCGGACCACCGGTATGTCCGGTTCGATATCGTCTCCCCCGCCCTGAGGGCTCAGGATCGTCCCCTGGCCGGTGAGGGCCCACGGTGGCGGTTAAAATCGCTAAACCGGGAGCTGGCAGAAGAGGCGGCCATCGTCGAGCGATGGGCCGCGTTTGGCGGGAATCCGGACGTAGACGCGAGGTCGGAGCGATTATCCGAGGCTCTGACTCGCGTCTGCGATGCGGCGATGCGGAGGGCAGGATCAGTTCACCCGCGGCGACGGGTGTACTGGTGGAACGATGATCTGGAGGGGCTGCGTGCTGCTAGTCACGCAGCCCAGCGTCGGTACACCCGCTACCGCGGTCGAAGGAATGGAAACCCTGTCCTCATGGAGGAGTTGCGCGCCGCATACCGGGATGCCCGAGCGGCCCTTCGCTCGGCAATCAAGGCCGCCAAAGACGAGTCGTGGAAGGTGTGGCTCGAGACGTTGAACGGAGATCCTTGGGGGCGCCCGTATAAGGTCGTGAGTGACAAACTCCGGCCTTATGCGCCCCCGCTCACCAGGTCTCTCGAGCCCACCTTCGTGAATGAAGTTGTCAGCTCCCTCTTCCCTGCGCGGGAAGAGTGGGTCCCGCCGAGTATGGCGGCACCAGACGGAACGCCGGCTGACACGGAGGCGATCCCGCCCGTGTCCGATGCCGAGTTAGGGGCGGCGGTTCTCAAGCTCAAGTTGAGACACCGCGCCCCAGGTCCGGACGGCATCCCAGGGCGGGTCGTCGCCCTGGTCATGCCGGCGTTCGAAGAAGAGACGCTCTCCCTGATGTCGGAGTGTTTGGCGTCGGGTAGAGTCCCGCGGACGTGGAAGACGGGGAAGCTCGTGCTGCTAAAGAAGCACGGGCGCCCCGTCGAGTCGCCGTCGGCCTACCGCCCCATTGTTCTGCTCGGCGAGATGAGCAAGCTTTTCGAGCGGGTGCTCGCTGCTCGTCTCGTCGGGCACCTTGAGGGGGCGGGGCCCAACCTCGACGGCGGCCAGTACGGGTTCCGTCGCGGGCGGTCTACCCTGGACGCCATCTCCCGACTCAGGGACAGCGTCCAAGAGGCGGTCGGTCGGGGGGAGGTGTTGTTGGCGGTGTCGCTGGACATCGCGAACGCCTTCAACACCATCCCCTGGCAGACCATCGCCGAGGCGCTGAGGTACCACAAGGTCCCGTGGTACCTCAGGCGCGTCCTTGCGGACTACTTCGTGGACCGGGCCATCATCTACCCGGCCCGGTCGGGAATAGTCCGCAAGGAGATGTCGTGCGGTGTTCCACAGGGGTCGGTGCTTGGTCCGCTCCTGTGGAACATCGGCTATGACTGGGTCCTGCGCGGTGCAACTCTTACGGGGGTCGGCATTATCTGCTACGCCGACGACACCCTCGTCACCGCGCGGGGCCCAGAATTCAGGGACGCAAAGGTTCTGGCCACCGCGGGCGTTGCCCAGGTGGTCAGCCGCATCAGGGCGCTGGGACTCCAGGTGGCTCTCGAAAAGTCCGAGGCCGTGTTTTTCCACGGGCCTCGGCGGGGGCCACCTCGAGATTCCTTCATTGTGGTGAGCGGCACCCCCATCGCTATCGGGGAGACCATGAAATACCTAGGATTGGTCCTCGATAGTCGGTGGGGTTTCGTCGAGCACTTCCGGCGCCTGGCACCCAAACTGGTGTCATATGCCGGAAGGCTGGCGCGGCTGCTCCCCAATAAAGGGGGGCCGGAAAGTGCATGTCGCCGTCTCTACGACGGTGTAGTGCGCTCCAAGGCGCTCTACGGAGCGCCTATTTGGTCGGACGCTCTCTGCGCCAAAACCATCCCCCTGCTGCGGAGGCCGCAGCGGGTGATTGCGCAGAGGGCGGCGCGAGCGTACTGCACCGTCTCTTACGAGGCGGCGTGTCTAATTGGCGGAAGCCCCCCGTGGGATCTCGAGGCTGGAGTCCTCACTCGCGTGTATAATGAAAGCGCCCTGGTGCGGATTAATGGAGGTCGCCCACTCCCGGACGAGATCGATCGCTGGAGACAGTCTGCTCGCGACGATCTCTTCCGGAAGTGGGCCAATAGGATTGAGTGTCCCTCTGCGAGCGTGCGGCTCGTGGGGGCTGTCCGGCCCGTTCTTCGGCCTTGGGTAGAGAGGGCGCACGGTGCGCCGACGTACCACCTCACTCAGCTCCTCACAGGACATGGCTGTTTCGCCAAGTACCTGTGGGAGGTGGTGGGTGTGGAGTCGGACCCCGTGTGCCGTCACTGCCCAAGTGGCGCCGTGGACTCGGCAGAGCACACACTCGCCGAGTGCGCGGCGTGGGACGGGCCGCGAGTCGCCCTCACGGGCCTAATTGGTTTTGATTTGTCGCTGCCGGCTGTGGTGCGAGCCATGGTCGGCAGCCAGGAGTGTTGGGCCGCCGTCACCTCTTTTGCCAATGAGGTGATGGCGGCAAAGAGAGAGGAATTGCGGGTGCGGGAGCGTGCAGGTCAAACGCTCCCGCCTCGCCGTCCGGTTCGGGGGCGTCGCATGGCTCAGTTCATGCGCGCTCCCGACTAGTGTTGTTCCGGTGGGTGGTGGTCGGGGGACCTCACCCACCGATGATCGTTTGGCGGAAGGCACCTCCCCGTGTTCCGGAGATGCCTTAGTGCCCGCCCGCTCGGCCGCTCTCTACCCCCTCTGCTTTCAGAGGGGCGCTCGAGAGTGGTGCGATGCGGGCTTGTTTTCTTCAGCTCCTTAGGGAGCTCCGGGGGCCGACCATCTGGTCCCCCGAGGAGAGCCCCAACCCTACGGGGCATCCCTAGCCGGGTCGATGTAGAATCTGCTCTTCATATCCCTCGGCCCGGCTATAGGGTGAGTCGGAACACCGCGGGGTTTAGTGGGTAGGACGGTCCCTGTTTTCGGGACCGGTGAGTCCCACACACCGTCCCAGCTACCCCCGTAGCTGGGATGACGGTGCCTAAACGCATTCCCCGCGTCAACAAAAAAAAAAAAAAAACCTAACCTAACCTAACCTAACCTAACCTAACCTAACCTAACCTAACCTAACCCAGTACGGGGCGGGGCCCCAAGTGTCGTTAGCATACGTCCACGTCGTCCGCCCTGGACCCCAACTTGACCACCGTAACGGAGTGGCAAGTTGGGTGACCGAACTGCAACGACTGCACTTGAGGCCAAAAAAAGTTATTTTATCAGTGTTTCATCATGGATGAGAAAAGTAAATGCGATGAAGAGCGTGACACGAGAGTGTCGAGGCCCGGGACTCCAACCCCGGGCGAGAGGGAGCTGCGGGTGTCGCTGTCGCGCTGCGATACGACCCCGCAGGCTTCTGGAAGAATCAAACGCGACTGGCAGCGGCTGTCGGACTCCGACAGCAGCTGCCAGTCGATGATAACGGTTTCCTCCCGTCCCTCCCCGACTCCCAGGTTGTGGCAGCGCAAGCGCTGCAACAGTAAAAGCCCTGGGGAGTCGGGCAGCGACGGTGAGGAGTCGGCTGGCCCCAGCACCATCAGGGGCCAGCCCGTAAAAAGAGGGCGTGGGCGTCCTCCAACGACCGGCCAGTATGTTGGCCTGGCCAAAGCCAGGGCCAACTATATTGCGGCCCAGGAGCGCGAGCTCGAACTCCAAGCGGAGGAAGAGCTCGCGCAGGCCGCACACGAAGCGTCGGAGGAGCGTCGGCGGCGGGAGGAGAGGCGACTCTCCTTCCTCCGCAAATCCCCGACGATGGAGGAAACGTCGACGTCGGTAGCTGCTCCGGTATTGCGGTGCGAGCAGCTGTCGAAGGCGGTAGAGGAGGCGGTGAAGGCGATCGATACGATCGCCTACAAATCCTCCCGCCTGAAGGGCCAGAGTGTCCAGGGCCTGCGGAGTGCCGCCGGGTCGATTCTGGAACATATGCGAGAGATGGCCTCCTTCAAGTGTAGCGACGAGGTCATGCGCTTGAAGGGAGAGCTCGCGGCCGTGCGGGGCCAGATGGAGGAATTGAGGCGCCAGTTGAGCGCCGCTCCAACACCGTCGGCGGGGCTGTCGCGTGATGAGGTGCTGTACCTCATCGACGCGCGCCGCGCCGGCTTCGAGGATCGGCTGCTCCCGGCGCCTCGGTTGCGTCCTCCCCTAGCGGCGGACGCACGCAACGCTGCCCGCATGGCCGGTGCTCCAGCACCTGGCGGTGCACCTGTCGCCCAGTCAACGGGCCCTTCTGTCGGCGCTTCGGCGCCCACGCGCTCAAAGCGCAAGGCCGCTGGCGCCTCTGCCGCCGCGCCTTTGCCTGCCGTCCCCTCCACATCTGTGGTGGAGGTGACGGAATCTGTTGTGGCCGCTCCGCCGGCCTCTTCTTCTTCTCCCTCAAAGGGGAAGAAGAACAAAAAGACAAGGAGGAGCGCCGCGGCGCGTGAGGTGGAGGCGACGCGCAGAGAGCGCCAGTCGGCCTCAACGCAACCGGCCCCGGCTTCCACGTCTCAGTCCCAAACTGAGACGTGGAACAACGTCGTCAGGCGGCCGAAGAAACCCGCTGATGCGCCCGCTAGGGCGCCCGCGAAGCCAGGCGCAAAGAAGAGCGCCCCGAATCTCCGCTCACCGCGTACTGCAGCGGTGGTTATTACGCTGCAGCGGGAGGCGGAGGTTCGGGGCGTGACATACGCCGAAAAGCTTGCCGAGGCTGAGAGGTCAATCGACCTCAAAAGCCTCGGCATCGACGGCTTGCGCTTCCGCACTGCAGCCACCGGGGGACGTATCCTCGAGGTGGCTGGTGCGGAGAGGAGCGCCAAGGCGGACGCATTAGCGGAAAAACTAAGGGCGTCCCTCGGCGACGACGTTCGTGTCGCCAGGCCGGAGAAGTGCGCGGAGCTGCGCATCTCCGGTCTCGGCGATTCAGCGACGAAGGAGGTGGTGGCGCGGGTGGTGGCAGAAGTTGGCGGTTGTTCCGCCACCAGCGTCACCGTCGGAGAAATTACCCGCCAGGCGAGCAAGGAGGGCACGGCGTGGGTCAAGTGCCCGGTCGCGGCGGCCAAACTTTTAACAGATGGCCGCGCCCTTGTCATCGGTTGGACCCGCGTCCGTGCGGTCCTTTTGGATCCCAGGCCGCAGCGGTGCTTCCGCTGCCTGGATGTGGGGCATGTGGGGGCCAGGTGTGCTGCGGGAGTTGACCGCAGCGCCCTGTGCTTCCGCTGCGGGCAGCCCGGCCACAAAGCGGCCGGCTGCAACGCGGATCCGCATTGCCCCGTGTGTGCGGCGGCGGGAGAGGCCGCTGCGCACCACCTGGGCGCCAAGGCTTGCCTGGCGGCGTCAAAAAAGCGGCGTCGTCGCCGAGGAGGAGTCGGTGGGAAGCGGGTCGGGCCGGTCGCGGACCCCGCTCCCACCCAATCTGTGGAGGTGATGGACACCGCTCAAACATAAATGTCCACTTTCTCGGTCCTGCAGGCCAACGTCAGGCACTGCGCTGCGGCCCAGGATGTTTTGATCCAGTCCGTAGCGCAGTGGCAGACGACCGTGGCTGTAGTCGCCGAACCGTACGCGGTTCGTGCCCGTGATGATTGGGCCAGCGACCGCGACGGTGAAGTGGCTATCGTCTCCCAGCGGGGCGCCTTTGATAGGGTGTCCCAAGGACGAATGTGCGTCCTCGCGCTGCTGGGAGACGCTGCAGTGATCGGGGTGTACTGTCCGCCCAGGAAGACCCGTGCTCAATTTGAGCAGTTACTCGTTGAGCTCGGGGCTCTTGTGGCGGAAGCACACCCCACCCCGCTCATCGTCGTCGGGGACTTCAACGCCCACTCTACGGCGTGGGGATCTCCGGCGACGGACTTGCGGGGGGAGTTGTTAGAGGATTGGGCGGTGTCCATGGATCTGGTGTTGCTGAACCAGGGGGCGGTCCACACGTACGTGGGGGACAATGGCAACAGGTCCATTGTTGACCTGTCCTTCGCCAGTTCTGACCTGGCGAACCACGTACGTGGGTGGAGGGTGGTCACGGAGGTGGAGACGATGTCGGACCACCGGTACGTACGGTTCGACATCGTCTCCCCCGCCCTGAGGACCCAGGATCGTCCCCTGGCCGGTGAGGGCCCACGGTGGCGGTTAAACACGCTGAACCGGGAGCTGGCAGAAGAGGCGGCCATCGTCGAGCGATGGGCCGCGTTCGGTGGGAGTCCGGACGTAGACGCGAGGTCGGAGCGGTTGTCCGAGGCTCTGACTCGCGTCTGCGATGCGGCGATGCGGAGGGCAGGATCAGTTCACCCGCGGTGGCGGGTGTATTGGTGGAACGACGACCTGGAGGGGCTGCGTGCTGCTAGCCACGCAACCCAGCGTCGGTACACCCGCTACCGCGGTCGAAGGAACGGAAACCCTGTCCTCATGGAGGAGTTGCGCGCCGCATACCGGGATGCCCGAGCGGCCCTTCGCTCGGCAATCAAGGCCGCCAAAGACGAGTCGTGGAAGGTGTGGCTCGAGACGTTGAACGGAGATCCGTGGGGGCGCCCGTATAAGGTCGTGAGCGATAAACTCCGGCCTTATGCGCCCCCGCTCACCAGGTCTCTCGAGCCCACCTTCGTCAATGAAGTAGTCAGCTCCCTCTTCCCTGCGCGGGAAGAGTGGGTCCCGCCGAGCATGGCGGCACCAGACGGAACGCCGGCTGACACGGAGGCGATCCCGCCCGTGTCCGATGCCGAGTTGGGGGCGGCTGTTCTCAAACTCAAGATGAGACACCGCGCCCCCGGTCCGGACGGCATCCCAGGGCGGGTCGTCGCCCTGGTCATGCCGGCGTTCGAAGAAGAGACGCTCTCCCTGATGTCGGAGTGTTTGGCGTCGGGTAGAGTCCCGCGATCGTGGAAGACGGGGAAGCTCGTGCTGCTCAAAAAGCACGGCCGCCCCGTCGAGTCGCCGTCGGCCTACCGCCCCATTGTTCTGCTCGGCGAGATGAGCAAGCTTTTCGAGCGGGTGCTCGCTGCTCGTCTCGTCGGGCATCTTGAGGGGGCGGGGCCCAACCTCGACGGCGGCCAGTACGGGTTCCGTCGCGGGCGGTCTACCCTGGACGCCATCTCCCGACTCAGGGACAGCGTCCAAGAGGCGGTCGGTCGGGGGGAGGTGTTGTTGGCGGTGTCGCTGGACATCGCGAACGCCTTCAACACCATCCCCTGGCAGACCATCGCCGAGGCGCTGAGGTACCACAACGTCCCGTGGTACCTCAGGCGCGTCCTTGCGGACTATTTCGTGGACCGGGCCATCATCTACCCGGCCCGGTCGGGAATAGTCCGCAAGGAGATGTCGTGCGGTGTTCCACAGGGGTCGGTTCTGGGTCCGCTCCTGTGGAACATCGGCTATGACTGGGTCCTGCGCGGTGCAACTCTTACGGGGGTCGGCGTTATCTGCTACGCCGACGACACCCTCGTCACCGCGCGGGGCCCAGAATTCAGGGACGCGAAGGTTCTGGCCACCGCGGGCGTTGCCCAGGTGGTCAGCCGCATCAGGGCGCTGGGACTCCAGGTGGCTCTCGATAAGTCCGAGGCCGTGTTTTTCCACGGGCCTCGTCGGGGGCCACCTCGAGATTCCGCCATTGTGGTGAGCGGCACCCCCATCGCTATCGGGGAGACCATGAAATATCTAGGATTGGTCCTCGATAGTCGGTGGGGTTTCGTCGAGCACTTCCGGCGCCTGGCACCCAAACTGGTGTCATACGCCGGAAGGCTGGCGCGGCTGCTCCCCAATAAAGGGGGGCCGGAAAGTGCATGTCGCCGTCTCTACGACGGTGTAGTGCGCTCCAAGGCGCTCTACGGAGCGCCTATTTGGTCGGACGCTCTCTGCGCCAAAACCATCCCCCTGCTGCGGAGACCGCAGCGGGTGATTGCGCAGAGGGCGGCGCGAGCGTACTGCACCGTCTCTTACGAGGCGGCGTGTCTAATTGGAGGAAGCCCCCCGTGGGATCTCGAGGCTGGAGTCCTCAAGCGTGTCTACGAGGAAAGCGCCCTGGTGCGGAATAATGGAGGTCGCCCGCTCCCGGACGAGATCGATCGCTGGAGACAGTCTGCTCGCGACGATCTCTTCCGGAAGTGGGCCATTAGGTTGGAATGTCCCTCTGCGAGCGCGCGGCTCGTGGGGGCTGTCCGGCCCGTTCTTCGGCCTTGGGTAGAGGGGGCGCACGGTGCCCCGACGTACCACCTCACTCAGCTCCTCACAGGACATGGCTGTTTCGCCAAGTACCTGTGGGAGGTGGTGGGTGTGGAGTCGGACCCCGTGTGCCGTCACTGCCCAAGTGGCGCCGTGGACTCGGCAGAGCACACACTCGCCGAGTGCGCGGCGTGGGACGGGCCGCGTGTCGCCCTCACGGGCCGTGTCGGAAATGATTTGTCGCTGCCGGCCGTGGTGCGAGCCATGGTCGGCAGCCAGGAGTGTTGGGCCGCCGTCACCTCATTTGCTTTTGAGGTGATGGCGGCCAAGAGAGAGGAGCTGCGGGTGCGGGAGCGTGCAGGTCAAACGCTCCCGCCTCGCCGTCCGGTTCGGGGGCGCCGCATGGCAGCTTTCGTGCGCGCCCCCGACTAGTGTTGTCCCGGTGGGTGGTGGTCGGGGGACCTCACCCACCGATGATCGTTTGGCGGAAGGCACCTCCCCGTGTTCCGGAGGTGCCTTAGTGCCCGCCCGCTCGGCCGCTCTCTGCCCCCTCTGCTTTCAGAGGGACGTTCGAGGGCGGTGCGATGCGGGCTTGTCTTTGTCAGCTCCTTAGGGAGCTCCGGGGGGCCGACCATCTGGTCCCCCGAGGAGAGCCCCAACCCTACGGGGCATCCCTAGCCGGGTCGATGTAGAATCTACTTTTCATATCCCTCGGCCCGGCTATAGGGTGAGTCGGAACACCGCGGGGTTTAGTGGGTAGGACGGTCCCTTCTTCCGGGACCGGTGAGTCCCACACACCGTCCCAGCTACCCCCGTAGCTGGGATGACGGTGCCTAAACGCATTCCCCGCGTCAACAAAAAAAAAAAAACCTAACCCAGTACCTAGCTACCTACCACATGAGCATTGACGCGTTGTTTTGCTGCGAAAGTACTTATATTTTTAATAGAATTATATCTGTCCTGGCCGTTCACTGCAAAAGTATACGAGAGTGAAGTGTTTGTAGATTTTTACCAGGCGCTTTCCAGGTTCCTGTTGACAGGGTCTCTGGATACAACTAGAGAGACACGGGCGACGCGCCGGAGAGTCCCAGAGGGTCTCTGGATACAACTAGAGAGACACGGGCGACGCGCCGGAGAGTCCCAGAGGGTCTCTGGATACAACTAGAGAGACACGGGCGACGCGCCGGAGAGTCCCAGAGGTACGAAATTGCTTCCCGTCCCGGAATTTGTTATTTTCGTGGCCGGTGGGTGCCTGCTTGCACACACATACCCACTACAGCTTTGCGCTGTAAAGTACCTACCAACCATCACCCGGGCGGCGCGGCGCGCGGCGTTATTAGTTAAAGAACATTTTTCATACTTCGGGGACACCAGTCTTGACACAGAAAGATTATATTGAGTATAAAATTCTGTTTACATACTTACAAAGTTTTTCTAGTATTCGTATATTGTTCGTGGACGCATTTCTTCATTTTTCTTTTTGTTCCTGCTCCCGGACGAATCTGCCGGTGTTGTTTTCATCCAGAACTGGTCGTGTTGTCTTCCTGCGTTGTGTGACTACTCGTCTTCCGGTCCTGAAACAGAATTAAATTAGTATTACAGTTAAACTCCTTTAAATTAACATTTTTCTAAATTTTTTATAGCCTGGCATACGCCGGTAGGTGCGCAGTCCCGGTCCCCGTTCGGGAGTGCCTAGTGGCGTTGACAGAAGTCAATTTCATCCAATAGAACCTTCAAAACTTGCAAATTTTTCAAAATTTTCACATTTTTCACTTTTTTCACTTTTTCTCCCGTTCTCATTACGAACGGTATATCTGTTTTCTGACCGGGAACGAGCGTCTCAGCGCCCCCTATCTGGCGAGACCTCAACCACCATCCTGAGGCCAGTGGTTCGCCAGAAAATCGCGATTTTCGGGTGCGACGCCCGCCCACCCTGTTTTTTCGTGTTAGACACGTAGACTTTAGTAGGTACTTAGGACCGAAAAAATTTTTATTCGGGAAATCGAACCGCCAGGTCGCCGCCGTTGCAGGGGTGGTAGTAAGGCCATCCTCTGCCTTTAAATTAGCGAGTATTTGAGCGTTAAGTAGACAAATTTGGATTTTTGTCCAAATTTTCATAGATTAAGTTAGATTAAGATTATTTATATAAGACTAGGCCCTATTGGCCAAAAAATTTCTTTATAAATTGACGTAGCTGTGCTACAAGAGATAACGGTGTAGAGCTGCCCTACATCCAGCATAAGACCGCTCTAGATAGAGCAAGGAAACTATTGTGACTGTCTCTCCTTTTTTTTTTTTTTTTTTTTTTTTTTTGACTTTTATTATCTGCTGTCTTTTGACCTTTTATTATTGTATAGACCATAGCTCTTTTGGCTTTACCTTAGATTAATTAATAGACTGACCTCTGACTGGGAGAAATTACCACCTCGAGTTCTTGTAGGACACCGACCTCCGACCAGAATTCGGAAACAGTATTTGTGCATTCACTACACGAAACAAATACAGC
This sequence comes from Miltochrista miniata, assembly GCA_933228765.1. Taxonomy (NCBI): domain Eukaryota; kingdom Metazoa; phylum Arthropoda; class Insecta; order Lepidoptera; family Erebidae; genus Miltochrista; species Miltochrista miniata. The sequence continues at coordinate 68,128 of OW121769.1, forward strand.
ATCACACAACACACCCACACACACACATTAGACATACGTGGACAAGTCATCACACACCACACATACACAAGCATACACTACACACACATAAACACATCCCGACAGGGTACCTTTTACATACCCTTAGGGAAAACACTGTACAGCACACGCGGACTGGGGTACCCTCTACATACCCCACAAGCAACAACTACTACCCCCGAAAATGTTTGTGCCACAACGTACACCCGCGAAAAATACCGAGGATCTGGCTGCTCGCAAGTCACCGTCAAAGACGGTCACCAAGAGATCGATAGTTCGAAGAAGTCTAGAGACTTTCGAGAACATTGCGAGCACGTCGAAACCACCATCCGCTGACAAAGCGGCCGACATGGAACCATACCCGCTGAGACCATCCAAACGTCTGGAGTATAGCCCACCAAGACCCAAAAAGGCTACACCGCCGGAAAACACCAAGAAGGCTAAACCAACATCGTCTCAGCCTATAGAACATAGCCCAATGTCCGGGAAAAACTATCCTGACAAAACGTCAGAGGCAAGGGACATGGCAAAGAAGGCGAAGTTATCTCTTGGACTAGCGAAAAACCTCAGAACAGAGATAAAAACAGATGTAACTCAGTGGCTGGACAAAATGGTGGACTTAGTTAGGAGAATGGAGACCGGGAAAAGGAGAGAAAGAGAGCCCTCCAAGGATCCACCCACTCGAAACACCGAAATTGAAAAGCTCACGGAGAAACTGAAGGAGCATACTGATCTTCTTGCAAAAAATGCTGAACAGATGCAAGAGTTGAAGACCGCACTGCAAAACAACTCAGAGCTGCTGTCAAAACCTACATATGCAACTGTGACAGCTCCTTCTCCAACAGTGCCACAATACAAACCGGCCCTGCACTCCATCGTTGTATCCTCGAATAATGAGCAGGAAACCGGAGACGAGGTACTGGAACGAGTGCGAAAGGCAGTCGACGCAAAGGAGGGGTGGATCAAGGTCGAAAGAGTGAGAAAAGCAAAGGATCGGAAAATCATTCTTGGATGTCCAACAACCAAAGACAGGGACAGCGCACGAGCGAAACTGGAGGGGGAGAGACTCCTGGTTGAGGACGTCAAAAACAAAGACCCAATGGTGGTTTTAAGAGATGTCCTGAGCGTCAACTCCGATGAGGAGGTGCTCCGGGCACTCAAAAAACAGAACCGGGAGGTTTTTGATGGCCTCAACAAGGAGGACGAACGCCTCTCAGTCAAGTTCAGGAAACGGACGAGGAACCCCCACACTAACCATCTGGTCCTAAATGTGTCTCCAAAAATCTGGCAAATAATGACTGCGATCGGAACTCTTCGTGTGGACTTACAGCGGGTGAGGGTGACAGACCACTCACCACTAGTGCAGTGCTCGCGCTGCCTGGCGTATGGTCACATGAAGAGATTCTGTACCGAAACCGAAGAAACATGCAGTCACTGTGGGGGACCACATTTGAAGGCGCAGTGCGACAGTTGGGCTGTCAATGCACTACCATCGTGCAAAAACTGTAGAAGAGCGAAGATGGATCGCGTGGAGCACAATGCCTTCAGCCAAGAGTGTCCCGTCCGGAGGCGCTGGGAGTCCCTAGCCCGGTCAGCCGTAGCGTACTGCTAAGGGCAGCCAGGCAGTTAACTCCACCCACCGCGTGTTCCAGGTGAATCTTCAAAAACAAAAATTGGCTCAGCAGGAAATGTTAGACGAAGCAAGGAAACGCAAGATAACAGCAGCCATCATCCAAGAACCATGGACGGAAGGCAGTACCGGAGTAATAAGGAGCTACCCAGGTATCAGAATCTTCCAGAATACCGCGGCTGGGGAAGACAGGGTCAAGGCGGCAATCGCCGTTTTTGACCCAAACATAGATGTCATTCAATATCCCGACCTCACCACGAACAACACCATAGTGGTGAGCCTCAAAACCGTCGCTTGGAGGATCACACTGGTCTCCTTTTACTTCGAGCCTAGCCGACCAATTGCACCATACCTGCTGAAACTCAGGGAAATTGCAGCCAAACCAGGACTGGGAAATCTAATAATGGGGGGTGATGGAAACGCCTGGAACACGTGGTGGGGTAGTGAGAAAGTGGACGCAAGGGGCAAGGAACTACAGGAAATGATAGACGACATGGGCCTCCAGGTACTCAACACAGGGAACACACCAACTTTCGACACAATAAGGGGCACGACGAGATACAAAAGCCACGTTGACATCACGCTGTGCAGTGCAAACGCATTAAACTCGGTGGTCAACTGGAAAGTTGACGAACACCTTACGAGCTCGGACCACAATGGGATCACCTTTGGCATTAAACTCAAACGGTCGAGGGGAACAGATATAGCAAGAACCACGCGCAAATACAACACGCGAAAGGCGAAATGGGAAGATTTCCGGGGGACGCTGACTGAGCTCAAGTCGACAGAAAACCTAACCATTGACAGAGTCAAAGCCATAAGAACGACAAGAGAAATCGACGACGTTGTAAATGGGTTCAGCCAGATCATCGCTAAAGCGTGTTGTGTCGCCATACCTGAAAAGGCCAAATGCCAAAGGCTGTCCGTCCCGTGGTGGTCCGAAGAGCTAACAAAGTTGAAAAAAGATTTTACCACCAAAAGGCGTCGTATAAGATGCGCCGCACCGATCCGTCGTGACACTGTCGTGAGAGAGTACCTGGAGAGCAAAGAGAGGTACGAATTGGAGGCTAAGAAAGCGCAGATAGCATCGTGGAAGGAGTTCTGCAGCAAGCAGGACAGGGAAGGGATGTGGGAAGGGATCTACAGGGTGATCGGTCGAACCGCCGTTAGAGTTGAGGACGTACTCCTGGAGGTGAATGGCGTGGCGCAAGATGAAGAGGGCTCAGCAAAACTACTTGCAACAACTTTTTATCCGGATGACCGAGGAGAAGAGGACACGGATGAGCAGAGACTCCTGAGACTGAGCTCTGAGGCGGTGGCCGGGGGGTCGTGTGGCCAGATACACGACCCACCGTTCACCGCGTACGAGCTGGAGACAGCGGTCCGGTCCTTCAACCCCAAGAAGGCACCTGGCGCTGACGGCTTCACGGTAGATATTTGCAGCCACGCCATCAGTAACGAACCCGAGTGGTTCCTCAGCCTTGCAAACAAATGCCTCACATTGCATTACTTTCCTAAAATCTGGAAAGAAGCAACAGTCGTTGCGCTGCGGAAACCAGGAAAGGAAAGTTACGCACAGCCTAAGTCCTACAGACCCATAGGCCTCCTTCCAGTGTTGGGGAAGATCCTCGAGAAGATGATTATGTCGAGACTTCGGCACCATCTGCACTCGAGGATCAGCCCCCACCAATTCGGGTTCATGCCCCAGAGGAGCACCGAGGACGCCCTCTGTACCCTAATCCAGTATATCAGGACGAAGTTGGACCAAAAGAAAATAATTACTGTGGTGTCCCTGGATATAGAGGGCGCCTTCGACAGTGCATGGTGGCCAGCAATCAAACTGCGGCTCGTCGAGGAGGAGTGCCCTGAGGGGCTTAGGAGAGTGCTGAACAACTACATGGACGACCGATGGGTGCATGTGAGGTATGCGGGGAAGGAATTCACTACCAGAACAAGAAAGGGGTGCGTCCAGGGTTCTATCGGCGGGCCGATCCTGTGGAATCTCCTGTTGGATCCACTACTACACAGCCTCGAGAAGAAGGGTGAGTACGTGCAGGCATTCGCGGACGATGTCGTCCTGGTCTTTTGCGGAGATACCGGTGGGGAAATCGAGGGGCGTGCCAACGCCGCTCTCGAACATGTTAAGTCGTGGGGTGACAAAAACAAACTCAGATTCGCACCACACAAAACAACAGCCATGTTGGTAACAAGAAAGATGGAGTATGACACACCACGGCTTAGCATGGGCGGGGTCGACGTTGGCATGTCCAACGAGATCAAAATTCTTGGTCTAATTATAGACCACAAATTAACTTTTAACTCTCACGTGGAGAGTGTCTGTAGACGCGTAACTAGCCTCCACAAGCAACTGACCAGGGCGGCAAAGGCAAGTTGGGGTCTGCATCCCGAAATTATCCACACAATTTACACGGCGACCGTGGAACCTATAGTCTTGTACGCGGCCGGCGCATGGGCGCAGGCGGTTGGGAAGCTGGGCATAAAGAAGAGGCTGAACTTCATTCAGCGAAGCTTTGCTCAAAAAATTTGTAAGGCATATCGCACGGTCTCCCTCAACTCGGCCTTGGTTCTGGCTGGAATACTCCCACTTGACCTTCGAGTCAAGGAAGCTGCAAATTTATATAAGATCCGAAGAGGCGGAACGATTCCAGACCTGGCCGGGAGGGAGATCGAGCGAATGTCTTCCATCGCGGAGAGTCCTCACCCTGCCGAACATATGTGCTTGGGGTTCATTAGCCTGGAAAATAATGAACAAGTAGAATTGCATAACAATTTTGAAATTAACATCTATACGGACGGCAGCAAGATTGAGGGCAAAGTCGGAGCCGCACTTTCCTTATGGAAAGATGGGGCCGAGACGAAGACCCGCAAGCTTGGACTGCCGTCCTATTGTACTGTTTTTCAGGCGGAACTCCTGGCCATATGTGAGGCAACGAGGATGATTCTCAAGCACCGCGCGACAACCTTCGGAGTGTTCAGCGACTCAACCGCAGCACTCCAGACGGTCGCAAATCCCGGTTGTCTCCACCCCCTCGCAGTAGAAGCCAGAAGCAATATAAAGAAAATTATATTCTCAGGCAAAGATATAGCTTTGCACTGGGTAAAGGCGCATGTGGGGGTGGAGGGGAACGAGAGGGCCGATCGGCTGGCCAAAGAGGCAGCTTTGGGGTCGAGGCGGGCACCGGACTATGACCTATGTCCGATCTCATTCGTCAAGCGGCAGATCCGTATGGACACGCTTGCCGAGTGGAACCGGAGATACGAGTCTGGTGAAACCGCCTCGATCACAAAGCTCTTCTTCCCAAATGCGGTGGACGCGTACAGGACTATAAGGAAGTTCACCCCAAACAAACACACCACACAGGTCCTGACAGGGCATGGTGGGTTTTCCGAGTATTTGGCTCGCTTCAAGTGCAAGGAGGACCCATCATGTTCTTGTGATTCCGAAACTGAGGAGACCATCCCTCACCTACTGGCGGAGTGCCCGGTTTTCTCGAGGCAAAGGTACAATTTAGAGCATGAGATAGGTACAGCAATAAATGTAAGGAACTTTAAAGATCTAATGCAAGGGAAGGAAAGAGACAAGTTTCTGAAATTTATTACAGAAATATGTAAATTAGTAAATAAAAAGAATAAAGTAGACTAAGAAACCCTATTACACAACATAACACAGTTATGTTGAAAGTAATAAACTTTATAGTAATAAATAAAAGTTTGTAAGTTAGTAAGATAAGAAACCAGAAAATATTGAGTATGTATTATAGAATAGAGTATAAGTGAATGTAAAAATAAATGTAAAATCACAACCCACTCTGGGAAATGCATTACATTCATTATAGGAATAAGAAAATTTTAAAAAGAAAAGAAAGGAAAGGAGTGGAGTTAAATTTATTTACCCATAGTCGTAAGAAACAGTAAATAAAGATATAAATTAGAAGAGAGACTAGCAGGCGCCCCACCTGAAACAGAGTGAAAGGTTGTATGTAAGAAAGAAACGGTATGAAGAATGAATGTGACCATATAAAAGCGAGAACTAGAATGAATGAGAAATAGTAGGAAGGTCTCCGAAATGTTGATATCGGGGGTATAGTTAGGCACACACCCAGCTACCCATGGTAGCAGGGCATATAAAAAAAAAAAAAAAAAAAAACCTAACCTAACCTAACCTAACCTAACCTAACCTAACCTAACCTGGGGCGGGGCCCCAAGTGTCGATTGCATACGTCCTCGTCGTCCGCCCTGGACCCCAACTTGACCACCGTAACGGAGTGGCAAGTTGGGTGACCGAACTGCATCGACTGCACTTGTGGCCATAATTGTGATCGAATCTATCAATATGAATGCGAAAAATGAAAAGGATGAGGGAAGTGACACGAAAGTGTCGAGGCCCGGGACTCCAACCCCGGGCGGGAGGGAATTGCGGGTGTCGTTGTCGCGCTGCGACACCCGCAATTCGCCTTCGCAAAGCGCGATCAAATGCGACTGGCAGCGGCTGTCGGACTCCGATAGCAGCTGCCAGTCGATGATAACGGTTTCCTCCCGTCCCTCCCCGACTCCCAGGTTGTGGCAGCGCAAGCGCTGCAACAGTAAAAGCCCTGGGGAGTCGGGCAGCGACGGTGAGGAGTCGGCTGGCCCCAGCACCATCAGGGGCCAGCCCGGTAAAAGAGGGCGTGGGCGCCCTCCAACGACGGGCCAGTATGTCGGCCTGGCTCAGGCTCGAGCTAGCTACGCTGCGGCCAAGGAGCGCGAGCTTGAGCTCCAGGCGGAGGAGGAGCTCGCTCGGGACGCTTTCCAGGCCGAAGAGGAGGAGCGTCTGAAGCGGGAGGAGCGGCGATGCTCCTTCCTCCGGAAATCCCCGACGCTGGAGGAGGCGTCGACGTCGGCAGCTGCTCCTGTCCTTAGGTGCGAGCAGCTGTCGAAGGCGGTAGAGGAGGCGGTGAAGGCGATCGATACGATCGCCTACAAATCCTCCCGCCTGAAGGGCCAGAGTGTCCAGGGCCTGCGGAGTGCTGCCGGGTCGATTCTGGAACATATGCGAGAGATGGCCTCCCTCAAGTGTAGCGACGAGGTCATGCGCTTGAAGGGAGAGCTCGCGGCCGTGCGGGGCCAGATGGAGGAATTGAGGCGCCAGTTGAGCGCTGCTCCAACACCGTCGGCGGGGCTGTCGCGTGATGAGGTGCTGTACCTCATCGACGCGCGCCGCGCCGGCTTCGAGGATCGGCTGCTCCCGGCGCCTCGGTTGCGTCCTCCCCTCGCGGCGGACGCACGCAATGCTGCCCGCATGGCCAGTGCTCCAGCACCCGGCGGTGCACCTGTCGCCCCCTCACAGGGCCCTTCCGTCGGCGCTTCGGCGCCCACGCGCTCAAAGCGCAAGGCCGCAGGCGCCTCTGCCGCCGCGCCTCTACCTGCCGTCCCCTCCACATCTGAGGTGGAGGTGACGGAACCTGTCGCGGCCGTTCCGTCGGCCTCTTCCTCTTCTCCCCCAACTCAGGGGAAGAAGGGGAACAGAAAGAAGAGGAGCGCTGCGGCGCGTGAGGTGGAGGCGACGCGCCGGGAGCGCCAGACGACCTCCACCCAGATGCCTGCTTCCACGTCTCAGTCCCAAACTGAGACGTGGACCAACATTGTTAGGCGGCCGAAGAAGACGGCATCGACGCACGCCAATGCGTCCGCTAAGGCGCCCGTTAAAAGGAGCGCCCCGAATCTCCGCGCACCGCGAACTGCAGCAGTGGTGATAACGCTGCAGCGGGAAGCGGAGGGGCGGGGCGTAACCTACGCCGAAAAACTTGTCGAGGCTGAGAGGTCGATCGACCTCAAAAGCCTCGGCATCGACGGGCTGCGCTTCCGCACAGCGGCCACCGGGGGACGTATCCTCGAGGTCGCCGGTGCGGATAGAGGCGCAAAAGCGGACGCATTGGCGTCGAAATTAAGGGCGACCCTTGGTGACGACGTCCGCATCGCCAGGCCGGAGAAGTGCGCGGAGCTGCGCATCTCCGGCCTCGGCGATTCAGCGACGAAGGAGGTTGTGGCGCGGGTGGTGGCGGACGTTGGAGGTTGCGCCATCACCAGCGTCGTTGTCGGGGCTATCGTCCGCCAGGCAAGCAGAGAGGGTACGGCGTGGGTGAAGTGCCCCGTCGCGGCGGCCAAACTTTTAACTGATGGCCGCCCCGTAGTGATCGGTTGGACCCGCGTCCGTGCGGTCCTTTTGGAGTCCAGGCCGCAGCGGTGCTTCCGCTGCCTGGATGTGGGGCACGTGGGGGCCAGGTGTGCTGCGGGAGTTGACCGCAGCGCCCTGTGCTTCCGCTGCGGGCAGCCCGGCCACAAAGCGGCCGGCTGCGCCGCGGAACCGAACTGCCCCGTGTGTGCGGCGGCGGGAGAGACCGCTGCGCACCGCCTGGGCGCCAAGGCTTGCCTGGCGGCGTCAAAAAAGCGGCGTCGTCGCCGAGGAGGAGTCGGTGGGAAGCGGGTCGGGCCGGTCGCGGACCCCGCTCCCACCCAAACTGAGGAGGTTATGGACACCACCCAATCTTAAATGTCCACATTCTCGGTCCTGCAGGCCAACGTCAGGCACTGCGCTGCGGCCCAGGATGTTTTGATCCAGTCCGTAGCGCAGTGGCAGACGACCGTGGCTGTAGTCGCCGAACCGTACGCGGTTCGTGCCCGTGATGATTGGGCCAGCGACCGCGACGGTGGAGTGGCTATCGTCTCCCAGCGGGGCGCCTTCGATAAGGTGTCCAAAGGACGAATGTGCGTCCTCGCGCTGCTGGGAGACGCTGCAGTGATCGGGGTGTACTGTCCGCCCAGGAAGACCCGTGCTCAATTTGAGCAGTTACTCGTTGAGCTCGGGGCTCTTGTGGCGGAAGCACACCTCACCCCGCTCATCGTCGTCGGGGACTTCAACGCCCACTCTACGGCGTGGGGATCTCCGGCGACGGACTTGCGGGGGGAGTTGTTGGAGGATTGGGCGGTGTCCATGGATCTGGTGCTGCTGAACCAGGGGACGGTCCCCACGTACGTGGGCGAGAACGGGAACACGTCCATCGTGGACGTGTCCTTCGCCAGTTCTGGCCTGGCGAACCACGTACGTGGCTGGAGGGTGGTCACGGAGGTGGAGACGATGTCGGACCACCGGTATGTCCGATTTGATATCGTCTCCCCCGCCCTGAGGACCCACGATCGTCCCCTGGCCGGTGAGGGCCCACGGTGGCGACTAAAATCGCTAAACCGGGAGCTGGCGGAAGAGGCGGCCATCGTCGAGCGATGGGCCGCGTTTGGCGGAAACCCGGACGTAGACGCGAGGTCGGAGCGGTTGTCCGAGGCTCTGACCCGCGTCTGCGATGCGGCGATGCGGAGGGCAGGATCAGTTCACCCGCGGCGGCGGGTGTACTGGTGGAACGACGACCTGGAGGAGCTGCGTGCTGCTAGTCACGCAGCCCAGCGTCGGTACACCCGCTACCGCGGTCGAAGGAACGGAAACCCTGTCCTCATGGAGGAGTTGCGCGCCGCATACCGGGACGCCCGAGCGGCCCTTCGCTCGGCAATCAAGGCCGCCAAAGATGAGTCATGGAAGGTGTGGCTCGAGACATTGAACGGAGATCCGTGGGGGCGCCCGTATAAGGCCGTGAGCGACAAACTCCGGCCTTACGCGCCCCCGCTTACCAGGTCTCTCGAGCCCACCTTCGTGACAGAGATCGTCAGCTCCCTCTTCCCTGCGCGGGAAGAGTGGGTCCCGCCGAGTATGGCAGCACCAGATGGAACGCCGGCTGACACAGAGGCGATCCCGCCCGTGTCCGATGCCGAGTTGGGGGCGGCAGTTCTCAAGCTCAAGTTGAGACACCGCGCCCCCGGACCGGACGGCATCCCAGGGCGGGTCGTCGCCCTGGTCATGCCGGCGTTCGAAGAAGAGACGCTCTCCCTGATGTCGGAGTGTTTGGCGTCGGGTAGGGTCCCGCGAACGTGGAAGACGGGGAAGCTCGTGCTGCTTAAGAAGCACGGGCGCCCCGTCGAGTCGCCGTCGGCCTACCGCCCCATTGTTTTGCTCGGCGAGATGAGCAAGCTTTTCGAGCGGGTGCTCGCTGCTCGTCTCGTCGGGCACCTTGAGGGGGCGGGGCCCAACCTCGACGGCGGCCAGTACGGGTTCCGTCGCGGGCGGTCTACCCTAGACGCCATCTCCCGACTCAGGGACAGCGTCGAAGAGGCGGTCGGTCGGGGGGAGGTGTTGTTGGCGGTGTCGCTGGACATCGCGAACGCCTTCAACACCATCCCCTGGCAGACCATCGCCGAGGCGCTGAGGTACCACAAGGTCCCGTGGTACCTCAGGCGCGTCCTTGCGGACTACTTCGTGGACCGGGCCATCATCTACCCGGCCCGGTCGGGAATAGTCCGCAAGGAGATGTCGTGCGGTGTTCCACAGGGGTCGGTGCTTGGTCCGCTCCTGTGGAACATCGGCTACGACTGGGTCCTGCGCGGTGCCACGCTCAGGGGCGTCGGTATTTTGTGTTACGCCGACGACACCCTCGTCACCGCGCGGGGCCCAGAATTCAGGGACGCGAAGGTTCTGGCCACCGCGGGCGTTGCCCAGGTGGTCAGCCGCATCAGGGCGCTGGGACTCCAGGTGGCTCTCGATAAGTCCGAGGCCGTGTTTTTCCACGGGCCTCGTCGGGGGCCACCTCGAGATTCCGCCATTGTGGTGAGCGGCACCCCCATCGCTATCGGGGAGACCATGAAGTACCTAGGATTGGTCCTCGATAGTCGGTGGGGTTTCGTCGAGCACTTCCGGCGCCTGGCACCCAAACTGGTGTCATACGCCGGAAGGCTGGCGCGGCTGCTCCCCAATAAAGGGGGGCCGGAAAGTGCATGTCGCCGTCTCTACGACGGTGTAGTGCGCTCCAAGGCGCTCTACGGAGCGCCTATTTGGTCGGACGCTCTCTGCGCCAAAACCATCCCCCTGCTGCGGAGGCCGCAGCGGGTGATTGCGCAGAGGGCGGCGCGAGCGTACTGCACCGTCTCTTACGAGGCGGCGTGTTTGATTGGCGGGAGCCCCCCTTGGGATCTCGAGGCTGGAGTCCTCAAGCGCGTGTACGAGGAGAGCGCCCTGGTGCGGATGAATGGAGGTCGCCCACTTCCGGACGAGATCGATCGCTGGAGACAGTCTGCTCGCGACGATCTCTTCCGGAAGTGGGCCAATAGGTTGGAGTGTCCCTCCGCGAGCGTGCGGCTCGTGGGGGCTGTCCGGCCCGTTCTTCGGCCTTGGGTAGAGAGGGCGCACGGTGCGCCGACGTACCACCTCACTCAGCTCCTCACAGGACATGGCTGTTTCGCCAAGTACCTGTGGGAGGTGGTGGGTGTGGAGTCGGACCCCGTGTGCCGTCACTGCCCAAGTGGCGCCGTGGACTCGGCAGAGCACACTCTTGCCGAGTGTACGGCGTGGAGCGGGCCGCGGGTCGCCCTCACGGGCCAAATTGGTATTGATTTGTCGCTGCCGGCCGTGGTGCGAGCCATGGTCGGCAGCCAGGAGTGTTGGGCCGCCGTCACCTCGTTTGCTTGTGAGGTGATGGCGGCCAAGAGAGAAGAGTTGCGGGTGCGGGAGCGTGCTGGACAGACGCTCCCGCCTCGCCGTCCGGTTCGGGGGCGCCGCATGGCAGCTTTCGTGCGCGCCCCCGACTAGTGTTGTCCCGGTGGGTGATGGTCGGGGGACCTCACCCACCGATGATTGTTTGGCGGAAGGCACCTCCCCGTGTTCCGGAGGTGCCTTAGTGCCCGCCCGCTCGGCCGCTCTCTACCCCCTCTGCTTTCAGAGGGGCGCTCGAGAGTGGTGCGATGCGGGCTCGTTTCTTCAGCTCCTTAGGGAGCTCCGGGGGCCGACCATCTGGTCCCCCGAGGAGAGCCCCAACTCTACGGGGCATCCCTAGCCGGGTCGACGTTGAATCTATATCTTCATATCCCTCGGCCCGGCTATAGGGTGAGTCGGAACACCGCGGGGTTTAGTGGGTAGGACGGTCCCTGTTTTTCCGGGACCGGCGAGTCCCACACACCGTCCCAGCTACCCCCGTAGCTGGGATGACGGTGCCTAAACGCATTCCCCGCGTCAACAAAAAAAAAAAAAAACCTAACCTAACCTAACCTAACCTAACCATGCGGTTGCGCGCCGCATACCGGGACGCCCGAGCGGCCCTTCGCTCGGCGATCAAGGCCGCCAAAGACGAGTCGTGGAAGGTGTGGCTCGAGACTTTAAATGGAGATCCGTGGGGGCGCCCGTATAAGGTCGTGAGCGACAAACTCCGGCCTTATGCGCCCCCGCTCACCAGGTCTCTCGAGCCCACCTTCGTGAATGATGTTGTCAGCTCCCTCTTCCCTGCGCGGGAAGAGTGGGTCCCGCCGAGCATGGCGGCACCAGACGGAACGCCGGCTGACACGGAGGCGATCCCGCCCGTGTCCGATGCCGAGTTGGGGGCGGCGGTTCTCAAGCTCAAGTTGAGACACCGCGCCCCCGGTCCGGACGGCATCCCAGGGCGGGTCGTCGCCCTGGTCATGCCGGCGTTCGAAGAAGAGACGCTCTCCCTGATGTCGGAGTGTTTGGCGTCGGGTAGGGTCCCGCGAACGTGGAAGACGGGGAAGCTCGTGCTGATCAAGAAGCACGGGCGCCCCGTCGAGTCGCCGTCGGCCTACCGCCCTATTGTTCTGCTCGGCGAGATGAGCAAGCTTTTCGAGCGGGTGCTCGCTGCTCGTCTCGTCGGGCACCTTGAGGGGGCGGGGCCCAACCTCGACGGCGGCCAGTACGGGTTCCGTCGCGGGCGGTCTACCCTAGACGCCATCTCCCGACTCAGGGACAGCGTCCAAGAGGCGGTCGGCCGGGGGGAGGTGTTGTTGGCGGTGTCGCTGGACATCGCGAACGCCTTCAACACCATCCCCTGGCAGACCATCGCCGAGGCGCTGAGGTACCACAAGGTCCCGTGGTACCTCAGGCGCGTCCTTGCGGACTATTTCGTGGACCGGGCCATCATCTACCCGGCCCGGTCGGGAATAGTCCGCAGGGAGATGTCGTGCGGTGTTCCACAGGGGTCGGTGCTTGGTCCGCTCCTGTGGAACATCGGCTATGACTGGGTCCTGCGCGGTGCAACTCTTACGGGGGTCGGTATTTTGTGTTACGCCGACGACACCCTCGTCACCGCGCGGGGCCCAGAATTCAGGGACGCGAAGGTTCTGGCCACCGCGGGCGTTGCCCAGGTGGTCAGCCGCATCAGGGCGCTGGGACTCCAGGTGGCTCTCGATAAGTCCGAGGCCGTGTTTTTCCACGGGCCTCGTCGGGGGCCACCTCGAGATTCCGCCATTGTGGTGAGCGGCACCCCCATCGCTATCGGGGAGACCATGAAGTATCTAGGATTGGTCCTCGATAGTCGATGGGGTTTCGTCGAGCACTTCCGGCGCCTGGCACCCAAACTGGTGTCATACGCCGGAAGGCTGGCGCGGCTGCTCCCCAATAAAGGGGGGCCGGAAAGTGCATGTCGCCGTCTCTACGACGGTGTAGTGCGCTCCAAGGCGCTCTACGGAGCGCCTATTTGGTCGGACGCTCTCTGCGCCAAAACCATCCCCCTGCTGCGGAGGCCGCAGCGGGTGATTGCGCAGAGGGCGGCGCGAGCGTACTGCACCGTCTCTTACGAGGCGGCGTGTCTAATTGGAGGAAGCCCCCCGTGGGATCTCGAGGCTGGAGTCCTCAAGTGTGTCTACGAGGAAAGCGCCCTGGTGCGGATAAATGGAGGTCGCCCACTCCCGGACGAGATCGATCGCTGGAGACAGTCTGCTCGCGACGATCTCTTCCGGAAGTGGGCCAATAGGTTGATTGTTCCCTCTGCGAGCGCGCGGCTCGTGGGGGCTGTCCGGCCCGTTCTTCGGCCTTGGGTAGAGAGGGCGCACGGTGCGCCGACGTACCACCTCACTCAGCTCCTCACAGGACATGGCTGTTTCGCCAAGTTCCTGTGGGAGGTGGTGGGTGTGGAGTCGGACCCCGTGTGCCGTCACTGCTCAAGTGGCGCCGTGGACTCGGCTGAGCACACACTCGCCGAGTGCGCGGCGTGGGACGGGCCGCGTGTCGCCCTCACGGGCCGTGTTGGAAATAATTTGTCGCTGCCGGCCGTGGTGCGAGCCATGGTCGGCAGCCAGGAATGTTGGGCCGCCGTCACCTCCTTTGCTAATGAGGTGATGGCGGTCAAGAGAGAAGAACTGCGGGTGCGGGAGCGTGCAGGTCAAACGCTCCCGCCTCGTCGTCCGGTTCGGGGGCGTCGCATGGCTCAGTTCATGCGCGCTCCCGACTAGTGTTGTTCCGGTGGGTGGTGGTCGGGGGACCTCACCCACCGATGATCGTTTGGCGGAAGACACCTCCCCGTGTTCCGGAGGTGCCTTAGTGCCCGCCCGCTCGGCCGCTCTCTGCCCCCTCTGCTTTCAGAGGGACGTACGAGGGCGGTGCGATGCGGGCTTGTTTTCTTCAGCTCCTTAGGGAGCTCCGGGGGGCCGACCATCTGGTCCCCCGAGGAGAGCCCCAACCCTACGGGGCATCCCTAGCCGGGTCGACGTAGAATCTACATCTTCATATCCCTCGGCCCGGCTATAGGGTGAGTCGGAACACCGCGGGGTTTAGTGGGTAGGACGGTCCCTTCTTCCGGAACCGGTGAGTCCCACACACCGTCCCAGCTACCCCCGTAGCTGGGATGACGGTGCCTAAACGCATTCCCCGCGTCAACAAAAAAAAAAAAAAACCTAACCATGCGGGGTCCTGGGGCGGGGCCCCAAGTGTCGATTGCATACGTCCACGTCGTCCGCCCTGGACCCCAACTTGACCACCGTAACGGAGTGGCAAGTTGGGTGACTGAACTGCAGCGACTATACTTGTGGCCATAAGAAAGAATTTTATCGATACGAGCATGGATGCGAAAACGAAAATTGACGATGGGAGTGACGCGAAAGCGTCGAGGCCCGGGACTCCAACCCCGGGCGGAAGGGAATTGCGGGTGTCGCTGTCGCGCTGCGACACCCGCAATTCGCCTTCGCAAAGCGCGATCAAATGCGACTGGCAGCGGCTGTCGGACTCCGATAGCAGCTGCCAGTCGATGATAACGGTTTCCTCCCGTCCCTCCCCGACTCCCAGGTTGTGGCAGCGCAAGCGCTGCAACAGTAAAAGCCCTGGGGAGTCGGGCAGCGACGGTGAGGAGTCGGCTGGCCCCAGCACCATCAGGGGCCAGCCCGTAAAAAGAGGGCGTGGGCGCCCTCCAACGACGGGCCAATATGTTGGCTTGGCCCGGGCCAGGGCCAACTACATCGCGGCCCAGGAGCGCGAGCTCGAACTCCAGGCGGAGGAAGAGCTCGCGCGGGACGAATTTCGGGAAAAGGAGGAGGAACGTCTGAGGCAGGAGGAGACGCGACGTTCCTTCCTACGAAAATCCCCGACGGTGGAGGAGGCGTCGACGTCGGCAGCTGCTCCTGTCCTTAGGTGCGAGCAGCTGTCGAAGGCGGTAGAGGAGGCGGTGAAGGCGATCGATACGATCGCCTACAAATCCTCCCGCCTGAAGGGCCAGAGTGTCCAGGGCCTGCGGAGTGCCGCTGGGTCGATTCTGGAACATATGCGAGAGATGGCCTCCCTCAAGTGTAGCGACGAGGTCATGCGCTTGAAGGGAGAGCTCGCGGCCGTGCGGGGCCAGATGGAGGAATTGAGGCGCCAGTTGAGCGCCGCTCCAACACCGTCGGCGGGGCTGTCGCGGGATGAGGTGCTGTACCTCATCGACGCGCGCCGCGCCGGCTTCGAGGATCGGCTGCTCCCGGCGCCTCGGTTGCGTCCTCCCCTAGCGGCAGACGCACGCAACGCTGCCCGCATGGCCGGTGCTCCAGCACCCGGCGGTGCACCTGTCGCCCAGTCATCGGGCCCTTCCGTCGGCGCTTCGGCGCCCGCGCGCTTAAAGCGCAAGGCCGCTGGCGCCTCTGCCGCCGCGCCTCTACCTGCCGTCCCCTCCACATCTGTGGTGGAGGTGACGGATTCTGTCGTGGCCGTTCCGTCGGCCTCTTCTTCTTCTCTCCCAGCTCAGGGGGAGAAGAAGAACAGGAAGAAGAAGAAGAGCGCTGCGGCGCGTGAGGTGGAGGCGACGCGCCGAGAGCGTCAGCCGGCCTCAACGCAAGTTCCGGCCTCCACGTCTCAGTCCCAAACTGAGACGTGGAATGAAGTTGTGAAGCGGCCGAAGAACAAGAAGGCGCCATCGACGCCCGCCAATGCGCCCGCTAAGGCGCCCTCAAAATCTGGAGGAAAGAGGAGCGCCCCGAACCTCCGCGCACCGCGAACGGCAGCAGTAGTCATCACGCTGCAGCGAGAAGCGGAGGGGCGGGGCGTAACTTACGCGGAAAAGCTTGCCGAGGCTGAGAGGTCAATCGACCTCAAAAGCCTCGGCATCGAGGGTTTGCGTTTCCGCACCGCGGTCACCGGGGGACGCATCCTCGAGGTGGCGGGTGCGGATAGGGGCGCCAAGGCGGACGCATTGGCGGCCAAATTAAGGGAATCCCTCGGCGACGACGTTCGCGTCGCCAGACCGGAGAAGTGCGCGGAGTTGCGCATCTCCGGTCTTGGCGACGCCGCAACCAAGGAGGTCGTGGCGCGGGTGGTGGCGGAAGTTGGAGGGTGCGCCGCCACCAGCGTCACCGTTGGCGAAATTACCCGCCAGGCGAGCAGGGAGGGCACGGCGTGGGTCAAGTGCCCGGTCGCAGCGGCCAAACAAATCACAGATGGCCGCGCCCTCGTTATCGGCTGGACCCGCGTCCGTGCGGTCCTTTTGGACTCCAGGCCGCAGCGGTGCTTCCGCTGCCTAGATGTGGGGCATGTGGGGGCCAGGTGTGCTGCGGGAGTTGACCGCAGCGCCCTGTGCTTCCGCTGCGGGCAGCCCGGCCACAAAGCGGCCGGCTGCAACGCGGATCCGCATTGCCCCGTGTGTGCGGCGGCGGGAGAGGCCGCTGCGCACCGCCTGGGTGCCAAGGCTTGCCTGGCGGCGTCTAAGAAACGGCGTCGTCGCCGAGGAGGAGTCGGTGGGAGGCGGGTCGGGCCGGTCGCGGACCCCGCTCCCACCCAATCTGAGGAGGTTATGGACACCGCTCAGTCTTAAATGTCCAATTTCTCGGTCCTGCAGGCCAACGTCAGGCACTGCGCTGCGGCCCAGGATATTTTGATCCAGTCCGTAGCGCAGTGGCAGACGACCGTGGCTGTAGTCGCCGAACCGTACGCGGTTCGTGCCCGTGATGATTGGGCCAGCGACCGCGACGGTGAGGTGGCTATCGTCTCCCAGCGGGGCGCCTTTGATAGGGTGTCCCAAGGACGAATGTGCGTCCTCGCGCTGCTGGGAGACGCTGCAGTGATCGGGGTGTACTGTCCGCCCAGGAAGACCCGTGCTCAATTTGAGCAGTTACTCGTTGAGCTCGGGGCTCTTGTGGCGGAAGCACACCCCACCCCGCTCATCGTCGTCGGGGACTTCAACGCCCACTCTACGGCGTGGGGATCTCCGGCGACGGACTTGCGGGGTGAGTTGTTGGAGGACTGGGCGGTGTCCATGGATCTGGTGCTGCTGAACCAGGGGACGGTCCCCACGTACGTGGGGGAGACTGGGAACAGGTCCATCGTAGACCTGTCCTTTGCCAGTTCTGGCCTGGCGAACCACGTACGTGGCTGGAGGGTGGTCACGGAGGTGGAGACGATGTCGGACCACCGGTATGTCCGATTTGATATCGTCTCCCCCGCCCTGAGGACCCACGATCGTCCCCTGGCCGGTGAGGGCCCACGGTGGCGCTTAAAAACGCTGAACCGGGAGCTGGCAGAAGAGGCGGCCATCGTCGAGCGATGGGCCACGTTTGGCGGTCGTGGACCCCGAAGCGAGCGTGGACAACCCGAGCGTGGACGCGAGGTCGGAGCGGTTATCTGAGTCTCTGACTCGCGTCTGCGATGCGGCGATGCGAAGGGCAGGGTCTGTCCAGCCGCGGCGGCGGGTGTATTGGTGGAACGATAACCTTGAAGGGCTGCGTGCTGCTAGTCACGCAGCCCAACGAAGATACACCCGCTACCGCGGTCGTAGGGCCGGAAACCCTGTCCTCGTGGAGGAGTTGCGCGCCGCATACCGGGACGCCCGAGCGGCCCTTCGCTCGGCGATCAAGGCCGCCAAAGACGAGTCGTGGAAGGTGTGGCTCGAGACTTTAAATGGAGATCCGTGGGGGCGCCCGTATAAGGTCGTGAGCGACAAACTCCGGCCTTATGCGCCCCCGCTCACTAGGTCTCTCGAGCCCACCTTCACTAGTGAAGTTGTCAGCTCCCTCTTCCCTGCGCGGGAAGAGTGGGTCCCGCCGTGTATGGCAGCACCAGATGGAACGCCGGCTGACACGGAGGCGATCCCGCCCGTGTCCGATGCCGAGTTGGGGGCGGCTGTTCTCAAACTCAAGATGAGACACCGCGCCCCCGGTCCGGACGGCATCCCAGGGCGGGTCGTCGCCCTGGTCATGCCGGCGTTCGAAGAAGAGACGCTCTCCCTGATGTCGGAGTGTTTGGCGTCGGGTAGAGTCCCGCGATCGTGGAAGACGGGGAAGCTCGTGCTGCTCAAAAAGCACGGCCGCCCCGTCGAGTCGCCGTCGGCCTACCGCCCCATTGTTCTGCTCGGCGAGATGAGCAAGCTTTTCGAGCGGGTGCTCGCTGCTCGTCTCGTCGGGCACCTTGAGGGGGCGGGGCCCAACCTCGACGGCGGCCAGTACGGGTTCCGTCGCGGGCGGTCTACCCTGGACGCCATCTCCCGACTCAGGGACAGCGTCCAAGAGGCGGTCGGTCGGGGGGAGGTGTTGTTGGCGGTGTCGCTGGACATCGCGAACGCCTTCAACACCATCCCCTGGCAGACCATCGCCGAGGCGCTGAGGTACCACAACGTCCCGTGGTACCTCAGGCGCGTCCTTGCGGACTATTTCGTGGACCGGGCCATCATCTACCCGGCCCGGTCGGGAATGGTCCGCAAGGAGATGTCGTGCGGTGTTCCACAGGGGTCGGTTCTGGGTCCGCTCCTGTGGAACATCGGCTATGACTGGGTCCTGCGCGGTGCAACTCTTACGGGGGTCGGCGTTATCTGCTACGCCGACGACACCCTCGTCACCGCGCGGGGCCCAGAATTCAGGGACGCGAAGGTTCTGGCCACCGCGGGCGTTGCCCAGGTGGTCAGCCGCATCAGGGCGCTGGGACTCCAGGTGGCTCTCGATAAGTCCGAGGCCGTGTTTTTCCACGGGCCTCGTCGGGGGCCACCTCGAGATTCCGCCATTGTGGTGAGCGGCACCCCCATCGCTATCGGGGAGACCATGAAATATCTAGGATTGGTCCTCGATAGTCGGTGGGGTTTCGTCGAGCACTTCCGGCGCCTGGCACCCAAACTGGTGTCATACGCCGGAAGGCTGGCGCGGCTGCTCCCCAATAAAGGGGGGCCGGAAAGTGCATGTCGCCGCCTCTACGACAGTGTAGTGCGCTCCAAGGCGCTCTACGGAGCGCCCATTTGGGCGGACGCTCTCTGCGCCAAAACCATCCCCCTGCTGCGGAGACCGCAGCGGGTGATTGCGCAGAGGGCTGCGAGAGCGTACTGCACCGTCTCTTACGAGGCGGCGTGTCTAATTGGCGGAAGCCCCCCGTGGGATCTCGAGGCTGGAGTCCTCACTCGCGTGTATCATAAAAGCGCCCTGGTGCGGACAAATGGAGGTCGCCCACTCCCGGACGAGATCGATCGCTGGAGACAGTCTGCTCGCGACGATCTCTTTCGGAAGTGGGCCATTAGGTTTGCGTGTCCCTCTGCGAGCGCGCGGCTCGTGGGGGCTGTCCGGCCCGTTCTTCGGCCTTGGGTAGAGAGGGCGCACGGTGCGCCGACGTACCACCTCACTCAGCTCCTCACAGGACATGGCTGTTTCGCCAAGTACCTGTGGGAGGTGGTGGGTGTGGAGTCGGACCCCGTGTGCCGTCACTGCCCAAGTGGCGCCGTGGACTCGGCTGAGCACACACTCGCCGAGTGCGCGGCGTGGGACGGGCCGCGTGTCGCCCTCACGGGCCGTGTTGGATTGGATTTGTCGCTGCCGGCTGTGGTGCGAGCCATGGCCGGCAGCCAGGAGTGTTGGGCCGCCGTCACCTCTTTTGCCAATCAGGTGATGGCGGCAAAGAGAGAGGAATTGCGGGTGCGGGAGCGTGCAGGTCAAACGCTCCCGCCTCGCCGTCCGGTTCGGGGGCGCCGCATGGCAGCTTTCGTGCGCGCCCCCGACTAGTGTTGTTCCGGTGGGTGGTGGTCGGGGGACCTCACCCACCGATGATCGTTTGGCGGAAGGCACCTCCCCGTGTTCCGGAGGTGCCTTAGTGCCCGCCCGCTCGGCCGCTCTCTACCCCCTCTGCTTTCAGAGGGACGTTCGAGGGTGGTGCGATGCGGGCTTGTCTTTCTTCAGCTCCTTAGGGAGCTCCGGGGGGCCGACCATCTGGTCCCCCGAGGAGAGCCCCAACCTTACGGGGCATCCCTAGCCGGGTCGATGTAGAATCTACTTTTCATATCCCTCGGCCCGGCTATAGGGTGAGTCGGAACACCGCGGGGTTTAGTGGGTAGGACGGTCCCTTCTTCCGGGACCGCGCCCCCGACTAGTGTTGTTCCGGTGGGTGGTGGTCGGGGGACCTCACCCACCGATGATCGTTTGGCGGAAGGCACCTCCCCGTGTTCCGGAGGTGCCTTAGTGCCCGCCCGCTCGGCCGCTCTCTACCCCCTCTGCTTTCAGAGGGACGTTCGAGGGTGGTGCGATGCGGGCTTGTCTTTCTTCAGCTCCTTAGGGAGCTCCGGGGGGCCGACCATCTGGTCCCCCGAGGAGAGCCCCAACCTTACGGGGCATCCCTAGCCGGGTCGATGTAGAATCTACTTTTCATATCCCTCGGCCCGGCTATAGGGTGAGTCGGAACACCGCGGGGTTTAGTGGGTAGGACGGTCCCTTCTTCCGGGACCGGTGAGTCCTACACACCGTCCCAGCTACCCCCGTAGCTGGGATGACGGTGCCTAAATGCATTCCCCGCGTCAACAAAAAAAAAAAAAAAAAACCATGCGGGGTCCTACTAACATCTTAAGGACCCCAATGGGTCGGATCCTCCTCGTGGTGCATCCTGGGCAACGGAGTAGCGACCACTCCCCTTCCTCTGTGGGGGAGTTGTGCTACTCTGGCTAATTCCGGCCGAGGCGGGAGTAACCCACCTGTGGGTTGCTCGGTGGTGTGTGTTGCTGCCGGCCGTGCCGTTATTCACGGCCGGCAGCAGCAATGATGGGTCGCCGTCGCTTCGCCTCCTTTGCTGGCGAGACGATGGCGGCAAAGTGGGAGAGGCACTGCGTGGGGGGCGGGAGTTTGGGTAGATGCTCCCGCCCTGCCATGCAGTTCGGGCTGCCGGCCGTGAATAACGGCGCGACCGGCGGCAACAGTGCTGGGCCGCTGTCACCTCGCCAGTTGACGAGGTGATGGCGGCAAAGCGGGAGGTGCACTGTGCGGGGGAGCGGGAGTAACCGATAATGCTCCCGCTCTGCCGTGCAGTTCGGGGGCGCCGCGGTGAGGAGTTACTGCGCGCCCCCGATTGTTTCTTGACCGTGGGCGTAAGGTCGGGGGACCCCGCCCACCAACGGTCACATGGCGGTGGGCACCTTTTCCGTGTTCCAGGGGTGCCCATTAGCGCACGCCTGCGCCAGCCGCTCTCTGTCTCCTCTATTACAGAGGGGCGCTCGAGAGCGGTGCAGGCGTGGACTTCAGCTCCTTAGGGAGCTTTGGGGAGCCGCCCATCTGGCTCCCCCGAGGAGAGCCCCGAATAAACGGGGCGCCCCTAGCCGGGTCGACGTGAATAATCTTTTGATATCCCTCGGCCCGGCTAAAGGGTGAGGAGGAACACCGCGGGGTTTAGTGGGTAGGACGGTCCATTCCGGACCGGGCCGGGAGTCCCACACACCATCCCAGCTGCCCCCGCAGCTGGGATGAAGGCGCGTAAATGCGTTCCCCGCGTCAACAAAAAAAAAAAAAAAAAAAAACCTGGGGACGTCAGGCACTGCGCTGCGGCCCAGGATGTTTTGATCCAGTCCGTAGCGCAGTGGCAGACGACCGTGGCTGTAGTCGCCGAACCGTACGCGGTTCGTGCCCGTGATGATTGGGCCAGCGACCGCGACGGTGGAGTGGCTATCGTCTCCCAGCGGGGCGCCTTCGATAAGGTGTCCAAAGGACGAATGTGCGTCCTCGCGCTGCTGGGAGACGCTGCAGTGATCGGGGTGTACTGTCCGCCCAGGAAGACCCGTGCTCAATTTGAGCAGTTACTCGTTGAGCTCGGGGCTCTTGTGGCGGAAGCACACCCCACCCCGCTCATCGTCGTCGGGGACTTCAACGCCCACTCTACGGCGTGGGGATCTTCGGCGACGGACTTGCGGGGGGAGTTGTTGGAGGATTGGGCGGTGTCCATGGATCTGGTGTTGCTGAACCAGGGGACGGTCCCCACGTACGTGGGGGAGAACGGGAACACGTCCATCGTGGACGTGTCCTTCGCCAGTTCTGGCCTGGAGAACCACGTACGTGGCTGGAGGGTGGTAACGGAGGTGGAGACGATGTCGGACCACCGGTATGTCCGGTTCGATATCGTCTCCCCCGCCCTGAGGGCTCAGGACCGTCCCCCGGCCGGTGAGGGCCCACGGTGGCGACTAAAATCGCTTAACCGGGAGCTGGCGGAAGAGGCGGCCATCGTCGAGCGATGGGCCGCGTTTGGCGGAAACCCGGACGTAGACGCGAGGTCGGAGCGGTTGTCCGAGGCTCTGACCCGCGTCTGCGATGCGGCGATGCGGAGGGCAGGATCAGTTCACCCGCGGCGGCGGGTGTATTGGTGGAACGACTACCTGGAGGGGCTGCGTGCTGCTAGTCACGCAGCCCAGCGTCGGTACACCCGCTACCGCGGTCGAAGGAACGGAAACCCTGTCCTCATGGAGGAGTTGCGCGCCGCATACCGGGACGCCCGAG
Organism: Miltochrista miniata; assembly: GCA_933228765.1. Classification (NCBI taxonomy): domain Eukaryota; kingdom Metazoa; phylum Arthropoda; class Insecta; order Lepidoptera; family Erebidae; genus Miltochrista; species Miltochrista miniata. The sequence continues at coordinate 90,833 of OW121769.1, forward strand.
CGGCCCTTCGCTCGGCAATCAAGGCCGCCAAAGATGAGTCATGGAAGGTGTGGCTCGAGACATTGAACGGAGATCCGTGGGGGCGCCCGTATAAGGCCGTGAGCGACAAACTCCGGCCTTATGCGCCCCCGCTTACCAGGTCTCTCGAGCCCACCTTCGTGACAGAGATCGTCAGCTCCCTCTTCCCTGCGCGGGAAGAGTGGGTCCCGCCGAGTATGGCAGCACCAGATGGAACGCCGGCTGACACGGAGGCGATCCCGCCCGTGTCCGATGCCGAGTTGGGGGCGGCGGTTCTCAAGCTCAAGTTGAGACACCGCGCCCCCGGACCGGACGGCATCCCGGGGCGGGTCGTCGCCCTGGTCATGCCGGCGTTCGAAGAAGAGACGCTCTCCCTGATGTCGGAGTGTTTGGCGTCGGGTAGGGTCCCGCGAACGTGGAAGACGGGGAAGCTCGTGCTGCTCAAGAAGCACGGGCGCCCCGTCGAGTCGCCGTCGGCCTACCGCCCCATTGTTCTGCTCGGCGAGATGAGCAAGCTTTTCGAGCGGGTGCTCGCTGCTCGTCTCGTCGGGCACCTTGAGGGGGCGGGGCCCAATCTCGACGGCGGCCAGTACGGGTTTCGTCGCGGGCGGTCTACCCTGGACGCCATCTCCCGACTCAGGGACAGCGTCCAAGAGGCGGTCGGTCGGGGGGAGGTGTTGTTGGCGGTGTCGTTGGACATCGCGAACGCCTTCAACACCATCCCCTGGCAGACCATCGCCGAGGCGCTGAGGTACCACAACGTTCCGTGGTACCTCAAGCGCGTCCTTGCGGACTATTTCGTGGACCGGGCCATTATCTACCCGGCCCGGTCGGGAATAGTCCGCAAGGAGATGTCGTGCGGTGTTCCACAGGGGTCGGTGCTTGGTCCGCTCCTGTGGAACATCGGCTATGACTGGGTCCTGCGCGGTGCAACTCTTACGGGGGTCGGCATTATATGCTACGCCGACGACACCCTCGTCACCGCGCGGGGCCCAGAATTCAGGGACGCGAAGGTTCTGGCCACCGCGGGCGTTGCCCAGGTGGTCAGCCGCATCAGGGCGCTGGGACTCCAGGTGGCTCTCGAAAAGTCCGAGGCCGTGTTTTTCCACGGGCCTCGGCGGGGGCCACCTCGAGATTCCTTCATTGTGGTGAGCGGCACCCCCATCGCTATCGGGGAGACCATGAAGTACCTAGGATTGGTCCTCGATAGTCGATGGGGTTTCGTCGAGCACTTCCGGCGCCTGGCACCAAAACTGGTGTCATACGCCGGAAGGCTGGCGCGGCTGCTCCCCAATAAAGGGGGGCCGGAAAGTTCATGTCGCCGTCTCTACGACGGTGTAGTGCGCTCCAAGGCGCTCTACGGAGCGCCCATTTGGGTGGATGCTCTCTGCGCCAAAACCATCCCCCTGCTGCGGAGACCGCAGCGGGTGATTGCGCAGAGGGCTGCGAGAGCGTACTGCACCGTCTCTTACGAGGCGGCGTGTCTAATTGGCGGAAGCCCCCCGTGGGATCTCGAGGCTGGAGTCCTCACTCGCGTGTATAATGAAAGCGCCCTGGTGCGGATTAATGGAGGTCGCCCACTCCCGGACGAGATCGATCGCTGGAGACAGTCTGCTCGCGACGATCTCTTCCGGAAGTGGGCCATTAGGTTGGAATGTCCCTCTGCGAGCGCGCGGCTCGTGGGGGCTGTCCGGCCCGTTCTTCGGCCTTGGGTAGAGAGGGCGCACGGTGCGCCGACGTACCACCTCACTCAGCTCCTCACAGGACATGGCTGTTTCGCCAAGTACCTGTGGGAGGTGGTGGGTGTGGAGTCGGACCCCGTGTGCCGTCACTGCCCAAGTGGCGCCGTGGACTCGGCAGAGCACACACTCGCCGAGTGCGCGGCGTGGGACGGGCCGCGAGTCGCCCTCACGGGCCAAATTGGTTTTGATTTGTCGCTGCCGACTGTGGTGCGAGCCATGGTCGGCAGCCAGGAGTGTTGGGCCGCCGTCACCTCTTTTGCCAATGAGGTGATGGCGGCAAAGAGAGAGGAATTGCGGGTGCGGGAGCGTGCAGGTCAAACGCTCCCGCCTCGCCGTCCGGTTCGGGGGCGTCGCATGGCTCAGTTCATGCGCGCTCCCGACTAGTGTTGTTCCGGTGGGTGGTGGTCGGGGGACCTCACCCACCGATGATCGTTTGGCGGAAGGCACCTCCCCGTGTTCCGGAGGTGCCTTAGTGCCCGCCCGCTCGGCCGCTCTCTGCCCCCTCTGCTTTCAGAGGGACGTTCGAGGGCGGTGCGATGCGGGCTTGTCTTTCGTCAGTTCCTTAGGGAGCTCCGGGGGGCCGACCATCTGGTCCCCCGAGGAGAGCCCCAACCCTACGGGGCATCCCTAGCCGGGTCGATGTAGAATCTACTTTTCATATCCCTCGGCCCGGCTATAGGGTGAGTCGGAACACCGCGGGGTTTAGTGGGTAGGACGGTCCCTTCTTCCGGGACCGGTGAGTCCCACACACCGTCCCAGCTACCCCCGTAGCTGGGATGACGGTGCCTAAACGCATTCCCCGCGTCAAAAAAAAAAAAAAAAAAAAACCTAACCTGGGGTGGGGTGCTAGGTCGGGAAACCTCCTCGTGAGCTTGGACCGGTTTCCTATCCCTTCGGGCTATATGCCCGGGGGGAGTGGCAACTGGACCAAGACGGTGCATCCTGGATAGTCAACTAACAGGCGCAGCGCTGGAGTCTGCTGCCCCTGTAAGTCGATGAACCAATATCCCGACAACCGACCCCATGACGAAGGGGGTCGTGGGTATGGCGGGCCTGCTAGGCCTGCGGTTGCGGCGTTCACCGCCGCGACAATTGTGGCGTCCGCTCCCGGCTACGGCCGGTAGAAGCGCTGTCGTTCGTCGGTCTTTCCGACCGAAGCCGACCCCATTGCACGAGGGGGTCGTAGTATGGCGAGCCTTCAAGGTCCGCGGGGTTGCGACAGCTCCTGGATACCCAGTAGAAGCGTCGCAACCATATTTGTGAAGTTCGCTCCCGGCTGCGGCCGGTTGGAGCAAGTTGCTGTGCGGCAGCGGCCGCATGTGCGGCTGTTCCGCCTGTGCGGCTGATTTCGCCTGTACGGCAGCCGTATGTATGTGCGGCAGTTAAGCCCCTCGGCACGCGGCAGCTTGGGCGGCTGCTGCGTGTGGGCTTCTGCCTGCCTGTACGGCTGGTCCGTCTGTGCGGCCGTTCCGCCTGTGCGGCCCTTCCGCCTGTGCGGCCGCTGCGTGCAGCATTGGTAGGGGTGTGTGGTACGGCGCACCTGCGCCGTTTCTGGCCGTCATTTGACGGAGTTGACCCCATTGCACGAGGGGGTCGTGGAATGGCGGGCCTTCAAGGCCCGCGGTTTTGTGAATACGCGAGGTATGCTCCCGGCTGCGGCCGGTTGGAGCAAGTTGCTGTGCGGCCGAAGAGCGCGAGCTCGAGCAACAGGCGGAACGGGAGCTCGCGCAAGAAGAGGAGAGAAGACGGCGGGAGGAGAGGCGAAACTCCTTCCTCCGCGAACAACCTGCGCCGGAAGAGGCGCCGACGTCGATGACTGTTCGGGGACCCAGATCCGAACAGTTATCGAAGGCGGTAGAGGAGGCTTGTGCGTATATTCAAGAAATAGCGTACAAGTCCTCCCGCCTGAAGGGACAGAGCGTCCAGGGGCTCAGGAGCGCGTCTGGCTCCATCCTGGAGCACGTGAGGGAGCTAGTCTCTCTCAAAGTAAATGACGAAGTTTTATATCTGAAAGGCGAGCTCCAATCTGTGCAAAAGGAGCTAGAGTGGACGAAGCGGCAGGCCAGCGCCGCTCCCCCTCCACAACCGTCAATGACACGTGAGGAAATCATGTTCGTCATTGACGCGCGCTTCGGAGGGGTGGAAAACAGGCTCCTGCCTGAGCCCCGGTTGCGTCCACCTCTTGCAGCGGACGCTCGCAACGCAGCCCGCAGTGCCGCTGCGGCTGCTGAGACTCCTGTCGGTCCTTCCACGGGCCCTGTTGTCGGCGCCTCTGCGCCTCCACGCCCTAAAAAAGGCAAGGGCAAAAAGTCGTCTGGCGCCCCTGCCGCCACGCAATCTTCTGCCGTCCCCTCCACACCTGGGGTGGAGGTGACGGACATGGATGTTGTCGAGGCCACTCCGCTGGCTCCTTCCTCTTCTGCCCCAAGCCAGGGGAAGAGGAACAGAAAGAAGAAGAGCGCTGCGGCGCAGGAGGTGGAGGCTGCGCGCAGAGAGCGCCAGCCGGCCACAACTGCCGAAACAGCACCTGTGACCCTGGCTCCAACCGAGTCGTGGAGCCAGGTCACGAAAAAGAAGAAGGCGACAGGTCCGGCGAAGGTAAAGACGCCGGCCAAGTCATCCGCTAAGGCGCCCGCGAAGCCCGTGGCGAAAAAGAGCGTCCCAAACCTCCGCGCCCCGCGAACCGCAGCGGTAGTCATAACGCTGCAGCGGGAAGCGGAGGGGCGGGGCGTTACATACGCCGAAAAGCTTGCCGAGGCTGAGAGGTCGATCGACCTCAAAAGCCTCGGCATTGACGGGCTGCGCTTCCGCACTGCGGCCACTGGGGGTCGCATACTTGAGGTGGCGGGTGCGGATCGAGGCGCGAAAGCGGACGCCTTGGCGTCTAAACTAAAGGAGTCCCTTGGCGACGACGTTCACATCGCCAGGCCGGAGAAGTGCGCGGAGCTGCGCATCTCCGGTCTAGGCGACTCGGCGACAAAGGAGGTTGTGGCGTGGGTGGTGGCAGACGTTGGAGGCTGCGCCGCCACCAGCGTCATTGTTGGAAATATGAGAGGCCGCTGCGCACCGCCTGGGCGTCAAGGTCTGTCTGGCGGCATCGAAGAAACGTTCGCGTCGTCGCCGAGGTGGTGTCAGTGGGAGGCGGGTCGGGCCGGTCGCGGACCCCGCTCCCACTCAACAAGTAGTGGAGGAGATGGACACCGCTCAAACCTAGATGTCCAACTCGAACTTCTCGATCCTGCAGGCCAACGTCAGGCACTGTGCTGCGGCCCAGGATATTTTGATCCAGTCCGTAGCGCAGTGGCAGACGACCGTGGCTGTAGTCGCCGAACCGTACGCGGTTCGTGCCCGCGATGATTGGGCCAGCGACCGCGACGGTGAGGTGGCTGTCGTCTCCCAGCGGGGCGCCTTTGACAAAGTGTCAAAAGGACGAATGTGCGTCCTCGCGCTGCTGGGAGACGCTGCAGTGATCGGGGTGTACTGTCCGCCCAGGAAGACCCGTGCTCAATTTGAGCAGTTACTCGTTGAGCTCGGGGCTCTTGTGGCGGAAGCACGCCCCACCCCGCTCATCGTCGTCGGGGACTTCAACGCCCACTCTACGGCGTGGGGATCTCCGGCGACGGACTTGCGGGGGGAGTTGTTGGAGGACTGGGCGGTGTCCATGGACCTGGTGCTGCTGAACCAGGGGACGGTCCCCACGTACGTGGGGGAGACTGGGAACAGGTCCATCGTGGACCTGTCCTTTGCCAGTTCTGGCCTGGCGAACCACGTACGTGATTGGAGGGTGGTCACGGAGGTGGAGACGATGTCGGACCACCGGTATGTCCGATTTGACATCGTCTCCCCCGCCCTGAGGACCCACGATCGTCCCCTGGCCGGTGAGGGCCCACGGTGGCGCTTAAAAACGCTGAACCGGGAGCTGGCAGAAGAGGCGGCCATCGTCGAGCGATGGGCCGCGTTTGGCGGAAACCCGAGCGTGGACGCGAGGTCGGAGCGGTTATCTGAGGCTCTGACTCGCGTCTGCGATGCGGCGATGCGAAGGGCAGGGTCTGTCCAGCCGCGGCGGCGGGTGTATTGGTGGAACGACAACCTTGAAGGGCTGCGTGCTGCTAGTCACGCAGCCCAACGAAGATACACCCGCTACCGCGGTCGTAGGGCCGGAAACCCTGTCCTCGTGGAGGAGTTGCGCGCCGCATACCGGGACGCCCGAGCGGCCCTTCGCTCGGCAATCAAGGCCGCCAAAGACGAGTCGTGGAAGGTGTGGCTCGAGACTTTAAATGGAGATCCGTGGGGGCGCCCGTATAAGGTCGTGAGCGACAAACTCCGGCCTTATGCGCCCCCGCTCACCAGGTCTCTCGAGCCCACCTTCGTGAATGATGTTGTCAGCTCCCTCTTCCCTGCGCGGGAAGAGTGGGTCCCGCCGAGCATGGCGGCACCAGACGGAACGCCGGCTGACACGGAGGCGATCCCGCCCGTGTCCGATGCCGAGTTGGGGGCGGCGGTTCTCAAGCTCAAGTTGAGACACCGCGCCCCCGGTCCGGACGGCATCCCAGGGCGGGTCGTCGCCCTGGTCATGCCGGCGTTCGAAGAAGAGACGCTCTCCCTGATGTCGGAGTGTTTGGCGTCGGGTAGGGTCCCGCGAACGTGGAAGACGGGGAAGCTCGTGCTGATCAAGAAGCACGGGCGCCCCGTCGAGTCGCCGTCGGCCTACCGCCCTATTGTTCTGCTCGGCGAGATGAGCAAGCTTTTCGAGCGGGTGCTCGCTGCTCGTCTCGTCGGGCACCTTGAGGGGGCGGGGCCCAACCTCGACGGCGGCCAGTACGGGTTCCGTCGCGGGCGGTCTACCCTAGACGCCATCTCCCGACTCAGGGACAGCGTCGAAGAGGCGGTCGGTCGGGGGGAGGTGTTGTTGGCGGTGTCGCTGGACATCGCGAACGCCTTCAACACCATCCCCTGGCAGACCATCGCCGAGGCGCTGAGGTACCACAAGGTCCCGTGGTACCTCAGGCGCGTCCTTGCGGACTATTTCGTGGACCGGGCCATTATCTACCCGGCCCGGTCGGAAATAGTCCGCAAGGAGATGTCGTGCGGTGTTCCACAGGGGTCGGTGCTTGGTCCGCTCCTGTGGAACATCGGCTACGACTGGGTCCTGCGCGGTGCCACGCTCAGGGGCGTCGGTATTTTGTGTTACGCCGACGACACCCTCGTCACCGCGCGGGGCCCAGAATTCAGGGACGCGAAGGTTCTGGCCACCGCGGGCGTTGCCCAGGTGGTCAGCCGCATCAGGGCGCTGGGACTCCAGGTGGCTCTCGATAAGTCCGAGGCCGTGTTTTTCCACGGGCCTCGTCGGGGGCCACCTCGAGATTCCGCCATTGTGGTGAGCGGCACCCCCATCGCTATCGGGGAGACCATGAAGTACCTAGGACTGGTCCTCGATAGTCGATGGGGTTTCGTCGAGCACTTCCGGCGCCTGGCACCCAAACTGGTGTCATACGCCGGAAGGCTGGCGCGGCTGCTCCCCAATAAAGGGGGGCCGGAAAGTGCATGTCGCCGTCTCTACGACGGTGTAGTGCGCTCCAAGGCGCTCTACGGAGCGCCTATTTGGTCGGACGCTCTCTGCGCCAAAACCATCCCCCTGCTGCGGAGGCCGCAGCGGGTGATTGCGCAGAGGGCGGCGCGAGCGTACTGCACCGTCTCTTACGAGGCGGCGTGTTTGATTGGCGGGAGCCCCCCTTGGGATCTCGAGGCTGGAGTCCTCAAGCGCGTGTACAAGGAGAGCGCCCTGGTGCGGATGAATGGAGGTCGCCCACTTCCGGACGAGATCGATCGCTGGAGACAGTCTGCTCGCGACGATCTCTTCCGGAAGTGGGCCAATAGGTTGGAGTGTCCCTCAGCGAGCGTGCGGCTCGTGGGGGCTGTCCGGCCCGTTCTTCGGCCTTGGGTAGAGAGGGCGCACGGTGCGCCGACGTACCACCTCACTCAGCTCCTCACAGGACATGGCTGTTTCGCCAAGTACCTGTGGGAGGTGGTGGGTGTGGAGTCGGACCCCGTGTGCCGTCACTGCCCAAGTGGCGCCGTGGACTCGGCTGAGCACACACTCGCCGAGTGCGCGGCGTGGGACGGGCCGCGTGTCGCCCTCACGGGCCAGATCGGAAATAATTTGTCGCTGCCGGCCGTGGTGCGAGCCATGGTCGGCAGCCAGGAGTGTTGGGCCGCCGTCACCTCGTTTGCTTGTGAGGTGATGGCGGTCAAGAGAGAGGAATTGCGGGTGCGGGAGCGTGCAGGTCTAACGCTCCCGCCTCGCCGTCCGGTTCGGGGGCGCCGCATGGCGGCTTTCGTGCGCGCCCCCGACTAGTGTTGTTCCGGTGGGTGGTGGTCGGGGGACCTCACCCACTGATGATCGTTTGGCGGAAGGCACCTCCCCGTGTTCCGGAGGTGCCTTAGTGCCCGCCCGCTCGGCCGCTCTCTGCCCCCTCTGCTTTCAGAGGGACGTACGAGGGCGGTGCGATGCGGGCTTGTTTTCTTCAGCTCCTTAGGGAGCTCCGGGGGGCCGACCATCTGGTCCCCCGAGGAGAGCCCCAACCCTACGGGGCATCCCTAGCCGGGTCGACGTAGAATCTTCAACTTCATATCCTTCGGCCCGGCTATAGGGTGAGTCGGAACACCGCGGGGTTTAGTGGGTAGGACGGTCCCTTCTTCCGGGACCGGTGAGTCCCACACACCGTCCCAGCTACCCCCCTAGCTGGGATGACGGTGCCTAAATGCATTCCCCGCGTCAATAAAAAAAAAAAAAAAAAACCTAACCTAACCTTTTTTTTTTTTTTTTTTTTTTTTTTTTACAAGGAGTGATCCGCTTACAGACGAAACACGCTGGCGAGGCGTGTGACAGTGTGAGGGTCGCCCAGCACCTGATCTTGTTGGCACTGGGAATACTCACTAAAACTCCTTGGCACCGAACTGCCCTAACGGAGGTGATTTGGGACCTGTAAACTCAACCAAACCACCTCTGGGCTACTCAGCCTTGCTGAGCTGCCGCGCCGGTGGAGGATTACCTCGGTGTGCGCCAGGTAATCCCCAGACGTGGTGGCCAGTGCAATGCACACAAGAGTGCCACTCTTGTGTGCTGGCCAACCTCCGGCTAGAGAAGGTCCGCGGCCGGAGCCGCTCGCCTTCTTCTACCCCTGCGTCTGCGTCGGATGGGAGCGGCTAGAGCGTCCTCTTCCCGCTCCCTCTCCGCAGCCTCCTTCGCCGAAATGACTGTTTCGGCGAAGTTGGCAACTGCCTCCCACACCTCCACGCTGCTGAGCATACCACTCACCAATGTCTGCAGCGTGAGGTTAGCCCCATTGAGCTCCGCGCTCAATTCCCGGCGCTCGTCTCGCCACGCCGGGCACACAGCTAGTGTGTGCTCGGCTGTGTCGTCAGGAGCGCCGCAGTGATGACACGCGGGCGTCTCCTCTCGCTGGGCGACCCGGTGCAGGTAGTGACCGAAACACCCGTGTCCGGTCAATATCTGCACCAGGCGATAAGTAAGTTCCCCATCTCGGCGGCTCACCCACTCCTCCAGTACCTCGATTGTCCGGTGGCCAGCATCGGGGGACGTCAGCGCCTCCTCCCAGCGCCGCATCGCCTCTCTTCGCGCCTGTGAACGAACCTGCTCGACTTCCTCGAGGTCAGGTCGCTCACCCCTCACTCTGGCATCGACCCTCAGTCGGTGCACTTCCGCCAGTACCGGTGCCTCAATCGACCACGGGAGAGTGCCCGCTAGAACGCAGGCCGCTCCGTGGATGACCGTCCGGTAAGCCCGCACCGCCCGGGTCGCGATCGCCCTTTGTGGTTGACGCAGAAGAGCCCGCGTATGGCGTGTTAGGCAGTCTGCCCACACTGGGGCCCCGTACATCGCCATCGACCGCATCACCCCATGATACAGTCGACGGCATGCCGAGCCCGGCCCTCCAACATTTGGGAGAAGGCGACCAAGTGAGCGCGCTGTGGCGCACAATTTAGGAGCTAAGAGCTCAAAATGTTTCCCAAAGCTCCATCGCGGGTCGAGGGTTAGGCCGAGGTATTTCATGTTTGCCTCGACCTGTATTTGTGTACCGTCAACGATGACCCTGAGCCCTGTGGGGACCCTCCGACGTGGCGTGTAGAAATGCATGGCTCTGGTTTTTTCCAGGGCCACTTCCAGCCCCAACAGGCGAATGCGCCGGACAACCATGGAGGTGCCGACCGACGCAAGATGGACTGCATCCTCCCAGTCCCTAGCTGCTGCCGCCACCAGAGTGTCGTCTGCAAAACAGACGACGATCATTCTCGGCAGCAGTGAGCCCCGGAGGACCCAGTTGTACCCCAGGTTCCATAGTAGTGGGCCTAACACAGAGCCCTGGGGCACACCCGCCGACACTCTCCAAGATTGAATCCGACCCTCAGGGTCCTCGTACAGTACATATCGGTCCTTCAGGTACGCGCTGATCAACGCACGCAGATACGGGGGAACTTCGTGAAAGCGGAGTGCTTCCTCGATGCATTCGTGGGGGATGGTGTTGAATGCGTTGGCTATGTCCAAGGACACACCCAACACCACCTCCCCACGTGCCGTTGCATTATTCGTCCATCTTTTGAGGCGACTGACTGCATCGGCGGTTGACCGCCCAGTTCGGAAGCCGAATTGGTTATCGGCCAAGTCCGGTCCCACGCTCTCGAGGTGCCCGATGATGCGGGAAGCAAGGATTTTCTCGAAGGCCTTCCCCACATCATCGAGCAACACGATCGGACGATAACCCGCCGGTGAGTCCGCTGGACGACCCTCCTTCCTCAGCAGGCACAGACGCCCCATTTTCCAAATGGTAGGGAAGCAAGCTTTTGTGATGCAGAGGTCCATCACCGTCCGGAAACGCTCCTCCAGGGGGCCCATGGCGACTGCTATAACTTTGCCTGGGACTCCATCTGGCCCTGGCGCCGTGTTCTTCTGGCGGAGCCGTTCCCGCACGAGACCGAACTCTGCATCTGACACTGGCGGCCCATTAGCCCACCCCTCCGAGGCAGAATCGGAGGGCGGCATTCTGGGGGGCACGAAGACTCCTGGGTTCGGGAACAGGGCCATCAGAACTCTCCGTAAAACTGCTGGCTCCATGTCGGAAGTGGGTGGAGCTGGGGATGATAGTTTCCGCCCTATTACCCTGTATGGTCGGCCCCAGGGGTCGCGGTCAAGAACCGCCAAGTAGCGGTTCCAAGCGTCGACTTTGGCTTTGCATATGGCGGATCTGAGGGCTTTGTGGGCGGTCTTGTATGCCTGGTGAAGCCTCTCTTCCTCACCAGGCTCTATGCGGGTGCGCCTGCGGCAGCGCTGGTACGCACGTCTTGCCCTTGTACTGACAGCACGCAGGTCGGAGATTTCCTGCGTCCACCAGTACACTTGGCCTCGGTTTTGAGGGCCCGCCCGCCGTTTTGGCATGGAGGAGTTACACACGACCCTCATGTCATCAGCGAGTAACTCCGCCATGGCATCGGGATCTTCGGTGATATTTCGGGGCACCTCAGCCCACGCACGCACCATCGCCGCCTCCTCAGCCACATCTGACTGGAGCTGCTTCAGGACCCATCCAGGAAATCTGGATACACCCGTCGACGTCCGGAAGCGGAGAGGAGGGACCCCCGTTGGTGTAGTGGAGACCTCGTATCTGACATATCTGTGGTCAGATAGGGTCTCCGGGTCCTCCATCACTCGCCAGCCCTGTATGCAGGGAGCTAGCGATGCGGTGGCAAAGGTCACATCAACTCTTGACGTGCCCTGCCACCGCACGCAAGTTGGGGTGTTTCCAACATTAAGGATCTGAAGCCCCAGGGACAGAACCCAGGACTCCAGATCCCTACCTCGGGCGTCTGTATGTCCATCCCCCCAGCATTGGGAATGTGCGTTCAGATCGCCCGCTACCAACACTGGGCCGGGCGCCGCTCTGCGAACCACACCCTCCACCACGGCCAAGAGCCGTCCGAACTCGGCTCGGCTGCGATTAGGGGAGAAGTACAGAGAAACTACTGTAATCCCCCCCCATCGCGCCGCAACGAATCCCTCCCCTCGTTGAAAAAGAGTAAGAGGGGGCGTCACTCCGGCCACCATGACCGCCGCGAGGCCATCCAGCGAGCTCACCCACCGTGGCGATGAAGGAACGAAGTTCGGCTCCGCGACGATCACTAGGTCAATGTCCCACTCAGCCACCGCCTGACACAAGAGGTCCTGTGCGCTGACTGAGTGGTTCACGTTCGCCTGCAGTACACGGCCTATGGATCTAACTGACATTGTTAGTGTCCATAGGCGCGACTGCAGGGGCGGCCGGAGCGGCCGCGATGTTGGAGGTCCCCGAGAGTGGGAGACGACGGCCCTTGACCGGGGGAGGTTTACAATTTATTCCGGCCATCCGGTGTGCCGACGGTAGGCCACGATCGGCACAAATGGCACAGTGCGGTGGGGCCGAACAGGAGGCAAGCGTGTGCCCCTCCTGACCGCAGCGGTAGCACAGTCCACTGCGATCTTTTTTAGAGGGGCACAATATTTGCGGGTGGCCCGTACCCATGCACCGGTGGCACCGCATTGGACGCTGCTCCAGAATCCGGATGGACGCGTCGCTCCAGCCGATGGCCACCCGATGCGCGTTCGCCAGCGCGGCAACTGCTCCCACCGGACCTGAGACTATTGCTGAGCCTACGCCAGTGTAGCCCAGTCCAATGCTGCCGACCTTAAATTGATCGGGAGGACAACCTGACTTCTCCGCCAGGGCCCGACATATTTCCTCCTGGGTTACGGCGTCATCCAGGCCCGATAGGCGTATTTGCGCCGATTTGGTGGGTCTGGTGACCCTGGCGTCGTCACCGAGGACCTGCCCGATCTTGGCCGCTAAAGTGTCAGCCTGTGCAACGGTGGTGTCTTTCGGGAGCTCTATGATACGAGCTCCCGTTATTCCGGTTCGAAACTTAGATGGCCCGATGCCAAGTTCACCCAAGTTCACTGACGCCTTCGCCTTAGCAATGGCGTCCCTGTATGTGGCGCCTTCCGCCACAGCTTCGGGCTTCAGGGACACCACCACCGCCAGTGTCTTAGGCGGCTTCGGGAGTCTCGCTTTCTTCTTCTCAGGAGTCTTGGCCGCCGGTTTCTTTTTCCCTTTCTTTTTCACGACGGTCGTCCAGCTTGCTTCGAGCACAGGCTGCTCTTGATGTGATGGTCCGGCGACCTGTTCTGTGGCTCGGACAATCTTTCTTTGTCTGGCCTCCTTCGGCATATTCGCCGGAGGAGCCAGAGTAGTCGGTGCGGTTGCAGCAGGGGTCACGGTGCGCTTCCCCTTTCCTTTCCCCTTATTACTTTCCGCTGCCAACGGCGGTCGGTGGAGCTGAGGTTGGGCAGGCAGGAGGCGTCCATCCACCTCAAGCCCATCCAGTCGGGCGCTTATTACGCTCCCCACGTGATCCATTAGCTCCCGCTGTAGGCGACTAACGAGACCCTCAAGATCCCCCATAGTCACTCCACGTTCGTGGGATTGGGCCGCACTGATCTCTGCCGGAGCAGGCTCCAGCTCTCTGAGCGGAGTGGGGCTCCTCGAGCGGCGTCGCCTGCCTTCGGCGAACTCACGGCGCAGGGCAGCTACTTCTTCTTGGAGGGCGGACAGCTGACCTCGAAGGCGTTTGTTATCCGCCCTCAACCGCCTCATCTCTTCGCTGTCATTGCGCCCGGCCAGCGACTTCACAACTTGAAGCAACGACGCGGTGCGCTGCCTTATTTCTCTGACGCAGGTACCCTTCAGGTTCTTTGATGTAGAGGCCACCTGATGCAGGGTACCTGCGTCCTCTTCCGCCTGGTTGAGGAGTTCCTCCACAGCTGACAGCGTCGATCCTTTTCCGACTCCCCCTTTCGGGGAGTGCCGTTGGTTCTGCAGCACCATGAGGTCGGATTCGGATTCTGAATGTTCAGGTCCATCCCGAAGCTCCCTCAGCGCTCGGAACTTCCCCACATGGTGGACGGATCCCCTTCCCCTGGATGACCGCCTCACGGCCTTCTTCTCCGGGGAGTTCTCATCGCTTCCGTCCTCGGTAAAACCCGAGGTGAAGAAACAGGAGGTTCGCTCCCGTTTCTTCCCGAAGGCGGAACGCTTCTCCCCAAGATGGAACGGGGGCATGAGGCGTTCATTGCCGTCAGAGACAAAACCTTCTGCGGATTCTGAGTCCATTGACCAGTTGAGGGCACTGCCCACTACTGAGTCAGATGGAGAATGAATTTTGTCCTGACCACGAAATCTGGGAACAGATTTCGCGACAAGACAACAACAGCGACCAATACAAAAAGCAAAACAAATCCAGGAAAACAAAAGCCAAGTCGTTAGGAATTAACCAAATGCAGAACAGATGTCAATATCGATACGCAGAGGAGCAAAAACACCACCCACTGGCCACTGCGTTACCGCGCACCAAGTGGAATGGGTCAGCAAAGCAATCACAGGAGATAAGCACTCAGATGATAACACTGAATGATTCCGATTCGGCCACACAAGTTTAGTTGGAGAAGTTCAGTCACCCAACTTGCCACTCCGTTACGGTGGTCAAGTTGGGGTCCAGGGCGGACGACGAGGACGTATTCTCAACAACACTTGGGGCCCCGCCCCAACCTAACCTAACCTAACCTAACCTAACCTAACCTAACCTAACCTAACCTGGGGCGGGGCCCCAAGTGTTGTTCGTTTACGTCCACGTCGTCCGCCCTGGACCCCAACTTGACCACCGTAACGGAGTGGCAAGTTGGGTGACCGAACTTCGAACAGCTGGACTTGTGGCCATAATTGTGATCGATTTTTCATTATGAATGCGAAAAAGGAAAGTGATGCGGGAAGTGACACGAAAGTGTCGAGGCCCGGGACTCCAACCCCGGGCGGGAGGGAATTGCGGGTGTCGTTGTCGCGCTGCGACACCCGCAATTCGCCTTCGCAAAGCGCGATCAAATGCGACTGGCAGCGGCTGTCGGACTCCGATAGCAGCTGCCAGTCGATGATAACGGTTTCCTCCCGTCCCTCCCCGACTCCCAGGTTGTGGCAGCGCAAGCGCTGCAACAGTAAAAGCCCTGGGGAGTCGGGCAGCGACGGTGAGGAGTCGGCTGGCCCCAGCACCATCAGGGGCCAGCCCGGTAAAAGAGGGCGTGGGCGCCCTCCAACGACGGGCCAGTATGTCGGCCTGGCACAGGCTCGAGCTAGCTACGCTGCGGCCAAGGAGCGCGAGCTTGAGCTCCAGGCGGAGGAGGAGCTCGCTCGGGACGCTTTTCAGGCCGAAGAGGAGGAGCGTCTGAAGCGGGAGGAGCGGCGATGCTCCTTCCTCCGAAAATCCCCGACGCTGGAGGAGGCGTCGACGTCGGCAGCTGCTCCTGTCCTTAGGTGCGAGCAGCTGTCGAAGGCGGTAGAGGAGGCGGTGAAGGCGATTGATACGATCGCCTACAAATCCTCCCGCCTGAAGGGCCAGAGTGTCCAGGGCCTGCGGAGTGCCGCCGGGTCGATTCTGGAACATATGCGAGAGATGGCCTCCCTCAAGTGTAGCGACGAGGTCATGCGCTTGAAGGGAGAGCTCGCGGCCGTGCGGGGCCAGATGGAGGAATTGAGGCGCCAGTTGAGCGCCGCTCCAACACCGTCGGCGGGGCTGTCGCGTGATGAGGTGCTGTACCTCATCGACGCGCGCCGCGCCGGCTTCGAGGATCGGCTGCTCCCGGCGCCTCGGTTGCGTCCTCCCCTCGCGGCGGACGCGCGCAATGCTGCCCGCATGGCCAGTGCTCCAGAGCCTGGCGGTGCACCTGTCGCCCCCTCACAGGGCCCTTCCGTCGGCGCTTCGGCGCCCACGCGCTCAAAGCGCAAGGCCGCTGGCGCCTCTGCCGCCGCGCCTCTGCCTGCCGTCCCCTCCACATCTGAGGTGGAGGTGACGGAAACTGTCGTGGCCGTTCCGCCGGCCTCTTCTTCTTCTCTCCCAGCACAGGGGGAGAAGAGGAACAGGAGGAAGAAGAAGAGCGCTGCGGCGCGTGAGGTAGAGGCGACGCGCCGAGAGCGTCAGTCGGCCTTAAGCAAACCAGCCCCGGCTTCCACGTCTCAGTCCCAAACTGAGACGTGGAACAATGTTGTTAAGCGGCCGAAGAAACCCGCTAATGCGCCCGCTAGGGCACCCGCGAAGCCAGGCGCAAAGAAGAAGAGCGCCCCGAATCTCCGCTCACCGCGAACCGCAGCGGTGGTTATTACGCTGCAGCGGGAAGCGGAGGTTCGGGGCGTGACATACGCCGAAAAGCTTGCCGAGGCTGAGAGGTCAATCGACCTCAAAAGCCTCGGCATCGACGGCTTGCGCTTCCGCACTGCAGCCACCGGGGGACGTATCCTCGAGGTGGCTGGTGCGGAGAGGAGCGCCAAAGCGGACGCATTAGCGGAAAAACTAAGGGCGTCCCTCGGCGACGACGTTCGTGTCGCCAGGCCGGAGAAGTGCGCGGAGCTGCGCATCTCCGGCCTCGGCGATTCAGCGACGAAGGAGGTCGTGGCGCGGGTGGTGGCGGACGTTGGAGGTTGCGCCATCACCAGCGTCGTTGTCGGGGCTATCGTTCGCCAGGCAAGCAGGGAGGGCACGGCGTGGGTGAAGTGCCCCGTCGCGGCGGCCAAACTTGTAACGGATGGCCGCCCCCTCGTCATCGGTTGGACCCGCGTCCGTGCGGTCCTTTTGGAGTCCAGGCCGCAGCGGTGCTTCCGCTGCCTGGATGTGGGGCACGTGGGGGCCAGGTGTGCTGCGGGAGTTGACCGCAGCGCCCTGTGCTTCCGCTGCGGGCAGCCCGGCCACAAAGCGGCCGGCTGCGCCGCGGATCCGCACTGCCCCGTGTGTGCGGCGGCGGGAGAGACCGCTGCGCACCGCCTGGGCGCCAAAGCTTGCCTGGCGGCATCGAAAAAACGGCGTCGTCGCCGAGGAGGAGTCGGTGGGAGGCGGGTCGGGCCGGTCGCGGACCCCGCTCCCACCCAATCTGTGGAGGTGATGGACACGGCTCAATCCTAGATGTCCACATTCTCGGTCCTGCAGGCCAACGTCAGGCACTGTGCTGCGGCCCAGGATGTTTTGATCCAGTCCGTAGCGCAGTGCCAGGCGACCGTGGCTGTAGTCGCCGAACCGTACGCGGTTCGTGCCCGCGATGATTGGGCCAGCGACCGCGACGGTGGAGTGGCTATCGTCTCCCAGCGGGGCGCCTTCGATAAGGTGTCCAAAGGACGAATGTGCGTCCTCGCGCTGCTGGGAGACGCTGCAGTGATCGGGGTGTACTGTCCGCCCAGGAAGACCCGAGCTCAATTTGAGCAGTTACTCGTTGAGCTCGGGGCTCTTGTGGCGGAAGCACACCCCACCCCGCTCATCGTCGTCGGGGACTTCAACGCCCACTCTACGGCGTGGGGATCTCCGGCGACGGACTTGCGGGGGGAGTTGTTGGAGGATTGGGCGGTGTCCATGGATCTGGTGTTGCTGAACCAGGGGGCGGTCCACACGTACGTGGGGGACAATGGCAACAGGTCCATTGTTGACCTGTCCTTTGCCAGTTCTGGCCTGGCGAACCACGTACGTGGCTGGAGGGTGGTCACGGAGGTGGAGACGATGTCGGACCACCGGTATGTCCGATTTGATATCGTCTCCCCCGCCCTGAGGACCCACGATCGTCCCCTGGCCGGTGAGGGCCCACGGTGGCGCTTAAACACGCTGAACCGGGAGCTGGCAGAAGAGGCGGCCATCGTCGAGCGATGGGCCGCGTTTGGCGGAAACCCGAGCGTGGACGCGAGGTCGGAGCGGTTATCTGAGGCTCTGACTCGCGTCTGCGATGCGGCGATGCGAAGGGCAGGGTCTGTCCAGCCGCGGCGGCGGGTGTATTGGTGGAACGACAACCTTGAAGGGCTGCGTGCTGCTAGTCACGCAGCCCAACGAAGATACACCCGCTACCGCGGTCGTAGGGCCGGAAACCCTGTCCTCGTGGAGGAGTTGCGCGCCGCATACCGGGACGCCCGAGCGGCCCTTCGCTCGGCGATCAAGGCCGCCAAAGACGAGTCGTGGAAGGTGTGGCTCGAGACTTTAAATGGAGATCCGTGGGGGCGCCCGTATAAGGCCGTGAGCGACAAACTCCGGCCTTATGCGCCCCCGCTCACTAGGTCTCTCGAGCCCACCTTCACTAGTGAAGTTGTCAGCTCCCTCTTCCCTGCGCGGGAAGAGTGGGTCCCGCCGTGTATGGCGGCACCAGATGGAACGCCGGCTGACACGGAGGCGATTCCGCCCGTGTCCGATGCCGAGTTAGGGGCAGCGGTTCTCAAACTCAAGATGAGACACCGCGCCCCCGGTCCGGACGGCATCCCAGGGCGGGTCGTCGCCCTGGTCATGCCGGCGTTCGAAGAAGAGACGCTCTCCCTGATGTCGGAGTGTTTGGCGTCGGGTAGAGTCCCGCGAACGTGGAAGACGGGGAAGCTCGTGCTGCTTAAGAAGCACGGGCGCCCCGTCGAGTCGCCGTCGGCCTACCGCCCCATTGTTCTGCTCGGCGAGATGAGCAAGCTTTTCGAGCGGGTGCTCGCTGCTCGTCTCGTCGGGCACCTTGAGGGGGCGGGGCCCAATCTCGACGGCGGCCAGTACGGGTTCCGTCGCGGGCGGTCTACCCTGGACGCCATCTCCCGACTCAGGGACAGCGTCCAAGAGGCGGTCGGTCGGGGGGAGGTGTTGTTGGCGGTGTCGCTGGACATCGCGAACGCCTTCAACACCATCCCCTGGCAGACCATCGCCGAGGCGCTGAGGTACCACAACGTCCCGTGGTACCTCAGGCGCGTCCTTGCGGACTATTTCGTGGACCGGGCCATTATCTACCCGGCCCGGTCGGGAATAGTCCGCAAGGAGATGTCGTGCGGTGTTCCACAGGGGTCGGTGCTTGGTCCGCTCCTGTGGAACATCGGCTATGACTGGGTCCTGCGCGGTGCAACTCTTACGGGGGTCGGCATTATTTGCTACGCCGACGACACCCTCGTCACCGCGCGGGGCCCAGAATTCAGGGACGCGAAGGTTCTGGCCACCGCGGGCGTTGCCCAGGTGGTCAGCCGCATCAGGGCGCTGGGACTCCAGGTGGCTCTCGAAAAGTCCGAGGCCGTGTTTTTCCACGGGCCTCGGCGGGGGCCACCTCGAGATTCCTTCATTGTGGTGAGCGGCACCCCCATCGCTATCGGGGAGACCATGAAGTACCTAGGATTGGTCCTCGATAGTCGGTGGGGTTTCGTCGAGCACTTCCGGCGCCTGGCACCCAAACTGGTGTCATACGCCGGAAGGCTGGCGCGGCTGCTACCCAATAAAGGGGGGCCGGAAAGTGCATGTCGCCGTCTCTACGACGGTGTAGTGCGCTCCAAGGCGCTCTACGGAGCGCCCATTTGGGCGGATGCTCTCTGCGCCAAAACCATCCCCCTGCTGCGGAGACCGCAGCGGGTGATTGCGCAGAGGGCTGCGAGAGCGTACTGCACCGTCTCTTACGAGGCGGCGTGTCTGATTGGCGGAAGCCCCCCGTGGGATCTCGAGGCTGGAGTCCTCACTCGCGTGTACAATGAAAGCGCCCTGGTGCGGATTAATGGAGGTCGCCCACTCCCGGACGAGATCGATCGCTGGAGACAGTCTGCTCGCGACGATCTCTTCCGGAAGTGGGCCAATAGATTGGTTGTTCCCTCTGCGAGCGCGCGGCTCGTGGGGGCTGTCCGGCCCGTTCTTCGGCCTTGGGTAGAGAGGGCGCACGGTGCGCCGACGTACCACCTCACTCAGCTCCTCACAGGACATGGCTGTTTCGCCAAGTACCTGTGGGAGGTGGTGGGTGTGGAGTCGGACCCCGTGTGCCATCACTGCTCAAGTGGCGCCGTGGACTCGGCTGAGCACACACTCGCCGAGTGCGCGGCGTGGGACGGGCCGCGTGTCGCCCTCACGGGCCGTGTTGGAAATAATTTGTCGTTGCCGGCCGTGGTGCAAGCCATGGTCGGCTGCCAGGAATGTTGGGCCGCCGTCACCTCGTTTGCTTGTGAGGTGATGGCGGCAAAGAGAGAGGAGCTGCGAGTTCGGGAGCGTGCAGGTCTAACGCTCCCGCCTCGCCGTCCGGTTCGGGGGCGCCGCATGGCAGCTTTCGTGCGCGCCCCCGACTAGTGCTGTTCCGGTGGGTGGTGGTCGGGGGACCTCACCCACCGATGATCGTTTGGCGGAAGGCACCTCCTCGTGTTCCGGAGGTGCCTTAGTGCCAGCCCGCTCGGCCGCTCTCTGCCCCCTCTGCTTTCAGAGGGACGTTCGAGGGCGGTGCGATGCGGGCTTGTCTTTCTTCAGCTCCTTAGGGAGCTCCGGGGGCCGACCATCTGGTCCCCCGAGGAGAGCCCCAACCTTACGGGGCATCCCTAGCCGGGTCGATGTAGAATCTACTTTTCATATCCCTCGGCCCGGCTATAGGGTGAGTCGGAACACCGCGGGGTTTAGTGGGTAGGACGGTCCCTGTTTCCGGGACCGGTGAGTCCCACACACCGTCCCAGCTACCCCCGTAGCTGGGATGACGGTGCCTAAACGCATTCCCCGCGTCAACAAAAAAAACAAAAAAAAAAACCTAACCTAACCTAACCTAACCTGGGGGGGGCGGGGCCCCAAGTGTTGTTCGTTTACGTCCACGTCGTCCGCCCTGGACCCCAACTTGACCACCGTAACGGAGTGGCAAGTTGGGTGACCGAATTTCGAACAGCTGGACTTGAGGCCAAAAGAATTTGATTTGATCATGGATGCGAATACGAGTATTTCTAGTGCGAGTGACGCGAAAGTGTCGAGGCCCGGGACTCCAAACCCGGGCGAGAAGGAGCTGCGGGTGTCGCTGTCGCGCTGCGATGCGACCCCGCAGGCTTCTGGTAGCATCAAATGCGACTGGCAGCGGCTGTCGGACTCCGATAGCAGCTGCCAGTCGATGATGACGGTTTCTTCCCGTCCCTCCCCGACTCCCAGGTTGTGGCAGCGCAAGCGCTGCAACAGTAAAAGCCCTGGGGAGTCGGGGAGCGACGGTGAGGAGTCGGCTGGCCCCAGCACCATCAGGGGCCAGCCCGGTAAAAGAGGGCGTGGGCGCCCTCCAACGACGGGCCAGTATGTCGGCCTGGCTCAGGCTCGAGCTAGCTACGCTGCGGCCAAGGAGCGCGAGCTTGAGCTCCAGGCGGAGGAGGAGCTCGCTCGGGACGCTTTTCAGGCCGAAGAGGAGGAGCGTCTGAAGCGGGAGGAGCGGCGATGCTCCTTCCTTCGGAAATCCCCGACGCTGGAGAAGGAGGTGTCGACGTCGGCAGCTGCTCCGGTATTGCGGTGCGAGCAGCTGTCGAAGGCGGTAGAGGAGGCGGTGAAGGCGATCGATACGATCGCCTACAAATCCTCCCGCCTGAAGGGCCAGAGCGTCCAGGGCCTGCGGAGTGCTGCTGGGTCGATCCTGGAGCATATGCGAGAGATGGCCTCCCTCAAGTGCAGCGACGAGGTCATGCGCTTGAAGGGAGAACTCGCGGCCGTGCGTGGCCAGATGGAGGAATTGAGGCGCCAGTTGAGCGCCGCTCCAACACCGTCGGCGGGGCTGTCGCGTGATGAGGTGCTGTACCTCATCGACGCGCGCCGCGCCGGCTTCGAGGATCGGCTGCTCCCGGCGCCTCGGTTGCGTCCTCCCCTCGCGGCGGACGCACGCAATGCTGCCCGCATGGCCAGTGCTCCGGCACCCGGCGGTGCACCTGTCGCCCCCTCAAAGGGCCCTTCTGTCGGCGCTTCGGCGCCCACGCGCTCAAAGCGCAAGGCCGCTGGCGCCCCTGCCGCCGCGCCTCTACCTGCCGTCCCCTCCACATCTGAGGTGGAGGTGACGGAAACTGTCGTGGCCGTTCCGTCGGCCTCTTCTTCTTCTCTCCCAGCTCAGGGAGAGAAGAAGAACAGGAGGAAGAAGAAGAGCGCTGCGGCGCGTGAGGTGGAGGCGACGCGCCGAGAGCGTCAGTCGGCCTTGACTCAACCGGCCCCGGCTTCCACGTCTCAGTCTCAAACTGAGACGTGGAACAACGTTGTCAAGCAGAAGAAGAAACCCGCTAATGCGCCCGCTAGGGCACCCGCGAAGACAGGCGCAAAGAAGAGCGCCCCGAATCTCCGCGCACCGCGAACCGCTGCAGTGGTTATAACGCTGCAGCGGGAAGCGGAGGTTCGGGGCGTGACTTACGCCGAAATACTTGCCGAGGCTGAGAGGTCAATCGACCTCAAAAGCCTCGGCATCGACGGCCTGCGCTTCCGCACTGCAGCCACCGGGGGACGCATCCTCGAGGTGGCAGGTGCGGACAGGGGCGCCAAGGCGGACGCATTGGCGGCCAAATTAAAGACGACACTCGGCGACGACGTTCGCATCGCCAGGCCGGAGAAGTGCGCGGAGCTGCGCATCTCCGGTCTTGGCGATTCGGCGACAAAGGAGGTTGTGGCGAGGGTGGTGGCGGACGTTGGAGGCTGCGCCATCACCAGCGTCGTTGTTGGACAAATCGTCCGCCAGGCAAGCAGAGAGGGCACGGCGTGGGTCAAGTGCCCGGTCGCAGCGGCCAAACAAGTCACAGATGGCCGCGCCCTCGTCATCGGCTGGACCCGCGTTCGTGCGGTCCTTTTGGACCCCAGGCCGCAGCGGTGCTTCCGCTGCCTGGATGAGGGGCACGTGGGGGCCAGGTGTGCTGCGGGAGTTGACCGCAGCGCCCTGTGCTTCCGCTGCGGGCAGCCCGGCCACAAAGCGGCCGGCTGCGCCGCGGATCCGCACTGCCCCGTGTGTGCGGCGGCGGGAGAGGCCGCTGCGCACCGCCTGGGCGCCAAGGCTTGCCTGGCGGCGTCAAAGAAGCGGCGTCGTCGCCGAGGAGGAGTCGGTGGGAGGCGGGTCGGGCCGGTCGCGGACCCCGCTCCCACCCAATCAGTGGAGGTTATGGACACTGCTCAATCCTAGATGTCCACATTCTCGGTCCTGCAGGCCAACGTCAGGCACTGCGCTGCGGCCCAGGATGTTTTGATCCAGTCCGTAGCGCAGTGGCAGACGACCGTGGCTGTAGTCGCCGAACCGTACGCGGTTCGTGCCCGCGATGATTGGGCCAGCGACCGCGACGGTGAGGTGGCTATCGTCTCCCAGCGGGGCGCCTTTGATCGGGTGTCCAAAGGACGAATGTGCGTCCTCGCGCTGCTGGGAGACGCTGCAGTGATCGGGGTGTACTGTCCGCCCAGGAAGACCCGTGCTCAATTCGAGCAGTTACTCGTTGAGCTCGGGGTTCTTGTGGCGGAAGCACACCCCACCCCGCTTGTCGTCGTCGGAGACTTTAACGCCCACTCTACGGCGTGGGGATCTCCGACGACGGACTTGCGGGGTGAGTTATTGGAGGATTGGGCGGTGTCCATGGGTCTGGTGCTGCTAAATCAGGGGACGGTCCCCACGTACGTGGGGGAGAACGGGAACACGTCTATCGTGGACCTGTCCTTCGCCAGTTCTGACCTGGCGAACCACGTACGTGGCTGGAGGGTGGTAACGGAGGTGGAGACGATGTCGGACCACCGGTATGTCCGGTTCGATATCGTCTCCCCCGCCCTGAGGGCTCAGGACCGTCCCCTGGCCGGTGAGGGCCCACGGTGGCGACTGAAATCGCTTAACCGGGAGCTGGCGGAAGAGGCGGCCATCGTCGAGCGATGGGCCGCGTTTGGCGGAAACCCGGACGTAGACGCGAGGTCGGAGCGGTTGTCCGAGGCTCTGACCCGCGTCTGCGATGCGGCGATGCGGAGGGCAGGATCAGTTCACCCGCGGCGGCGGGTGTACTGGTGGAACGACGACCTGGAGGGGCTGCGTGCTGCTAGTCACGCAGCCCAGCGTCGGTACACCCGCTACCGCGGTCGAAGGAACGGAAACCCTGTCCTAATGGAGGAGTTGCGCGCCGCATACCGGGACGCCCGAGCGGCCCTTCGCTCGGCAATCAAGGCCGCCAAAGATGAGTCGTGGAAGGTGTGGCTCGAGACGTTGAATGGAGATCCGTGGGGGCGCCCGTATAAGGCCGTGAGCGACAAAGTCCGGCCTTATGCGCCCCCCCTTACCAGGTCTCTCGAGCCCACCTTCGTGAATGTAGTCGTCAGCTCCCTCTTCCCTGCGCGGGAAGAGTGGGTCCCACCGAATATGGCAGCACCAGAGGGAACGCCGGCTGACACGGAGGCGATTCCGCCCGTGTCCGATGCCGAGTTGGGGGCAGCGGTTCTCAAGCTCAAATTGAGACACCGCGCCCCCGGTCCGGACGGCATCCCAGGGCGGGTCGTCGCCTTGGTCATGCCGGCGTTCGAAGAAGAGACGCTCTCCCTGATGTCGGAGTGTTTGGCGTCGGGTAGGGTCCCGCGAACGTGGAAGACGGGGAAGCTCGTGCTGCTCAGGAAGCACGGGCGCCCCGTCGAGTCGCCGTCGGCATACCGCCCCATTGTTCTGCTCGGCGAGATGAGCAAGCTTTTCGAGCGGGTGCTCGCTGCTCGTCTCGTCGGGCACCTTGAGGGGGCGGGGCCCAATCTCGACGGCGGCCAGTACGGGTTCCGTCGCGGGCGGTCTACCCTGGACGCCATCTCCCGACTCAGGGACAGCGTCCAAGAGGCGGTCGGTCGGGGGGAGGTGTTGTTGGCGGTGTCGCTGGACATCGCGAACGCCTTCAACACCATCCCCTGGCAGACCATCGCCGAGGCGCTGAGGTACCACAACGTCCCGTGGTACCTCAGGCGCGTCCTTGCGGACTATTTCGTGGACCGGGCCATTATCTACCCGGCCCGGTCGGGAATAGTCCGCAAGGAGATGTCGTGCGGTGTTCCGCAGGGGTCGGTGCTTGGTCCGCTCCTGTGGAACATCGGCTATGACTGGGTCCTGCGCGGTGCAACTCTAACGGGGGTCGGCGTTATATGCTACGCCGACGACACCCTCGTCACCGCGCGGGGCCCAGAATTCAGGGACGCGAAGGTTCTGGCCACCGCGGGCGTTGCCCAGGTGGTCAGCCGCATCAGGGCGCTGGGACTCCAGGTGGCTCTCGAAAAGTCCGAGGCCGTGTTTTTCCACGGGCCACGGCGGGGGCCACCTCGAGATTCCTTCATTGTGGTGAGCGGCACCCCCATCGCTATCGGGGAGACCATGAAGTACCTAGGATTGGTCCTCGATAGTCGATGGGGTTTCGTCGAGCACTTCCGGCGCCTGGCACCCAAACTGGTGTCATACGCCGGAAGGCTGGCGCGGCTGCTCCCCAATAAAGGGGGGCCGGAAAGTGCATGTCGCCGTCTCTATGACGGTGTAGTGCGCTCCAAGGCGCTCTACGGAGCGCCGATTTGGGCGGATGCTCTCTGCGCCAAAACCATCCCCCTGCTGCGGAGGCCGCAGCGGGTGATTGCGCAGAGGGCGGCGAGAGCGTACTGCACCGTCTCTTACGAGGCGGCGTGTTTAATTGGCGGGAGCCCCCCTTGGGATCTCGAGGCTGGAGTCCTCAAACGTGTGTACGAGGAAAGCGCCCTGGTGCGGAGTAATGGAGGTCGCCCACTCCCGGACGAGATCGATCGCTGGAGACAGTCTGCTCGTGACGATCTCTTCCGGAAGTGGGCCATTAGGATTGAGTGTCCCTCTGCGAGCGTGCGGCTCGTGGGGGCTGTCCGGCCCGTTCTTCGGCCTTGGGTAGAGAGGGCGCACGGTGCGCCGACGTACCACCTCACTCAGCTCCTCACAGGACATGGCTGTTTCGCCAAGTACCTGTGGGAGGTGGTGGGTGTGGAGTCGGACCCTGTGTGCCGTCACTGCCCAAGTGGCGCCGTGGACTCGGCAGAGCACACACTCGCCGAGTGCGCGGCGTGGGACGGGCCGCGTGTCGCCCTCACGGGCCGTATTGGTGTTGATTTGTCGCTGCCGGCTGTGGTGCGAGCCATGGTCGGCAGCCAGGAGTGTTGGGCCGCCGTCACCTCGTTTGCTGGTGAGGTGATGGCGGCCAAGAGAGAGGAGCTGCGGGTGCGGGAGCGTGCAGGTCAAACGCTCCCGCCTCGCCGTCCGGTTCGGGGGCGACGCATGGCTCAATTCATGCGCGCTCCCGACTAGTGTTGTCCCGGTGGGTGGTGGTCGGGGGACCTCACCCACCGATGATCGTTTGGCGGAAGGCACCTCCCCGTGTTCCGGAGGTGCCTTAATGCCCGCCCGCTCGGCCGCTCTCTACCCCCTCTGCTTTCAGAGGGGCGCTCGAGAGTGGTGCGATGCGGGCTTGTTTTCTTCAGCTCCTTAGGGAGCTCCGGGGGGCCGACCATCTTGCCCCCCCGAGGAGAGCCCCAACCCTACGGGGCATCCCTAGCCGGGTCGACGTAGAATCTTCATCTTCATATCCCTCGGCCCGGCTATAGGGTGAGCCGGAACACCGCGGGGTTTAGTGGGTAGGACGGTCCCTGTTTCCGGGACCGGTGAGTCCCACACACCGTCCCAGCTACCCCCGTAGCTGGGATGACGGTGCCTAAATGCATTCCCCGCGTCAACAAAAAAAAAAAAAAAAAAACCTAACCTGGGGCGGGGCCCCAAGTGTCGATAGCATACGTCCACGTCGTCCGCCCTGGACCCCAACTTGACCACCGTAACGGAGTGGCAAGTTGGGTGACCGAACTGCATCGACTGTACTTGTGGCCATAAAATCTTGTTATCAGTGTTTCATCATGAGTGAAATAAGGAATTGCGATGAAGAGTGTGACGCGAAAGTGTCGAGGCCCGGGACTCCAACCCCGGGCGAGAGGGAGCTGCGGGTGTCGCTGTCGCGCTGCGATACGACCCCGCAGGCTTCTGGAAGCAGCATCAAATGCGACTGGCAGCGGCTGTCGGACTCCGATAGCAGCTGCCAGTCGATGATGACGGTTTCTTCCCGTCCCTCCCCGACTCCCAGGTTGTGGCAGCGCAAGCGCTGCAACAGTAAAAGCCCTGGGGAGTCGGGGAGCGACTGTGAGGAGTCGGCTGGCCCCAGCACCATCAGGGGCCAGCCCGTAAAAAGAGGGCGTGGGCACCCGCCCACAACCGGTAAATATGTTGGCCTGGCCCAAGCCAGGGCCAACTATATCGCGGCCCAGGAGCGCGAGCTCGAGCTCCAAGCGGAGCAAGAGCTCGCGCGGGACGAATTCCGGGAAAAGGAGGAGGAACGTCTGAGGCAGGAGGAGACGCGACGTTCCTTCCTCCGGAAATCCCCGACGCTGGAGGAGGCGTCGACGTCGGCAGCTGCTCCGGTTCTCAGGTGCGAGCAGCTGTCGAAGGCGGTAGAGGAGGCGGTGAAGGCGATCGATACGATCGCCTACAAATCCTCCCGCCTGAAGGGCCAGAGCGTCCAGGGCCTGCGGAGTGCCGCCGGGTCGATACTGGAGCACATGCGAGAGATGGCCTCCCTCAAGTGCAGTGACGAGGTCATGCGCTTGAAGGGAGAACTCGCGGCCGTGCGTGGCCAAATGGAGGAGTTGAGGCGCCAGTTGAGCGCCGCTCCAACACCGTCGGCGGGGCTGTCGCGTGATGAGGTGCTGTTCCTCATCGACGCGCGCCGCGCCGGCTTTGAGGATCGGCTGCTCCCGGCGCCTCGGTTGCGTCCTCCCCTAGGGGCGCGACGGACGCAACGCTGCCCGCATGGCCGGTGCTCCGGCACCTGGCGGTGCACCTGTCGCCCAGTCATCGGGCCCTTCCGTCGGCGCTTCGGCGCCCGCGCGCTCAAAGCGCAAGGCCGCTGGCGCCTCTGCCGCCGCGCCTCTACCTGCTGTCCCCTCCACATCTGTGGTGGAGGATTCTGTCGCGGCCGTTCCGTCGGCCTCTTCTTCTTCTCTCCCAACTCAGGGGGAGAAGAAGAACAGAAGGAAGAAGAAGAGCGCTGCGGCGCGTGAGGTGGAGGCGACGCGCCAAGAGCGTCAGTCGGCCTTAAATCAACCGGCCCCAGCTTCCACGTCTCAGTCCCAAACTGAGACGTGGAACAACGTTGTCAAGCGGCCGAAGAAACCCGCTAATGCGCCCGCTAGGGCACCCGCGAAGACAGGCGCAAAGAAGAGCGCCCCGAATCTCCGCGCACCGCGAACCGCGGCAGTGGTTATAACGCTGCAGCGGGAAGCGGAGGTTCGGGGCGTGACTTACGCCGAAAAACTTGCCGAGGCTGAGAGGTCAATCGACCTCAAAAGCCTCGGCATCGACGGCCTGCGCTTCCGCACTGCAGCCACCGGGGGACGTATCCTCGAGGTGGCTGGTGCGGAGAGGAGTGCCAAAGCGGACGCATTGGCGGAAAAATTAAGGGCGTCCCTCGGCGACGACGTTCGTGTCGCCAGGCCGGAGAAGTGCGCGGAGCTGCGCATCTCCGGTCTTGGCGATTCAGCAACCAAGGAGGTCGTGGCGCGGGTGGTGGCGGAAGTTGGAGGGTGCGCCGCCACCAGCGTCACCGTTGGTCAGATCACTCGCCAGGCAGCAAGGGAGGGCACGGCGTGGGTCAAGTGCCCGGTTGCGGCGGCCAAGCTAATCACAGATGGCCGCCCTCTAACAATTGGATGGACCCGCGTTCGTGCGGTCCTTTTGGACCCCAGGCCGCAGCGATGCTTCCGCTGCCTGGATGTGGGGCATGTGGGGACCAGGTGTGCTGCGGGAGTTGACCGCAGCGCCCTGTGCTTCCGCTGCGGGCAGCCCGGCCACAAGGCGGCCGGCTGCGCCGCGGAACCGCACTGCCCCGTGTGTGCGGCGGCGGGAGAGACCGCTGCGCACCGCCTGGGCGCCAAGGCTTGCCTGGCGGCGTCGAAAAAGCGGCGTCGTCGCCGTGGAGGAGTCGGTGGGAAGCGGGTCGGGCCGGTCGCGGACCCCGCTCCCACCCAAACTGAGGAGGTTATGGACACCACCCAATCTTAAATGTCCACATTCTCGGTCCTGCAGGCCAACGTCAGGCACTGCGCTGCGGCCCAGGATGTTTTGATCCAGTCCGTAGCGCAGTGGCAGACGACCGTGGCTGTAGTCGCCGAACCGTACGCGGTTCGTGCCCGTGATGATTGGGCCAGCGACCGCGACGGTGGAGTGGCTATCGTCTCCCAGCGGGGCGCCTTCGATAAGGTGTCCAAAGGACGAATGTGCGTCCTCGCGCTGCTGGGAGACGCTGCAGTGATCGGGGTGTACTGTCCGCCCAGGAAGACCCGTGCTCAGTTTGAGCAGTTACTCGTTGAGCTCGGGGCTCTTGTGGCGGAAGCACACCCCACCCCGCTCATCGTCGTCGGGGACTTCAACGCCCACTCTACGGCGTGGGGATCTCCGGCGACGGACTTGCGGGGGGAGTTGTTGGAGGATTGGGCGGTGTCCATGGATCTGGTGTTGCTGAACCAGGGGACGGTCCCCACGTACGTGGGGGAGAACGGGAACACGTCCATCGTGGACGTGTCCTTCGCCAGTTCTGGCCTGGCGAACCACGTACGTGGCTGGAGGGTGGTAACGGAGGTGGAGACGATGTCGGACCACCGGTATGTCCGGTTCGATATCGTCTCCCCCGCCCTGAGGGCTCAGGACCGTCCCCTGGCCGGTGAGGGCCCACGGTGGCGACTAAAATCGCTTAACCGGGAGCTGGCGGAAGAGGCGGCCATCGTCGAGCGATGGGCCGCGTTTGGCGGAAACCCGGACGTAGACGCGAGGTCGGAGCGGTTGTCCGAGGCTCTGACCCGCGTCTGCGATGCGGCGATGCGGAGGGCAGGATCAGTTCACCCGCGGCGGCGGGTGTACTGGTGGAACGACGACCTGGAGGGGCTGCGTGCTGCTAGTCACGCAGCCCAGCGTCGGTACACCCGCTACCGCGGTCGAAGGAACGGAAACCCTGTCCTCATGGAGGAGTTGCGCGCCGCATACCGGGACGCCCGAGCGGCCCTTCGCTCGGCAATCAAGGCCGCCAAAGATGAGTCATGGAAGGTGTGGCTCGAGACATTGAACGGAGATCCGTGGGGGCGCCCGTATAAGGCCGTGAGCGACAAACTCCGGCCTTATGCGCCCCCGCTTACCAGGTCTCTCGAGCCCACCTTCGTGACAGAGATCGTCAGCTCCCTCTTCCCTGCGCGGGAAGAGTGGGTCCCGCCGAGTATGGCAGCACCAGATGGAACGCCGGCTGACACGGAGGCGATCCCGCCCGTGTCCGATGCCGAGTTGGGGGCGGCGGTTCTCAAGCTCAAGTTGAGACACCGCGCCCCCGGACCGGACGGCATCCCGGGGCGGGTCGTCGCCCTGGTCATGCCGGCGTTCGAAGAAGAGACGCTCTCCCTGATGTCGGAGTGTTTGGCGTCGGGTAGAGTCCCGCGAACGTGGAAGACGGGGAAGCTCGTGCTGCTTAAGAAGCACGGGCGCCCCGTCGAGTCGCCGTCGGCCTACCGCCCCATTGTTCTGCTCGGCGAGATGAGCAAGCTTTTCGAGCGGGTGCTCGCTGCTCGTCTCGTCGGGCACCTTGAGGGGGCGGGGCCCAATCTCGACGGCGGCCAGTACGGGTTCCGTCGCGGGCGGTCTACCCTGGACGCCATCTCCCGACTCAGGGACAGCGTCCAAGAGGCGGTCGGTCGGGGGGAGGTGTTGTTGGCGGTGTCGCTGGACATCGCGAACGCCTTCAACACCATCCCCTGGCAGACCATCGCCGAGGCGCTGAGGTACCACAATGTCCCGTGGTACCTCAGGCGCGTCCTTGCGGACTATTTCGTGGACCGGGCCATTATCTACCCGGCCCGGTCGGGAATAGTCCGCAAGGAGATGTCGTGCGGTGTTCCGCAGGGGTCGGTGCTTGGTCCGCTCCTGTGGAACATCGGCTACGACTGGGTCCTGCGCGGTGCCACGCTCAGGGGCGTCGGTATTTTGTGTTACGCCGACGACACCCTTGTCACCGCGCGGGGCCCAGAGTTCCGGGACGCGAAGGTTCTGGCCACCGCGGGCGTTGCCCAGGTGGTCAGCCGCATCAGGGCGCTGGGACTCCAGGTGGCTCTCGATAAGTCCGAGGCCGTGTTCTTCCACGGGCCTCGTCGGGGGCCACCTCGAGATTCCGCCATTGTGGTGAGCGGCACCCCCATCGCTATCGGGGAGACCATGAAGTACCTAGGATTGGTCCTCGATAGCCGATGGGGTTTCGTCGAGCACTTCCGGCGCCTGGCACCCAAACTGGTGTCATACGCCGGAAGGCTGGCGCGGCTGCTCCCCAATAAAGGGGGGCCGGAAAGTGCATGTCGCCGTCTCTACGACGGTGTAGTGCGCTCCAAGGCGCTCTACGGAGCGCCTATTTGGTCGGACGCTCTCTGCGCCAAAACCATCCCCCTGCTGCGGAGACCGCAGCGGGTGATTGCGCAGAGGGCGGCGCGAGCGTACTGCACCGTCTCTTACGAGGCGGCGTGTTTGATTGGCGGGAGCCCCCCTTGGGATCTCGAGGCTGGAGTCCTCAAGCGCGTTTACGACGAAAGCGCCCTGGTGCGGATAAATGGAGGTCGCCCACTCCCGGACGAGATCGATCGCTGGAGACAGTCTGCTCGCGACGATCTCTTCCGGAAGTGGGCCAATAGGTTGGAGTGTCCCTCCGCGAGCGTGCGGCTCGTGGGGGCTGTCCGGCCCGTTCTTCGGCCTTGGGTAGAGAGGGCGCACGGTGCGCCGACGTACCACCTCACTCAGCTCCTCACAGGACATGGCTGTTTCGCCAAGTACCTGTGGGAGGTGGTGGGTGTGGAGTCGGACCCCGTGTGCCGTCACTGCCCAAGTGGCGCCGTGGACTCGGCTGAGCACACACTCGCCGAGTGCGCGGCGTGGGACGGGCCGCGTGTTGCCCTCACGGGCCAAGTCGGAAATGATTTGTCGCTGCCGGCCGTGGTGCGAGCCATGGTCGGCAGCCAGGAGTGTTGGGCCGCTGTCACCTCTTTTGCCAATGAGGTGATGGCGGTCAAGAGAGAGGAATTGCGGGTGCGGGAGCGTGCAGGTCAAACGCTCCCGCCTCGTCGTCCGGTTCGGGGGCGTCGCATGGCTCAGTTCATGCGCGCTCCCGACTAGTGTTGTTCCGGTGGGTGGTGGTCGGGGGACCTCACCCACCGATGATCGTTTGGCGGAAGGCACCTCCCCGTGTTCCGGAGGTGCCTTAGTGCCCGCCCGCTCGGCCGCTCTCTACCCCCTCTGCTTTCAGAGGGGTGCTCGAGAGTGGTGCGATGCGGGCTTGTTTTCTTCAGCTCCTTAGGGAGCTCCGGGGGGCCGACCATCTGGTCCCCCGAGGAGAGCCCCAACCTCGGGGCATCCCTAGCCGGGTCGACGTAGAATCTTCAACTTCATATCCTTCGGCCCGGCTATAGGGTGAGTCGGAACACCGCGGGGTTTAGTGGGTAGGACGGTCCCTTCTTCCGGGACCGGTGAGTCCCACACACCGTCCCAGCTACCCCCGTAGCTGGGATGACGGTGCCTAAACGCATTCCCCGCGTCAACAAAAAAAAAAAAAAAAAAAAAAAAAAAACCTAACGTAACCTAACCTAACCTAACCTAACCTTTTTTTTTTTTTTATTTTTTTTTTTTTTTTTTTTTTTTTTTTACAAGGAGTGATCCGCTTACAGACGAAACACGCTGGCGAGGCGTGTGACAGTGTGAGGGTCGCCCAGCACCTGATGTTGGTGGCACTGGGAATACTCACTAAAACTCCTTGGCACCGATTTGCCCAAACAGAGGTGTTTTGGGACCTAAAAACTCACCAAAACACCTCAGGGCTGCTCAGCCTTGCTGAGCTACCGCGCCGGGGGGAGGATTACCTCGGTGTGCGCCAGGTAATCCACCAGACGTGGTGGCCAGTGCAATGCACACGAGAGTGCCACTCTCGTGTGCCGGCCACCCAAAGGGTTAGAGAGGGTCTGCGGCCGGAGCCGCTCGCCTTCTCCTTCCCCTCCGCCTACGCCGGATGGGAGCGGCTAGAGCATCCTCTTCCCGCTCCCTCTCCGCAGCCTCCTTCGCTGACATGACAACTTCAGCAAAGTTGGCGATCACTTGCCAGGCCTCCTCGCTGTCGAGCATAGCACGTACCATGCCCGACAGCGTGAGGCCGCGTCCGTCAATCGCGGCGTACAATTGATGGCGTTGGTCCCGCCATGCAGAGCACTCCCAAAGAGTGTGCTCTGCAGTGTCTTCCGGAGCGCCACAATGTTGGCAGATGGGCGACTCCTCTCGCCGTGCCACCCGGTGCAGGTAGTGACCGAAACATCCATGTCCAGTCAATACCTGCACCAGGCGGAAGGTTAGGTCTCCCCACTCGCGTCGGACCCACTTTTCCAGCACCGGTCGGATGGCGTCGATCGTTCGATGGCCAGCGACTGGGCGAGATAGTGTCTCGCCCCACCGACGCAGAGCTTCTCTCTGCGCCTGTGAGCGAACCTCCTCGATCTCCTCGAGGCCAGGCCGCTCACCCCGAGTTCTGGCGTCGACCCGATGCTGATACACTTCTGCAAGCACAAGTGCATCAACATCCCACGGCAGCGTGCCTGCCAAGACACAGGCAGCTCCGTGGCTGACCGTGCGATATGCCCGCACGGCCCGGGTCGCAATCACCCTCTGCGGTTGGCGCAGGAGAGCACGCGTCCGCCGGGAGAGACACCCCGCCCACACCGGGGCTCCATATAGGGCCATCGAACGAAGAACGCCGTGGTATAGACGACGACAAGACCGACCGGGGCCACCCATATTAGGGAGCAAACGACCGAGGGCGGCTGCGGCAGAACACAGCCGGGGAGCTAGGATGTTAAAATGCTCCCCGAAAGTCCATCGGGAGTCCAGTGTGAGACCGAGATATTTCATGTGGGGGGTGACCCGAACATGGACACCCTCCACTCGTACTGAAAGGGACGATGGGGTCCCGCGACGTGGGGGATGGAAAGCCATGGCCCTCGTTTTTGTGAGGGCCACGTCCAACCCCAGCAGCCGTATTCGACGGACCACCATAGACGCGCCGACCGACGCAAGATGGGCTGCGTCGTCCCATTCTCTTGCAGCCGCTGTCACCAAGGTATCGTCCGCAAAACACACGACGTCCATCCTTGGTAACAGCGAGCCGCGAAGAACCCAGTTGTACCCCAGGTTCCACAATAGCGGACCAAGAACGGAACCCTGGGGTACACCTGCCACCACCCTCCATGGCCGAAGTAGTCCCTGCGCGTCCTCATATACTACACTTCGGTTCCTCAGGTAGTCCTTTACTAGATAGCGGAGGTAGGTAGGCACCCTGTGGAACCGCAGCGCCTCCTCAATACACTCGTGGGGGATGGCGTTAAAAGCGTTGGCAATGTCCAAGGACACCACCAACACCACCTCCCCACGAGCCGTTGCTGCTTCTGTCCACCTCTTCAGACGGCTTATTGCGTCTGATGTAGACCGCCCGGTTCGGAAGCCATACTGGCAGTCGACCAAGTCGGGTCCCACACTCTCGAGGTGCTCGATGATGCGGGAAGCGAGAATTTTCTCAAAAGCTTTTCCCGCCTCATCGAGCAGCACGATTGGTCGGTAACCCGCCGGTGAATCCGCCGGGCGGCCCTCCTTCCGCAGCAGACAGAGGCGTCCCACCTTCCATCTGCTGGGAAAACGAACTTTTTGGATGCAGATGTTCAGCACCGCTCGGAAACGCGCTTCAAGAGGGCCCAGAGCGATGGCCAATACTTTGGCCGGAACTCCATCGGGCCCGGGCGCCTTCTTCTTCAAATTGAGCCGTTCCCTTACGACACCGAACTCTGCATCCGAGATCGGTGGCCCTTCAGCCCACACCTCCGAGGCAAAATCGGAGGTCGGCATGGTTGGGGGCACGAAGTCTCCCGTCTCCGGGAATAGAGTTCGGAGAACTCTGTTTAGGAGCGCCGGTTCCATACAGGATGTAGGCGGAGCCGCAGCCGCGAGTTTCCGCCTGATCATCCTGTATGGTCGACCCCAAGGGTCACCATTGAGGACGTCAAGGAATCTGTCCCAGGCTTCGGACTTTGCCCTGCAGATGGCAACCCTCAGCGCCCCGTGAGCCTCCTGGTACTCGTAACGGAGTCTCTCCTCTTCACCGGGTTCTCTCCGGGCTCGCCTACGACAGCGCTGGTAAGCTCGCCTAGCTCTCAGACTGGTGGCACGCATATCGGAAAGTTCCGGCGTCCACCAGTACATTTGCCTCGGGTTTCGAGGACCCGCTCCTCGCTTCGGCATGGCGGAGTCACACACGGCGCGTAAGTCATCCGCGAGTAACTCCACCATGGCGTCGGGATCTTCTGCGATGGAGTCGGGCACCTCGGCCCACGCTCGTACCAACGCTGCCTCCTCCGCCACGTCCGACCGGAGCTTTGCCAGCACCCACCCGGGAAAAGGAGAGACACCCGCTGCCTCCCAGAGACGGAGAGAAATCGCCGCCGTTGGGGTGGTGGAGACCTCGTATCTGACGTATCGGTGGTCAGATAGAGTCTCCACCCCCTCCACCACGCGCCAGTCCCTAATGTAGGGAGACAGGGGTGCGGAGGCAAAGGTCACGTCCACTCTGGAGGTGCCCTGCCACCGCACGCAAGTTGGCGTGTTTCCGGTATTGAGGATCTGGAGCCCTGAGGACAGAACCCATGACTCCAGATCCCCACCTCGCGCATCTGTATAGTGGTCTCCCCACATACGGGAGTGGGCGTTCAAATCGCCCGCCACCAGCACCGGAATCGGGGCTGCCCGGAGAACCACACCCTCCACCACGGTCAGGAATCTTTCGAACTCAATACGGTTGCGGTTGGGGGAAAAGTACAAGGACAATACTAAAATACCCCCCCAACGCGCTGCAACATATCCCTCCCCTCTTTCGACAAGGGTAAGAGGGGAGGGCGTCACTCCGGACACCATGATCGCCGCGAGACCATCCGTCGAGCCCACCCATCTTGAAGATGGAGGGACGAGGTTTGGCTCCGAGACGACCACCAGATCAATGTCCCACTCAGCCGCCGCCTGGCACAAGAGATCCTGGGCGCCGACTGAGCGGGCCACGTTCGCCTGCAGTACACGTCCTATGGATCTAACTGGCATTGTTAGTGTCCATAGGCGCGACTGCAGGGGCGGCCGGAGCGGCCACTGTGCGAACGGATCCCGATAGAGGGATGAGACGACCCCTGACCGGAGGAGGATTGCAGTGTAATCCTGCCATGCGGTGCCCAGAGGGCAGGCCACGATCCGAGCATATTGCACAACGCGGCGCCGAAGAACATGAGGAGAGGGTGTGCCCCTCCTGACCACATCGATAACACAGCGAGCTGCGATCCTTTTTTGAGGGGCACAGCACCTGCGGGTGACCCACTCCCATGCATCTAAAGCACCGCATTGGGCGTTGCTCTAGAATTTGGATCGAGGCGCTGCTCCAACCCACTTCCAGTCGCTGTATTTTCGCCAGGGTAGCGACGGCGTCTATGGGACAAGTTACAATGGCCGAGCCCACTCCAGAGAAGCCCGGCGAGATAGTGCCGACCTTGAATTGATCGGGAGGGCACCCAGATTTTTCAGCCAAGGCCCGGCGCAGTTCCTCCTCGGACACTGCATCGTCCAAACCGGACAGGCGAATGCGTGCCGATTTGGTTGGCCTGGTAACCTTGGCGTCACTACCCAGGGCCTCCCCGATCTTGGCCGCCAGAGTATCGGCCTGCGATGCCGTGGTTTCCTTTGGGAGCTCTATGATACGAGCTCCCGTGATGCCGGTCCGGAACCTGGCCGCTCCAATGCCGAGCGCACCCAGGCTGACAGATGACTTCGCCTTAGCGATGGCATCCCTGTATGTGACGCCCTCCGCTACCGCTTCAGGCTTAAGGGACACCACCACTGCCAGCTTTTTAGGCGCCTTGGGCAGCCTGGGCTTCTTAGGCTCAGGAGCTTTGGCCGCCCTCTTCCTACTCTTCTTAAGGACGGTGGTCCAAGAATTCTCCTGGAGGACGGGCTGATCTATGCTCGATGGCCCCGCAACCTGCTCCACGGCTCGCTTGGCCACCTTCTGAGGTCTGGCCTCTTTCGGCATATTTGCCGGGGGGGCCAGAGTTGTGGGTGCGGTCTCAGCAGAGGGTATGGTGCGCTTGCCCTTCCCTTTCCCCTTCTTACTATCCGCAGCCAACGGCGGTCGGTGCAGCTGGGGTTGGGCGGGCAGGAGGCGTCCATCCACCTCAAGCCCCTCCAGTCTGGCGCTTATGACGCCTCCCACGTGGTCCATCAGAACACGTTGGAGGCGACCCATCATTTCCTCAATGGTTTTGATGGAAATGACCTCATCAGATGGCATTGTTTCCTGGATTGGTTCCCTGGAGCCGAGAACCGTTACGACAGGGGAAGAACTTCTGGATCGGCGTTTCCTGCCCTCGGAGAACTCACGCCTTAGTGCAGCTACCTCTGTCTGGAGGACTGTCAACTGGCCTTTAAGGCGTTTGTTGTCAGCCCTCAGCCGCCTCATTTCGTCGCTCTCATTTCGTCCAGCCAGCGACTGGACGGCCTGGAGCAACGATGCCGTGCGCTGCTTGATCTCCCTTACGCAGGTACCTTTTAGGTTCTTGGAGATGGTGGCCACATGATTCAAGGTACCTGCGTCCTCTTCAGCTTGATTTACAAGGTCCTCCACCGCCAGCAGCGTCGGAGAACCCTGTCCCTCGGTCTTCTTTGGGGAGCGCCTCGTCGGCTCTTCCACTGCATAGTACTCCGAGTCGGTGTCCGACACCCCATCACGGAGTTCCCGTAAGGCTCGGGACTTGCCCACGTGGTGGACAGTTCCTCTTCCTCGAGCCGACTGCTTTACCGATTTCCTTTGCGGGGAATCTTCTTCGCTTGGGTGATCGGTAAGTCCGGAGGTGATCAAACGGGAGCTCCGCTCCCGTTTTTTACCAAAGGTGGTAGAACGCTTGAAGCTTAGTTGGAAGCAAGCATCAGGCGGCAGCATGCGTCCGTTTCTATCGGAGACCAGCCCATCCGCGGATTCAGAATCCATCGTCCAGTTGAGGGCACTGCCCACAACTGAATCAGATGGAGACTGAATTTTTTGTCTTGGGAGTGGGGAATCTGTTCTCAGATTCCGCAGCAAGACAATGACAA
This sequence comes from Miltochrista miniata, assembly GCA_933228765.1. Lineage (NCBI taxonomy): Eukaryota > Metazoa > Arthropoda > Insecta > Lepidoptera > Erebidae > Miltochrista > Miltochrista miniata. Next base: position 128,693 of record OW121769.1, read on the forward strand.
CAACCAAATAGAAATGCAATTCAAGTCCGGTAAACAAAGCAAAGTCGTTATGAGCAAAAGGATTCAAGATAGTCTAGACAATCAAACAGATGATCGAGACACCACCCACTGGCCACTGCGTTACCGCGCACCAAGTGGAATGGGTCTGAGCAAGGTGGAAAACACGGTATTAACACGTAAACACCGATATTTACAAATACAGCCACAAGTACAGTTGCAGAGATTCGGTCACCCAGCTTGCCACTCCATTACGGTGGTCAAGCTGGGGTCCAGGGCGGACGACGAGGACGTACTCTTACAACACTTGGGGCCCCGCCCCAACCTAACCTAACCTAACCTAACCTAACCTAACCTGGGGTGCTAGGTCGGGAAACCTCCTAGTGAGCTTGGTCCGGTTTTCTATCCCTTCGGGCTATATGCCCGAGGGGAGTGGCAACTGGACTAAGACGGTGCACCCTGGAACATCGGCTAATGGGTGCGGTGTGCAGCCCTCATTAGTCGATGTACCGATATCCCGGCAAGCTGACCCCATGGCGAGGGGGTCGCAGTTCGGTGGGCCTGCTAGGCCCACGGTGTTGCGTTGCATACGCAGCGCAACACACCGTGGCGAACGCCCCAATGCTCCCGGCTTTCTGGCCGGTAGATGCATTGGGACCGTTTTCGGCCGTCATTTGACGGAATTGCTTGGTTGTGTGTTGCTGTCGGCCGCGATTAACAGCGCGGCCGGTGGCAGCAGTGCTTGGCTGCCATCGCTCTGCCACATTTGTGGCAAGGCGATGGCGGCAAAGTGAGAGGCACTGCACGGGGGGGCGGGAGTTAGGGTAGATGCTTCCGCCCTATCGTGCAGTTCGGGGGCGCCGCGGTAAGGAGTCACTGCGCGCCCCTGATTATTTCTTGACCGTGGGCGTAAGGTCGGGGGACCCCGCCCACCAACGGTCACATGGCGGTGGGCACCTTCCCCGTGTTCCGGGGGTGCCCATTAGCGCACGCCTGCGCCAGCCGCTCTCTGTCTCCTCAATTACAGAGGGGCGCTCGAGAGCGGTGCAGGCGTGGTCATTTCAGCTCCTTAGGGAGCTTTGGGGAGCCGCCCATCTGGCTCCCCCGAGGAGAGCCCCGAATTAACGGGGCGCCCCTAGCCGGGTCGACGTGAATAATCTTTTGATATCCCTCGGCCCGGCTAAAGGGTGAGGAGGAACACCGCGGGGTTTAGTGGGTAGGACGGTCCATTCCGGACCGGGCCGGGAGTCCCACACACCATCCCAGCTGCCCCCGAAGCTGGGATGAAGGCGCGTAAATGCATTCCCCGCGTAAACAAAAAAAAAAAACCTAACCTAACCTAACCTGAGCATCAACTCAGATGAGGAGGTGCTCAGGGCTCTTAGGAAGCAGAATCAGGAGGTGTTTGACGGACTCGGCAAAGAGGACGATAGACTCTCAGTCAAATTTAGAAAAAGAGCTAGAAACCCACACACTTCTCACATTGTGCTCACAGTATCCCCAAAATTATGGGGAAAAATGATGACGCTGGGCACTCTTCGTGTGGACCTGCAGCGGGTGAGGGTAATGGACCAGTCTCCGCTGGTTCAGTGCTCGCGCTGCCTGGGATACGGCCACATGAGGAGGTTTTGCTCAGAAAAGGAGGATGTATGTAGCCACTGCGGGGGTCCCCACTTAAAAACGCAATGCGAAGCGTGGTCTGTAAACGCTACACCCTCCTGTAGAAACTGTAGGAAGGCCAAGATGGACAGAACTGAGCACAACGCGTTTAGCAACGAGTGTCCAGTCCGTAAACGCTGGGAGTCTCTGGCCAGATCGACCATAGCTTATTGCTAAGGGCGGCATGGCGAGAGACTCTGTCTACCACATGTTCCAAGCGAACCTAAGAAAAAAGACTGCAGCCACGCAGGAACTGCTTATCGAAGCAGGAAAACGCAAAATAACGGCAGCCCTTATCCAGGAACCTCACACTGGTCCGACTGGAGGTATGAGGAGCTACCCAGGAGTGAGGATCTACCAGAGCAGCCCATCTGGCGAGGAAAAGGTCAAAGCGGCAATAGCCGTCTTTGACCCGAACATAGACGTGATCCAATACCCGGCCTACACCACTAATAACATCGTAGTGGTGGGGCTGAGAACTAACGCCTGGGAACTCACACTGGTCTCCTTTTACCTCGAGCCGGATCAACCCATAGGTACATATATTAGCAAACTAAAGTGCATTGCGGCTAATCCTGGATTTGGGAGGCTGATTATGGGAGGGGACGGGAACGCTTGGAACAAGTGGTGGAGCAGCGAGCGCACGGACGCCCGGGGGAAGGACATGCTACAGATGTTGGATGAGATGGGCCTCCAGGTGCTCAACACGGGGAACACTCCTACTTTTGACACCTACAGAAACGGACAACGTTTTAAGAGCCACGTGGACATTACCTTCTGCACGACAAACATGCTCGACTTGGTGGTGAACTGGAAGGTAGAGGAGAACTTGACTAGCTCGGACCACAACGGGATAGCCTTTGGCATTAAACTCCAACGGTCGAGGGGAATGGACGTAAATAGAACAACGCGAAAATATAACACGCGCAAGGCGAAATGGGATGAGTTCGGGCAAGAGTTGACTAGGAGCAAAAATGGTAAACATCTAACCATAGATCAAATCCGCACCATCACAACGAGGTCACAGATTGATGAGGCCGTGGGAAAACTCACCGAATCCATCGCCAAAGCGTGCAGCATCGCCATCCCCGAAAAGGCCAAATGCCAAAGGTTGTCCGTCCCGTGGTGGAGTGAAGAGCTAGCCCAAAAGAAGAAGGATGTCACCACCAAGAGGCGTCGCATTAGGTGTGCCGCACCGGTCCGTAGTGCGAGTGTCGTGGCTGAGTACCTGGAGAGCAAGGAAGATTACGAGGTGGCGATCAAAAAGGCTCAGGTTGCGTCCTGGAAGGACTTTTGCTGCAAGCAGACTAGAGAGGGGATGTGGGAGGGCATCTACAGGGTTATTGGACGAACCGCGGGTAGAGCTGAGGACGTACTCCTGGAGGTGAATGGCGTGGCTCAGAACGAGGAGGGTTCAGCAAAACTTCTAGCTGAAACATTTTACCCGGGAGATCCAGAAGCAAGCGACACAATTGAACAGAGGATAGTGAGAGAGAGATCGCAAGTGGTGGCCGGGGGGCCGTGTGGTGAACAGCACGACCCACCGTTCACCCTTTTCGAGCTCGAGAATGCAGTCGGATCGTTCAATCCTAAAAAAGCGCCGGGCGCTGACGGGTTCACGGCGGACATCTGTAGCCACGCCATCAGCAACGATCCTGAGTTGTTCCTATGTCTGGTCAACAAGTGCCTTACGCTACAATACTTCCCCAAAAGGTGGAAAGAGGCGACGGTGGTAGCACTTAGGAAACCGGGGAAAGATAGTTACGCCCATCCCAAATCCTACAGGCCAATCGGCCTTCTCCCGGTGCTGGGGAAGATTCTGGAGAAGATGCTTATGTCGAGACTTCGACACCATCTCCACTCCAGAATCAGCCCCCACCAATACGGTTTTATGTCGCAGAGGAGCTGCGAGGACGCCCTCTATACCCTAATCCAGCACATCCGGAGTAAATTGGGACAAAAGAAAATTATCACACTGGTATCCCTGGATATAGAGGGCGCCTTCGACAGCGCCTGGTGGCCTGCTATACGAATGCGACTCGTAGAGGAGAAGTGCCCGGAGGGAGTGAGACGGCTGGTAAACAACTATCTAGAAGATCGGTGGGTGCACGTAAGGTACGCAGGCAGGGAACACTCAACCAGAACAAGAAAGGGGTGCGTCCAGGGCTCTATCGGCGGGCCAATACTCTGGAACTTGCTCCTCGACCCACTGCTCAAAAGTCTGGAGACGATGGGGGAGTACGTGCAGGCGTTTGCGGACGATGTCGTCCTGGTCTTCTGCGGTGACACTGGTCAGGAGATAGAGGGACGGGCCAATGCCGCCCTCGCACATGTCAAGTCGTGGAGTGATAGTAATAAGTTAAAATTCGCTCCTCATAAGACCAGTGCAATGGTGATAACTAGGAAGCTGAAATACGACACCCCGCGGCTTGTCATGGGTGGGGTCGACATCGCCATGTCCAGTGAAATTAAAATTCTGGGGCTAACTATCGACGACGGCTTAACCTTTAACACGCACGTGGAAGCCGTGTGCAAGAAAGTCACCAACATCTATAAACAGTTGACCAGGGCGGCAAGGGCGAGCTGGGGATTGCATCCGGAGGTGATACACACCATCTACACAGCGACCGTGGAACCAATAGTGTTGTACGCGGCTAGCGCTTGGGCACCTGCGGTTGAGAAGCAGTACATTGCGAAAAAGCTGAAATTTATTCAGCGTAGTTTCGCGCAGAAAATCGTCAGAGCATATCGCACGGTCTCCCTCAACGCGGCACTGGTTCTGGCAGGCATACTCCCCCTTGACCTTAGGGTCAAGGTGTAGCATTTATTTTCTATAGATGCAGTATTTAGGATGTGTATGCAGCCTTATCGAGTTATCTTTTTTTAATCGGTTGTCAGTGGTGACATTTCTGCTGTCAGAATGACAGGATGTCATAAGTTCGGTGACGAAGCGTTTCGCATTTAAAGGAACGGGTTTTTGTTAAGATTTTTCGTGAAAGACGGGACTTTGACCGAGACCTGCTTTGGGGTAGTTGGAGGTCCTTTGGCTTATGCTCTGAGACTGTGCCGCGAATCAGTTTTTCGCTCAAGCGCGATTATTTGTTACCTCGCGTGGCCTAACGGGCTGTGATTGGGTTGCTGCATTGCATCTTGCTACATTTTACCCAGAAAACTGGGTTTTTTTACTACGGGGCTAGTTGCCGGATGAGATATCTGGTGCCGCACCTATAAGTTAGTGGGCTGCACGTGGTACGACAACGTGGAAGTGCGGACTACACGAGCTTCTCATGTGAGAGGTATCTGCCGTCATCACCTGGCAGTAACAACAGGCAGTCACTCTCACTCAGCTCACTCTGCAGGCCAGTAAATCCACTACTTATGTGTAGCTTAGTAGCATAAGTACCTAAGCACTGACTATACTTCTGTGTACCTGTGATATTTGTGTCTATCAGTGAGCTCTCTGTGTGTCTCTGTGTATCTCTGTGTTATATAAATATATGTGTGTACACCCTACCTGACTGTTTTCGTCAGAGCCCTGGCCTACCCTTGCACGCACACTGGAATCTCTGTAGTAAGGCGCCCTGGGAAAGAGTTCTCTGCATAGCTACCTCGCGCTAGTTGGTGAGTAACACTGATCATCACTGTGTTATAAATTGGCTCCCAACGTAGTGGCAAATCTCTGGGTCTACTCTGCGGTAGTCTCAGTCTGGTGTGTGTGCATAGGTGGTTATCTCTGGCGAAACCATTCTGGAATCGTCCGAGACGCTCCAGGACGTTAATTGGTGGTGCTAGCAGCTAAGCACAAAACCTTCCCTTTCGTCTTCTTCCAGCTCCCTACATCTTTGGCTGGAAAAGACACAAAATTCTAAATTCTAAAATTTAAAAATAGCTGTGATTTTGGAAAAACTTTTTGATTTTATTTGGAATACCCACTTCTTTTCTTATTGTGTTTTTTTTCTTCTTTATGTTCTTTTTTTTATGGTGCACACATATATTTATTATATAATTAGTGTAGATTAATATATAATATATATTATCCTATAGTTTCACCTTGTAAGGTAAACTTAGTGAATCTCTCTGTGTTAACTTAGTGAATTTCTCTGTGTAACTTAAAACTTTTTTATAAGGTGTGTACATACCTTGTAATTTTGAATGTTAACCTGAACTGTGTTATCAGAAAATTTAGAAACTTTTCTCTCTTAATATACCCTTAATCTTTGTTAAATTCTAAAAGTCAATTTGAAACATAATTACCTAACTTAGTACACTTTGTTGTAACTCAATTTACATTTTTACTTTGTAATTGATCCCTATCTGTGCCATTTTATCTTTATAATTGTTGTAAGTAAATTTTTACATAATGGCACAGATGAAAAAACATATTAATTATTTAAGAAAGGATGAACTTGCTAACGAGCTGTCCCACATGGGTATTTCAGTGGAACCGGAAACGACAGTGTCTGGCCTTCGGAGTGAGCTAAGAGCGGCACACCGACTCGTCCGTCGAGGTAGCAGCAAAGCGAGTGCTCCGGTACCCGCTGATGCATCGGCTGAGCTCTCGATCTGCCTCCCGAAGGTGTCCGAGCTGGAGGAGGCTATTCAGTCAGGTGACATCTTCATTAATAAGGGTAGTCGTCTTAGGGTGTCCCTCAGGGCCAACTACTTATTGAGTAGGTTAGCTCGTTGTGGTCTGGATTGCCCCGACCTGGTGGATATTCGTGGTAGGCTAGTGAAGATCATCGCTAGGGCTGAACCCAGTAGTGATTCTGAATCCGAAGGTTCGGATGATGATGGTGATGATCCTTCGGGTCGTGACCAGGTGGAATATACTTCACCAGTAGTGAGAGAGGACCGCTCGGTGCGAGCTAGTTCAAGTAGGAATAGTTCTACATGTAACATAGTGTATAAAGAACGTCCCCTTAACTTATGTTCATTTAACTTAAAATATGATGGTTCTACTTGTGTACGTGTGTTTTTAGAGAGATTAGAGGAACTTAGATGTGCTCGGGAGGTTACTAAGCCTAGACTCCTTATGGCTTTCTCCGACCTGTTGGATGGACCGGCTTTGTCTTGGTTCCGTACAAACAAAGCTAACTCCATCTCATATGAGGATCTTATTAGTGAGCTTAGAGATACCTTCGATATTCCTGATTATGATTACCGCCTCAGGAACGAGATAAGACAGCGTACACAAGCCCGCTCTGAGTCCTTGGTTAACTATATATGTACAATGCAAGCCATGTTCTCAAGGTTGTCGTGTAAGATGCCCAGTGAGGAACAGCTGGACATTCTCATGCACAACATTAGACCTGACTACATGAAGGAACTGGCCTTGCATGATGTCAACTCTGTAGATGACTTGAGACGTTTGGGTAAGCGCTTGGAGCTTGCGCGTACTAGGGCAGACGCTTTCCATGAGCCTGCTCTTGACAAGTTTGAGATTACATCTGACTTACACCAGCTTAAGAACAAAGGTGTACAAAAGCCCGCTAAGCAGGTGTCTGCAGTGGAGACGCCGGTTACCCCCCACGATCGCAAATGCTTTCGTTGCGGCGGGGGCGGTCACACTGCATACAGCTGCACACAGTCAAGGGAGCTGGTGTGTTTCCGGTGTGGTCTCAAAGGAGTCAAGACCCCAGACTGCTCACACTGTACTAGCAAGTCAAAAAACGCGTAGGCCAGGGCCTTATTAGGAACTCTGTGCATCACTCTGTATCTGAGTCTATTTCTGATAAGGTCCTGTTTCCTAAACGGGATAGTGACATTAGACCGTATCTAGTTGTTAAGGTTTTAAATTTAAATGTCTTAGGCCTTCTAGATTCCGGTGCCTCCTGCTCTATACTAGGTAAGGGAGCGCACCGCATCTTCTTGGAACTGGGTTTTGATCTTGTGAGTATCAATCCTACTTTTCGTATTACAACTGCAGACAGCACTCACTTGCAATGTCTGGGTTGTATCTCTTTGCCAATTGAGTACAATTCGGTTATCCGAGTTGTCAAGTTCTATGTTGTCCCAGGTATAACCACCTCCATGATATTTGGAGTGGATTTCTGGCAACAATTTAAGTTAAGTGATAAGTTAATTTTACAAAATATTAGTCTTGATAGCTTTAGTGATAATAATCCTATAGAGTCTGTGTCCCTTAACGGTGGCCTCGAGGATTACGACAACCTGACAACTAAACAAAGGTGTGTAATCAACGAGGTCATTGAAAAGTTCGACTCGTTGAACACTGATAAGGTGGGTTTAGGTCGGACCTCACTTGTGCACCATGTCATTGACACTGGTGACAGCAAGCCGATCAAGCAGCGTTATTATCCGCTCTCTCCCCTTAAGCAGAAGGCCCTGGAAGCCGAGCTGGACCGAATGCTGGAGATGGGAGTAGTGTCCCCGTCTCAGTCCGCCTGGAACTCTCCAGTGGTCATGGTGGAGAAGGCGAACGGCGACCTCAGATTGTGCTTGGACTCTCGCAAGCTGAACTCTGTGTCTAAGAGTGACGCCTACCCCTTACCCTATATCAATCAAATCTTAGACCATCTTAATAATGCTAAGTATTTAACCTCTGTAGATCTGAGTGCGGCCTACTGGCAGATTCCATTCGACTCACTCCAGTCTGCTGAGAAGACTGCTTTTACGGTTCCCCGGAGAGGATTGTTCCATTACAATTCCATGTGCTTCGGTCTTGTCGGTGCCAGTGCCACGATGCAACGCCTCATGGACCGTCTGTTTGGTCCCGAGTTCGACAACAAGGTATTTGCGTTTCAGGATGACATAGTCTGTGTGTCCAGCACCTTTGAGGAGCATGTAGAGCTCTTACATAGAGTCTATCAGCAACTCAAGGATGCTGGCCTAACTATTAATATGAAAAAATCCCACTTTTGTCGGAGTGAACTCAAATACCTGGGGTATTATGTGGACAAACATGGCTTACGGACAGACCCGGGTAAAGTTGAGGTTATCCTCAACTATCCCACCCCTTCTAACCCTAAGGAGGTTAAGAGATTTCTGGGAATGGCCGGCTGGTATCGTCGCTTTGTTAACAACTTCTCGAAGATTAGTAAACCTCTGTGCAAACTCACTTCTACGAACCTTAAGTTCGAATGGACCCCTGAGGCTGAACAGTCCTTTAACCTGCTAAAGTCAGCCTTGGTTTCTGCCCCTATATTAAAAATGCCTAACTTTGAGATGCCCTTCCGCATTCTTAGTGACGCGTCAGCTTACTCAGTTGCTGCTGTACTGACACAAACTCACGATGGTGTTGAGCACCCTATCGCCTACTGTAGCCGTTCTCTCAACAAGAACGAGGTGAACTACAGCACAACTGAGCGAGAACTTCTGGCCGTGATTTTCGCTTTGGAACAATTTCGACAGTACGTCGAAGGCCAAAAATGTACGGTCGTCACGGATCATTCATCTCTTCTGTGGTTCCATAAGCTAAAAAATCCCACGGGTCGTCTAGCACGTTGGAGCATGAGGCTCAGTCAATTCGATTTTGACATAGAGCATCGAAAAGGTAAAGACCACGTTGTACCTGATGCTCTGTCTCGTATCAAAATTGATTCCCTCGATGCAGTACCCACTAAAGACCCGTGGTATGACCACACCATGAATAGTGTTCGGAAGAACCCTAGGAAGTCACCAAATTATGACATTCGTGACAACCTTCTATATAGGTTAACTAAAAATAAATATTCTTTGACTTCAGACTTTGACTGGAAGCTGGTGGTACCTCAGGAGGATCGCTTGCCCCTGCTCTCTAAGTACCACGATGACACACTTAGTGCCCATGGTGGCGTTTGGAAGACGCATAAAAGGTTAGCCCTAAATTATTACTGGCCCAAGATGTACGAGGACGTCAAAGAATATGTTGGGAATTGCGAAACATGCAAGCAGTACAAACCCGTAAATACGTCTCGTCCCGGCCTAATGGGTAGCCCGAAGCGGGTTTCGAAGCCATTCGAAGCTATCTCTGTCGATCTGCTTGGTCCCTTTCCCACTTCGAGCAATAGAAACGTACACCTGATCGTGGTCTCCGACTACTTTAGCAAATACGTCATGTTGTGCCCTGTTCGGGTTGCCACAGGCGCTGTAGTCGCGAGGTTCATAGAGAAGAGTGTGTTTCTCGTGCACGGAGTCTGCAAGACTATTTACATGGATAATGGCCCTCAGTTTGTGAGTAAGCCATTTAAGGATCTGTTGGCTAAATACAATGTACCTAATATATATTATAACCCTAGGTATCATGCCCAAACTAATCAAGCGGAACGAGCTATTCGCAATGTGGTTCAAGCGATCTCATGCTATGTGAAGTCACAACACAAGTCTTGGGATCAGTTCTTGGTTGAGATACAGTGTGCTTTAAACACTGCAGTTAACGAAGCAACTCGTTTCACCCCTTACTTTTTGGTACATGGTAGGGAATTTATTGGGGATGGAGTGCTGTACAGGCAGACAGATATCGCGTGCCATCCTACTTCAGTCTCTGTAGACGATCCATCAGCCTTCGGTGTCAAGCTGAGAGAAATACAACGCATTTACGACCAGGTGAGGAAACATTTGAACGTTGCCCACCAGCGTAATGAAAAGTATTACAACCTCAGAAAAAGGCATGTAGAGCTGAAAGTGGGACAGATAGTTTACAAACGCACGTTCTACCTGTCCAACAAGGCCAAGAATTTTACTGCTAAGCTAGCTCCTAAGTTCCTTAAATGTGTGGTGACTGCTAAACGATCCCCTTTAGTATATAGGCTGTCAGATCTGGACGGTAAGGATCTTGGGGAGTACCATATCAAGGACATCCTGAAGTATCAGGAGGAGCAGTCTCCAATACCTAACGTAACTACATAGCACTGTTTCTCTAGTTTATTAAACCAGTGCTATGTGATCATTATGTAAGACTATTTTAATCTTTTGTTTGTATTTCTATATGTGTACGTGACTTTAAATTGTCACGTTGTAGTTTCTTCTATGCACCGCACCGAGCGTTTTTCTCTCATTCGCTTCTTAGTACTCTACATTATCCTGAGAGCTTGGGTAGTGTTAGGGTATCGGCAGTGAGTAAAGGGAGCATTCGTTTTCTATGAAGGGCATTAGACTCTAGTTACTTAGCCTAACCGGTACACGAGTCAGTGTCTAGTTAGGTACATAGGAGGATCTTTCTTTGGTATTGTAATGGTCGTAGTCAGCTGGTGTTTGAAGGACCTAGCTGGTTGTCTTTGTTTATTAGTCAGTACTTTTCTGTTTTCTTTATTGTGTATTTCCAGCGTGTCATATCCGCAGGAAATACTATTAAAGGGGGGGTGGTTGTAGCATTTATTTTCTATAGATGCAGTATTTAGGATGTGTATGCAGCCTTATCGAGTTATCTTTTTTTAATCGGTTGTCAGTGGTGACATTTCTGCTGTCAGAATGACAGGATGTCATAAGTTCGGTGACGAAGCGTTTCGCATTTAAAGGAACGGGTTTTTGTTAAGATTTTTCGTGAAAGACGGGACTTTGACCGAGACCTGCTTTGGGGTAGTTGGAGGTCCTTTGGCTTATGCTCTGAGACTGTGCCGCGAATCAGTTTTTCGCTCAAGCGCGATTATTTGTTACCTCGCGTGGCCTAACGGGCTGTGATTGGGTTGCTGCATTGCATCTTGCTACATTTTACCCAGAAAACTGGGTTTTTTTACTACGGGGCTAGTTGCCGGATGAGATATCTGGTGCCGCACCTATAAGTTAGTGGGCTGCACGTGGTACGACAACGTGGAAGTGCGGACTACACGAGCTTCTCATGTGAGAGGTATCTGCCGTCATCACCTGGCAGTAACAACAGGCAGTCACTCTCACTCAGCTCACTCTGCAGGCCAGTAAATCCACTACTTATGTGTAGCTTAGTAGCATAAGTACCTAAGCACTGACTATACTTCTGTGTACCTGTGATATTTGTGTCTATCAGTGAATAAGCTCTCTGTGTGTCTCTGTGTATCTCTGTGTTATATAAATATATGTGTGTACACCCTACCTGACTGTTTTCGTCAGAGCCCTGGCCTACCCTTGCACGCACACTGGAATCTCTGTAGTAAGGCGCCCTGGGAAAGAGTTCTCTGCATAGCTACCTCGCGCTAGTTGGTGAGTAACACTGATCATCACTGTGTTATAAAGGAGGTAGCAACTTTATATAGAGCAAGGAGAGGAGAACCACTGCCAGACATTGCCGGGAGGGAGGTCGAGCGAATGCTCTCTTACGCGGACAGTCCTCATCCCGCTGAGCATATGCGCCTGCAGTTCACTAGCCTGGGAAACAGAGAACAGTTAGAGCAAAACAAGGAGTTCGAAATCCAAATCTACACCGACGGCAGCAAGATTGCGGGCAGGGTCGGGGCCGCACTTTCCTTATGGAAAGATGGGGTCGAGACAACTGCTCGCAAACTTAGCCTGCCGTCTTATTGCACTGTGTACCAGGCCGAACTGCTGGCCATATGTGAGGCGACGAGGATGGTGGTCAAGCACAGAGCAACAGCTTTCGCCGTGTACAGCGACTCAACTGCAGCACTCCAGACGGTCGCGAATCCCAATTGTCTCCATCCCCTCGCTGTTGAAGCCCGACAAAACTTCAGAAAAATTGTTCTGGCAGGCAAATCGTTGAATTTGTTCTGGATTAAGGCACACGTGGGGATGGAGGGAAATGAGAGGGCCGACCAACTGGCAAAAGAGGCAGCGTTGCGGTCGAGGCGGGCACCAGACTACGACCTGTGCCCGATCTCGTTCGTCAAGCGATGTATCCGATCGGGTACACTTGACGAATGGAATCGGAGGTACGAGTCTGGCGACACCGCCTCGATCACAAGGCTCTTCTTCCCGAACGCGGTGGACGCGTACAGCACTGTTCGGAAATTCACACCAGACAAACACACCACACAGGTCCTGACAGGGCACGGTGGGTTCTCCGAGTACTTGACTCGTTTCAAGTGCAAGGAGAGCCCATCGTGCACCTGCGATCCCCAGGTTGAGGAGACCATCCCTCACCTGCTAACGGAATGCCCAGTGTTCTCGAGGTGGAGGTTCAACATCGAACAGGAAATAGATATGGCTATAACCACAAACAACCTGAAAAATATCATGCAAAGTAAACACCGCAATAGATTTTTAATATACTGCACAAACATTTGTAAACTGGTAAATGAAAGGAACAAAGACGTCTAAAAAGTGTAGCCACAATAGCATAATATTTATAAGTTATGTTAGCTGTGTCATAACATTGGCAATTTATACAAAGGTATAATGTATAGAATAATAGAATAAGTAAGTCAGTAATTAAAACAATGAAAGAAAAGTAGTATCAAGTATAAGGATAAGGTAAAACTGTAACAACGCAGCCCACTCTGCTGCGACAGAGAATTATATATATAAGAAGCCATAGAACATGTTATAAATAGGAAGTAAGATTAATATTGTAAACTAGATTGTAAAACATATAAAGACTGTAAGATGAAAGATAAAATTGTAAAAAAGGAACAGAGGAAAGGAGGTGGAGAGCATTATTATTTACCTATAGAATAAGATTAATATTAACAGAAAATAAAGAGAAAGTAGACCCGAGCATAGCAGGCGCCCCACCTGGTAAAGTGTAAATGACGATGAATGAAAGAAAGAAACAGTATGCAGAAAGAAAGTGACCATTTAAACGCGAGAACTGGAATGTATGAATAAGCATAGGAACGTCCCTGAAAGATAAATATCAGGGGGTAGTCAGGCACACACCCAGCTACCCATGGTGGCTGGGCAAAAAAAAAAAAAAAAAAAAAAAAAAAAAAAAAAAAAAAAAAAAAAAAAAAACCTAACCTAACCTAACCTAACCTAACCTAACCTAACCTAACCTAACCTAACCTAACCTAACCTAACCTTGAGCGTCGACCGCGGCGGCGGGTGTACTGGTGGAACGATGACCTGGAGGGGCTGCGTGCTGCTAGTCACGCAGCCCAGCGTCGGTACACCCGCTACCGCGGTCGAAGGAATGGAAACCCTGTCCTCATGGAGGAGTTGCGCGCCGCATACCGGGATGCCCGAGCGGCCCTTCGCTCGGCAATCAAGGCCGCCAAAGACGAGTCGTGGAAGGTGTGGCTCGAGACGTTGAACGGAGATCCGTGGGGGCGCCCGTATAAGGTCGTGAGCGATAAACTCCGGCCTTATGCGCCCCCGCTCACCAGGTCTCTCGAGCCCACCTTCGTCAATGAAGTAGTCAGCTCCCTCTTCCCTGCGCGGGAAGAGTGGGTCCCGCCGAGTATGGCGGCACCAGACGGAACGCCGGCTGACACGGAGGCAATCCCGCCCGTGTCCGATGCCGAGTTGGGGGCGGCGGTTCTCAAACTCAAGATGAGACACCGCGCCCCCGGTCCGGACGGCATCCCAGGGCGGGTCGTCGCCCTGGTCATGCCGGCGTTCGAAGAAGAGACGCTCTCCCTGATGTCGGAGTGTTTGGCGTCGGGTAGGGTCCCGCGAACGTGGAAGACGGGGAAGCTCGTGCTGCTCAAAAAGCACGGGCGCCCCGTCGAGTCGCCGTCGGCCTACCGCCCCATTGTTTTGCTCGGCGAGATGAGCAAGCTTTTCGAGCGGGTGCTCGCTGCTCGTCTCGTCGGGCACCTTGAGGGGGCGGGGCCCAATCTCGACGGCGGCCAGTACGGGTTCCGTCGCGGGCGGTCTACCCTGGACGCCATCTCCCGACTCAGGGACAGCGTCCAAGAGGCGGTCGGTCGGGGGGAGGTGTTGTTGGCGGTGTCGCTGGACATCGCGAACGCCTTCAACACCATCCCCTGGCAGACCATCGCCGAGGCGCTGAGGTACCACAAGGTCCCGTGGTACCTCAGGCGCGTCCTTGCGGACTATTTCGTGGACCGGGCCATCATCTACCCGGCCCGGTCGGGAATAGTCCGCAAGGAGATGTCGTGCGGTGTTCCACAGGGGTCGGTTCTGGGTCCGCTCCTGTGGAACATCGGCTATGACTGGGTCCTGCGCGGTGCAACTCTTACGGGGGTCGGCGTTATCTGCTACGCCGACGACACCCTCGTCACCGCGCGGGGCCCAGAATTCAGGGACGCGAAGGTTCTGGCCACCGCGGGCGTTGCCCAGGTGGTCAGCCGCATCAGGGCGCTGGGACTCCAGGTGGCTCTCGATAAGTCCGAGGCCGTGTTTTTCCACGGGCCTCGTCGGGGGCCACCTCGAGATTCCGCCATTGTGGTGAGCGGCACCCCCATCGCTATCGGGGAGACCATGAAATATCTAGGATTGGTCCTCGATAGTCGGTGGGGTTTCGTCGAGCACTTCCGGCGCCTGGCACCCAAACTGGTGTCATACGCTGGAAGGCTGGCGCGGCTGCTCCCCAATAAAGGGGGGCCGGAAAGTGCATGTCGCCGTCTCTACGACGGTGTAGTGCGCTCCAAGGCGCTCTACGGAGCGCCTATTTGGTCGGACGCTCTCTGCGCCAAAACCATCCCCCTGCTGCGGAGACCGCAGCGGGTGATTGCGCAGAGGGCGGCGCGAGCGTACTGCACCGTCTCTTACGAGGCGGCGTGTTTGATTGGCGGGAGCCCCCCTTGGGATCTCGAGGCTGGAGTCCTCAAGCGCGTTTACGACGAAAGCGCCCTGGTGCGGATAGATGGAGGTCGCCCACTCCCGGACGAGATCGATCGCTGGAGACAGTCTGCTCGCGACGATCTCTTCCGGAAGTGGGCCATTAGATTGGCGTGTCCCTCCGCGAGCGCGCGGCTCGTGGGGGCTGTCCGGCCCGTTCTTCGGCCTTGGGTAGAGAGGGCGCACGGTGCCCCGACGTACCACCTCACTCAGCTCCTCACAGGACATGGCTGTTTCGCCAAGTACCTGTGGGAGGTGGTGGGTGTGGAGTCGGACCCCGTGTGCCGTCACTGCCCAAGTGGCGCCGTGGACTCGGCAGAGCACACGCTCGCCGAGTGCGCGGCGTGGGACGGGCCGCGTGTCGCCCTCACGGGCCAAGTTGGAAACGATTTGTCGCTGCCGGCCGTGGTGCGAGCCATGGTCGGCAGCCAGGAGTGTTGGGCCGCTGTCACCTCGTTTGCTTGTGAGGTGATGGCGGCCAAGAGAGAGGAATTGCGGGTGCGGGAGCGTGCAGGTCAAACGCTCCCGCCTCGTCGTCCGGTTCGGGGGCGTCGCATGGGTCAGTTCATGCGCGCTCCCGACTAGTGTTGTCCCGGTGGGTGGTGGTCGGGGGACCTCACCCACCGATGATCGTTTGGCGGAAGGCACCTCCCCGTGTTCCGGAGGTGCCTAAGTGCCCGCCCGCTCGGCCGCTCTCTACCCCCTCTGCTTTCAGAGGGGCGCTCGAGAGTGGTGCGATGCGGGCTTGTTTTCTTCAGCTCCTTAGGGAGCTCCGGGGGCCGACCATCTGGTCCCCCGAGGAGAGCCCCAACCCTACGGGGCATCCCTAGCCGGGTCGATGTAGAATCTGCTCTTCATATCCCTCGGCCCGGCTATAGGGTGAGGAGGAACACCGCGGGGTTTAGTGGGTAGGACGGTCCCTGTTTGGGACCGGTGAGTCCCACACACCGTCCCAGCTACCCCCGTAGCTGGGATGACGGTGCCTAAATGCATTCCCCGCGTCAACAAAAAAAAAAAAAAAAAACCTAACCTTGAGCGTCGACCGCGGCGGCGGGTGTACTGGTGGAACGATGACCTGGAGGGGCTGCGTGCTGCTAGTCACGCAGCCCAGCGTCGGTACACCCGCTACCGCGGTCGAAGGAATGGAAACCCTGTCCTCATGGAGGAGTTGCGCGCCGCATACCGGGATGCCCGAGCGGCCCTTCGCTCGGCAATCAAGGCCGCCAAAGACGAGTCGTGGAAGGTGTGGCTCGAGACGTTGAACGGAGATCCGTGGGGGCGCCCGTATAAGGTCGTGAGCGATAAACTCCGGCCTTATGCGCCCCCGCTCACCAGGTCTCTCGAGCCCACCTTCGTCAATGAAGTAGTCAGCTCCCTCTTCCCTGCGCGGGAAGAGTGGGTCCCGCCGAGTATGGCGGCACCAGACGGAACGCCGGCTGACACGGAGGCAATCCCGCCCGTGTCCGATGCCGAGTTGGGGGCGGCGGTTCTCAAACTCAAGATGAGACACCGCGCCCCCGGTCCGGACGGCATCCCAGGGCGGGTCGTCGCCCTGGTCATGCCGGCGTTCGAAGAAGAGACGCTCTCCCTGATGTCGGAGTGTTTGGCGTCGGGTAGGGTCCCGCGAACGTGGAAGACGGGGAAGCTCGTGCTGCTCAAAAAGCACGGGCGCCCCGTCGAGTCGCCGTCGGCCTACCGCCCCATTGTTTTGCTCGGCGAGATGAGCAAGCTTTTCGAGCGGGTGCTCGCTGCTCGTCTCGTCGGGCACCTTGAGGGGGCGGGGCCCAATCTCGACGGCGGCCAGTACGGGTTCCGTCGCGGGCGGTCTACCCTGGACGCCATCTCCCGACTCAGGGACAGCGTCCAAGAGGCGGTCGGTCGGGGGGAGGTGTTGTTGGCGGTGTCGCTGGACATCGCGAACGCCTTCAACACCATCCCCTGGCAGACCATCGCCGAGGCGCTGAGGTACCACAAGGTCCCGTGGTACCTCAGGCGCGTCCTTGCGGACTATTTCGTGGACCGGGCCATCATCTACCCGGCCCGGTCGGGAATAGTCCGCAAGGAGATGTCGTGCGGTGTTCCACAGGGGTCGGTTCTGGGTCCGCTCCTGTGGAACATCGGCTATGACTGGGTCCTGCGCGGTGCAACTCTTACGGGGGTCGGCGTTATCTGCTACGCCGACGACACCCTCGTCACCGCGCGGGGCCCAGAATTCAGGGACGCGAAGGTTCTGGCCACCGCGGGCGTTGCCCAGGTGGTCAGCCGCATCAGGGCGCTGGGACTCCAGGTGGCTCTCGATAAGTCCGAGGCCGTGTTTTTCCACGGGCCTCGTCGGGGGCCACCTCGAGATTCCGCCATTGTGGTGAGCGGCACCCCCATCGCTATCGGGGAGACCATGAAATATCTAGGATTGGTCCTCGATAGTCGGTGGGGTTTCGTCGAGCACTTCCGGCGCCTGGCACCCAAACTGGTGTCATACGCTGGAAGGCTGGCGCGGCTGCTCCCCAATAAAGGGGGGCCGGAAAGTGCATGTCGCCGTCTCTACGACGGTGTAGTGCGCTCCAAGGCGCTCTACGGAGCGCCTATTTGGTCGGACGCTCTCTGCGCCAAAACCATCCCCCTGCTGCGGAGACCGCAGCGGGTGATTGCGCAGAGGGCGGCGCGAGCGTACTGCACCGTCTCTTACGAGGCGGCGTGTTTGATTGGCGGGAGCCCCCCTTGGGATCTCGAGGCTGGAGTCCTCAAGCGCGTTTACGACGAAAGCGCCCTGGTGCGGATAGATGGAGGTCGCCCACTCCCGGACGAGATCGATCGCTGGAGACAGTCTGCTCGCGACGATCTCTTCCGGAAGTGGGCCATTAGGTTGGCGTGTCCCTCCGCGAGCGCGCGGCTCGTGGGGGCTGTCCGGCCCGTTCTTCGGCCTTGGGTAGAGAGGGCGCACGGTGCCCCGACGTACCACCTCACTCAGCTCCTCACAGGACATGGCTGTTTCGCCAAGTACCTGTGGGAGGTGGTGGGTGTGGAGTCGGACCCCGTGTGCCGTCACTGCCCAAGTGGCGC
Source organism: Miltochrista miniata (assembly GCA_933228765.1). Taxonomy (NCBI): domain Eukaryota; kingdom Metazoa; phylum Arthropoda; class Insecta; order Lepidoptera; family Erebidae; genus Miltochrista; species Miltochrista miniata. Next base: position 147,020 of record OW121769.1, read on the forward strand.
CGTGGACTCGGCAGAGCACACGCTCGCCGAGTGCGCGGCGTGGGACGGGCCGCGTGTCGCCCTCACGGGCCAAGTTGGAAACGATTTGTCGCTGCCGGCCGTGGTGCGAGCCATGGTCGGCAGCCAGGAGTGTTGGGCCGCTGTCACCTCGTTTGCTTGTGAGGTGATGGCGGCCAAGAGAGAGGAATTGCGGGTGCGGGAGCGTGCAGGTCAAACGCTCCCGCCTCGTCGTCCGGTTCGGGGGCGTCGCATGGGTCAGTTCATGCGCGCTCCCGACTAGTGTTGTCCCGGTGGGTGGTGGTCGGGGGACCTCACCCACCGATGATCGTTTGGCGGAAGGCACCTCCCCGTGTTCCGGAGGTGCCTTAGTGCCCGCCCGCTCGGCCGCTCTCTACCCCCTCTGCTTTCAGAGGGGCGCTCGAGAGTGGTGCGATGCGGGCTTGTTTTCTTCAGCTCCTTAGGGAGCTCCGGGGGCCGACCATCTGGTCCCCCGAGGAGAGCCCCAACCCTACGGGGCATCCCTAGCCGGGTCGATGTAGAATCTGCTCTTCATATCCCTCGGCCCGGCTATAGGGTGAGGAGGAACACCGCGGGGTTTAGTGGGTAGGACGGTCCCTGTTTGGGACCGGTGAGTCCCACACACCGTCCCAGCTACCCCCGTAGCTGGGATGACGGTGCCTAAATGCATTCCCCGCGTCAACAAAAAAAAAAAAAAAAACCTTGAGCGTCGAGGCCTGGGACTCCAACCCCGGGCGGGAGGGAGTTGCGGGTGTCGTTGTCGCGCTGCGACACCCGCAATTCGCTCTCGGAAGGCGCGATCAAATGCGACTGGCAGCGGCTGTCGGACTCCGATAGCAGCTGCCAGTCGATGATGACGGTTTCCTCCCGTCCCTCCCCGACTCCCAGGTTGTGGCAGCGCAAGCGCTGCAACAGTAAAAGCCCTGGGGAGTCGGGCAGCGACGGTGAGGAGTCGGCTGGCCCCAGCACCATCAGGGGCCAGCCCGGTAAAAGAGGGCGTGGGCGCCCTCCAACGACCGGCCAGTATGTCGGCCTGGCTCAGGCTCGAGCTAACTACGCTGCGGCCAAGGAGCGCGAGCTTGAGCTCCAGGCAGAGGAGGAGCTCGCGCGAGACGCTTTCCGGGCCGAAGAGGAGGAGCGTCTAAGGCGGGAGGAGCGGCGACGCTCCTTCCTCCGGAAATCCCCGACGCTGGAGGAGGCGTCGACGTCGGCAGCTGCTCCGGTTCTCAGGTGCGAGCAGCTGTCGAAGGCGGTAGAGGAAGCGGTGAAGGCGATCGATACGATCGCCTACAAATCCTCCCGCCTGAAGGGCCAGAGCGTCCAGGGCCTGCGGAGTGCCGCCGGGTCGATACTGGAGCACATGCGAGAGATGGCCTCCCTCAAGTGCAGTGACGAGGTCATGCGCTTGAAGGGAGAACTCGCGGCCGTGCGTGGCCAGATGGAGGAGATGAGGCGCCAGTTGAGTGCCGCTCCAACACCGTCGGCGGGGCTGTCGCGTGATGAGGTGCTGTACCTCATCGACGCGCGCCGCGCCGGCTTCGAGGATCGGCTGCTCCCGGCGCCTCGGTTGCGTCCTCCGCTTGCGGCGGATGCACGCAACGCTGCCCGCGCGGCCGGTGCTCCGGCACCCGGCGGTGCACCTGTTGCCCTCTCAACGGGCCCTTCCGTCGGCGCTTCGGCGCCCACGCGCTCAAAGCGCAAGGCCGCTGGCGCCTCTGCCGCCGCGCCTCTACCTGCCGTCCCCTCCACATCTGAGGTGGAGGTGACGGAACCTGTTGCGGCCGTTCCGTCGGCCTCTTCCTCTTCTCCCCCAACTCAGGGGAAGAAGGGGAACCGAAAGAAGAGGAGCGCTGCGGCGCGTGAGGTGGAGGCGACGCGCAGAGAGCGCCAGTCGGCATTAACTCAACCGGCCCCGGCTTCCACGTCTCAGTCCCAAACTGAGACGTGGAACAACGTCGTCAAGCGGCCTAAGAATAAGGCGAAATCGGCGCCCGCTAATGCGTCCGCTGGGGCGCCCGCGAAGCCAGGCGCAAGGAGGAGCGCCCCGAATCTCCGCGCACCGCGAACCGCAGCGGTGGTTATTACCCTGCAGCGGGAAGCGGAGGTTCGGGGCGTTACATACGCCGAAAAACTTGCCGAGGCTGAGAGGTCAATCGACCTCAAAAGCCTCGGCATCGACGGCCTGCGCTTCCGCACTGCAGCCACCGGGGGACGTATCCTCGAGGTGGCTGGTGCGGAGAGGAGCGCCAAAGCGGACGCATTGGCCGAAAAATTAAGATCGTCCCTCGGCGACGACGTTCGCGTCGCCAGACCGGAGAAGTGCGCGGAGTTGCGCATCTCCGGTCTTGGCGACGCCGCAACCAAGGAGGTCGTGGCGCGGGTGGTGGCGGAAGTTGGAGGGTGCGCCGCCACCAGCGTCACCGTTGGCGAAATTACCCGCCAGGCAACAAGGGAGGGTACGGCGTGGGTCAAGTGCCCGGTTGCGGCGGCCAAGCTAATTACAGATGGCCGCCCTCTAACAATTGGATGGACCCGCGTTCGTGCGGTCCTTTTGGACCCCAGGCCGCAGCGATGCTTCCGCTGCCTGGATGTGGGGCACGTGGGGGCCAGGTGTGCTGCGGGAGTTGACCGCAGCGCCCTGTGCTTCCGCTGCGGGCAGCCCGGCCACAAGGCGGCCGGCTGCGCCGCGGAACCGCACTGCCCCGTGTGTGCGGCGGCGGGAGAGACCGCTGCGCACCGCCTGGGCGCCAAGGCTTGCCTGGCGGCGTCAAAAAAGCGGCGTCGTCGCCGAGGAGGAGTCGGTGGGAAGCGGGTCGGGCCGGTCGCGGACCCCGCTCCCACCCAAACTGAGGAGGTTATGGACACCACCCAATCTTAAATGTCCACATTCTCGGTCCTGCAGGCCAACGTCAGGCACTGCGCTGCGGCCCAGGATGTTTTGATCCAGTCCGTAGCGCAGTGGCAGACGACCGTGGCTGTAGTCGCCGAACCGTACGCGGTTCGTGCCCGTGATGATTGGGCCAGCGACCGCGACGGTGGAGTGGCTATCGTCTCCCAGCGGGGCGCCTTCGATAAGGTGTCCAAAGGACGAATGTGCGTCCTCGCGCTGCTGGGAGACGCTGCAGTGATCGGGGTGTACTGTCCGCCCAGGAAGACCCGTGCTCAATTTGAGCAGTTACTCGTTGAGCTCGGGGCTCTTGTGGCGGAAGCACACCCCACCCCGCTCATCGTCGTCGGGGATTTCAACGCCCACTCTACGGCGTGGGGATCTCCGGCGACGGACTTGCGGGGGGAGTTGTTGGAGGATTGGGCGGTGTCCATGGATCTGGTGCTGCTGAACCAGGGGACGGTCCCCACGTACGTGGGGGAGACTGGGAACAGGTCCATCGTGGACCTGTCCTTTGCCAGTTCTGGCCTGGCGAACCACGTACGTGGCTGGAGGGTGGTCACGGAGGTGGAGACGATGTCGGACCACCGGTATGTCCGATTTGATATCGTCTCCCCCGCCCTGAGGACCCACGATCGTCCCCTGGCCGGTGAGGGCCCACGGTGGCGCTTAAAAACGCTGAACCGGGAGCTGGCAGAAGAGGCGGCCATCGTCGAGCGATGGGCCGCGTTTGGCGGAAACCCGAGCGTGGACGCGAGGTCGGAGCGGTTATCTGAGGCTCTGACTCGCGTCTGCGATGCGGCGATGCGAAGGGCAGGGTCTGTCCAGCCGCGGCGGCGGGTGTATTGGTGGAACGACAACCTTGAAGGGCTGCGTGCTGCTAGTCACGCAGCCCAACGAAGATACACCCGCTACCGCGGTCGTAGGGCCGGAAACCCTGTCCTCGTGGAGGAGTTGCGCGCCGCATACCGGGACGCCCGAGCGGCCCTTCGCTCGGCGATCAAGGCCGCCAAAGACGAGTCGTGGAAGGTGTGGCTCGAGACTTTAAATGGAGATCCGTGGGGGCGCCCGTATAAGGCCGTGAGCGACAAACTCCGGCCTTATGCGCCCCCGCTCACTAGGTCTCTCGAGCCCACCTTCACTAGTGAAGTTGTCAGCTCCCTCTTCCCTGCGCGGGAAGAGTGGGTCCCGCCGTGTATGGCGGCACCAGATGGAATGCCGGCTGACACGGAGGCGATTCCGCCCGTGTCCGATGCCGAGTTAGGGGCAGCGGTTCTCAAACTCAAGATGAGACACCGCGCCCCCGGTCCGGACGGCATCCCAGGGCGGGTCGTCGCCCTGGTCATGCCGGCGTTCGAAGAAGAGACGCTCTCCCTGATGTCGGAGTGTTTGGCGTCGGGTAGGGTCCCGCGAACGTGGAAGACGGGGAAGCTCGTGCTGCTCAGGAAGCACGGGCGCCCCGTCGAGTCGCCGTCGGCCTACCTAGGATTGGTCCTCGATAGTCGATGGGGTTTCGTCGAGCACTTCCGGCGCCTGGCACCCAAACTGGTGTCATACGCCGGAAGGCTGGCGCGGCTGCTCCCCAATAAAGGGGGGCCGGAAAGTGCATGTCGCCGTCTCTACGACGGTGTAGTGCGCTCCAAGGCGCTCTACGGAGCGCCGATTTGGGCGGATGCTCTCTGCGCCAAAACCATCCCCCTGCTGCGGAGGCCGCAGCGGGTGATTGCGCAGAGGGCGGCGAGAGCGTACTGCACCGTCTCTTACGAGGCGGCGTGTCTTATTGGCGGAAGCCCCCCGTGGGACCTCGAGGCTGGAGTCCTCAAACGTGTGTACGAGGAAAGCGCCCTGGTGCGGAGTAATGGAGGTCGCCCACTCCCGGACGAGATCGATCGCTGGAGACAGTCTGCTCGCGACGATCTCTTCCGGAAGTGGGCCAATAGGTTGGTCGTTCCCTCTGCGAGCGCGCGGCTCGTGGGGGCTGTCCGGCCCGTTCTTCGGCCTTGGGTAGAGAGGACGCACGGTGCGCCGACGTACCACCTCACTCAGCTCCTCACAGGACATGGCTGTTTCGCCAAGTACCTGTGGGAGGTGGTGGGTGTGGAGTCGGACCCCGTGTGCCGTCACTGCCCAAGTGGCGCCGTGGATTCGGCTGAGCACACACTCGCCGAGTGCGCGGCGTGGGACGGGCCGCGTCTTGCCCTCACGGGCCGTGTTGGGTTTGATTTGTCGCTGCCGGCTGTGGTGCGAGCCATGGTCGGCAGCCAAGAAAGTTGGGCCGCCGTCACCTCTTTTGCCAATGAGGTGATGGCGGCAAAGAGAGAGGAATTGCGGGTGCGGGAGCGTGCAGGTCTAACGCTCCCGCCTCGCCGTCCGGTTAGGGGGCGCCGCATGGCAGCTTTCGTGCGCGCCCCCGACTAGTGTTGTTCCGGTGGGTGGTGGTCGGGGGACCTCACCCACCGATGATCGTTTGGCGGAAGGCACCTCCCCGTGTTCCGGAGGTGCCTTATTGCCCGCCCGCTCGGCCGCTCTCTACCCCCTCTGCTTTCAGAGGGGCGCTCGAGAGTGGTGCGATGCGGGCTTGTTTCTTCAGCTCCTTAGGGAGCTCCGGGGGGCAGACCATCTGGCCCCCCGAGGAGAGCCCCAACCCTACGGGGCATCCCTAGCCGGGTCGACGTAGAATCTTCAACTTCATATCCTTCGGCCCGGCTATAGGGTGAGTCGGAACACCGCGGGGTTTAGTGGGTAGGACGGTCCCTTCTTCCGGGACCGGTGAGTCCCACACACCGTCCCAGCTACCCCCGTAGCTGGGATGACGGTGCCTAAATGCATTCCCCGCGTCAACAAAAAAAAAAAAAAAACCTAACCTAACCTAGAGGGGGGTGCTAGGTCGGGAAAGGGGTGCTAGGTCGGGAAACCTCCTCGTGAGCTTGGACCCGTTTCCTATCCCTTCGGGCTATATGCCCGGGGGGAGCGGCAACTGGACCAAGACGGTGCATCCTGGATAGTCGGCTAACAGGCGCAGCGCTGGAGTCTGCTGCCCCTGTAAGTCGATGAACCAATATCCCGACAACCGACCCCGTGGCGAAGGGGGTCGTGGTATGGTGGGCCTGCTAGGCCTGCGGTTGCGGCGTTCACCGCCGTAACAAACGGCGTCCGCTCCCGGCTACGGCCGGTAGAAGCGCTTTGTTCGTCGGTCTTTCCGACCGAAGCCGACCCCATTGCACGAGGGGGTCGTGGTATGGCGGGCCTGCAAGGCCCGCGGTGTTGCGACAGCTCCCGGATACCCGGTGGAAGCGTCGCAACTTTCTTAGCGAGATATGCTCCCGGCTGCGGTCGGTTGGAGCAAGTTGCTGTATGTCAGTGGCCGCATGTGCGGGTGTTCTGCCTGTGCGGCTGTTTCCGCCTGTACGGCAGCCTGTCTGTGCGGCAGTTAAGCCCCTCGGCACACAGCAGCTTGGGCGGCTGCTTGAGTGTGGGCTTCTGCTCGCCTGTACGGCTGGTCCGTCTGTGCGGCCGTTCCGCCTGTGCAGCCCGTTCGCCTGTGCGGCCGCTCCATACAGCAGTAGTAGGGGTGTGCCATCCTTTAACATCTTGGCAAGCTGACCCCATTGCACGAGGGGGTCGAAGTTCGGTGGGCCTGCTAGGCCCATGGTGTTACCGCGCATCTGCGGCGGTTCTGGCCGTCATTTGACGGAGTTGACCCCATTGCACGAGGGGGTCGTAGTATGGCGGGCCTTCAAGGCCTGCGGTGTACACGCGAGGTGTGCTCCCGGCTGCGGCCGGTTTGAGCAAGGTGCTGTGCGGCAGTGGCCGCATATGCGGCTGTTCCGCCTGTGCGGCTGTTTCCGCCTGTACGGCAGCCTGTCTGTGCGGCAGTTAAGCCCCTCGGCACACAGCAGCTTGGGCGGCTGCTTGAGTGTGGGCTTCTGCTCCGCCTGTACGGCTGGTCCGTCTGTGCGGCTGTTCCGACTGTGCGGCCCTTCCGCCTGTGCGGCCGCTCTGCACAGCATCAGTAGGGGCCTGTCACTGCCGATCGTGGTGCAAGCCATGGTCGGCAGTCAGGCGTGCCGATTCGCCATCGAATCGGCGGGAGGCACACTGCGCAGGGGAGCGGGAGTAACGGAACTCCCGCTTCGCGGTGCAGTTCGGGGGCGCCGCGGTAAGGAGTCACTGCGCGCCCCCCTGAATACTTGTTGGCCGTGGGCATAAGGTCGGGGGACCCCGCCCATTGACGGCCACATGGCGGAAGGCACCTCCCCGTGTTCCGGAGGTGCCCTTAGTGCCCGCCCGCTCGGCCGCTCTCTACCCCCTCTGCTTGCAGAAGGGCGCTCGAGAGTGGTGCGATGCGGGCTTGTTTTCTTCAGCTCCTTAGGGAGCTCTGGGGGGCCGACCATCTGGTCCCCCGAGGAGAGCCCCAACTCTATGGGGCATCCCTAGCTGGGTCGACGTAGAATCTAATTTTCATATCCCTCGGCCCGGCTATAGGGTGAGTCGGAACACCGCGGGGTTTAGTGGGTAGGACGGTCCCTGTTTTCGGGACCGGTGAGTCCCACACACCGTCCCAGCTACCCCCGTAGCTGGGATGACGGTGCCTAAATGCATTCCCCGCGTCAACAAAAAAAAAAAAAACCTAACCTAGAGGAGGCGGTGAAGGCGATCGATACGATCGCCTACAAATCCTCCCGCCTGAAGGGCCGGAGCGTCCAGGGCCTGCGGAGTGCCGCCGGGTCAATACTGGAGCACATGAGGGAGATGGCCTCCCTCAAATGCAACGACGAAATAATGCGTCTTAAGGGAGAGCTCGTGGCCGTGCGGGCCCAGATGGAGGAAATGAGGCGCCAGATGAGCGCCGCTCCAACACCGTCGGCGGGGCTGTCGCGGGATGAGGTGTTGTACCTCATCGACGAGCGCCGCGCCGGCTTCGAGGATCGGCTGCTCCCGGCGCCTCGGTTGCGTCCTCCCCTCGCGGCGGACGCGCGCAATGATGCCCGTATGGCCAATGCTCCAGCACCCGGCGGTGCACCTGTCGCCCCCTCAAAGGGCCCTTCCGTCGGCGCTTCGGCGCCCACGCGCTCAAAGCGCAAGGCCGCTGGCGCCTCTGCCGCCGCGCCTCTACCTGCCGTCGCCTCCACATCTGTGGTGGAGGTGACGGATTCTGTCGCGGCCGTTCCGTCGGCCTCTTCTTCTTCTCTCCCAACCCAGGGGGAGAAGAGGAACAGGAAGAAGAAGAAGAGCGCTGCGGCGCGTGAGGTGGAGGCGACGCGCCGGGAGCGCCAGCCGGCCTCAACCGAAATACCGGCCTCCACGTCTCAGTCCCGCACTGAGACGTGGAATGAAGTTGCTAAGCGGCCCAAGAAGAAAGCGGCATCGAAGCCCGCCAATGCGCCCGCTAAGGCGCCCTCAAAATCTGGCGGTAAGGGGAGCGCCCCGAACCTCCGCTCACCGCGAACTGCAGCAGTAGTCATCACGCTGCAGCGAGGAGCGGAGGAGCGGGGTGTTACCTATGCGAAGAAGCTTGCCGAGGCTGAGAGGTCAATCGACCTCAAAAGCCTCGGCATCGAGGGTTTGCGTTTCCGCACCGCGGTCACCGGGGGTCGCATCCTCGAGGTGGCGGGTGCGGATAGGGGCGCCAAGGCGGACGCATTGGCGGCCAAGTTAAGGGAATCCCTCGGCGACGACGTTCGCGTCGCCAGACCGGAGAAGTGCGCGGAGTTGCGCATCTCCGGTCTTGGCGACGCCGCAACCAAGGAGGTCGTGGCGCGGGTGGTGGCGGAAGTTGGAGGGTGCGCCGCCACCAGCGTCACCGTTGGCGAAATTACCCGCCAGGCAACAAGGGAGGGCACGGCGTGGGTCAAGTGCCCGGTCGCAGCGGCCAAATTAATCACAGATGGCCGCGCCCTCGTCATTGGCTGGACCCGCGTCCGTGCGGTCCTTCTGGACTCCAGGCCGCAGCGGTGCTTCCGCTGCCTGGATGTGGGGCATGTGGGGGCCAGGTGTGCTGCGGGAGTTGACCGCAGCGCCCTGTGCTTCCGCTGCGGGCAGCCCGGCCACAAAGCGGCCGGCTGCAACGCGGATCCGCATTGCCCCGTGTGTGCTGCGGCGGGAGAGGCCGCTGCGCACCGCCTGGGTGCCAAGGCTTGCCTGGCGGCGTCAAAAAAGCGGCGTCGTCGTCGAGGAGGTGTCGGTGGGAAGCGGGTCGGGCCGGTCATGGACCCCGCTCCCACCCAAACTGAGGAGGTTATGGACACCGCTCAATCCTAGATGTCCACATTCTCGGTCCTGCAGGCCAACGTCAGGCACTGCGCTGCGGCCCAGGATGTTTTGATCCAGTCCGTAGCGCAGTGGCAGACGACCGTGGCTGTAGTCGCCGAACCGTACGCGGTTCGAGCCCGTGATGATTGGGCCAGCGACCGCGACGGTGAAGTGGCTATCGTCTCCCAGCGGGGCGCCTTTGATAGGGTGTCCCAAGGACGAATGTGCGTCCTCGCGCTGCTGGGAGACGCTGCAGTGATCGGGGTGTACTGTCCGCCCAGGAAGACCCGTGCTCAATTTGAGCAGTTACTCGTTAAGCTCGGGGCTCTTGTGGCGGAAGCACACCCCACCCCGCTCATCGTCGTCGGGGACTTCAACGCCCACTCTACGGCGTGGGGATCTCCGGCGACGGACTTGCGGGGGGAGTTGTTGGAGGATTGGGCGGTGTCCATGGATCTGGTGTTGCTGAACCAGGGGGCGGTCCACACGTACGTGGGGGACAATGGCAACAGGTCCATTGTTGACCTGTCCTTCGCCAGTTCTGACCTGGCGAACCACGTACGTGGGTGGAGGGTGGTCACGGAGGTGGAGACGATGTCGGACCACCGGTACGTACGGTTCGACATCGTCTCCCCCGCCCTGAGGACCCAGGATCGTCCCCTGGCCGGTGAGGGCCCACGGTGGCGGTTAAACACGCTGAACCGGGAGCTGGCAGAAGAGGCGGCCATCGTCGAGCGATGGGCCGCTTTCGGTGGGAGTCCGGACGTAGACGCGAGGTCGGAGCGGTTATCTGAGGCTCTGACTCGCGTCTGCGATGCGGCGATGCGGAGGGCAGGGTCTGTCTACCCGCGGCGGCGGGTGTATTGGTGGAATGACAACCTTGAGGGGCTGCGTGCCGCTAGTCACGCAGCCCAACGGAGGTACACCCGCTACCGCGGTCGTAGGGCCAGGAACCCTGTCCTCGAAGAAGAGTTGCGCGCCGCATACCGGGACGCCCGAGCGGCTCTTCGCTCGGCAATCAAGGCCGCGAAGGACGAGTCATGGAAGGTGTGGCTCGAGACTTTGAACGGAGATCCGTGGGGGCGCCCGTATAAGGCCGTGAGCGACAAACTCCGGCCTTATGCGCCCCCGCTCACCAGGTCTCTCGAGCCCACCTTCGTGAATGATGTTGTCAGCTCCCTCTTCCCTGCGCGGGAAGAGTGGGTCCCGCCGAGTATGGCAGCACCAGATGGAACGCCGGCTGACACGGAGGCGATCCCGCCCGTGTCCGATGCCGAGTTGGGGGCGGCTGTTCTCAAACTCAAGTTGAGACACCGCGCCCCCGGTCCGGACGGCATCCCAGGGCGGGTCGTCGCCCTGGTCATGCCGGCGTTCGAAGAGGAGACGCTCTCCCTGATGTCGGAGTGTTTGGCGTCGGGTAGGGTCCCGCGAACGTGGAAGACGGGGAAGCTCGTGCTGCTCAAAAAGCACGGGCGCCCCGTCGAGTCGCCGTCGGCCTACCGCCCCATTGTTCTGCTCGGCGAGATGAGCAAGCTTTTCGAGCGGGTGCTCGCTGCTCGTCTCGTCGGGCACCTTGAGGGGGCGGGGCCCAACCTCGACGGCGGCCAGTACGGGTTCCGTCGCGGGCGGTCTACCCTGGACGCCATCTCCCGACTCAGGGACAGCGTCCAAGAGGCGGTCGGTCGGGGGGAGGTGTTGTTGGCGGTGTCGCTGGACATCGCGAACGCCTTCAACACCATCCCCTGGCAGACCATCGCCGAGGCGCTGAGGTACCACAAGGTCCCGTGGTACCTCAGGCGCGTCCTTGCGGACTACTTCGTGGACCGGGCCATCATCTACCCGGCCCGGTCGGGAATAGTCCGCAAGGAGATGTCGTGCGGTGTTCCACAGGGGTCGGTGCTTGGTCCGCTCCTGTGGAACATCGGCTACGACTGGGTCCTGCGCGGTGCCACGCTCAGGGGCGTCGGTATTTTGTGTTACGCCGACGACACCCTCGTCACCGCGCGGGGCCCAGAATTCAGGGACGCGAAGGTTCTGGCCACCGCGGGCGTTGCCCAGGTGGTCAGCCGCATCAGGGCGCTGGGACTCCAGGTGGCTCTCGATAAGTCCGAGGCCGTGTTTTTCCACGGGCCTCGTCGGGGGCCACCTCGAGATTCCGCCATTGTGGTGAGCGGCACCCCCATCGCTATCGGGGAGACCATGAAGTACCTAGGACTGGTCCTCGATAGTCGATGGGGTTTCGTCGAGCACTTCCGGCGCCTGGCACCCAAACTGGTGTCATACGCCGGAAGGCTGGCGCGGCTGCTCCCCAATAAAGGGGGGCCGGAAAGTGCCGTCTCTACGACGGTGTAGTGCGCTCCAAGGCGCTCTACGGAGCGCCTATTTGGTCGGACGCTCTCTGCGCCAAAACCATCCCCCTGCTGCGGAGGCCGCAGCGGGTGATTGCGCAGAGGGCGGCGCGAGCGTACTGCACCGTCTCTTACGAGGCGGCGTGTTTGATTGGCGGGAGCCCCCCTTGGGATCTCGAGGCTGGAGTCCTCAAGCGCGTGTACGAGGAGAGCGCCCTGGTGCGGATGAATGGAGGTCGCCCACTTCCGGACGAGATCGATCGCTGGAGACAGTCTGCTCGCGACGATCTCTTCCGGAAGTGGGCCAATAGGTTGGAGTGTCCCTCCGCGAGCGTGCGGCTCGTGGGGGCTGTCCGGCCCGTTCTTCGGCCTTGGGTAGAGAGGGCGCACGGTGCGCCGACGTACCACCTCACTCAGCTCCTCACAGGACATGGCTGTTTCGCCAAGTACCTGTGGGAGGTGGTGGGTGTGGAGTCGGACCCCGTGTGCCGTCACTGCCCAAGTGGCGCCGTGGACTCGGCTGAGCACACACTCGCCGAGTGCGCGGCGTGGGACGGGCCGCGTGTCGCCCTCACGGGCCAGATCGGAAATAATTTGTCGCTGCCGGCCGTGGTGCGAGCCATGGTCGGCAGCCAGGAGTGTTGGGCCGCCGTCACCTCGTTTGCTTGTGAGGTGATGGCGGCCAAGAGAGAGGAGCTGCGGGTGCGGGAGCGTGCAGGCCAAACGCTCCCGCCTCGCCGTCCGGTTCGGGGGCGCCGCATGGCAGCGTTCGTGCGCGCCCCCGACTAGTGTTGTACCGGTGGGTGATGGTCGGGGGACCTCACCCACCGATGATCGTTTGGCGGAAGGCACCTCCCCGTGTTCCGGAGGTGCCTTAGTGCCCGCCCGCTCGGCCGCTCTCTGCCCCCTCTGCTTCCAGAGGGACGTACGAGGGCGGTGCGATGCGGGCTTGCTTTTCTTCAGCTCCTTAGGGAGCTCCGGGGGGCCGAGCATCTGGCTCCCCGAGGAGAGCCCCAACCCTACGGGGCATCCCTAGCCGGGTCGATGTAGAATCTGCTCTTCATATCCCTCGGCCCGGCTATAGGGTGAGTCGGAACACCGCGGGGTTTAGTGGGTAGGACGGTCCCTGTTTTCGGGACCGGTGAGTCCCACACACCGTCCCAGCTACCCCCGTAGCTGGGATGACGGTGCCTAAATGCATTCCCCGCGTCAACAAAAAAAAAAAAAACCTAACCTAACCTAACCTGGGGCGGGGCGGGGCCCCAAGTGTTATTCGAATACGTCCACGTCGTCCGCCCTGGACCCCAACTTGACCACCGTAACGGAGTGGCAAGTTGGGTGACCGAACTTCGATAACTGAACTTGTGGCCATAATTGTGATCGAATTTGCGATATGAATGCGAAAAAGGAAAGTGATACGGGAAGTGACACGAAAGTGTCGAGGCCCGGGACTCCAACCCCGGGCGGGAGGGAATTGCGGGTGTCGTTGTCGCGCTGCGACACCCGCAATTCGCTCTCGGAAAGCGCGATCAAATGCGACTGGCAGCGGCTGTCGGACTCCGATAGCAGCTGCCAGTCGATGATGACGGTTTCTTCCCGTCCCTCCCCGACTCCCAGGTTGTGGCAGCGCAAGCGCTGCAACAGTAAAAGCCCTGGGGAGTCGGGCAGCGACGGTGAGGAGTCGGCTGGCCCCAGCACCATCAGGGGCCAGCCCGGTAAAAGAGGGCGTGGGCGCCCTCCAACGACCGGCCAGTATGTTGGCCTGGCCCAAGCCAGGGCCAACTATATTGCGGCCCAGGAGCGCGAGCTCGAGCTCCAAGCGGAGGAAGAGCTCGCGCAGGCCGCACACGAAGAGTCGGAGGAGCGTCGGCGGCGGGAGGAGAGGCGACTCTCCTTCCTCCGCAAATCCCCGACAATGGAGGAGGAGGCGTCGACGTCGGCAGCTGCTCCGGTATTGCGGTGCGAGCAGCTGTCGAAGGCGGTAGAGGAGGCGGTGAAGGCGATCGATATGATCGCCTACAAATCCTCCCGCCTGAAGGGCCAGAGCGTCCAGGGCCTGCGGAGTGCCGCCGGATCAATACTGGAGCATATGAGGGAGATGGCCTCCCTCAAGTGCAGTGATGAGATAATGCGCCTAAAGGGAGAGCTCGTGGCCGTGCGGGCCCAGATGGAGGAAATGAGGCGCCAGTTGAGCGCCGCTCCAACACCGTCGGCGGGGCTGTCGCGTGATGAGGTGCTGTACCTCATCGACGCGCGCCGCGCCGGCTTCGAGGATCGGCTGCTCCCGGCGCCTCGGTTGCGTCCTCCCCTCGCGGCGGACGCGCGCAATGCTGCCCGCATGGCTAGTGCTCCAGCACCCGGCGGTGCACCTGTCGCCCCCTCACAGGGCCCTTCCGTCGGCGCTCACACGGGGCGCCGACGGAACGGGAACACGTCCATCGTGGACGTGTCCTTCGCCAGTTCTGGCCTGGCGAACCACGTACGTGGCGAGGTGACGGAAACTGTCGTGGCCGTTCCGCCGGCCTCTTCTTCTTCTCTCCCAGCTCAGGGGGAGAAGAAGAACAGGAGGAAGAAGAAGAGCGCTGCGGCGCGTGAGGTGGAGGCGACGCGCCGAGAGCGTCAGCCGGCCTTATCACAGGTATCGGCCCCCACGTCTCAGTCCCAAACTGAGGCGTGGACCAACATTGTTCGGCGGCCGAAGAAGACGGCATCGACGCACGCCAATGCGCCCGCTAAGGCGCCCGTTAACTCTCGCGTTAAAAGGAGCGCCCCGAATCTCCGCGCACCGCGTACTGCAGCAGTGGTGATAACGCTGCAGCGGGAAGCGGAGGTTCGGGGCGTGACCTACGCCGAAAAACTTGCCGAGGCTGAGAGGTCGATCGACCTCAAAAGCCTCGGCATCGACGGCCTGCGCTTCCGCACTGCAGCCACCGGGGGACGTATCCTCGAGGTGGCTGGTGCGGAGAGGAGCGCCAAAGCGGACGCATTGGCCGAAAAATTAAGATCGTCCCTCGGCGACGACGTTCGCGTCGCCAGACCGGAGAAGTGCGCGGAGTTGCGCATCTCCGGTCTTGGCGACGCCGCAACCAAGGAGGTCGTGGCGCGGGTGGTGGCGGAAGTTGGAGGGTGCGCCGCCACCAGCGTCACCGTTGGCGAAATTACCCGCCGGGCAACAAGGGAGGGCACGGCGTGGGTCAAGTGCCCGGTTGCGGCGGCCAAGCTAATCACAGATGGCCGCCCTCTAACAATTGGATGGACCCGCGTTCGTGCGGTCCTTTTGGACCCCAGGCCGCAGCGATGCTTCCGCTGCCTGGATGTGGGGCACGTGGGGGCCAGGTGTGCTGCGGGAGTTGACCGCAGCGCCCTGTGCTTCCGCTGCGGGCAGCCCGGCCACAAGGCGGCCGGCTGCGCCGCGGAACCGCACTGCCCCGTGTGTGCGGCGGCGGGAGAGACCGCTGCGCACCGCCTGGGCGCCAAGGCTTGCCTGGCGGCGTCAAAAAAGCGGCGTCGTCGCCGAGGAGGAGTCGGTGGGAAGCGGGTCGGGCCGGTCGCGGACCCCGCTCCCACCCAAACTGAGGAGGTTATGGACACCACCCAATCTTAAATGTCCACATTCTCGGTCCTGCAGGCCAACGTCAGGCACTGCGCTGCGGCCCAGGATGTTTTGATCCAGTCCGTAGCGCAGTGGCAGACGACCGTGGCTGTAGTCGCCGAACCGTACGCGGTTCGTGCCCGTGATGATTGGGCCAGCGACCGCGACGGTGGAGTGGCTATCGTCTCCCAGCGGGGCGCCTTCGATAAGGTGTCCAAAGGACGAATGTGCGTCCTCGCGCTGCTGGGAGACGCTGCAGTGATCGGGGTGTACTGTCCGCCCAGGAAGACCCGTGCTCAATTTGAGCAGTTACTCGTTGAGCTCGGGGCTCTTGTGGCGGAAGCACACCCCACCCCGCTCATCGTCGTCGGGGATTTCAACGCCCATTCTACGGCGTGGGGATCTCCGGCGACGGACTTGCGGGGGGAGTTGTTGGAGGATTGGGCGGTGTCCATGGATCTGGTGCTGCTGAACCAGGGGACGGTCCCCACGTACGTGGGGGAGACTGGGAACAGGTCCATCGTGGACCTGTCCTTTGCCAGTTCTGGCCTGGCGAACCACGTGCGTGGCTGGAGGGTGGTCACGGAGGTGGAGACGATGTCGGACCACCGGTATGTCCGATTTGATATCGTCTCCCCCGCCCTGAGGACCCACGATCGTCCCCTGGCCGGTGAGGGCCCACGGTGGCGCTTAAAAACGCTGAACCGGGAGCTGGCAGAAGAGGCGGCCATCGTCGAGCGATGGGCCGCGTTTGGCGGAAACCCGAGCGTGGACGCGAGGTCGGAGCGGTTATCTGAGGCTCTGACTCGCGTCTGCGATGCGGCGATGCGAAGGGCAGGGTCTGTCAAGCCGCGGCGGCGGGTGTATTGGTGGAACGACAACCTTGAAGGGCTGCGTGCTGCTAGTCACGCAGCCCAACGAAGATACACCCGCTACCGCGGTCGTAGGGCCGGAAACCCTGTCCTCGTGGAGGAGTTGCGCGCCGCATACCGGGACGCCCGAGCGGCCCTTCGCTCGGCGATCAAGGCCGCCAAAGACGAGTCGTGGAAGGTGTGGCTCGAGACTTTAAATGGAGATCCGTGGGGGCGCCCGTATAAGGTCGTGAGCGACAAACTCCGGCCTTATGCGCCCCCGCTCACTAGGTCTCTCGAGCCCACCTTCACTAGTGAAGTTGTCAGCTCCCTCTTCCCTGCGCGGGAAGAGTGGGTCCCGCCGTGTATGGCGGCACCAGATGGAACGCCGGCTGACACGGAGGCGATCCCGCCTGTGTCCGATGCCGAGTTAGGGGCAGCGGTTCTCAAACTCAGGATGAGACACCGCGCCCCCGGTCCGGACGGCATCCCAGGGCGGGTCGTCGCCCTGGTCATGCCGGCGTTCGAAGAAGAGACGCTCTCCCTGATGTCGGAGTGTTTGGCGTCGGGTAGAGTCCCGCGAACGTGGAAGACGGGGAAGCTCGTGCTGCTTAAGAAGCACGGGCGCCCCGTCGAGTCGCCGTCGGCCTACCGCCCCATTGTTCTGCTCGGCGAGATGAGCAAGCTTTTCGAGCGGGTGCTCGCTGCTCGTCTCGTCGGGCACCTTGAGGGGGCGGGGCCCAACCTCGACGGCGGCCAGTACGGGTTTCGTCGCGGGCGGTCTACCCTGGACGCCATCTCCCGACTCAGGGACAGCGTCCAAGAGGCGGTCGGTCGGGGGGAGGTGTTGTTGGCGGTGTCGCTGGACATCGCGAACGCCTTCAACACCATCCCCTGGCAGACCATCGCCGAGGCGCTGAGGTACCACAACGTCCCGTGGTACCTCAGGCGCGTCCTTGCGGACTATTTCGTGGACCGGGCCATCATCTACCCGGCCCGGTCGGGAATAGTCCGCAAGGAGATGTCGTGCGGTGTTCCACAGGGGTCGGTTCTGGGTCCGCTCCTGTGGAACATCGGCTATGACTGGGTCCTGCGCGGTGCAACTCTTACGGGGGTCGGCGTTATCTGCTACGCCGACGACACCCTCGTCACCGCGCGGGGCCCAGAATTCAGGGACGCGAAGGTTCTGGCCACCGCGGGCGTTGCCCAGGTGGTCAGCCGCATCAGGGCGCTGGGACTCCAGGTGGCTCTCGATAAGTCCGAGGCCGTGTTTTTCCACGGGCCTCGTCGGGGGCCACCTCGAGATTCCGCCATTGTGGTGAGCGGCACCCCCATCGCTATCGGGGAGACCATGAAGTACCTAGGATTGGTCCTCGATAGTCGATGGGGTTTCGTCGAGCACTTCCGGCGTCTGGCACCCAAACTGGTGTCATACGCCGGAAGGCTGGCGCGGCTGCTCCCCAATAAAGGGGGGCCGGAAAGTGCATGTCGCCGTCTCTACGACGGTGTAGTGCGCTCCAAGGCGCTCTACGGAGCGCCTATTTGGTCGGACGCTCTCTGCGCCAAAACCATCCCCCTGCTGCGGAGGCCGCAGCGGGTGATTGCGCAGAGGGCGGCGCGAGCGTACTGCACCGTCTCTTACGAGGCGGCGTGTCTAATTGGCGGAAGCCCCCGTGGGATCTCGAGGCTGGAGTCCTCAAGCGCGTGTACGAAGAAAGCGCCCTGGTGCGGATTAATGGAGGTCGCCCACTTCCGGACGAGATCGATCGCTGGAGACAGTCTGCTCGCGACGATCTCTTCCGGAAGTGGGCCAATAGGTTGGAGTGTCCCTCCGCGAGCGTGCGGCTCGTGGGGGCTGTCCGGCCCGTTCTTCGGCCTTGGGTAGAGAGGGCGCACGGTGCGCCGACGTACCACCTCACTCAGCTCCTCACAGGACATGGCTGTTTCGCCAAGTACCTGTGGGAGGTGGTGGGTGTGGAGTCGGACCCCGTGTGCCGTCACTGCCCAAGTGGCGCCGTGGACTCGGCAGAGCACACACTCGCCGAGTGCGCGGCGTGGGACGGGCCGCGAGTCGCCCTCACGGGCCAAATTGGTTTTGATCTGTCGCTGCCGGCTGTGGTGCGAGCCATGGTCGGCAGCCAGGAGTGCTGGGCCGCCGTCACCTCTTTTGCCAATGAGGTGATGGCGGTAAAGAGAGAGGAATTGCGGGTGCGGGAGCGTGCAGGTCTAACGCTCCCGCCTCGCCGTCCGGTTCGGGGGCGCCGCATGGCAGCTTTCGTGCGCGCCCCCGACTAGTGTTGTTCCGGTGGGTGGTGGTCGGGGGACCTCACCCACCGATGATCGTTTGGCGGAAGGCACCTCCCCGTGTTCCGGAGGTGCCTTAGTGCCCGCCCGCTCGGCCGCTCTCTACCCCCTCTGCTTTCAGATGGACGTTCGAGGGCGGTGCGATGCGGGCTTGTATTTCGTCAGCTCCTTAGGGAGCTCCGGGGGGCCGACCATCTGGTCCCCCCGAGGAGAGCCCCAACTCTACGGGGCATCCCTAGCCGGGTCGATGTAGAATCTACTTTTCATATCCCTCGGCCCGGCTATAGGGTGAGTCGGAACACCGCGGGGTTTAGTGGGTAGGACGGTCCCTTCTTCCGGGACCGGTGAGTCCCACACACCGTCCCAGCTACCCCCGTAGCTGGGATGACGGTGCCTAAATGCATTCCCCGCGTCAACAAAAAAAAAAAAAAAAACCTAACCTAACCTAACCTAACCTAACCTAACCTAACCTACCAGACGGAACGCCGGCTGACACGGAGGCGATCCCGCCCGTGTCCGATGCCGAGTTGGGGGCGGCGGTTCTCAAGCTCAAGTTGAGACACTGCGCCCCCGGTCCGGACGGCATCCCAGGGCGGGTCGTCGCCCTGGTCATGCCGGCGTTCGAAGAAGAGACGCTCTCCCTGATGTCGGAGTGTTTGGCGTCGGGTAGGGTCCCGCGAACGTGGAAGACGGGGAAGCTCGTGCTGATCAAGAAGCACGGGCGCCCCGTCGAGTCGCCGTCGGCCTACCGCCCTATTGTTCTGCTCGGCGAGATGAGCAAGCTTTTCGAGCGGGTGCTCGCTGCTCGTCTCGTCGGGCACCTTGAGGGGGCGGGGCCCAACCTCGACGGCGGCCAGTACGGGTTCCGTCGCGGGCGGTCTACCCTAGACGCCATCTCCCGACTCAGGGACAGCGTCGAAGAGGCGGTCGGTCGGGGGGAGGTGTTGTTGGCGGTGTCGCTGGACATCGCGAACGCCTTCAACACCATCCCCTGGCAGACCATCGCCGAGGCGCTGAGGTACCACAAGGTCCCGTGGTACCTCAGGCGCGTCCTTGCGGACTATTTCGTGGACCGGGCCATTATCTACCCGGCCCGGTCGGAAATAGTCCGCAGGGAGATGTCGTGCGGTGTTCCACAGGGGTCGGTGCTTGGTCCGCTCCTGTGGAACATCGGCTATGACTGGGTCCTGCGCGGTGCAACTCTAACGGGGGTCGGCATTATATGCTACGCCGACGACACCCTCGTCACCGCGCGGGGCCCAGAATTCAGGGACGCGAAGGTTCTGGCCACCGCGGGCGTTGCCCAGGTGGTCAGCCGCATCAGGGCGCTGGGACTCCAGGTGGCTCTCGAAAAGTCCGAGGCCGTGTTTTTCCACGGGCCTCGGCGGGGGCCACCTCGAGATTCCTTCATTGTGGTGAGCGGCACCCCCATCGCTATCGGGGAGACCATGAAGTACCTAGGATTGGTCCTCGATAGTCGATGGGGTTTCGTCGAGCACTTCCGGCGCCTGGCACCCAAACTGGTGTCATACGCCGGAAGGCTGGCGCGGCTGCTCCCCAATAAAGGGGGGCCGGAAAGTGCATGTCGCCGTCTCTATGACGGTGTAGTGCGCTCCAAGGCGCTCTACGGAGCGCCCATTTGGGCGGATGCTCTCTGCGCCAAAACCATCCCCCTGCTGCGGAGACCGCAGCGGGTGATTGCGCAGAGGGCTGCGAGAGCGTACTGCACCGTCTCTTACGAGGCGGCGTGTCTAATTGGCGGAAGCCCCCCGTGGGATCTCGAGGCTGGAGTCCTCACTCGCGTGTATAACGAAAGCGCCCTGGTGCGGATTAATGGAGGTCGCCCACTCCCGGACGAGATCGATCGCTGGAGACAGTCTGCTCGCGACGATCTCTTCCGGAAGTGGGCCAATAGGTTGGTCGTTCCCTCTGCGAGCGCGCGGCTCGTGGGGGCTGTCCGGCCCGTTCTTCGGCCTTGGGTGGAGAGGGCGCACGGTGCGCCGACGTACCACCTCACTCAGCTCCTCACAGGACATGGCTGTTTCGCCAAGTACCTGTGGGAGGTGGTGGGTGTGGAGTCGGACCCCGTGTGCCGTCACTGCCCAAGTGGCGCCGTGGACTCGGCTGAGCACACACTCGCCGAGTGCGCGGCGTGGGACGGGCCGTGTTGGAAACGATTTGTCGCTGCCGGCCGTGGTGAGAGCCATGGTCGGCAGCCAGGAGTGTTGGGCCGCCGTCACCTCGTTTGCTTGTGAGGTGATGGCGGCCAAGAGAGAAGAGTTGCGGGTGCGGGAGCGTGCAGGTCAAACGCTCCCGCCTCGTCGTCCGGTTCGGGGGCGTCGCATGGCTCAATTCATGCGCGCTCCCGACTAGTGTTGTCCCGGTGGGTGGTGGTCGGGGGACCTCACCCACCGATGATCGTTTGGCGGAAGGCACCTCCCCGTGTTCCGGAGGTGCCTTAGTGCCCGCCCGCTCGGCCGCTCTCTGCCCCCTCTGCTTTCAGAGGGACGTACGAGGGCGGTGCGATGCGGGCTTGTTTTCTTCAGCTCCTTAGGGAGCTCCGGGGGGCCGACCATCTGGTCCCCCGAGGAGAGCCCCAACCCTACGGGGCATCCCTAGCCGGGTCGACGTAGAATCTTTAATTTCATATCCTTCGGCCCGGCTATAGGGTGAGTCGGAACACCGCGGGGTTTAGTGGGTAGGACGGTCCCTTCTTCCGGGACCGGTGAGTCCCACACACCGTCCCAGCTACCCCCGTAGCTGGGATGACGGTGCCTAAACGCATTCCCCGCGTCAACAAAAAAAAAAAAAAAAAAAAAAAAAAAAACCTAACCTAACCTGGGGGCCCCAAGTGTCGATTGCATACGTCCACGTCGTCCGCCCTGGACCCCAACTTGACCACCGTAACGGAGTGGCAAGTTGGGTGACCGAACTGCAGCGACTATACTTGTGGCCATAAGAGAATTTTAATCGATACGAGCATGGATGCGAAAGTGAAATCTGACGATGGGAGTGACGCGAAAGCGTCGAGGCCCGGGACTCCAACCCCGGGCGGGAGGGAATTGCGGGTGTCGTTGTCGCGCTGCGACACCCGCAATTCGCTCTCGGAAAGCGCGATCAAATGCGACTGGCAGCGGCTGTCGGACTCCGATAGCAGCTGCCAGTCGATGATAACGGTTTCCTCCCGTCCCTCCCCGACCCCCAGGTTGTGGCAGCGCAAGCGCTGCAACAGTAAAAGCCCAGGGGAGTCGGGGAGCGACGGTGAGGAGTCGGCTGGCCCCAGCACCATCAGGGGCCAGCCCGTTAAAAGAGGGCGTGGGCGCCCTCCAACGACGGGCCAGTATGTTGGCCTGGCCAAAGCCAATGCCAACTATATCGCGGCCCAGGAGCGCGAGCTCGAGCTCCAAGCGGAGGAAGAGCTCGCGCAGGCCGCACACGAAGCGTCGGAGGAGCGTCGGCGGCGGGAGGAGAGGCGACTCTCCTTCCTCCGCAAATCCCCGACGATGGAGAAGGAGGCGTCGACGTCGGCAGTTGCTCCGGTATTGCGGTGCGAGCAGCTGTCGAAGGCGGTAGAGGAGGCGGTGAAGGCGATCGATACGATCGCCTACAAATCCTCCCGCCTGAAGGGCCAGAGCGTCCAGGGCCTGCGGAGTGCCGCCGGGTCGATACTGGAGCACATGCGAGAGATGGCCTCCCTCAAGTGTAGCGAAGAGGTCATGCGCCTGAAGGGAGAGCTCGTGGCCGTGCGGGCCCAGATGGAGGAAATGAGGCGCCAGTTGAGCGCCGCTCCAACACCGTCGGCGGGGCTGTCGCGTGATGAGGTGCTGTTCCTCATCGACGCGCGCCGCGCCGGCTTTGAGGATCGGCTGCTCCCGGCGCCTCGGTTGCGTCCTCCCCTAGCGGCGGACGCACGCAACGCTGCCCGCATGGCCGGTGTTCCAGCACCTGGCGGTGCACCTGTCGCCCAGTCAACGGGCCCTTCCGTCGGCGCTTCGGCGCCCACGCGCTCAAAGCGCAAGGCCGCTGGCGCCTCTGCCGCCGCGCCTCTACCTGCCGTCCCCTCCACATCTGAGGTGGAGGTGACGGAAACTGTCGTGGCCGTTCCGTCGGCCTCTTCTTCTTCTCTCCCAGCTCAGGGAGAGAAGAAGAACAGGAAGAAGAAGAAGAGCGCTGCGGCGCGTGAGGTGGAGGCGACGCGCCGAGAGCGTCAGTCGGCCTTAAATCAACCGGCCCCGGCTTCCACGTCTCAGTCCCAAACTGAGACGTGGAACAATGTCGTTAAGCGGCCGAAGAAACCCGCTAATGCGTCCGCTGGGGCGCCCGCGAAGCCAGGCGCAAGGAGGAGCGCCCCGAATCTCCGCGCACCGCGAACCGCAGCGGTGGTTATTACGCTGCAGCGGGAAGCGGAGGTTCGGGGCGTTACATACGCCGAAAAACTTGCCGAGGCTGAGAGGTCAATCGACCTCAAAAGCCTCGGCATCGACGGCCTGCGCTTCCGCACTGCAGCCACCGGGGGACGTATCCTCGAGGTGGCTGGTGCGGAGAGGAGCGCCAAAGCGGACGCATTGGCCGAAAAATTAAGATCGTCCCTCGGCGACGACGTTCGCGTCGCCAGACCGGAGAAGTGCGCGGAGTTGCGCATCTCCGGTCTTGGCGACGCCGCAACCAAGGAGGTCGTGGCGCGGGTGGTGGCGGAAGTTGGAGGGTGCGCCGCCACCAGCGTTACCGTTGGTCAGATTACTCGCCAGGCAGCAAGGGAGGGCACGGCGTGGGTCAAGTGCCCGGTCGCGGCGGCCAAGCTAATCACAGATGGCCGCCCTCTAACAATTGGATGGACCCGCGTCCGTGCGGTCCTTTTGGAGTCCAGGCCGCAGCGATGCTTCCGCTGCCTAGATGTGGGGCACGTGGGGGCCAGGTGTGCTGCGGGAGTTGACCGCAGCGCCCTGTGCTTCCGCTGCGGGCAGCCCGGCCACAAAGCGGCCGGCTGCGCCGCAGATCCGCACTGCCCCGTGTGTGCGGCGGCGGGAGAGGCCGCTGCGCACCGCCTGGGCGCCAAGGCTTGCCTGGCGGCGTCGAAAAAGCGGCGTCGTCGCCGAGGAGGAGTCGGTGGGAAGCGGGTCGGGCCGGTTGCGGACCCCGCTCCCACCCAAGTTGAGGAGGTTATGGACACCGCCCAATCGTAAATGTCCACATTCTCGGTCCTGCAGGCCAACGTCAGGCACTGCGCTGCGGCCCAGGATGTTTTGATCCAGTCCGTAGCGCAGTGGCAGACGACCGTGGCTGTAGTCGCCGAACCGTACGCGGTTCGTGCCCGTGATGACTGGGCCAGCGACCGCGACGGTGAAGTGGCTATCGTCTCCCAGCGGGGCGCCTTTGACAGGGTGTCCCAAGGACGAATGTGCGTCCTCGCGCTGCTGGGAGACGCTGCAGTGATCGGGGTGTACTGTCCGCCCAGGAAGACCCGTGCTCAATTTGAGCAGTTACTCGTTGAGCTCGGGGCTCTTGTGGCGGAAGCACACCCCACCCCGCTTATCGTCGTCGGGGACTTCAACGCCCACTCTACGGCGTGGGGATCTCCGGCGACGGACTTGCGGGGGGAGTTGTTGGAGGATTGGGCGGTGTCCATGGATCTGGTGCTGCTAAATCAGGGGACGGTCCCCACGTACGTGGGGGATAACGGGAACACGTCCATCGTGGACGTGTCCTTCGCCAGTTCTGGCCTGGCGAACCACGTACGTGGCTGGAGGGTGGTAACGGAGGTGGAGACGATGTCGGACCACCGGTATGTCCGGTTCGATATCGTCTCCCCCGCCCTGAGGGCTCAGGACCGTCCCCTGGCCGGTGAGGGCCCACGGTGGCGACTAAAATCGCTTAACCGGGAGCTGGCGGAAGAGGCGGCCATCATCGAGCGATGGGCCTCGTTTGGCGGAAACCCGGACGTAGACGCGAGGTCGGAGCGGTTGTCCGAGGCTCTGACCCGCGTCTGCGATGCGGCGATGCGGAGGGCAGGATCAGTTCACCCGCGGCGGCGGGTGTACTGGTGGAACGACGACCTGGAGGGGCTGCGTGCTGCTAGTCACGCAGCCCAGCGTCGGTACACCCGCTACCGCGGTCGAAGGAACGGAAACCCTGTCCTCATGGAGGAGTTGCGCGCCGCATACCGGGACGCCCGAGCGGCCCTTCGCTCGGCAATCAAGGCCGCCAAAGATGAGTCATGGAAGGTGTGGCTCGAGACATTGAACGGAGATCCGTGGGGGCGCCCGTATAAGGCCGTGAGCGACAAACTCCGGCCTTATGCGCCCCCGCTCACCAGGTCTCTCGAGCCCACCTTCGTGAATGAAGTCGTTAGCTCCCTCTTCCCTGCGCGGGAAGAGTGGGTCCCGCCGAGTATGGCAGCACCAGATGGAACGCCGGCTGACATGGAGGCGATCCCGCCCGTGTCCGATTCCGAGTTGGGGGCGGCGGTTCTCAAGCTCAAGTTGAGACACCGCGCCCCCGGACCGGACGGCATCCCGGGGCGGGTCGTCGCCCTGGTCATGCCGGCGTTCGAAGAAGAGACGCTCTCCCTGATGTCGGAGTGTTTGGCGTCGGGTAGGGTCCCGCGAACGTGGAAGACGGGGAAGCTCGTGCTGCTCAAAAAGCACGGGCGCCCCGTCGAGTCGCCGTCGGCCTACCGCCCTATTGTTCTGCTCGGCGAGATGAGCAAGCTTTTCGAGCGGGTGCTCGCTGCTCGTCTCGTCGGGCACCTTGAGGGGGCGGGGCCCAACCTTGACGGCGGCCAGTACGGGTTCCGTCGCGGGCGGTCTACCCTGGACGCCATCTCCCGACTCAGGGACAGCGTCCAAGAGGCGGTCGGTCGGGGGGAGGTGTTGTTGGCGGTGTCGCTGGACATCGCGAACGCCTTCAACACCATCCCCTGGCAGACCATCGCCGAGGCGCTGAGGTACCACAAGGTCCCGTGGTACCTCAGGCGCGTCCTTGCGGACTATTTCGTGGACCGGGCCATTATCTATCCGGCCCGGTCGGGAATAGTCTGCAAGGAGATGTCGTGCGGTGTTCCACAGGGGTCGGTGCTTGGTCCGCTCCTGTGGAACATCGGCTATGACTGGGTCCTGCGCGGTGCAACTCTTACGGGGGTCGGCATTATATGCTACGCCGACGACACCCTCGTCACCGCGCGGGGCCCAGAATTCAGGGACGCGAAGGTTCTGGCCACCGCGGGCGTTGCCCAGGTGGTCAGCCGCATCAGGGCGCTGGGACTCCAGGTGGCTCTCGATAAGTCCAGGGGGACCATCGGGGGCCACCTCGAGATTCCGCCATTGTGGTGAGCGGCACCCCCATCGCTATCGGGGAGACCATGAAGTACCTAGGATTGGTCCTCGATAGTCGATGGGGTTTCGTCGAGCACTTCCGGCGCCTGGCACCCAAACTGGTGTCATACGCCGGAAGGCTGGCGCGGCTGCTCCCCAATAAAGGGGGGCCGGAAAGTGCATGTCGCCGTCTCTACGACGGTGTAGTGCGCTCCAAGGCGCTCTACGGAGCGCCTATTTGGTCGGACGCTCTCTGCGCCAAAACCATCCCCCTGCTGCGGAGACCGCAGCGGGTGATTGCGCAGAGGGCGGCGCGAGCGTACTGCACCGTCTCTTACGAGGCGGCGTGTTTGATTGGCGGGAGCCCCCCTTGGGATCTCGAGGCTGGAGTCCTCAAGCGCGTTTACGACGAAAGCGCCCTGGTGCGGATAAATGGAGGTCGCCCGCTCCCGGACGAGATCGATCGCTGGAGACAATCTGCTCGCGACGATCTCTTCCGGAAGTGGGCCAATAGGTTGGTCGTTCCCTATGCGAGCGCGCGGCTCGTGGGGGCTGTCCGGCCCGTTCTTCGGCCTTGGGTAGAGAGGGCGCACGGTGCGCCGACGTACCACCTCACTCAGCTCCTCACAGGACATGGCTGTTTCGCCAAGTACCTGTGGGAGGTGGTGGGTGTGGAGTCGGACCCCGTGTGCTGTCACTGCCCAAGTGGCGCCGTGGACTCGGCTGAGCACACACTCGCCGAGTGCGCGGCGTGGGACGGGCCGCGTGTCGCCCTCACGGGCCGTGTTGGTGTTGATTTATCGCTGCCGGCCGTGGTGCGAGCCATGGTCGGCAGCCAGGAGTGTTGGGCCGCCGTCACCTCTTTTGCCAATGAGGTGATGGCGGCAAAGAGAGATGAATTGCGGGTGCGGGAGCGTGCAGGTCTAACGCTCCCGCCTCGCCGTCCGGTTCGGGGGCGCCGCATGGCAGCTTTCTTGCGCGCCCCCGACTAGTGTTGTTCCGGTGGGTGGTGGTCGGGGGACCTCACCCACCGATGATCGTTTGGCGAAAGGCACCTCCCCGTGTTCCGGAGGTGCCTTAGTGCCCGCCCGCTCGGCCGCTCTCTGCCCCCTCTGCTTTCAGAGGGACGTTCGAGGGCGGTGCGATGCGGGCTTGACTTTCGTCAGCTCCTTAGGGAGCTCCGGGGGGCCGACCATCTGGTCCCCCGAGGAGAGCCCCAACCCTACGGGGCATCCCTAGCCGGGTCGATGTAGAATCTACTTTTCATATCCCTCGGCCCGGCTATAGGGTGAGTCGGAACACCGCGGGGTTTAGTGGGTAGGACGGTCCCTGTTTCCGGGACCGGTGAGTCCCACACACCGTCCCAGCTACCCCCGTAGCTGGGATGACGGTGCCTAAATGCATTCCCCGCGTCAACAAAAAAAAAAAAAAAAAAAAAAAACCTAACCTAACCTAACCTAACCTAACCTAACCTTGGAAGGTGTGGCTCGAGACTTTAAATGGAGATCCGTGGGGGCGCCCGTATAAGGTCGTGAGCGACAAACTCCGGCCTTATGCGCCCCCGCTCACTAGGTCTCTCGAGCCCACCTTCACTAGTGAAGTTGTCAGCTCCCTCTTCCCTGCGCGGGAAGAGTGGGTCCCGCCGTGTATGGCGGCACCAGATGGAACGCCGGCTGACACGGAGGCGATCCCGCCTGTGTCCGATGCCGAGTTAGGGGCAGCGGTTCTCAAACTCAGGATGAGACACCGCGCCCCCGGTCCGGACGGCATCCCAGGGCGGGTCGTCGCCCTGGTCATGCCGGCGTTCGAAGAAGAGACGCTCTCCCTGATGTCGGAGTGTTTGGCGTCGGGTAGAGTCCCGCGAACGTGGAAGACGGGGAAGCTCGTGCTGCTTAAGAAGCACGGGCGCCCCGTCGAGTCGCCGTCGGCCTACCGCCCCATTGTTCTGCTCGGCGAGATGAGCAAGCTTTTCGAGCGGGTGCTCGCTGCTCGTCTCGTCGGGCACCTTGAGGGGGCGGGGCCCAACCTCGACGGCGGCCAGTACGGGTTTCGTCGCGGGCGGTCTACCCTGGACGCCATCTCCCGACTCAGGGACAGCGTCCAAGAGGCGGTCGGTCGGGGGGAGGTGTTGTTGGCGGTGTCGCTGGACATCGCGAACGCCTTCAACACCATCCCCTGGCAGACCATCGCCGAGGCGCTGAGGTACCACAACGTCCCGTGGTACCTCAGGCGCGTCCTTGCGGACTATTTCGTGGACCGGGCCATCATCTACCCGGCCCGGTCGGGAATAGTCCGCAAGGAGATGTCGTGCGGTGTTCCACAGGGGTCGGTTCTGGGTCCGCTCCTGTGGAACATCGGCTATGACTGGGTCCTGCGCGGTGCAACTCTTACGGGGGTCGGCGTTATCTGCTACGCCGACGACACCCTCGTCACCGCGCGGGGCCCAGAATTCAGGGACGCGAAGGTTCTGGCCACCGCGGGCGTTGCCCAGGTGGTCAGTCGCATCAGGGCGCTGGGACTCCAGGTGGCTCTCGATAAGTCCGAGGCCGTGTTTTTCCACGGGCCTCGTCGGGGGCCACCTCGAGATTCCGCCATTGTGGTGAGCGGCACCCCCATCGCTATCGGGGAGACCATGAAGTACCTAGGATTGGTCCTCGATAGTCGATGGGGTTTCGTCGAGCACTTCCGGCGTCTGGCACCTAAACTGGTGTCATACGCCGGAAGGCTGGCGCGGCTGCTCCCCAATAAAGGGGGGCCGGAAAGTGCATGTCGCCGTCTCTACGACGGTGTAGTGCGCTCCAAGGCGCTCTACGGAGCGCCTATTTGGTCGGACGCTCTCTGCGCCAAAACCATCCCCCTGCTGCGGAGGCCGCAGCGGGTGATTGCGCAGAGGGCGGCGCGAGCGTACTGCACCGTCTCTTACGAGGCGGCGTGTCTAATTGGCGGAAGCCCCCCGTGGGGTCTCGAGGCTGGAGTCCTCAAGCGCGTGTACGAAGAAAGCGCCCTGGTGCGGATTAATGGAGGTCGCCCACTTCCGGACGAGATCGATCGCTGGAGACAGTCTGCTCGCGACGATCTCTTCCGGAAGTGGGCCAATAGGTTGGAGTGTCCCTCCGCGAGCGTGCGGCTCGTGGGGGCTGTCCGGCCCGTTCTTCGGCCTTGGGTAGAGAGGGCGCACGGTGCGCCGACGTACCACCTCACTCAGCTCCTCACAGGACATGGCTGTTTCGCCAAGTACCTGTGGGAGGTGGTGGGTGTGGAGTCGGACCCCGTGTGCCGTCACTGCCCAAGTGGCGCCGTGGACTCGGCAGAGCACACACTCGCCGAGTGCGCGGCGTGGGACGGGCCGCGAGTCGCCCTCACGGGCCAAATTGGTTTTGATCTGTCGCTGCCGGCTGTGGTGCGAGCCATGGTCGGCAGCCAGGAGTGCTGGGCCGCCGTCACCTCTTTTGCCAATGAGGTGATGGCGGTAAAGAGAGAGGAATTGCGGGTGCGGGAGCGTGCAGGTCTAACGCTCCCGCCTCGCCGTCCGGTTCGGGGGCGCCGCATGGCAGCTTTCGTGCGCGCCCCCGACTAGTGTTGTTCCGGTGGGTGGTGGTCGGGGGACCTCACCCACCGATGATCGTTTGGCGGAAGGCACCTCCCCGTGTTCCGGAGGTGCCTTAGTGCCCGCCCGCTCGGCCGCTCTCTGCCCCCTCTGCTTTCAGAGGGACGTTCGAGGGCGGTGCGATGCGGGCTAGTATTTCGTCAGCTCCTTAGGGAGCTCCGGGGGGCCGACCATCTGGTCCCCCCGAGGAGAGCCCCAACTCTACGGGGCATCCCTAGCCGGGTCGATGTAGAATCTACTTTTCATATCCCTCGGCCCGGCTATAGGGTGAGTCGGAACACCGCGGGGTTTAGTGGGTAGGACGGTCCCTTCTTCCGGGACCGGTGAGTCCCACACACCGTCCCAGCTACCCCCGTAGCTGGGATGACGGTGCCTAAATGCATTCCCCGCGTCAACAAAAAAAAAAAAAAAAAAAACCTAACCTAACCTAACCTAACCTAACCTAACCTAAATAATAAAAATATTGGGCCTCATCATAAACCGAACTCTGACCTTCACTACGCATGTAACCGCAACCTGTAAAAAGGTGGCGGAAATATACAAACAACTAGCACGTGCGGCAAAGGTGACATGGGGCCTAAACCAGGAAATAATAAGAACAATATATGTTTCCGTCGTGGAACCAATAATGACATACGCGGCGAGCGCGTGGGCTCAGTCAACAGAGCTCGAAATGATCAAAAAAGATCTATACTCCATCCAGCGCGGATTCGCCATCAAAATGTGCAAGGCGTACCGAACGGTCTCACTAACATCGGCACTCGCCCTTACGGGAATCTTGCCACTGGACCTTCGTATACAGGAAACCGCGAACCTATACTTGACCAAAAAAGGCTACTCAAAAAATTACCTGCCCGCAGGGGAGGATCTCGAGAATAGAGTGCATTACCTCAACCAGCCTCACCCTTCACAACTCACTTTATTCCAGTACGAGCTCCTGGAGGATATGCGCCCTGAAACCATTGAGGCCCATCAAATCTCCAGCTCCCAAATATACACGGACGGGAGCAAAATCGAAGGGAAAACAGGAGCGGCCTTAACGTGGTGGGACGCAGGAGAGGAAAAAATGCATGCCACCTATAGTCTTGGACTATCCTGCACAGTGTTCCAGTCGGAACTGTACGCCTTGCACAAAGCGGTGGAAATGGCAAAAAATAGCTCCGAGCCGATAATAAATATCTTAAGCGACTCCAGGTCATCTCTGGACTTACTCAAGAATCCGAAACAAACGCTACCACTCGCGGTGCAGATCAAGAGGGACCTTGAAGCAAGAAACCAGACTGGACACAAAACCAGAATATTCTGGCTGCGAGCTCACGTAGGTACAATGGGCAACGAAAGGGCAGATGAACTAGCCAAAATAGCAGCACTAACACCCAAGCCAAATCCAGACTACCGACTTGTCCCACTGTCTTATGCCAAAAGGATGATAAGGGAAGAAAGTATCAGTAAATGGCAAGACAGATACAATAATTCCACAACTGGAGCAGTCACAAAAGCGTTCCTCCCAGAGGTCAACTCAACATACCGCATAGTGAGGAACACAAAGCTGACACCAATCCACGTACAATTATTGACGGGACACGGGGGCATAGCCGAGTACCTACACAAATATAAGCTGATAGACAGCCCGGGATGCGAGTGCGACCCTGACAAAATTGAGTCGGTGTGGCACTTAATCCTGGAATGTCCAAGATACCTAGCAGCCAAAACAAACCTGGAAATAGAAACAAACAAAACGCTGACAAAAGAAACGATGAAACATATCATGGAGGATACCGCCGTCAGGAAACCTTTCCTAAAATATGCAGAGAAAATACTCCGAGCAGCAAGCAAGCGCCACAGTACCAGCAGCAGCAGTAGGCCAAACCCTATCTCGAGGACCTTAGAGCCACCGCTGGCTCCCTCTAGCACGGTTACCCTCACTCTACCAACGGTCTCTCGAAGAACGGAAGAAACCATATTGGAACTTGGGGAGAGAGGAGCACCAGGTCTCAGAACACGACCTGTGGCTTTATTCATGAACCAGCCATATGAGAGACTTGGCATCAGCTTCTGCTGCAGGACCGGACGAAACAGCGTGGCCATAGCGCCGGGGTTAGCAGCATTAATGAAAGGCAGTACTACAAGAACAACCATCAGGCGGAAAAAGTTAGAGGAAATGGCTGAAATTGAGATATCGGGCTTCAAGGGCCGATCCCTTAGAATAAAGAACAAGGTAGTTATCATTCTTGAAGGAGACTACAACGTATCACAATTCGCCAACGCCTCTTCACTCCTTACCAAAATTGCAATAACCAGCAAAGAAAAAAACATCGTTTCACGAATCATCAGCGTCGACGTGATGACGGCGGGCTACTACAGGGGCAACGTGAGCGACCATCTGGGAAGTGTCAGCGCAGCAGAGGTACACGAGGTAGTCGTATACGAAAACCGAGGGGAAGATCTCAGTTACCTGATATCAAAACATAACACCACCCCCCACACACCCTCAGCAAGCGCGAACCCACAGCCCGGCCCCAGTGCCCCCAGCGGCTCGGAGCGCCTACAAAAGAAATTTGAGGAAAGCCACAACGCCAAAAAACGGGTAAAAGACAAGCCACAGTCTAATACCACCCTAGCCTCGATCATCCAGAGCATCAGCACGGCGACACTGTGGATTCCTCACAAAATCAAGACAACCAAATCGAGGCAAAACAAAAATGCACCTCAAAGCTCGGCTCTTGCAAACCTCCCCAACACAAAACCCTGGAAACCAACCGGGCCACCCCCCATCAGAACAAACGCCGACATGGGGCTTGTGCGACCGCCAGTTCTCAGACCTATCGTCGACCCCAAGGATCATCTGATCAATGCGTTCATCGAGTACACTGCACTAGTTGAAGGAGCAAGAATCCTGAAGAACAAGCAGTGCAGAGAGATCCTGGAAGCGCTCGAGCTTCAAAGCGAAAGACTGCTGAAGGAGAGAATCGATGAAGCCGAGGCAACGATCTACAACAATGAGACTGCGGAGGTAATACGGGGAAGAGCAATGAAGCCACATATGGCCGCATACAGTGCCAAAGGCGGAATGATCCTACTCGACAGCACCGAGACGGAGAGGACTGGGCGCGCGACTTACCTAGCACCGAAGGAGGACCCTATAGTGGTCACTGCCCAATGTACCGAGATCTGGCTGGATGACAGCGTGCTCAAAAGAGCCGGGGAACTGTCTGAGGCCAGCAACTACGAAGACTGGGCAGTGCCAAAAATAACACTAGTAAACGGAGTCCCGGGATGCGGAAAGACGACGTGGATTATTAACAACTTCGTAGAGACCACAGACCTTGTAATAACAACAACCATAGAGGCAAAAAACGATCTCCGAGAAAAGATTTCTAAGAAGAAAGGGACAGACGCCGCCAAGAAAATCCGAACAATGGCATCAGTTCTCACTAATGGAATACCATCAACGCATGAGGGTGAGTGCACTCGTCTAATTGTGGACGAAGCACTGATGAACCACTTTGGCGCAATAGTGATGACACTGAGGATTACCAAAGCCAGCGAGCTATTAATGGTAGGCGACATCAACCAACTCCCGTACATCGAGCGAGAGAATCTATTCACCATCCAATACCACCGTCCAGAACACCTGATCGACACAAAGCAGGAGCTCCTGTGTACACACAGGTGCCCAATGGACGTGGCATACGCTCTCAAGGAGATCTACGATGGCATCTACTCATCTAGCAGCAGATCAAATACCATAGCGCATAAGAGCTACACTGGAACACCGATCCCAAAGGACCAAGCCAAGACCCTATACCTGACCTACACACAGCAGGAGAAATCCGCACTGATCCAGGAAGGGTACGGCAGTGGAGAGGAATCGAGGACCATGACCATCCAACAAGCGCAAGGTCTCTGCTACGAAAATGTGGTTGTTGTTAAAAGAGTCTCGAAACATCTACAAATCCACGACAGCGTGCCCCACGCCGTAGTCGCTATGTCAAGACACACCAAGACTCTAACCTACTACGCGGACGACATGGAGGACGCCTTGGGGAAAATGACCAAACTGGCAATAGAAACTAATCCCCAAGCAGTCATCGACTACAATCTAAAGATGGCAATCCACCATAGGGACGAGAAAGTAGTACGCCAGATCGTCAACAAACAAAGGCCTCAAACATAAACATAGGCCATAGAATGTCAGCCATAAATCATCTTCCATAATCAATCAATCATCACTCATATCATTCATCAATCATACGGTTGAATATTTCATTTCCTGCACATTTCACAAGGACACGAAGTGAAATATTCACCCAAAAATAGTAAAAATATCACGACGCTGTGATAAAGCCGAGTCAAGGCTATAATAATAATAATAATTTTAATCAAACAACTTAATACAATATAACAATGGCATGGACCCCGGGGTCTATGGAGTAATATAGATACTAATATATAAAAAAAAAAAAAAAAAAAAAAACCTAACCTAACCTAACCTAACCTAACCTAACCTGGGGCGGGGCCCCAAGTGTCGATAGCATACGTCCACGTCGTCCGCCCTGGACCCCAACTTGACCACCGTAACGGAGTGGCAAGTTGGGTGACCGAACTGCATCGACTGTACTTGTGGCCATAAAATCTTGTTATCAGTGTTTCATCATGAGTGAAATAAGGAATTGCGATGAAGAGTGTGACGCGAAAGTGTCGAGGCCCGGGACTCCAACCCCGGGCGAGAGGGAGCTGCGGGTGTCGCTGTCGCGCTGCGATACGACCCCGCAGGCTTCTGGAAGAATCAAACGCGACTGGCAGCGGCTGTCGGACTCCGACAGCAGCTGCCAGTCGATGATAACGGTTTCCTCCCGTCCCTCCCCGACTCCCAGGTTGTGGCAGCGCAAGCGCTGCAACAGTAAAAGCCCTGGGGAGTCGGGCAGCGACGGTGAGGAGTCGGCTGGCCCCAGCACCATCAGGGGCCAGCCCGTAAAAAGAGGGCGTGGGCGCCCTCCAACGACGGGCCAGTACGTTGGCCTGGCCAAAGCCAGGGCCAACTATATTGCGGCCCAGGAGCGCGAGCTCGAACTCCAAGCGGAGGAAGAGCTCGCGCAGGCCGCACACGAAGCGTCGGAGGAGCGTCGGCGGCGGGAGGAGAGGCGACTCTCCTTCCTCCGCAAATCCCCGACGATGGAGGAAACGTCGACGTCGGTAGCTGCTCCGGTATTGCGGTGCGAGCAG
Source organism: Miltochrista miniata (assembly GCA_933228765.1). Lineage (NCBI taxonomy): Eukaryota > Metazoa > Arthropoda > Insecta > Lepidoptera > Erebidae > Miltochrista > Miltochrista miniata. Next base: position 181,415 of record OW121769.1, read on the forward strand.
CTGTCGAAGGCGGTAGAGGAGGCGGTGAAGGCGATCGATACGATCGCCTACAAATCCTCCCGCCTGAAGGGCCAGAGTGTCCAGGGCCTGCGGAGTGCCGCCGGTTCGATTCTGGAACATATGCGAGAGATGGCCTCCCTCAAGTGTAGCGACGAGGTCATGCGCTTGAAGGGAGAGCTCGCGGCCGTGCGGGGCCAGATGGAGGAATTGAGGCGCCAGTTGAGCGCCGCTCCAACACCGTCGGCGGGGCTGTCGCGTGATGAGGTGCTGTACCTCATCGACGCCGCGTAAAGTGCCCAGTCGCGGCGGCCAAACTTATAACAGATGGCCGCCCTCTAACAATTGGATGGACCCGCGTCCGTGCGGTCCTTCTGGACTCCAGGCCGCAGCGGTGCTTCCGCTGCCTGGATGTGGGGCATGTGGGGGCCAGGTGTGCTGCGGGAGTTGACCGCAGCGCCCTGTGCTTCCGCTGCGGGCAGCCCGGCCACAAAGCGGCCGGCTGCAGCGCAGATCCGCATTGCCCCGTGTGTGCAACAACAACTGACTCTACGGCGTGGGGATCTCCGGCGACGGACTTGCGGGGGGAGTTGTTGGAGGATTGGGCGGTGTCCATGGATCTGGTGTTGCTGAACCAGGGGGCGGTCCACACGTACGTGGGGGACAATGGCAACAGGTCCATTGTTGACCTGTCCTTTGCCAGTTCTGGCCTGGCGAACCACGTACGTGGCTGGAGGGTGGTCACGGAGGTGGAGACGATGTCGGACCACCGGTATGTCCGATTTGATATCGTCTCCCCCGCCCTGAGGACCCACGATCGTCCCCTGGCCGGTGAGGGCCCACGGTGGCGCTTAAACACGCTGAACCGGGAGCTGGCAGAAGAGGCGGCCATCGTCGAGCGATGGGCCGCGTTTGGCGGAAACCCGAGCGTGGACGCGAGGTCGGAGCGGTTATCTGAGGCTCTGACTCGCGTCTGCGATGCGGCGATGCGAAGGGCAGGGTCTGTCCAGCCGCGGCGGCGGGTGTATTGGTGGAACGACAACCTTGAAGGGCTGCGTGCTGCTAGTCACGCAGCCCAACGAAGATACACCCGCTACCGCGGTCGTAGGGCCGGAAACCCTGTCCTCGTGGAGGAGTTGCGCGCCGCATACCGGGACGCCCGAGCGGCCCTTCGCTCGGCGATCAAGGCCGCCAAAGACGAGTCGTGGAAGGTGTGGCTCGAGACTTTAAATGGAGATCCGTGGGGGCGCCCGTATAAGGTCGTGAGCGACAAACTCCGGCCTTATGCGCCCCCGCTCACTAGGTCTCTCGAGCCCACCTTCACTAGTGAAGTTGTCAGCTCCCTCTTCCCTGCGCGGGAAGAGTGGGTCCCGCCGTGTATGGCGGCACCAGATGGAACGCCGGCTGACACGGAGGCGATTCCGCCCGTGTCCGATGCCGAGTTAGGGGCAGCGGTTCTCAAACTCAAGATGAGACACCGCGCCCCCGGTCCGGACGGCATCCCAGGGCGGGTCGTCGCCCTGGTCATGCCGGCGTTCGAAGAAGAGACGCTCTCCCTGATGTCGGAGTGTTTGGCGTCGGGTAGAGTCCCGCGGACGTGGAAGACCGGGAAGCTCGTGCTGCTTAAGAAGCACGGGCGCCCCGTCGAGTCACCGTCGGCCTACCGCCCCATTGTTCTGCTCGGCGAGATGAGCAAGCTTTTCGAGCGGGTGCTCGCTGCTCGTCTCGTCGGGCACCTTGAGAGTCTCCCAGCGGGGCGCCTTTGATAGGGTGTCCCAAGGACGAATGTGCGTCCTCGCGCTGCTGGGAGACGCTGCAGTGATCGGGGTGTACTGTCCGCCCAGGAAGACCCGTGCTCAATTTGAGCAGTTACTCGTTGAGCTCGGGGCTCTTGTGGCGGAAGCACACCCCACCCCGCTCATCGTCGTCGGGGACTTCAACGCCCACTCAACGGCGTGGGGATCTCCGGCGACGGACTTGCGGGGGGAGTTGTTGGAGGATTGGGCGGTGTCCATGGATCTGGTGTTGCTGAACCAGGGGGCGGTCCACACGTACGTGGGGGACAATGGCAACAGGTCCATTGTTGACCTGTCCTTCGCCAGTTCTGACCTGGCGAACCACGTACGTGGGTGGAGGGTGGTCACGGAGGTGGAGACGATGTCGGACCACCGGTACGTACGGTTCGACATCGTCTCCCCCGCCCTGAGGACCCAGGACCGTCCCCTGGCCGGTGAGGGCCCACGGTGGCGGTTAAATACGCTGAACCGGGAGCTGGCAGAAGAGGCGGCCATCGTCGAGCGATGGGCCGCGTTCGGTGGGAGTCCGGACGTAGACGCGAGGTCGGAGCGGTTATCTGAGGCTCTGACTCGCGTCTGCGATGCGGCGATGCGGAGGGCAGGGTCTGTCCACCCGCGGCGGCGGGTGTATTGGTGGAATGACAACCTTGAGGGGCTGCGTGCCGCTAGTCACGCAGCCCAACGGAGGTACACCCGCTACCGCGGTCGTAGGGCCAGGAACCCTGTCCTCGAAGAAGAGTTGCGCGCCGCATACCGGGACGCCCGAGCGGCCCTTCGCTCGGCAATCAAGGCCGCGAAGGACGAGTCATGGAAGGTGTGGCTCGAGACTTTGAACGGAGATGCGTGGGGGCGCCCGTATAAGGCCGTGAGCGACAAACTCCGGCCTTATGCGCCCCCGCTCACCAGGTCTCTCGAGCCCACCTTCGTGAATGAAGTGGTCAGCTCCCTCTTCCCTGCGCGGGAAGAGTGGGTCCCGCCGAGAATGGCGGCACCAGACGGAACGCCGGCTGACACGGAGGCGATCCCGCCCGTGTCCGATGCCGAGTTAGGGGCGGCGGTTCTCAAGCTCAAATTGAGACACCGCGCCCCCGGTCCGGACGGCATCCCAGGGCGGGTCGTCGCCCTGGTCATGCCGGCGTTCGAAGAAGAGACGCTCTCCTTGATGTCGGAGTGTTTGGCGTCGGGTAGGGTCCCGCGAACGTGGAAGACGGGGAAGCTCGTGCTGCTCAAAAAGCACGGGCGCCCCGTCGAGTCGCCGTCGGCCTACCGCCCCATTGTTTTGCTCGGCGAGATGAGCAAGCTTTTCGAGCGGGTGCTCGCGGCTCGTCTTGTCGGGCACCTTGAGGGGGCGGGGCCCAATCTCGACGGCGGCCAGTACGGGTTCCGTCGCGGGCGGTCTACCCTGGACGCCATCTCCCGACTCAGGGACAGCGTCCAAGAGGCGGTCGGTCGGGGGGAGGTGTTGTTGGCGGTGTCGCTGGACATCGCGAACGCCTTCAACACCATCCCCTGGCAGACCATCGCCGAGGCGCTGAGGTACCACAAGGTCCCGTGGTACCTCAGGCGCGTCCTTGCGGACTACTTCGTGGACCGGGCCATCATCTACCCGGCCCGGTCGGGAATAGTCCGCAAGGAGATGTCGTGCGGTGTTCCACAGGGGTCGGTGCTTGGTCCGCTCCTGTGGAACATCGGCTATGACTGGGTCCTGCGCGGTGCAACTCTTACGGGGGTCGGTGTTTTGTGTTACGCCGACGACACCCTCGTCACCGCGCGGGGCCCGGAATTCAGGGACGCGAAGGTTCTGGCCACCGCGGGCGTTGCCCAGGTGGTCAGCCGCATCAGGGCGCTGGGACTCCAGGTGGCTCTCGATAAGTCCGAGGCCGTGTTTTTCCACGGGCCTCGTCGGGGGCCACCTCGAGGTTCCGCCATTGTGGTGAGTGGCACCCCCATCGCTATCGGGGAGACCATGAAATATCTAGGATTGGTCCTCGATAGTCGGTGGGGTTTCGTCGAGCACTTCCGGCGCCTGGCACCTAAACTAGTGTCATACGCCGGAAGGCTGGCGCGGCTGCTCCCCAATAAGGGGGGGCCGGAAAGTGCATGTCGCCGTCTCTACGACGGTGTAGTGCGCTCCAAGGCGCTCTACGGAGCGCCTATTTGGTCGGACGCTCTCTGCGCCAAAACCATCCCCCTGCTGCGGAGACCGCAGCGGGTGATTGCGCAGAGGGCGGCGCGAGCGTACTGCACCGTCTCTTACGAGGCGGCGTGTTTGATTGGCGGGAGCCCCCCTTGGGATCTCGAGGCGAGGATGTGGGGCACGTGGGGGCCAGGTGCGCTGCGGGAGTTGACCGCAGCGCCCTGTGCTTCCGCTGCGGGCAGCCCGGCCACAAAGCGGCCGGCTGCGCCGCGGATCCGCACTGCCCCGTGTGTGCGGCGGCGGGAGAGACCGCTGCGCACCGCCTGGGCGCCAAAGCTTGCCTGGCGGCATCGAAAAAACGGCGTCGTCGCCGAGGAGGAGTCGGTGGGAGGCGGGTCGGGCCGGTCGCGGACCCCGCTCCCACCCAATCTGTGGAGGTGATGGACACGGCTCAATCCTAGATGTCCACATTCTCGGTCCTGCAGGCCAACGTCAGGCACTGTGCTGCGGCCCAGGATGTTTTGATCCAGTCCGTAGCGCAGTGCCAGGCGACCGTGGCTGTAGTCGCCGAACCGTACGCGGTTCGTGCCCGCGATGATTGGGCCAGCGACCGCGACGGTGGAGTGGCTATCGTCTCCCAGCGGGGCGCCTTCGATAAGGTGTCCAAAGGACGAATGTGCGTCCTCGCGCTGCTGGGAGACGCTGCAGTGATCGGGGTGTACTGTCCGCCCAGGAAGACCCGAGCTCAATTTGAGCAGTTACTCGTTGAGCTCGGGGCTCTTGTGGCGGAAGCACACCCCACCCCGCTCATCGTCGTCGGGGACTTCAACGCCCACTCTACGGCGTGGGGATCTCCGGCGACGGACTTGCGGGGGGAGTTGTTAGAGGATTGGGCGGTGTCCATGGATTTGGTGCTGCTGAATCAGGGGACGGTCCCCACGTACGTGGGGGAGAACGGGAACACGTCTATCGTGGACCTGTCCTTCGCCAGTTCTGCCCTGGCGAACCACGTACGTGGCTGGAGGGTGGTCACGGAGGTGGAGACGATGTCGGACCACCGGTATGTCCGATTTGATATCGTCTCCCCCGCCCTGAGGACCCACGATCGTCCCCTGGCCGGTGAGGGCCCACGGTGGCGCTTAAAAACGCTGAACCGGGAGCTGGCAGAAGAGGCGGCCATAGTCGAGCGATGGGCCGCGTTTGGCGGAAACCCGAGCGTGGACGCGAGGTCGGAGCGGTTATCTGAGGCTCTGACTCGCGTCTGCGATGCGGCGATGCGAAGGGCAGGGTCTGTCCAGCCGCGGCGGCGGGTGTATTGGTGGAACGACAACCTTGAAGTGCTGCGTGCTGCTAGTCACGCAGCCCAACGAAGATACACCCGCTACCGCGGTCGAGGGCCGGAAACCCTGTCCTCGTGGAGGAGTTGCGCGCCGCATACCGGGACGCCCGAGCGGCCCTTCGCTCGGCGATCAAGGCCGCCAAAGACGAGTCGTGGAAGGTGTGGCTCGAGACTTTAAATGGAGATCCGTGGGGGCGCCCGTATAAGGTCGTGAGCGACAAACTCCGGCCTTATGCGCCCCCGCTCACTAGGTCTCTCGAGCCCACCTTCACTAGTGAAGTTGTCAGCTCCCTCTTCCCTGCGCGGGAAGAGTGGGTCCCGCCGTGTATGGCAGCACCAGATGGAACGCCGGCTGACACGGAGGCGATCCCGCCCGTGTCCGATGCCGAGTTAGGGGCAGCGGTTCTCAAACTCAAGATGAGACACCGCGCCCCCGGTCCGGACGGCATCCCAGGGCGGGTCGTCGCCCTGGTCATGCCGGCGTTCGAAGAAGAGACGCTCTCCCTGATGTCGGAGTGTTTGGCGTCGGGTAGAGTCCCGCGGACGTGGAAGACGGGGAAGCTCGTGCTGCTTAAGAAGCACGGGCGCCCCGTCGAGTCGCCGTCGGCCTACCGCCCCATTGTTCTGCTCGGCGAGATGAGCAAGCTTTTCGAGCGGGTGCTCGCTGCTCGTCTCGTCGGGCACCTTGAGGGGGCGGGGCCCAACCTCGACGGCGGCCAGTACGGGTTTCGTCGCGGGCGGTCTACCCTGGACGCCATCTCCCGACTCAGGGACAGCGTCCAAGAGGCGGTCGGTCGGGGGGAGGTGTTGTTGGCGGTGTCGCTGGACATCGCGAACGCCTTCAACACCATCCCCTGGCAGACCATCGCCGAGGCGCTGAGGTACCACAACGTCCCGTGGTACCTCAGGCGCGTCCTTGCGGACTATTTCGTGGACCGGGCCATTATCTACCCGGCCCGGTCAGGAATAGTCCGCAAGGAGATGTCGTGCGGTGTTCCACAGGGGTCGGTGCTTGGTCCGCTCCTGTGGAACATCGGCTATGACTGGGTCCTGCGCGGTGCAACTCTAACGGGGGTCGGCATTATATGCTACGCCGACGACACCCTCGTCACCGCGCGGGGCCCAGAATTCAGGGACGCGAAGGTTCTGGCCACCGCGGGCGTTGCCCAGGTGGTCAGCCGCATCAGGGCGCTGGGACTCCAGGTGGCTCTCGAAAAGTCCGAGGCCGTGTTTTTCCACGGGCCTCGGCGGGGGCCACCTCGAGATTCCTTCATTGTGGTGAGCGGCACCCCCATCGCTATCGGGGAGACCATGAAGTACCTAGGATTGGTCCTCGATAGTCGATGGGGTTTCGTCGAGCACTTCCGGCGCCTGGCACCCAAACTGGTGTCATACGCCGGAAGGCTGGCGCGGCTGCTCCCCAATAAAGGGGGGCCGGAAAGTACATGTCGCCGTCTCTATGACGGTGTAGTGCGCTCCAAGGCGCTCTACGGAGCGCCCATTTGGGCGGACGCTCTCTGCGCCAAAACCATCCCCCTGCTGCGGAGGCCGCAGCGGGTGATTGCGCAGAGGGCGGCGCGAGCGTACTGCACCGTCTCTTATGAGGCGGCGTGTCTAATTGGAGGAAGCCCCCCGTGGGATCTCGAGGCTGGAGTCCTCAAGCGCGTGTACGAGGAAAGCGCCCTGGTGCGGATGAATGGAGGTCGCCCACTCCCGGACGAGATCGATCGCTGGAGACAGTCTGCTCGCGACGATCTCTTCCGGAAGTGGGCCATTAGGTTGGCGTGTCCCTCCGCGAGTGTGCGGCTCGTGGGGGCTGTCCGGCCCGTTCTTCGGCCTTGGGTAGAGAGGGCGCACGGTGCGCCCACGTACCACCTCACTCAGCTCCTCACAGGACATGGCTGTTTCGCCAAGTACCTGTGGGAGGTGGTGGGTGTGGAGTCGGACCCCGTGTGCCGTCACTGCCCAAGTGGCGCCGTGGACTCGGCAGAGCACACACTCGCCGAGTGCGCGGCGTGGGACGGGCCGCGTGTCACCTCGTTTGCTTGTGAGGTGATGGCGGCCAAGAGAGAAGAGTTGCGTGTGCGGGAGCGTGCTGGACAGACGCTCCCGCCTCGTCGTCCGGTTCGGGGGCGCCGCATGGCAGATTTCGTGCGCGCCCCCGACTAGTGTTGTTCCGGTGGGTGGTGGTCGGGGGACCTCACCCACCGGTGATCGTTTGGCGGAAGGCACCTCCCCGTGTTCCGGAGGTGCCTTAGTGCCCGCCCGCTCGGCCGCTCTCTACCCCCTCTGCTTCCAGAGGGACGTACGAGGGCGGTGCGATGCGGGCTTGCTTTTCTTCAGCTCCTTAGGGAGCTCCGGGGGGCCGAGCACCTGGCCCCCCGAGGAGAGCCCCAACCCTACGGGGCATCCCTAGCCGGGTCGACGTAGAATCTTCAACTTCATATCCTTCGGCCCGGCTATAGGGTGAGTCGGAACACCGCGGGGTTTAGTGGGTAGGACGGTCCCTTCTTCCGGGACCGGTGAGTCCAACACACCGTCCCAGCTACCCCCGTAGCTGGGATGACGGTGCCTAAATGCATTCCCCGCGTCAACAAAAAAAAAAAAAACCTAACCTAACCTGGGGCGGGGCCCCAAGTGTCGATTGCATACGTCCACGTCGTCCGCCCTGGACGCCAACTTGACCACCGTAACGGAGTGGCAAGTTGGGTGACCGAACTGCAGCGACTATACTTGTGGCCATAAGAAAGAATTTTATCGATACGAGCATGGATGCGAAAACGAAAATTGACAATGGGAGTGACGCGAAAGCGTCGAGGCCCGGGACTCCAACCCCGGGCGGAAGGGAATTGCGGGTGTCGCTGTCGCGCTGCGACACCCGCAATTCGCCTTCGCAAAGCGCGATCAAATGCGACTGGCAGCGGCTGTCGGACTCCGATAGCAGCTGCCAGTCGATGATAACGGTTTCCTCCCGTCCCTCCCCGACTCCCAGGTTGTGGCAGCGCAAGCGCTGCAACAGTAAAAGCCCTGGGGAGTCGGGCAGCGACGGTGAGGAGTCGGCTGGCCCCAGCACCATCAGGGGCCAGCCCGTAAAAAGAGGGCGTGGGCGCCCTCCAACGACGGGCCAATATGTTGGCTTGGCCCGGGCCAGGGCCAACTACATCGCGGCCCAGGAGCGCGAGCTCGAACTCCAGGCGGAGGAAGAGCTCGCGCGGGACGAATTTCGGGAAAAGGAGGAGGAACGTCTGAGGCAGGAGGAGACGCGACGTTCCTTCCTACGAAAATCCCCGACGCTGGAGGAGGCGTCGACGTCGGCAGCTGCTCCTGTCCTTAGGTGCGAGCAGCTGTCGAAGGCGGTAGAGGAGGCGGTGAAGGCGGTCGATACGATCGCCTACAAATCCTCCCGCCTGAAGGGCCAGAGTGTCCAGGGCCTGCGGAGTGCCGCCGGGTCGATTCTGGAACATATGCGAGAGATGGCCTCCCTCAAGTGTAGCGACGAGGTCATGCGCTTGAAGGGAGAGCTCGCGGCCGTGCGGGGCCAGATGGAGGAATTGAGGCGCCAGTTGAGCGCCGCTCCAACACCGTCGGCGGGGCTGTCGCGGGATGAGGTGCTGTACCTCATCGACGCGCGCCGCGCCGGCTTCGAGGATCGGCTGCTCCCGGCGCCTCGGTTGCGTCCTCCCCTAGCGGCAGACGCACGCAACGCTGCCCGCATGGCCGGTGCTCCAGCACCTGGCGGTGCAACTGTCGCCCAGTCATCGGGCCCTTCCGTCGGCGCTTCGGCGCCCGCGCGCTTAAAGCGCAAGGCCGCTGGCGCCTCTGCCGCCGCGCCTCTACCTGCCGTCCCCTCCACATCTGTGGTGGAGGTGACGGATTCTGTCGTGGCCGTTCCGTCGGCCTCTTCTTCTTCTCTCCCAGCTCAGGGGGAGAAGAAGAACAGGAAGAAGAAGAAGAGCGCTGCGGCGCGTGAGGTGGAGGCGACGCGCCGAGAGCGTCAGCCGGCCTCAACGCAAGTTCCGGCCTCCACGTCTCAGTCCCAAACTGAGACGTGGAATGAAGTTGTGAAGCGGCCGAAGAACAAGAAGGCGCCATCGACGCCCGCCAATGCGCCCGCTAAGGCGCCCTCAAAATCTGGAGGAAAGAGGAGCGCCCCGAACCTCCGCGCACCGCGAACGGCAGCAGTAGTCATCACGCTGCAGCGAGAAGCGGAGGGGCGGGGCGTAACTTACGCGGAAAAGCTTGCCGAGGCTGAGAGGTCAATCGACCTCAAAAGCCTCGGCATCGAGGGTTTGCGTTTCCGCACCGCGGTCACCGGGGGACGCATCCTCGAGGTGGCGGGTGCGGATAGGGGCGCCAAGGCGGACGCATTGGCGGCCAAATTAAGGGAATCCCTCGGCGACGACGTTCGCGTCGCCAGACCGGAGAAGTGCGCGGAGTTGCGCATCTCCGGTCTTGGCGACGCCGCAACCAAGGAGGTCGTGGCGCGGGTGGTGGCGGAAGTTGGAGGGTGCGCCGCCACCAGCGTCACCGTTGGCGAAATTACCCGCCAGGCAACAAGGGAGGGCACGGCGTGGGTCAAGTGCCCGGTCGCAGCGGCCAAATTAATCACAGATGGCCGCGCCCTCGTCATTGGCTGGACCCGCGTCCGTGCGGTCCTTCTGGACTCCAGGCCGCAGCGGTGCTTCCGCTGCCTGGATGTGGGGCATGTGGGGGCCAGGTGTGCTGCGGGAGTTGACCTCAGCGCCCTGTGCTTCCGCTGCGGGCAGCCTGGCCACAAAGCGGCCGGCTGCAACGCGGATCCGCATTGCCCCGTGTGTGCGGCGGCGGGAGAGGCCGCTGCGCACCGCCTGGGTGCCAAGGCTTGCCTGGCGGCGTCAAAAAAGCGGCGTCGTCGTCGAGGAGGAGTCGGTGGGAAGCGGGTCGGGCCGGTCGCGGACCCCGCTCCCACCCAAGCTGAGGAGGTTATGGACACCACCCAATCTTAAATGTCCACATTCTCGGTCCTGCAGGCCAACGTCAGGCACTGCGCTGCGGCCCAGGATGTTTTGATCCAGTCCGTAGCGCAGTGGCAGACGACCGTGGCTGTAGTCGCCGAACCGTACGCGGTTCGTGCCCGTGATGATTGGGCCAGCGACCGCGACGGTGGAGTGGCTATCGTCTCCCAGCGGGGCGCCTTCGATAAGGTGTCCAAAGGACGAATGTGCGTCCTCGCGCTGCTGGGAGACGCTGCAGTGATCGGGGTGTACTGTCCGCCCAGGAAGACCCGTGCTCAATTTGAGCAGTTACTCGTTGAGCTCGGGGCTCTTGTGGCGGAAGCACACCCCACCCCGCTCATCGTCGTCGGGGACTTCAACGCCCACTCTACGGCGTGGGGATCTCCGGCGACGGACTTGCGGGGGGAGTTGTTGGAGGATTGGGCGGTGTCCATGGATCTGGTGCTGCTAAATCAGGGGACGGTCCCCACGTACGTGGGGGAGAACGGGAACACGTCCATCGTGGACGTGTCCTTCGCCAGTTCTGGCCTGGCGAACCACGTACGTGGCTGGAGGGTGGTAACGGAGGTGGAGACGATGTCGGACCACCGGTATGTCCGGTTCGATATCGTCTCCCCCGCCCTGAGGGCTCAGGATCGTCCCCTGGCCGGTGAGGGCCCACGGTGGCGACTAAAGACGCTTAACCGGGAGCTGGCGGAAGAGGCGGCCATCGTCGAGCGATGGGCCGCGTTCGGCGGAAGCCCGGACGTGGACGCGAGGTCGGAGCGGTTATCGGGGGCTCTGACTCGCGTCTGCGATGCGGCGATGCGGAGGGCAGGATCAGTTCACCCGCGGCGGCGGGTGTATTGGTGGAACGACGAACTGGAGGGGCTGCGTGCTGCTAGCCACACAGCCCAGCGTCGGTACACCCGCTACCGCGGTCGAAGGAACGGAAACCCTGTCCTCATGGAGGAGTTGCGCGCCGCATACCGGGATGCCCGAGCGGCCCTTCGCTCGGCAATCAAGGCCGCCAAAGATGAGTCGTGGAAGGTGTGGCTCGAGACGTTGAATGGAGATCCGTGGGGGCGCCCGTATAAGGCCGTGAGCGACAAACTCCGGCCTTATGCGCCCCCGCTTACCAGGTCTCTCGAGCCCACCTTCGTGAATGTAGTCGTCAGCTCCCTCTTCCCTGCGCGGGAAGAGTGGGTCCCACCCAGTATGGCAGCACCAGAGGGAACGCCGGCTGACACGGAGGCGATCCCGCCCGTGTCCGATGCCGAGTTGGGGGCGGCTGTTCTCAAACTCAAGTTGAGACACCGCGCCCCCGGTCCGGACGGCATCCCAGGGCGGGTCGTCGCCCTGGTCATGCCGGCGTTCGAAGAGGAGACGCTCTCCTTGATGTCGGAGTGTTTGGCGTCGGGTAGAGTCCCGCGAACGTGGAAGACGGGGAAGCTCGTGCTGCTCAGGAAGCACGGGCGCCCCGTCGAGTCGCCGTCGGCCTACCGCCCCATTGTTTTGCTCGGCGAGATGAGCAAGCTTTTCGAGCGGGTGCTCGCTGCTCGTCTCGTCGGGCACCTTGAGGGGGCGGGGCCCAATCTCGACGGCGGCCAGTACGGGTTCCGTCGCGGGCGGTCTACCCTGGACGCCATCTCCCGACTCAGGGACAGCGTCCGAGAGGCGGTCGGTCGGGGGGAGGTGTTGTTGGCGGTGTCGCTGGACATCGCGAACGCCTTCAACACCATCCCCTGGCAGACCATCGCCGAGGCGCTGAGGTACCACAAGGTCCCGTGGTACCTCAGGCGCGTCCTTGCGGACTATTTCGTGGACCGGGCCATTATCTACCCGGCCCGGTCAGGAATAGTCCGCAAGGAGATGTCGTGCGGTGTTCCACAGGGGTCGGTGCTTGGTCCGCTCCTGTGGAACATCGGCTATGACTGGGTCCTGCGCGGTGCAACTCTAACGGGGGTCGGCATTATATGCTACGCCGACGACACCCTCGTCACCGCGCGGGGCCCAGAATTCAGGGACGCGAAGGTTCTGGCCACCGCGGGTGTTGCCCAGGTGGTCAGCCGCATCAGGGCGCTGGGACTCCAGGTGGCTCTCGAAAAGTCCGAGGCCGTGTTTTTCCACGGGCCTCGGCGGGGGCCACCTCGAGATTCCTTCATTGTGGTGAGCGGCACCCCCATCGCTATCGGGGAGACCATGAAGTACCTAGGATTGGTCCTCGATAGTCGATGGGGTTTCGTCGAGCACTTCCGGCGCCTGGCACCCAAACTGGTGTCATACGCCGGAAGGCTGGCGCGGCTGCTCCCCAATAAAGGGGGGCCGGAAAGTGCATGTCGCCGTCTCTATGACGGTGTAGTGCGCTCCAAGGCGCTCTACGGAGCGCCGATTTGGGCGGATGCTCTCTGCGCCAAAACCATCCCCCTGCTGCGGAGGCCGCAGCGGGTGATTGCGCAGAGGGCGGCGAGAGCGTACTGCACCGTCTCTTACGAGGCGGCGTGTCTTATTGGCGGAAGCCCCCCGTGGGACCTCGAGGCTGGAGTCCTCAAACGTGTGTACGAGGAAAGCGCCCTGGTGCGGAGTAATGGAGGTCGCCCACTCCCGGACGAGATCGATCGCTGGAGACAGTCTGCTCGCGACGATCTCTTCCGGAAGTGGGCCAATAGATTGGTTGTTCCCTCTGCGAGCGCGCGGCTCGTGGGGGCTGTCCGGCCCGTTCTTCGGCCTTGGGTAGAGAGTACCACCTCACTCAGCTCCTCACAGGACATGGCTGTTTCGCCAAGTACCTGTGGGAGGTGGTGGGTGTGGAGTCGGACCCCGTGTGCCGTCACTGCCCAAGTGGCGCCGTGGACTCGGCAGAGCACACACTCGCCGAGTGCGCGGCGTGGGACGGGCCGCGAGTCGCCCTCACGGGCCAAATTGGTTTCGATTTGTCGCTGCCGGCTGTGGTGCGAGCTGTTATACGGGTTTTCGAAAACGGGTTTTTAAAAAAGAACTTTAAAACTTTAGGCACTATGACCTTTATTCAAAAAAGAAATAGAAAAGGATTCTTTTGGGATCCTTAGGCAACCGCGCGATTCGGAGGATGAAGACAGACTGGCCTGTGGCTGAGCCGCTGGACAGAGCAAGGGGCTGATAATCGGGAGTCAGCATAAAAGATGGTAGGACAGCACTAAGGCTAGCATAATGTGGATATAACACCTCCCCCTTTAAGAGGAGACTTTGGGGTAAAATTTAAACAAAGTCTCCACTAGATCCTTGTTCTAAGTGGAGCAACGGAAGTTGGTAAATCGTCTTCAGCGTCGTGTCTGTCGGTCATGGTAATTATTTCTGGAGTAGGTTGGGGTGGAACTCTGTTAAAGTTTAACTTGAACTGGAAAGGTCGGTTGCTGCCGGATTTACATAATCTTTTAAAACACAGGTAAATTACAAATAATACAATGAAGATTACAATAATAATTACAGTAATGGAATAATGTGTCCCGTATTTAATAATGTGAGGAGCTTGTAAGCTTTTTACATCATTTAAAAGTGATTCCAATTTAATTTTATTATCTTTGTTAAGATCATCTAAGTCTATATCGTTTAAATGAATAGGGGGCACATCATTCATTAAACTATTTAGTTTTGCCGAGTTACAACAAGTGTCATTAATTAGGTTAAAGTCTGGCATATGGTTAATAGGTGAAGTAATATTTAGAACATTATATTTTGGTATTAAAGTAGTACTTTTACAATAACCAATACAATCGTTAGGAATGTGCAATATGCCAGTACCTAGTATAATAGTTTCATACATGTTAGAATTAAGACAATCGATAGAGATCTTATTAGTATCAGATTGAACATAAATCCACTTATTATTTATCAATGGTTTCCAAATATCTAACTTTCCAAAAAGGGTTTTTGTTTCACACTGTGCGGGTTTTTGACTGTTCACTTTCGCTAATAGTTCACTTTCACATATCAATTTCGCGTCTGTAGAATACACGTTCTCTATATCACAAATGTAGTTTCCAGGTCTTATAACCTTGCACCGTTCTAGGTCGTCTAAAACACAATAGTGAGATTTGTCTTTGGTCATTGCTATATATCTAGAATTTGGAATAATTAAGCTAAAAGAATTAGGTTCTTTAACATTATGTGGAACTGGAAAAGCTATGCTATGAAACAATACATATTCTTTGGTGTTTACCAATGGCACTTGAAGAACAAACATTAACTTATGACCTATGAAATAACATGCTAACTTAGAAATACTTAAAATAAAGTGTATAGAATTAAGATCTAAGGTTACAGGAAGCTCGAGGTCACTTGACAAGTGTCGGTAGTTATTGGCAAGCTCTCTATGCAGTTGCGTTGGGGTTATGATGGAAGGGTGCAACAAATTTTGACCGCTAAAAAGGATGGCGTTAACTATGTCCTCTAGTTGAAAAGATAGAGTTAATATAGAGGTCTCTAGAGCATTAAAGATCTCATTAACGTTGGCCATTAATAGCAGTCCATTAGTAATTTCTGAGATGTTTCTTATATTAAGAGAGAGATTGTCAATAGCTTCGTTTAAACTAGCTTCGTTTTCTACAATTTTCTGCAAAGTGTTATTAAAACATGTTATCACTGAGTTAGTGATCAAAATGTTTTCCTTCATCAGTGAAGTCAACCGATCTTCATCATACTGTAAAGAGTTAATGGCCTCATCGTATCTCATTGCGTCGTTTTCGTCTAAGGTTCCAAATATTTGTTTTAGAACCGTGCCTATACCTCCAATCCATGCACCACGTTTGGTTCTGTTATCTACTAAGTGTGAAATGGAATTAAATTCCTTATTCAAATCGTGAAAACGGACAGTTAATGGTTGTAACACGTTGTAGCATTCTGCCATAATTTGTATAATATTTGTTTGGTTACATAAATGCCTAGTAGTGTTTAATGCAAATTCAATGTTTTGAATGTGTGGTTCCAGGTGTGAGATATCAATAGGGATTAGGATATTTAATTGTACATTATTAATTTTAAGTTTGCCAAGATGATCAAAATACAGCCCAGAGCTTGAGGTGATCGGCTGGACGAACTCTTGAGGGGATTGACCTCGAACCGGTCTGTAATTAATTAATAACTAACATTAACATTAAGGTAAAATTAATTCTTCTCAGTAACTTACTAATGGGAATAACCTATGGGTTTGATTAAATTTAAGGTAAGTAATTTAATAGTTTGATTAACTTCTAATTAATTTGATTAAGGCTAAGGTAAGTAACTTTAAGGTAAGTAACTTCTAGATAATTTGATTAACTTATGGTAAGTTATCTTTATTTAACTTTATATTTACAGGTCTGCACTAACGTCAGCGGGTTTCACTTGATCAAAGTGATGAGTGACGTGACGTCGGTTGATGAGTAAGGTAAGTGTATTGTTACCATTTATTTTGATTATTTTATAGGGTCCTTTCCAAACAGGGGAAAGTGCTTTACGTAGTCTCGGATGGTTCTTTATATAGACGTAGTCGCCTACTTTGTAGATAACTGGACGTGTACGGGTATCGTAGTATCTTTTGGAAGAGTCTTTTGATCTTCTTATGAATTCAAGGGCTTTTTCTTTAGAGTGTTTCAGTCTACTTTGTAACATACGGACATAATCAGGATATGTCGCGCCGGTAGGTTCGTCGTAGACGGAATTTGGTATAAATGGTTTGGTACCAAAAGTCAATTCGTAAGGTGTGTAATGGGTTGTAGAATGTACGGTTGTATTGTAGACGAGCATGGCTGTGTAAACGTATCGGGGCCAGTTCGTCTGTTCTTCGTTAATATACGATTTGAGATATTCTTTAAGCGTCGAGTGGCTTCTCTCTAGAGCTCCTTGAGTCTGCGGATGATAGGGAGAAGACCACAGGTTTTTTATTTTCAGGAACTCGCAGGTCTTTTTAAAGAGATCTGCTGTGAAGTTAGTACCCTGGTCGGTAAGTATTGTTTTAGGGATACCAAAAATGGATACATAATGAAGTAGACATTCGGAAGTTTCTTCTGCTGTTGTGCTTCGGATTGGATATGCAGAAGAGAATTTTGTGAGGTCATCTTGTACGGTTAAAATATATTTGAGTTTCGCGGGACCTGCTTCTGGAAGAGGACCAACAACATCAAGGGATATTCTCTGGAAAGGTTCGGAAGATGTACTAGTAATTTGCATAGGTGCACGATTTACTCTTCTAAGTGCTTTGTTCTCTTGACAGGGTTTGCATTGTTTTACGTAGGATTCAATATCACTGCGCATTCCCTTCCAGTAATATCTTTCTTTAATTCTATTATACATCCGGTTGGAACCGAGATGACCTGCAATAGGAATGTAGTGGTTGTCAGTAAGTATTTTCTTGATTTCAGTTGGAGTCGGGTATAAGATGTTATTGTGATGAATTTTTATTTTAATATTAGTATCGTGAAAGAGGTAGGAAAGGATGTTGTGAATTTTGATAAACGAGTGTTTTTCAAAAGGGTCTCTCAAATCGGAAATACCTATTTCAGAAACGTTGTCATGTTGTGACAGTTGGTTTCTGATGGTTCTTAATGTAACATAAATTTCTGGGTAAGATGCTTCGTCGAAATGATGCACCTTGGTGAATAATAAATAAATAATTTTATTATTATATTGTATTCTTTCAAAAGAGAAGAGTTCTTTTTCGGAGTTCATGACCTGGGTATTTATTTCAGGGTTACTGAGGATGTCTTGGATATATGAATTGGACTCATCCAGATCAATAGAGGTAGGAACTAGAATGGTTTTTGATGAACATTTCATTAGACTTTCGTTACATTCTTCTATGTCAGTATTAAAGGTTCGATTTCTATCAGCTATAGCTTTCAAAAATGTACCATAGTCGTCGTTAGTTGGATTAGAATGTGAGCTTGTCGACGGTTGAGGATCTGGTTCGATTTGGGAATGAGTAGAAGAGGGTTGGTCGGGTAAGTCGAACTGCTCAGGTTGAGTAGGTTCAGAAGGTTGAAGTAGTTCATCAGCGATTTCATCTCTCTGGATGTCTGGAATATTTGTTGGCGAGTCTAGGTCAAGTAGAGGTACGAGATCTCCTGCGTCAATGTCAACATTTTCAGGATCTGGATGGGATAGAGGTAAGTCATCTAAGTCAAAAGACGGTGGAGAAAGTATCAAGTCCTCTAAGTCACTGTCTAACTCATGAGTGGGTTCTGGGTTTTCCTGTTGAACCGGGTTCACGGGAAAACGAGATAGAGCGTCAGCGTTGGCATTGATCTTGCCCTTCTTGTATTGGATATCGTATTCGAATTCTTCTAGCTTTAGACGCCAGCGAATGAGTCGTGACCCAGGGTCTTTACAATTAAATAACCATTGTAATGGTTTATGGTCTGTGAGGATTTTGAACCGGTGACCATATAGGTAAGGTCTGAATGTCTTAGTACCGAAAATTATGGCGAGACATTCTTTTTCAGTGACACTATAATTACTTTCTGCTTTATTTAGTGTTCGTGAGGCATAGGAGATAGGGCGATCCTGTCCAACAGGGCCCTGGGATAGTATTGCCGATATGGCATAGTTAGAGGCATCGCAAGTTAAGAGGAATGGTTGGGTAAAATCAGGATATGCAAGGATTGGGGCAGTGACGAGTTTAGTTTTTAGGGTTTCGAAGGCAAGCTCTTGTTCGTTTTGCCAGTTAAAAGGGGTATCCTTCTTCAATAGGGATGTGAGAGGTTTAGCCAATTTGGCAAAGTTTGGAATGAATCTCCTGTAATAGGATACAAGACCCAAGAATGATTTAATGTCTTTGGGTGACTTTGGAGTAGGGAATTTGGTTACGGCTTTGGTTTTATCAGGATTTGGCTGAACTCCGTTTTCGCTAATGATGTGTCCAAGATAGACAACTTCTTTACGGAGAAATTCACATTTATCTGGCTGGAGCTTGAGATTGAATTGACGAAGTCTGTCGAAGACAGCTTTTAGATTACTGATTTGGGAACTTAGGTCATGGGAGTATATGACAATGTCGTCTAGATAGACAAAACAGCGTGTACCTTGGAGACCGGAAAGACAGCTATTCATCAGCTTTTGGAACGTGCTTGGGGCGTTCTTGAGCCCAAATGGCATCCGGTTGAACTGGAAATGGCCTTGAGGAACGGAGAAAGCTGTTTTGGGAGCGTCCTCAGATGATATTTGAATTTGATGGAACCCAGAAGTAAGATCCAATGTCGAGAAATATTTACTATTTCCCAATTGGTCGAGGATTTCGGATATTTGCGGGATAGGGTAGGTTTCGCCTATGGTTATGTCGTTGAGTTTGCGGTAGTCTATGACTATTCGCCATTTGAGTCTACCTTCAGAGTCTGCTTTCTTGGGGACTACCCATATTGGCGAGCTCCAAGGTGACAGGGAAGGTTCTATGATGTTCTGATCGAGCATCTTGCTGATTTGGGTTTCTACTTCCTTCTTGTGGAATTCGGGAAACCTGTAGGATTTAGTGTAAACCGGAGTATCGGTTGTGGTTTTGATTTGATGGCTAACAGCAGGGGTAAAGGTAAGTTGATCGTCGGATAAATGAAAGATATCTGAGTATTGGCTGCAGAGTTCTATTAGCGCATCGGTTTCTTCTAGGTTCAGGTGATCAAGTCTTAATGTTTGTATCACCTTGTCAGTTCGTGAACACGTGTTTTTAGGGTTATTCAACCGATAAGAATTGGGATAGAGAGGTGTGACATTTAGATTTAAGTTGGATTTGATAGTGACAGGGGATTCAGAGGTGTTGGCAACAGTGAGGTTAACGCGATTATTGTCTTTAACCTTGACAATGCAGTTGGATATAAGTAGGTTTTCTGAAAGACGTTGGTCTGAGATGACTCCTTCTGTAAGGTTAGTCTTTTGGATTGAACATTCGATGACGGCTTCTGTACGAGGCGGAATTACATAAAAGGGTTCTGAAAAGTTTAATTTGATTTCTAGGGTTCCTATTTTCAGGATGTCGTGGGTATAGTCTATTTTGCAACCGAATTGAGTCAAGAAGTCGGTTCCGATTATACCATCGTAAGGTAAGCTAATATTCTTCACGACATGAAATTTATGTTTGATGAATTTCTTCTGGGTTAGCTCTAATTTGAGCTGGAAGTGGCCTTCTGTTGCCGTTGGTTCATCTCCAGGGTCTATACCCTTTAGTTTAATCGGTTCCTTTATTAGGATAGGAATTTTATGGATGCTGGATTCTTTTAAAAGAGAAATGGCGGCACCTGAGTCCACCAATAGGGATAAAGGAATTTCAGATACTTGGGATTGTAACAAGACATGTGGTAACAACCTCTTGGTTGTGTCGAGGTTAATTTCGAATATTGTTTGGGTTTTAGAAGGAATAGAAGAATTGGGATTCGTGATTATGGAATTGGTTTGGGCGCTTATTTGGGGCTGGTTACCCATGTGGTCCCTATTGGATACAGAGTTATGGGCGCTTGTTTGGGGCTGGATACCCGTGTGGTCCCTATTTGATACGGAGTTATGGGCGCTTATTTGGGGCTGGTTACCCGTGTGGTCCCTATTTGATACAGAGTTATGGGCGCTTATCTGGGGCTGGTTACCCGTGTGGTCCCTATTTGATACAGAGTTATGGGCGCTTGTTTGGGGCTGGTTACCCGTGTGGTCCCTATTTGATACGGAGTTATGGGCGCTTATTTGGGGCTGGTTACCCGTGTGGTCCCTATTTGATACGGAGTTATGGGCGCTTATTTGGGGCTGGTTACCCGTGTGGTCCCTATTTGATACAGAGTTATGGGCGCTTGTTTGGGGCTGGTTACCCGTGTGGTCCCTATTTGATACGGAGTTATGGGCGCTTATTTGGGGCTGGTTACCCGTGTGGTCCCTAATGAATGCAGAGTAATGGGCGCTTATTTGGGGCTGGTTACCCGTGTGGTCCCTAGAATTAGTAGAATTAGTAGAATTAGTAAAATGGTAGGCGTCGACTTTGCGGACTGGTCTCGTGCGACACCGTGACGAGACTCTTATTCGTTTAAATTGTCCGGTATGAACTCAGTTGTATCCGGGTCAATGGATTCATCCGGTTGATCTACGAAGTTGATGCGTTTGAAGGGTTTTGATTGGTTTTGGCTATTAGTCGGATATTGAAGGGTTCTGAAACGGTTATTATTAAATTCGCGTTTCTTGCACACAGAGATGTCGTGCCCAGAATTTTTACAGTAACGACAAACGACGTTAGAACTTTGAGAAACAGTGGGTTGAGCTCTTTGTGACGGATATCTATAAGAATCGGAATTGGACGTACCTGGTTTCGGTTTTAACTGGATGCTCTGCTTCGGGTCCATTTGTGGACGCTTATACAGTGTCTGCTGTATACGTTCTTCTGAGACTGCCAGGTTGATAGCCTCGTTCAGATTTTTAGGAGACCTACATCTCACGATGTTCGAGATACGGGGTTGTAACCCCATTAAGAAATGATGGAGGGCCAAGTCCTCCATGGCTGCGGTACGGCCAGGTAATTCTTTAACCTTAGTGTTTGATAATGAGATTTCCGTCAAGAGTTGAGAGAGGTGCGTTTCTACGCGTAATGAATATTGGCTTACATTCTCTTGCGGACTTTGCCTGCTCTCTTGGAGATCAGTAAGGAGATGTGAGTAGTGTTTGCGCTCACTGAATTGAGTTTTTAGAAACTCCTTAAGCTGCTCCCAAGATGTGAATTCTTTAATAGAACAGGCAATTTCCGCCCGTCCGTTCAGTTGACTTAGGATATATTTGAATAAAATAGGCCTACGGGCCTCTGTTGCAAGGTCATAAGCGTTGTCGCAATTTACTAAAAAAGAACTTAGAGTTTCCCTTTTTCCGTCATAAGGTTTTATAAATTTGAACAGAGTATTCAATTCAATTTCGCTCATCGTAAGAGCTACTGCGGTTTTCCTTGTGACCCGAGGGGACAAAATTGGTGACTTCGCAGAGTCGTTGTCACTTACTACTTTCTCGGGTTCGGGGATAGTTAGTTGCAATTTACTATCTTCTTCTTTATACTGTTTTGGCATAATAGAACAAAGAATACAGAGCTAATACTAAAAATGTTACGAACAACAAAACAATTTTTAGAGCATACACAAATTACACAAAGAATATAAAAAGGTTTAAATTGAATTGAACAAAGGGTTTGAGAATCACTGATATCTAGACCTAGTCTAAACAATGACCAAAGACTCACGACAATGTGTGGGCGACGGTGACGAATACGGCGAACAGGAACATTCCGACTGATAAGACGGTGTACTTGCGCGTTGGAAGAGACGTTTTAATTTCTCGTGGACTGGAACACTTGATGACCTCGAATGACTTGGAATATTTTGAATGCAGAATCTCGATGATTGGACACGGAGTATGGTAATTACCACGTAGATGAATACTCGTAAGTATCTTCTGACAGGTTCTTGAATTAGGACGAGATGGGAGAATTTTCTTCTTTACAGGATATAGAACAGATTCTTCTTAAATCACAAATTAGATTCGCGACGAGACACGACGTGTGCGGATTTTGATACGGATTTTGTAGTCACAGATTTCACTGAATAGCACTTGATTTCACTGGGTTACACTTCACCACAGATTTTAGGGTTCAGTAAACTTGGATTTCGAATAGAATGCAGCGCGAGTCTGTAGCGGTTGCCGGCACTGGGAATTTTCGGATCCCACCGCTGCCACCAAAATGTTATACGGGTTTTCGAAAACGGGTTTTTAAAAAAGAACTTTAAAACTTTAGGCACTATGACCTTTATTCAAAAAAGAAATAGAAAAGGATTCTTTTGGGATCCTTAGGCAACCGCGCGATTCGGAGGATGAAGACAGACTGGCCTGTGGCTGAGCCGCTGGACAGAGCAAGGGGCTGATAATCGGGAGTCAGCATAAAAGATGGTAGGACAGCACTAAGGCTAGCATAATGTGGATATAACAGAGCCATGGCCGGCAGCCAAGAGTGCTGGGCCGCCGTCACCTCCTTTGCTAATGAGGTGATGGCGGCAAAGAGAGAAGAGTTGCGGGTGCGGGAGCGTGCAGGTCAAACGCTCCCGCCTCGCCGTACGGTTCGGGGGCGTCGCATGGCTCAGTTCATGCGCGCTCCCGACTAGTGTTGTTCCGGTGGGTGGTGGTCGGGGGACCTCACCCACCGATGATCGTTTGGCGGAAGGCACCTCCCCGTGTTCCGGAGGTGCCTTAGTGCCCGCCCGCTCGGCCGCTCTCTGCCCCCTCTGCTTCCAGAGGGACGTACGAGGGCGGTGCGATGCGGGCTTGTTTTCTTCAGCTCCTTAGGGAGCTCCGGGTGGCCGACCATCTGGTCCCCCGAGGAGAGCCCCAACCTTACGGGGCATCCCTAGCCGGGTCGACGTTGAATCTATATCTTCATATCCCTCGGCCCGGCTATAGGGTGAGTCGGAACACCGCGGGGTTTAGTGGGTAGGACGGTCCCTTCTTCCGGGACCGGTGAGTCCCACACACCGTCCCAGCTACCCCCGTAGCTGGGATGACGGTGCCTAAATGCATTCCCCGCGTAAACAAAAAAAAAAAAAAACCTAACCTAACCTTACCTAACCTAACCTAACCTAACCTAACATTAGTGGGGCGGGGCCCCAAGTGTTGTTCGTTTACGTCCACGTCGTCCGCCCTGGACCCCAACTTGACCACCGTAACGGAGTGGCAAGTTGGGTGACCGAATTTCGAACAGCTGGACTTGCGGCCATAAAGAAGGAAATAATTAACTATATCAGTGTTATCATGGATAATAAGAAGGAGAATGTGTGTGACACGAATGTGTCGAGGCCTGGGACTCCAACCCCGGGCGGGAGGGAGTTGCGGGTGTCGTTGTCGCGCTGCGACACCCGCAATTCGCTCTCGGAAAGCGCGATCAAATGCGACTGGCAGCGGCTGTCGGACTCCGATAGCAGCTGCCAGTCGATGATGACGGTTTCTTCCCGTCCCTCCCCGATTCCCAGGTTGTGGCAGCGCAAGCGCTGCAACAGTAAAAGCCCTGGGGAGTCGGGCAGCGACGGTGAGGAGTCGGCTGGCCCCAGCACCATCAGGGGCCAGCCCGGTAAAAGAGGGCGTGGGCGCCCTCCAACGACCGGCCAGTATGTTGGCCTGGCCCAAGCCAGGGCCAACTATATTGCGGCCCAGGAGCGCGAGCTCGAGCTCCAAGCGGAGGAAGAGCTCGCGCAGGCCGCACACGAAGAGTCGGAGGAGCGTCGGCGGCGGGAGGAGAGGCGACTCTCCTTCCTCCGCAAATCCCCGACAATGGAGGAGGAGGCGTCGACGTCGGCAGCTGCTCCGGTATTGCGGTGCGAGCAGCTGTCGAAGGCGGTAGAGGAGGCGGTGAAGGCGATCGATACGATCGCCTACAAATCCTCCCGCCTGAAGGGCCAGAGCGTCCAGGGCCTGCGGAGTGCCGCCGGATCAATACTGGAGCATATGAGGGAGATGGCCTCCCTCAAGTGCAGTGATGAGATAATGCGCCTAAAGGGAGAGCTCGTGGCCGTGCGGGCCCAGATGGAGGAAATGAGGCGCCAGTTGAGCGCCGCTCCAACACCGTCGGCGGGGCTGTCGCGTGATGAGGTGCTGTACCTCATCGACGCGCGCCGCGCCGGCTTCGAGGATCGGCTGCTCCCGGCGCCTCGGTTGCGTCCTCCCCTAGCGGCGGACGCACGCAACGCTGCCCGCATGGCCGGTGCTCCAGCACCTGGCGGTGCACCTGTCGCCCAGTCAACGGGCCCTTCTGTCGGCGCTTCGGCGCCCACGCGCTCAAAGCGCAAGGCCGCTGGCGCCTCTGCCGCCGCGCCTCTACCTGCCGTCCCCTCCACATCTGAGGTGGACGTGACGGAACCTGTTGCGGCCGTTCCGTCGGCCTCTTCCTCTTCTCCCCCTACTCAGGGGAAGAAGGGGAACCGAAAGAAGAGGAGCGCTGCGGCGCGTGAGGTGGAGGCGACGCGCAGAGAGCGCCAGTCGGCCTCAACCCAACCGGCCCCGGCTTCCACGTCTCAGTCCCAAACTGAGACGTGGAACAACGTCGTCAAGCGGCCGAAGAAACCCGCTAATGCGCCCATTAGGGCACCCGCGAAGACAGGCGCAAAGAAGAAGAGCGCCCCGAATCTCCGCTCACCGCGAACAGCAGCGGTGGTTATTACGCTGCAGCGGGAGGCGGAGGTTCGGGGCGTTACTTACGCCGAAAAACTTGCCGAGGCTGAGAGGTCAATCGACCTCAAAAGCCTCGGCATCGACGGCCTGCGCTTCCGCACTGCAGCCACCGGGGGACGTATCCTCGAGGTGGCTGGTGCGGAGAGGAGTGCCAAAGCGGACGCATTGGCAGAAAAATTAAGGACATCCCTCGGCGACGACGTTCGCATCGCCAGGCCGGAGAAGTGCGCGGAGCTGCGCATCTCCGGTCTTGGCGATTCGGCGACAAAGGAGGCTGTGGCGCGGGTGGTGGCGGACGTTGGAGGTTGCGCCATCACCAGCGTCGTTGTCGGTAATATAATCCGCCAGGCAAGCAGGGAGGGCACGGCGTGGGTGAAGTGCCCCGTCGCAGCGGCCAAACTAGTAACGGATGGCCGCGCCCTCGTCATCGGTTGGACCCGCGTCCGTGCGGTCCTTTTGGATCCCAGGCCGCAGCGGTGCTTCCGCTGCCTGGATGTGGGGCACGTGGGGGCCAGGTGTGCTGCGGGAGTTGACCGCAGCGCCCTGTGCTTCCGCTGCGGGCAGCCCGGCCACAAAGCGGCCGGCTGCGCCGCAGATCCGCACTGCCCCGTGTGTGCGGCGGCGGGAGAGGCCGCTGCGCACCGCCTGGGCGCCAAGGCTTGCCTGGCGGCGTCGAAAAAGCGGCGTCGTCGCCGAGGAGGAGTCGGTGGGAAGCGGGTCGGGCCGGTCGCGGACCCCGCTCCCACCCAAACTGAGGAGGTTATGGACACCACCCAATCTTAAATGTCCACATTCTCGGTCCTGCAGGCCAACGTCAGGCACTGCGCTGCGGCCCAGGATGTTTTGATCCAGTCCGTAGCGCAGTGGCTGACGAGCGTGGCTGTAGTCGCCGAACCGTACGCGGTTCGTGCCCGTGATGATTGGGCCAGCGACCGCGACGGTGAAGTGGCTATCGTCTCCCAGCGGGGCGCCTTTGATAGGGTGTCTCAAGGACGAATGTGCGTCCTCGCGCTGCTGGGAGACGCTGCAGTGATCGGGGTGTACTGTCCGCCCAGGAAGACCCGTGCTCAATTTGAGCAGTTACTCGCTGAGCTCGGGGCTCTTGTGGCGGAAGCACACCCCACCCCGCTCATCGTCGTCGGGGACTTCAACGCCCACTCTACGGCGTGGGGATCTCCGGCGACGGACTTGCGGGGGGAGTTGTTGGAGGATTGGGCGGTGTCCATGGATCTGGTGTTGCTGAACCAGGGGACGGTCCCCACGTACGTGGGGGTGAACGGGAACACGTCCATCGTGGACGTGTCCTTCGCCAGTTCTGGCCTGGCGAACCACGTACGTGGCTGGAGGGTGGTAACGGAGGTGGAGACGATGTCGGACCACCGGTATGTCCGGTTCGATATCGTCTCCCCCGCCCTGAGGGCTCAGGACCGTCCCCTGGCCGGTGAGCGCCCACGGTGGCGACTAAAATCGCTTAACCGGGAGCTGGCGGAAGAGGCGGCCATCGTCGAGCGATGGGCCGCGTTTGGCGGAAACCCGGACGTAGACGCGAGGTCGGAGCGGTTGTCCGAGGCTCTGACCCGCGTCTGCGATGCGGCGATGCGGAGGGCAGGATCAGTTCACCCGCGGCGGCGGGTGTACTGGTGGAACGACGACCTGGAGGGGCTGCGTGCTGCTAGTCACGCAGCCCAGCGTCGGTACACCCGCTACCGCGGTCGAAGGAACGGAAACCCTGTCCTCATGGAGGAGTTGCGCGCCGCATACCGGGACGCCCGAGCGGCCCTTCGCTCGGCAATCAAGGCCGCCAAAGATGAGTCGTGGAAGGTGTGGCTCGAGACGTTGAATGGAGATCCGTGGGAGCGCCCGTATAAGGCCGTGAGCGACAAACTCCGGCCTTATGCGCCCCCGCTCACCAGGTCTCTCGAGCCCACCTTCGTAACAGAGATCGTCAGCTCCCTCTTCCCTGCGCGGGAAGAGTGGGTCCCGCCGAGTATGGCGGCACCAGACGGAACGCCGGCTGACACAGAGGCGATCCCGCCCGTGTCCGATGCCGAGTTAGGGGCGGCGGTTCTCAAGCTCAAGTTGAGACACCGCGCCCCCGGTCCGGACGGCATCCCAGGGCGGGTCGTCGCCCTGGTCATGCCGGCGTTCGAAGAAGAGACGCTCTCCCTGATGTCGGAGTGTTTGGCGTCGGGTAGAGTCCCGCGAACGTGGAAGACGGGGAAGCTCGTGCTGCTTAAGAAGCACGGGCGCCCCGTCGAGTCGCCGTCGGCCTACCGCCCCATTGTTTTGCTCGGCGAGATGAGCAAGCTTTTCGAGCGGGTGCTCGCTGCTCGTCTCGTCGGGCACCTTGAGGGGGCGGGGCCCAATCTCGACGGCGGCCAGTACGGGTTCCGTCGCGGGCGGTCTACCCTGGACGCCATCTCCCGACTCAGGGACAGCGTCCAAGAGGCGGTCGGTCGGGGGGAGGTGTTGTTGGCGGTGTCGCTGGACATCGCGAACGCCTTCAACACCATCCCCTGGCAGACCATCGCCGAGGCGCTGAGGTACCACAACGTCCCGTGGTACCTCAGGCGCGTCCTTGCGGACTATTTCGTGGACCGGGCCATTATCTACCCGGCCCGGTCGGGAATAGTCCGCAAGGAGATGTCGTGCGGTGTTCCACAGGGGTCGGTGCTTGGTCCGCTCCTGTGGAACATCGGCTATGACTGGGTCCTGCGCGGTGCAACTCTTACGGGGGTCGGCATTATATGCTACGCCGACGACACCCTCGTCACCGCGCGGGGCCCAGAATTCAGGGACGCGAAGGTTCTGGCCACCGCGGGCGTTGCCCAGGTGGTCAGCCGCATCAGGGCGCTGGGACTCCAGGTGGCTCTCGAAAAGTCCGAGGCCGTGTTTTTCCACGGGCCTCGGCGGGGGCCACCTCGAGATTCCTTCATTGTGGTGAGCGGCACCCCCATCGCTATCGGGGAGACCATGAAGTACCTAGGATTGGTCCTCGATAGTCGATGGGGTTTCGTCGAGCACTTCCGGCGCCTGGCACCAAAACTGGTGTCATACGCCGGAAGGCTGGCGCGGCTGCTCCCCAATAAAGGGGGGCCGGAAAGTTCATGTCGCCGTCTCTACGACGGTGTAGTGCGCTCCAAGGCGCTCTACGGAGCGCCCATTTGGGCGGATGCTCTCTGCGCCAAAACCATCCCCCTGCTGCGGAGACCGCAGCGGGTGATTGCGCAGAGGGCTGCGAGAGCGTACTGCACCGTCTCTTACGAGGCGGCGTGTCTGATTGGCGGAAGCCCCCCGTGGGATCTCGAGGCTGGAGTCCTCACTCGCGTGTACAATGAAAGCGCCCTGGTGCGGATTAATGGAGGTCGCCCACTCCCGGACGAGATCGATCGCTGGAGACAGTCTGCTCGCGACGATCTCTTCCGGAAGTGGGCCAATAGATTGGTTGTTCCCTCTGCGAGCGCGCGGCTCGTGGGGGCTGTCCGGCCCGTTCTTCGGCCTTGGGTAGAGAGGGCGCACGGTGCGCCGACGTACCACCTCACTCAGCTCCTCACAGGACATGGCTGTTTCGCCAAGTACCTGTGGGAGGTGGTGGGTGTGGAGTCGGACCCCATGTGCCGTCACTGCTCAAGTGGCGCCGTGGACTCGGCTGAGCACACACTCGCCGAGTGCGCGGCGTGGCACGGGCCGCGTGTCGCCCTCACGGGCCGTGTTGGAAATAATTTGTCGCTGCCGGCCGTGGTGCAAGCCATGGTCGGCAGCCAGGAATGTTGGGCCGCCGTCACCTCGTTTGCTTGTGAGGTGATGGCGGCAAAGAGAGAGGAGCTGCGAGTTCGGGAGCGTGCAGGTCTAACGCTCCCGCCTCGCCGTCCGGTTCGGGGGCGCCGCATGGCAGCCTTCGTGCGCGCCCCCGACTAGTGCTGTTCCGGTGGGTGGTGGTCGGGGGACCTCACCCACCGATGATCGTTTGGCGGAAGGCACCTCCTCGTGTTCCGGAGGTGCCTTAGTGCCCGCCCGCTCGGCCGCTCTCTGCCCCCTCTGCTTTCAGAGGGACGTTCGAGGGCGGTGCGATGCGGGCTTGTCTTTCTTCAGCTCCTTAGGGAGCTCCGGGGGCCGACCATCTGGTCCCCCGAGGAGAGCCCCAACCTTACGGGGCATCCCTAGCCGGGTCGATGTAGAATCTACTTTTCATATCCCTCGGCCCGGCTATAGGGTGAGTCGGAACACCGCGGGGTTTAGTGGGTAGGACGGTCCCTGTTTCCGGGACCGGTGAGTCCCACACACCGTCCCAGCTACCCCCGTAGCTGGGATGACGGTGCCTAAACGCATTCCCCGCGTCAACAAAAAAAAAAAAAAAAACCTAACATTAGTAGTTTTCATAAATCGTTAACTTAACCTAACATAACCTAACTTTTTCCAAATTTTTATGAACTTAACCTATACTAACCTACATTGCCTATATACCCCAAAAGTCAAAACCGTTCTAACCTAAATAGTTTCGGAGATAACCTACATGGTTACTTTTGGTTTTTTCCTTATAAACTTAATTTTAGTGAGGTTAAACTACAAATTCGATTGTCTATCCACCACATATTTTGCACACAGGGGTCAAGTTATACTGGTTGCTCTTATTTTGAACAGGCGGGACAGTTGAAGGGTTATATACTTTCTTTTGGCTGCTAAGCAGTCTGCTTTAAACTTTTTTGAATAAGTTTTAACATAATTTAGAAATTCATCTGTTCTATTAAGCTGTCTTTCTGAGTATAGTTCATACAGTTTTTGTCTACTTTTATGTATATCCTCAGTGGCCCATTCACTGAAGGCTGGCCTATCACCGATTGTGACTTCCTTAGACTTGAATACGGAGTTGAACTCATTGTAAAAGGAATCAAAAAATAACTTATACATTACATTTGGATCTAAGCCAGTGTCTAAAAATGGAAGTTTATTGCAAAGTCCAACTCGCATACGTTCCAAGCGGTCACTAGTTACTGGTCTACATAATATTTTACGTCTTTTAACTTTTTCTCTTGTGATCTTAAAAGATGCTATTTGCCCAGTATGATCTGATTTTATCTTATTTATAATACTCTTACTTTCTGGCAACATATCACTGTATATATTGTCCAGACAAGTAGCTGTTGTATCACAATATCTAGTAGGCTCTAAAAATAAATTAGTGAGATTGTGTGTAAAGAGAACAGTAGCAAGGGTACTGTCACCATATCATGCGCATCCCTATACAATCCGAAGTTTATATTTACTGTCGATGCTTATATCATGAATAAGCTTGTAAAAGATCTTCCTGGCGCCACATTCAAGAAGCAACATTGGCCGCACTTGGAAGGTATACAATTAGCAGACAGAAACTTCAATATCAGTAGATCAGTGGACATGATATTAGGCTCAGACATCTACCCAGAACTTATATTAGATGGTCTTCGAAAGGGTGACAGCCCTACTATGCCCATAGCTCAACTAACAGAGCTCGGGTGGATCATTTGTGGAAGCACCGAGTCCTCGACCGCGCCAATACGTCATTGTTATGTCGTCAATCATACGGACGACATTAAGCGGTTTTGGGAGATAGAAGGCGTTACGGAAGAAAGTTCAACATCCACAGAAGAGCAACGCTGTATTGATTACTTTCAAGAAACAACCGTACGTCAAGAAGATGGTCGGTATGAAGTCCGCTTACCATTCCAACCTGAGTACCAGCAACGTTTAGGGTCATCGAAACCATCATCAATAGCCCAGTTTCGTCAATTAGAAAAAAGATTTTCTAAAAATAACCAATTGGAACGGGACTATAAACAATTCATCAATGAGTATATACAGTTACGTCACATGAAACCGTCAATGGAGAACTCGACACCGGGGTATTATTTACGGTTATATATTAAAATACCAGAAATCAAAATGCCTTTACTTAAAATGCATTAGACCAAAATACCCGAATTCGAAATACCTTAACATTCAAAATACCTTATTTCAGTACACCTTACCGTAAAATGTCTAAATTTAAAATACAAATAATTATTATATCAGAATTCAAAATACAAATTTTCAAATATCCTTTATTTAAAATACCGAAAATAGAATACAATGTGTCACTGTCACTCACACGTTTTGTTATTTGGCTTTAACTTATTTACACGAATGAATGAATATAGTTCCATAACAAAAATCTGTCGCATATTAGCATGGATATTGCGATTAGCTACTTGCAAAAAACAAGTTCATCAACCCTATCTCACGTTGTCGGAATTATGTCGCGCAAAGTTGCTGATTATTAAAAATACTCAGTTGCAATTCTTCGAAGAAGAAATCGATTCTATAAACAACAAATCAAAACTGTCATCAAAAAATATTCTTTTAAACTTAAACCCAATCCTAGATAATCAAGGCTTATTACGGGTTGGGGGAAGACTTGAAAAAGCCAACATCAGCGATGAAATGAAACATCCACTCATTATTCCTCATGACAGTCGCCTCACCACCTTACTTCTGCAACAAGCACATGAACTTACATTTCATGGGGGAGCACGACTGACATTATCAAATCTTAGATTAAAATATTGGGTTATTGGTGGCAATAGAGCTACCAAGAAATACATACGCAGATGTGTCACATGCAGAAAGCAAAACCCAACTCTACAGTGGCAACTTATGGGTGATCTACCTGCAGCGAGAATAAACCCTGAAAAGGCATTTTATCACACTGGTGTGGACTACACAGGACACGTCTACATCAAGGTCAACAAGGGCAGAGGGATAAAAACTACCAAAGGGTACATTGCATTATTCATTTGCATGGTCACTAAAGCTGTCCATTTAGAGTTTGTGTCTGATATGACAAGTGCAGCGTTTTTAGCGGCGCTCATCAGAATGGCTTCCCGACGAGGTGCTCCACGCCACATGTACAGCGACAATGGAACTAACTTTGTCGGTGCAAACAGAATTCTTCAAGAACAATATGAGGAATTACAACAAATATACAAAAGCAATTTTTTTGCGGAGATTTCAGAAATGGGTATAGAATGGCATTTTAACCCAAGCTCTTCTCCAGGGGCTGAAGGATTGTGGGAGGCCGGTATACGTAGTTGTAAAGGTCATTTAAAGCGATGCGTGGGAGAGCAGAAGTTGACCTTTGAGGAGTACACCACCCTTTTATCAAAACTTGAAGATTGTCTCAACTCAAGGCCTCTTTGTGCAATATCAGAAGATCCAGATGACCTAGAATATCTAACTCCTTCTCACTTTTTAACAGCAAGACCAGGATCGACAATAATCGAAACAGCAGCAGATGCCAGACCAAGATGGCATCTTGTATCGAAATTATTTGAAGATCTCTGGAAAAGGTGGAAGACCGAGTACTTAACCCAATTGTCTATTCGAACAAAGTGGAAACACCACAAGAAAACATACGGTTGGGTGATTTAGTCACCATTCAAGACGAGAACCTACCAGCTGGCAAATGGTTGATGGGTAGGGTGATAAATCTTCATCATAGTCACGATAATCTGGTCAGATTCGTGTCGTTGAAAACAAAGAACGGCACACTTCAGAGGCCTATAGTTAAACTGTCAGTTCTACCCGTTCATACTGACAGCAACAAAAGCAACGCTTACTGTACTACTCCTCAGGACAAACAGATACAAAATGACACCCCAAAGAGAAAAATTAGCAAACCAGGGGCATTCACGTCATTAGCATTTCATTAATTTTTTTCTTGTCTCTTTTAATGCCATCATATGGAGCATTTAATATTACCAAATTTCCTAGCAACAAGTCATTGTACTTCGACTTCGTTTCTGATATGCGAATCATTCGTGACAAATGGACACTTGTTGTCTACTACGACATGTCCCCGTATTGGGAAGGGAACACAGCAGTTTCGAAGACATTAAATCATTCAGAAAAAATATGTGGAATGTTGGCTAACACAGTTCAATGCTCTACAATACTACTACAATTACAGCATGAATACCGGGAACTACAACACTACAATCAATTGTTATTGGATCAGCAGTTTAACGCGCACGCCAGACGGCGTCGCGGGCTTATCAACGGTATAGGATATGTTGCTAATAGCCTTTTCGGAGTATTAGATGAGCGCTTCGCAGAACAGTACAGAAAAGATATCGAGCTGATACGACGGAACGAGCATCATTTAACAAACCTATTAAGGAATGAAACATCCATCGTTGAAGCCGAGTATAATCTGTTGAAAAGAACTGAAAACATCATGTCCATTCAGCACAAAGCCATAAACAAACATCTCAATGCATTGGAAGCAGCGGCAAACTCCGCCTCACAAAGGATGATGAGCATTAGTGAGGCACAGGACTTCACATTATCGGCCATGACCACAAGTAACCTTATTCAAAACTTAAAAGGGATTCAAGATACTCTGTTGGACACAGTCACCGATATTTATCACGGGAAGTTCAATACTCACTTATTGTCACCCGATCAATTACGTAGTGAGCTACAGGTTATTGCCAGCCAGTTAACAAAAGATACTAC
The DNA here is from genome assembly GCA_933228765.1 of Miltochrista miniata. NCBI lineage: Eukaryota > Metazoa > Arthropoda > Insecta > Lepidoptera > Erebidae > Miltochrista > Miltochrista miniata. The sequence continues at coordinate 214,358 of OW121769.1, forward strand.
GCTGCCCATCGAAAACATACAGTCAGATCTCAGATACATTTAAGCCCTGTTGAGAATTAAAGCAAGGATATTAAAAGATTATTTCATTTTTGAAATAACGCTCCCGCTCACCAGCCGGGAATCATATAGCATTCACAAAACTATCCCAATTCCTCATCAGACAACAAATGGCATGATCACTGTCCGCCCAATTAATGAATACATTGCCGTTAATTTGGGTAAAGATGCATTCGTAACATTATCCGCGTCCGAACTACAAGCTTGCTTACATAACGAACGATCATATTTGTGTCATATCAACACGCCTGTTCACTATCAGACCGTCGACGAAAATTTCTGTGAAACATATGCCAACAAGAATCAGTGCAGTGTCAGCATATCCACTTGCAATCAGGTGTGGATTGAGTTAAATGACCCGTCCAAGTATTTTCATTTTTGTTGTGATTCGTACATAACACGAATAATATGTCAAGATCAAATTACAGTACAACAGCTGACTGGAGCCGGCATTATAAGCCTTGACTCAAATTGCATTATAAAAGGAAAGGACTTTGCACTTTATTCTCGGTCAATGCCAGTTCACACCATGAATTTGAAACCAGAAATCGTCACGCCTAGCATCTTCGATCTCAATCACATGGTTAACACATCTCTGGAGCCACTACGTGGAGCCTCGAGATGAACAAATAAACCAAACGCTGAATGATTTGGGGAAACAGATAGAGCAGCTGAAGTCGGCGACAAACGGAGACTCTTCATACGATCCAATATCAACACATGATATTCTTAATACGTTATCACATACGTATTGTTGGGAGCTGGAGTGGTGGCAGTTGCAGTGTACCTGTGGAAGAGGCGACGAGCCAACACAAGAGTGGGATGTTCACCGGCTCCAGAGCAAAGTGTTGTGTTTACGCGCAATTTAAATACGGCTGACCGGCAGCATAGTGATGTGCCTACAGACTCGATAAATGAGAACAATCTAAAGGACCAATCAACTTCTCCCATCCCAAAAAAGAGTGTGTTTTCAAAGGACTTGCCATAGGATCGCGCTTTTTTGGGCCCGGGAGGATGTACGGGCTAATGACCGTAAAGGAGATTGCCCATTATTTAATGGGCCGCCGTTTCGTAACAAATAATTTTGTATGACAGCGAAAATTTGATGTTAAATTGGATGGATATCGTACTTTCATAGGAAATAAAAAATATTCTCTTATTTTGTGGGGTTTTCTCTCATTATTCGTTTTGCTGTTCAAATTAGAGGTTAGTTTCGAAGCAAATGTCCATCAATCCGTCTAATCAATTTTGTCCAGAAAGGGCTAATCGTTACATGGATGAACATGGATTTAATTCAAATAAGATAGAAGTAATAGTTCCAACACTAATAAATAACCCTGAAAATGTAATAGCTACCTAGTTACCTATACATCAATGTTTATATGTTATCTCTATTTAATGCATGGTCGCGCCCGGTTCATCTAGTTATAGTAGTAGTTCATAGACATAATTTGAACCCGGCAGGTAGCACTGCAATCTGTGTATAGGACTGTGCCGTGCGAAGCCGGGGTGGGTCAGCTAGTACTTATTAGGTTATGCAGGTTTGTGTAGGAAGAAGAAAATGAAAATGCTAGAATATTTTTAAGCAAGTTTTATTCATTTATGATGTCTATATCATCACCCTCATATTCATGAAATATGTTGTCCAAAAATGCAGCTGGCGGTTCAATGTATCTAAATCGAGCCCAACTTAGGTACCACAATGTAGTCAGAATGTGGGCACATCATCCCATCGTACGACAGCCTACCAAACAATAATTAATTGTTTGGTAGGCTTTCGTACGGTGGGATGCTCTGCCATTTTCACATTGATGAGAAATACAAATCCGTGAAGTCGCAGCAGCCCTTTTGTATATATTTGACGATATATTAGGAATATGTACAACATTTGGAACATGGTACACTTGATATGTGGGTTGTGGTGGTGGTGTAGGTATAGGCCTTAAGGAAGTAGCAGATTGTGAAACACTGTCTAACTGTTGTCTTGAAGTTGTGAGGACTTCCATATTCTCATGAGGTGTAACAGCACCTTCATGTATAACCTAACTTTTTCGAAGTCTGTGAACCTGTAAGCAAAGAAAATAAAGTTAAAACCGACTTTAATTTATGTCATTTAAAAAAGGTTCTGAAAAGGTGTTCCGTTAATATTAACTAAGGTTATTTTACTGCATTTTATCTGCAACTAGAGGACGTCACGCGGTTTCACCCACGTAGTCCCCGTTTCCGTGACCATACGGAAATAAAATATAAACCAATGTTTGCCGGGAAGAGTGTAGCTTCCCAACAGTAAAAGAAGTTTTTAAATCGGTCCAGTAGTTTCAGAGCCTATTCGATGGAAACAGACAAACAATCAAATCTTTTCTCTTTATAATATTAATATAGATTATAGATGTAACAGACTGAAGAATGCTGTGAAAGAATGCCTTGAGGCATAGTATTATTAAAAGTATATTTACCTGTTGATTAGGTATACATGACATTTAGCGTGGACACTCTCTCGCTCGAGGCCATGGTGCGAGCCATGCTCTCCAGCGGGAGTAAGTGGGACTGCGCCGCCTCTTTCTGCGAGCAGGTCATGCTCGTTAAGGAGGCGGCCGGCCGGGTGCGGGAGAGGACTCTCCCACCCGAGTTCCGCAGTCGGCGCCCTGGGCGCCGCCGACGTGTCTTCGCCGAGGACTATCGGCCTCCATGACCGGGGGTCTGAGGACGGTGAAAGGGCCGCTCACCGTCCTTAAGAGTAAGAGTAAGAGTCCGGCATAGCATCCTACCAGGATTTTCCCTCACGTTAAAAAAAAAAAAAAAAAAAGGTATACATGACATGATGAGATTTCCTTCAGGGCTATTAATTATCACTTTATGCGTCTTAGCTCTCAGTATGGAAGACCCACAGGCTAAGCACACTTGCTGATGTCCATAAGCTCGTACGGCTGCTGATTCACTAGATGAGCTTTGAGATGCTCTTTGTAATATTACAAAAATAACTTGACAAAGAAAATCCTCCACCGATATCTGCAAATAAATAAAATAAAATTATATACCTACTAGCCTAATATTTTCTGTTATGATATTGATTGGGAAAAATCTACTTTATTGTAACACATCACTGATATGGAAAACACAAGATCAGGTAAAATCCTTTAGCACAATTGGTTATGTATTTACTTAACCATTTGAACATAATTTATTTACTATTACAAATACATTTCAAGTATGTTACAAGTACAGAATGCAAAACTTAATTGAATAAGATATAGGTACTAACCACTTCTGGATCAATCCAGGAACGTAAAATTCGAATCATGACATCTGTTGCCTCCACGACTCGATGTCGAGGCAGAGCATGTACCAAAGATAGTGAACAATTCACACACCGTGGCATTTTTATCTTATCTACTGCAAAACCGCACATTCGACACCGAAAAGACTTTTTGTTCAAAAGTTTTCAATTTTTGTCAGTTCGTATTATGCCGCACATTGATGTTTGCGAATGGCGGCCATCTTCGTCACGTCAGTCCGCGGTGCGTAAAAAGATTACACCACGAAATATATCAAAGTTTAAACGCCACAAAATATATTATTCGAGTGAATGAAAAGATTGTTAAAAAAATATTAAATGATTTACTTAGGTAGCCATACACTTTTTACTTAGGTTTTTCAAAAAGAAACGAAGCCTGGGCGTTCTCCTTTGCTCGGTCAGCACACAGCAATAATGCAGACTTTATTAACATTTATTAATTTACGTAAACTAAGATCAGTTCACGTCTAGCAGCAAGGCGACGTACTCATTAGCAATAAATCATATTTTATAGATTAATTAATTACTTAGCAATAAATGATAGTTACCTTTACAATTCAATTAGTAGTATCATTTTAGTGGTTATTAATCTAGTAGCATAACTGTACGGAACCCGTACACCATAGTCTCTGCCTACCCCGTTGGGAAACAGGAGTGATGTTATGTATGTATGTATGTATATAAAGTGAAATGGGATAAATCACGCTTGTTGTATGGGAGCCCCCCTTAAATAACTTTTTTTTATTTTAGTATTGGTTGTTATAGCGGCAACAAAAACGCATAATCTGTGAAAATTTCAACTTTCTAGCTATCCTCTTCCTGATCTATGATCTCCGTTCCTGAGATACAGCCTCGTGACGGACAGACAGACAGACAGACAGACAGACGGACAGCGAAGTCTCATGAATAGGGTCCCCCGGCTTTACCCTTTGGGTACGGAACCCTAAAAACGAAAACCAATGTTCAGGACAAATTTTTATCATGCACTATAATAATTACCCCCATTTCGCGTTCTAGATTTCCTATATGGCTATAGGTTGGTCTGCGTCGTGATGCGACAGCCCGCGGTCGCGTCTATGTCGGTGTTTTGATGACTCATTGAGAATGTCGACAATGACTAATATTGTGAAGTGCGCGAGTTGTAACGTTGTCATCAACGAACTTCTGGCATTTATTAGAAATGTAATGGACTATATGGATGAAGAGAGTATACACCAGTTATGTACAACATCTTTCTCAACCGATGATATTTCGAAGGCGAAAACATTGCTTTTTAGTGCTATACCGAGCGCAAAGAAGATTCCTGTGAGACGAAAACAGGACAAGAAAAGAATGTCTAGAGACCTTGACGATATCATTGGCCTACTGAAAAGTGCTGATCCTCAGACATTTCCTGTTTTTGTAGCAAAAGACCTGCATCTGTTACCTCCTGTAACATTCGACCATGTGGATGTTACACGGTTCATGAGGGAGCTTCTGTGGGTAAAAAATCGATTGTGTGTAATGGAAGAAAACATTGTGACCTCGGATCAATTCATTCAACTAAAACAAGAAGTAGATTATATGAAACATGTCTCAATAGTTGATGATTATTCGTCCAGGATAAATGTAAATAAAAAAAGAGGGGCGTGCCTACAAAGCAGTCTTGAGATGGATAGTGGAACCATTGGACTTCCCTATGTACCCACCTACGTACCAATAAAATCACCGCAGGCATCAGCTGTTTCTGAAATCAACAACTTACCTACAATGACAAATAATAATGCCATTTCTCTCAGTTGCAAACAAAACGATGTGACCGGTTTGCATCGGCGCGTGGAGGTAATCACTGCGGTTTCACCGCAGCATTGCGATAACGAATGTCGAATGAAAAGGGTGCATAGTATTGACGCAGGTGCGGTTGAGATAGAAGACCCGTAGACGCATGTGGAGGCCAACGTCAGTGCTGAGGCCTTGCAACAGGGGGCGGCGCCGCCGCCGGTTCGGAAGTCCCTGTCGTGCGCACGCGCCTCGTCCTTGAGCAAACCACCTCCTACAACTACAAGTGAACATCGACCGATAGGATGTTAAATGACGCGAACTCAAACGATACGAGACGTTTATCCGTGGAGCGAGCACGAATAATTGTGAAAAAGTATTCGTATCGTCATCGACAAAAAATTGTATGAGATTTGTACAGCGCCCCTATCGTGCGTAAAGATAACTAAATTTGGTAACACGAATGATTTTAATTTGCTTTCGTATCGCAAGCGTATCGTCGAGTACTATATCCTCGATATTTGACACTTTATAAACAAACTTGGCAGCACGAACATACATTTTGACATACGGTAACGTAAATTTCAAAGGCTGTCTATCGAGTAAGACGAATTTTTATACACTTAAAATTTGTTGGTGTGAAAAGTATCGAAACTTTTCAAACCACGATTCAACCCATTTTTAAAGTATTTCGTGTTTATTTTGTGTTGTGTTAGAGTGCAAAAACCGCCACTTTACTCATATAATCCTAATTAATACGTTCTTGGTGCAAATTTACTTCAAAATGTTTAACAATGAAAATCTATGTATGGCTGAGAGTGATATTGGTGGAACTCATAAGGAAATGGATCAATTATTTCAATGTAGAAAGCATTTTTATTGACGGAATGTTCTAATGTTTGATATGTGTTCAGTGATTACCGAATTATTTATGTAAACAAGATATAGAAGGGACATTATTGATGCTTTATTTGGATAAAAGATAAGATAAACTTACATATTCTTTTTATTTCTATATACATAAGTAAAGCTTCACATACATAGGTACACCGTAGAATATGGTGTCCGATTTTAACAACAGTTTCATTCAACACCTTTTTTAGTTTTCTTTGGGGCAGACTAGATACCAGCCGTCTTCCAAGCGGGCATAGTTCCAATAACACTATACCTACATAGCGAACTTTGCATCCTTTCTTTTCACTCGCACAACAACTCCCAGAATTAGGGAAAAAGACCTTGTTCTCATTATAAACACAATCCGTGACTTTTAAAGAAAGTAGGTATAACCTTCAAGAATGTAAAACCAAAACAAACTTGACCTTGTCAATGGAGAGAAGTACCTAGTGTCGTTCGGAAACCATATTTTATAAAAATGTTTCCACATATTGTTTTATTTTTCAAAACTTAAAGCATTTTATAATCTCCCGTAACTTAATCACGTATTTTCTTTAATCATGCAACCATTTTTTGTACAAGACATTTTGCTTGAAAATAATAAGATATTTATAGTATAATTTAGTTTTCGAACGTCAAATTAATCTCACAAGTTCCTCACTATTTACGTTAGGATGACGTCACTGACGTTATCGTATCGAGAGCTCGAAACGATAGCGTTAGTGCTTCGTGCTGCTGCATAACGTCGTTCTCTGTTTACGTATCGTGGACTCGATACCTTTACGATACGATTGCCGTCATTTTTCGTGCTCGAGGCACTGCTGCCCGAACTACGTCGAATTTAAATGTGAATGTTGATCAAGTGGTAGGTGACGGGGAATGGCAGATTGTACGAAATAAATCTGCTAAGCGTTACAGGTTAATTGGACAGAAAGGATGCGCTCCCATTGCGCTGGACGGTAAATTTAAGCCAGCTGACATTAAAGTTCCTCTTTTGATTTCAAATGTTAGTAGACACGAGTGAAATTGACTCAATTTCACTCGTGTCTACTAACTAATATGAAAAAAGTTAAAATGTATGATGCTTATAAGTTGTATGTTTCTAAGTATAAGCTAGATTTATTTTTAAATGACGATTTTTGGCCTAACGGTATAACGTTCAGGCGTTTTGTTCATTTTATGTACAAACGAAACTTGAATAATACAGTTAAAGTTACGAATAGCACTATAAATGAATAATGTTGCTCAGTGTATTACAGTGACTACTTTTAATTGTTGTTTTCTTACCAGATCTTTTAGGGATATACAGAATCTCTGTAATAAATCGGACCTAGTGGCCCTCCAGGAGACGTGTCTGCTCCCTCATGACTTGCCTTTATTAGGAACCATTTCTAATGATTTTGAGTACACCGGTAAATCAGCTGTGGACACGTCTGCTGAACTGTTAAAGGGACGACCATATGGAGGAGTAGCGATTCTATGGAGGAAGGGCATTTTTGAGAGTGTTACTGTATTGAAGTGTAGTAGTGCACGTCTGGTGGCCATCAGAGTCACAGTCTCCCAGCGTTCTATTATAGTATTCTCGGTCTATATGCCTACTAACTCGCCAGAGAATTTGCCAGTCTTTACAGAAGTGTTGGGGGAAATAAATGCAATCGTAGAGAGTGAAAATGTTGAGAGTATATTTATATTGGGGGATTTTAATGCTCACCCGAAAGAGCTGTTCTATAAGGAGCTATGCAACTTCTGCTCTGATTTGAGTTGGAAATGTGCTGATGTGGATATGCTTGGTCGCCAGTCTGATACTTATACTTTCGTCAGCGGGGCTCATGGGTGTAGGCGTTGGCTGGATCATTGCGTGGTCTCCGAGTCTGCCTTCAATACTATTTCTGAGATAGAGGTGATTGAGGATGTATTTGTATCGGATCATCTTCCTCTTCTAGTAAGATGCGATTTAAAATCTGTTCGTCCAAAGGCTCCGTCGTTCAGCTTAAGTCGAAGCTCAGTGGTGTGGGGTGAAAGAGATGATGCTCAAATATCAAAATATCATGAACTATGTCACAAAAGTTTACGTGACGTTGACTTTCCCCCCGAGTTTACTGGTTGCAGTCATGGGTCCTGCAACATAATTGAGCACAGGCTTGTGCTAGACAGCTTCTATCAGAGAATTGTGAGGGCTCTCAGCGACGCGGCGGCCATGAGCGCTGGCCGGGCTGGTGGGAAATCTAAGAGGCGAAATAAAAGTAAACAGCTATGTGGTTGGAATAAACATGTCCAGGAGTCCCATCGTTTGGCCAGGCTTCATTTCCAGACGTGGCTGTCATATAACAGACCCCAATCCGGGAAAATTTATGACGACATGAACTAGTCGCGTAAAATATTTAAAAGTCGATTAAAATGGTGCCAGCGAAATCAAGACCAGCTAAAAATGAACGTTTTAAATAAACACAGAGCTGCAAAGAACTTTGGTAGTTTCTGGAAGGCCACAAAGAGTAGTGATGCTAAGCCTGGCCTGCCGTCGAGTGTGGGGGGTGAGTGAGATCCAGCTAAAATAGCTGATATGTTCATGGACCACTTTAAAGTACACTCTCCTCTAGGTCCCTCAACCACCACGGTAAGCGACTTGGATGGGTGTCGGGGTGGTGTGCCGCTATTGCGCGTTACTACAGTGCAGGTGCGCAATATCATCTGGGGAATGACCGCAGGGAGATCTCCTGGCCATGACTATATTAGCGTTGAGCACTTGAGACATGCAGGGGTTCACCTGCCGAGGGTATTGGCTCTTTTCTTCACAATGTGCATAAGCCACTTCCATTTACCACAGGACATGTCAAAAACCATCATAGTGCCCATTGTGAAGGATAGAACTGGCGATGTCTCGGATAAGGGGAACTACCGCCCTATCTCACTGGCAACCACCATCGCTAAGGTACTGGACAGTGTGCTTAACTCTTGTTTAGAGAAATACTCGAACATACATTATGCTCAGTTCGGATTTCGATCTGGACTTTCCACTGAAAGCGCTATCGCGGGTCTTAAGCACACTGTTCAGTATTATACAGATCGTAAGACTCCCGTGTATGCCTGTTTCCTGGATCTCTCCAGGGCCTTCGACTTAGTGTCGTATGATGTGCTGTGGAGGAAGCTGGGGGACAGGGGTGTACCGGCGGAGATCTTAAATATATTTAAGGTTTGGTATGCCCATCAAACAAACCATGTTATAGTCCGAGAGCTGGCACGAATTTTTGGGTAGGTATTTGAGGCAAGCTGAAAACTTGTCAGATACCTCTCCTATTATAGCCCAACTCGGAATTGCAGACCTGGCTGGTGAGTACCGGGGCTAAATCAACCCCTAAATTTTTAAAAATATTATTTTTTTTTCCCAAAAAATATATTTGAGGCACTACGAAAATTTATATATGTTGCAGTGTAATACTAAATGAATACGAAAAAAAATAAGCCAGATAATTTAATCGGGGTTTTAACATTGCCAGACGCGTGCAAAAATATTTTGCAATTAATTATAAAAAATGTTTTTGAGGCAGCTTGAAGTTTTAATTGAGCGTTATTTATAGGTAAAAAATAAGATTACCAAAAAGACAGATAATTTCGGTGGGGCTTTCTACCTGCTGACATCGGGGGCAGATCGGGCTAGGTTGCTCGCTGTATCACAGTCAGAGGCGGGGGCATGGCTGAACGCATTGCCATCACCCCACCTGGGTACCTTATTGGATGATGACTCTTTGCGTGTGGCTGTGGCTCTTCGCCTGGGCTGCAAGGTGTGTGAACCCCACAAATGCATCTGCGGTTCCATGGTGGAGGCTGACGGCTATCACGCATTGAGTTGTGGCGTAGTGCAGGTAGGTTCCCTCGTCATCATGCCCTCAATGATCTGATACGGAGGGCTCTGATCTCAGCAGATGTGCCCTGCACTCTTGAGCCCCCTGGTCTGTCCAGATCCGATGGGAAGAGACCGGATGGATTGACTCTTGTGCCGTGGAAGAGGGGTAGGTGCTTGGTTTGGGACGCGACTTGTGTGAGCACTGTGGCTGCGAGTCACTTGAGCCGAACTGTGCTTTCCCCTGCTGCTGCGGCCGAAGATGCGGCTTGCAGAAAGCATCAAAAGTACGCGGCTTTGGAGTCGCGCTACATTGTGGTGCCGGCTGCGTTCGAGACAATGGGCAGTTGGGGCAAGGAAGCTAAAAGATTGGTGACCGATATAGGCAGTAAAATAGGGGAAAAAACTGGTGACTCTCGGTCCGGCTTGTACCTGGTGCAAAGGTTGGCTATTGCCATTCAGCATGCGTTTTGGGCACCTTTGCACCGGATACAATCAGAGGCGGGTTATTTAGTTAAAAATCTTTGACAATGTATTGTATGTTTTTGACTGCTTGTAAACTATTATTATTATTAAATGTATTGAGTCAATAATAAATTTATTATTATTCCTATTCCGAAATATGTCTAATTATGTAATTTTAAACATTTAAAAAATTAAAAGATAAATAAAATAAAACTTGTTGTATAAAATATAGAATAAAATTACTTTGACCAAATTATAAGTAGGTTCCTACATTTATATTAACTCAATATCTCTAAAATATTAATAAATGAATAGAATTTATTTCAATTTTATTTTATACTTGAAATAATTGTACTACTGGAGAGTTATTATATTTTTATAAACCTGGTTTTGCGATTTTTTATTTTAATTATTGCTTTTTTTAATACGTAACGTCCATAAATCAATACAATCTCTTTTATGCAAAATGTTTTTAGTAGAAATTCAGAAAATTTAATATTTTTAACTCCGAAATTTTAACTAGAAACCTCATGGGTCGCACGTGGCTTCGCCAGAGCTAATAGTAACGCGGCAAGCAAGAACGAAGACAGCTGTCGTTATGCGCTCTCTCACACTCCAGCTTGTCTATAGCACTACAGGCTCGTACCCATTCATTATTTGTTTGATCACCTGGCAGGAAGAAAGCCCCACCGAAATGATCTGTCTTTTTGGTAATCTTATTTTTTACTTAAAAATAACGCTCAATTAAAATTTCAAGCTGCCTCAAAAACATTTTTTATAATTGTTTGCAAAATATTTTTGCACGCGTCTGGCAATGTTAAAACCCCGATTAAATTATCTGGCTTATTTTTTTCGTATTCATTAAGTATTACACTGCAACATATATAAATTGCGTAGTGCCTCAAATATATTTTTTGGGAAAAAAAAAATAATATTTTTAAAAATTTAGGGGATTGATTTAGCCCCGGTACTCACCAGCCAGGTCTGCAATTCCGAGTTGGGATATAATAGGAGAGGTATCTGACAAGTTTTCAGCTTGCCTCAAATACCTACCCAAAAATTCGTGCCAGCTCTCGGAATATTAGGTGGGCTGACACACTCTCAGACGCATATAGGTTGGAGATTGGGGTGAGGCAGGGAGGGTTAACCTCTCCCACACTCTTCAATATTTATGTCAATGACCTCGTTGTGGGGCCGAGCAGCATGCGTGTCGGATGTAGGATTGACGGCGTCAGTATCAATAACATATGCTACGCAGATGACATGGTGCTGCTCAGCCCAACAATAGGGGGTCTGGTAGACATGTTGAGGGTGTGCGAGGACTATGCTGGGGAGCATGGGCTCTCTTATAATGTAAAAAAGACTCAGTATATGGTCTTTAAGGCCGCCGGTAAGTGTCCTGAAATCACATAATTATAGTGTTACCCTAAATGGCTTGAGCATCAAACGTGTCAACACGTTTAAATATTTAGGACACATTATTGCCGACGACCTTAAAGACAATCTAGATATTGAGAGGGAGCGCAGGGCTCTGGCAGTTAGGGGTAACATGCTGGCTCGGAGATTTTCTCGTAGCTCCGAGGATGTCAAGATCACCCTTTTTAACGCTTATTGCCAGAACATGTACACGGGAAATCTGTGGGTCATGTATGCCAAAAAATCGCTGGATACCCTGCGGGTCCAATATAACAATATTTCCAGGATGCTGTTGGGATTGCCCCGGTTCTGTAGTGCATCAGGGATGTTTGCAGAATATCAAACGGACGGTTTCGCAGCCGTCATTCGGAAAAAAACGGTATCCCTGATCCACAGAATACGCACCAGTCGCAACAGCATCCTGAGGATGGCGGATCGATATACTTCACCGCTCTGGAAGTGCCTTATTAGGAGTGTGATAGCTGAAGGAAATACACTTCAGTAGATGGTGTCAGTAGGGCCATTAGTTTATTTATTAATCTTAAATTATTATGTATTTACAGACAGTTCTATTTAATTTTATGTTATTGTGATTTTATTATTTATTTTATTTTATTTTAATTCTGATTTTATTTTAACTTTAATTTTATTTTGATGTATTATTTGTTTGTGTGTATTATATTATGAATTTTTAAAATATGGATCTTGGACATCTGAATTAAACAATTTTTATTTATTTATTTATAGGTATCTGACATAATAAATTTGAAGTGCCTGTTTGTAATTTCAAGAAAGAAAGAAAGAAAGAAAGAAAGAAAAAATGTTTATTCACAAAAAATTTTTTAGCGAAATACATAAATTTTAACTACTGCCAAACTGCAGGGCAGTTTGTTGGCAGTCGTAGCTCCTTGTTTAACCTAGTTTTATATACATACTCTTTCTTTTTTCATAACATTACCTACATCTCAGATCAGAGTTTCTCTATAGGTCTAACTTCAGATACACAACATTTATTACATCTTAGGGTTTCTCTGTAAACAAACATATTAGGTACTACCTCTTAGGGCTTCTCTGTCTCCATACTTATTACATCTTAGGGTTTCCTTATAAACATACACATTTTATTTTATCTATTATTGTAAAGTATTAGTACAGTACAAAATACAGCTATCAAAGCTACAAACTATCAGCTTTCCCCGTATGGCGACGTAAAAGAATACAAATTGTCGCAACCCCAAGTCCATGATCCATTGCGTAGAGAAGGAAAACTCGAAATGAAACATGGTTTTCAGTAAAATGACAATCGTTAAGACAAGTTGAAGGCCTTATGGGTCCATTTCCGTCTTTCCACTCCGACCAACTAAACGGATCAACTCGCGGCAATATGCTCACTACTACGTGAGACATAAAACTTCAAGTTGCAATGTGGGCGGATACCCCTTCGGGGATAAAGGTGTGACTATAATATTATGTATGTATGTACGTAGATTACTCATAAACACAGATTCACTAGAAATCGCAGTTTTGAACTATCACACAAACACTAATAACACAGTATGAAAATCGACTTCCATAAATGCATTAATCCAATGACGCGTTTATGAAGTTGGTTTTTCCCTCCCTTAATTTGCACTTTAGAAACGACTTTTATGGGTTTAAAGTTAAGACAAAGACGACCAGAAAATAATATTGAACGATTTCCATCTTCTACCAACAACAGGTCCTTACGATTATGTTAAGACATTTAACTAGAAATGTGAACAATGCTAGAAATGTAAGCATAGTTTTCATTACACTAAGAGCCTTGGTGATCACCGCATTCACCGCTGCAAATTCGGCAATGGAAAAGATTTTCCTTGACGTTATAGGACCCCGGATAGGGACAATAATAACTGGGAAACAGTAGTTTTGTTTTATGAAGTTTTTACCTGATTTTGTATGATTTTGCCATGCTGATTCCAAATCTGTAGTCAGTTTTTTTCTAACAGCTCTAGTTTTTGAAATATGAACATATTACATTTTTAGCCAAAAGTACTATAATTTAAGAAATAAAAAATGTATTGCTCTTACTCAACATGAAAAAAACTTTCTTTTATGTGCTTTTCTGGCATGAGGGGAAACATCAGTCTTGTTTTGAATGCTCCAGCAGTAATCAGCCATCATATTTGAATTCCAACGACCCTGGTATCGCTCTTCCATAGTGCGGATATCCTGATGAAATCGTTCTCCTTGTTCTTCGCTGAAGTCGCCTACATTTTCTGGGAAGCGGTTTAGATGGCTGAAGAGAAAGTGCATCTTGATGCTCATGTTACATCCTAGTCTCTGGAAGTGCAACATAAGCTGCTCAACGTGTTGAATGTAGTCTGGAAACTTTTTATTTCCTAAGAAATTTTGCACAACCCAAATAAATTCAATCCATGCAGATTTCTCCTTATCTATCATACAATCAGTAAAATGTCGATCCTTTATTAGTTTTCTGATTTGAGGACCGTCGAAAATACCGGCTTTAATTTTATCTGTGCTCAATTTCGGAAATATTTTACTGATATATTTCAAACATTCCCCATCCTTGTTTAGAGCTTTTACAAACTGTTTTATCAGACCTAACTTTATATGAAGAGGGGGTAATATAATGCGGTCTCAGGCTACTAGAGGTGCATTTATCACATTTATACTACCCGGTACTCAATTCACTCTCAAAGGCCAAACTTTTTTAGTCCAATGTTCTGACTTGGCTCGGCTATCCCATAAGCACATGAAACAGGGATATTTTGTATATCCTCCTTGTTGACCCAAAAGAAAATTAACCATTTTAAGATCAACGCATATCAGCCAGTTATGTTCTATGTATTTAATTTTCTCCAAAACCAAGGCTATCGTGGGATATTCCTCTTTAACTTTTGTTGAATGTGCAATGGGCAAACAGCCCATTTTATTTCCATTATGTAAGAGCACACATTTAAGACTACGTTTCGACGAGTCAATAGATAAACGCCAATCTCTTGGATCATAGTTTGTTAATCCCATTTTAGCCATCAAACCGGGAATATTGTTACAAAATACAAAATCATCTTCTTCAGAAAAAAAAGGAATCAAATGTTTTTCTCTTGTACGGTAAACTGATACTTTAGTCTCTGGAGTTATGAGATTTCTTTCTTTAAGTCGTGAAGCAAGGAGTTCTGACCCTTTCTTTGATAGACCAAGATCTCTTATCAACTCATCTAGGTCATTTTGGTTGAATGGTCGAGGTTCAGACGTACTCGGAAAAGAAAAGTCACGGTCCCCATCATCATTGTCTGAAAGAACTAGTGGTGTAAAATTTGAAGTAGTTTGCGTATCAGCGACCGGTTCTTCACTAGTATTTAGGATTGGCCTAATAGCCGATTTTAAATTACCGGAATAAACCGCAAAAATTGTTCCAAATGGACTTACCATTTGGAACAATTTTTGCGGTTTATTCCGGTAATTTTCACAACACAAAAATAACAATCATTGTGATGATTAGTCGGTTCACGCCAAATCATAGGACTTTTGTACTTTAAAGTGGATCTTTTTTTATTAGCCCATAAACGCAATGATGTTACGCAACAGCCACATACAAAATTTGGGATCCAAGGCTTGCTAAACACTTGTAATGGCTTACCAAAGTAGTCCATATAGGCCTTTTTTATAGAATCAGACGCACTTAAACGACGTTCTCTAAACATATAGTCACCACAAACAGCACAAAAACTATTCGGATCATTTAAACATGTTCTTCTTAATGTAGACATAGCGGTTTATTTATGAAATTTTGTAATTTTATGCACTAAAAATGTATTCAAGTAGGCCGAGTAACAATATTTCAAGAAGTACCTATATCATTAAAACTAGAGCTGCTAGAAAGAAACTGAGGGTAGATTTGAAATCAGCGACGTCAAATTAGTAAGAAACAGTTCAGAAACTTCATAAAACAAAAAAAGTGTAATTTTGTTTACCAACGTTCTTACATTTTTTTGGAGCGTATCCTTTGATAATTATAAGTCCTAGAATTTTGTTAATAATGTTATGCTCAGACTTGGTACTAGTATACCAGCTAGAATTACTACTCTGGTGTTGCAAACGTTCATAGGCTGCGGTGACCGCCAGTCCTTCTGGTGGGCCGTGTGCTTGTCTGCCACCTTAGTGGTATAAAAAACAGATATCGGTAGTGAGACTTGTCTCCAATTTTTTTCTAGTAAATATTTTTGGACATTCTCACACAACATCATGTGTAGCCCAAACTAAGCTATAAGCTTGTTGTGCTATGGGATCTAGACGACTGATAGACATATTTCTAAATAGGTGCATAATTACATAGGTTAGATTTGACTTGGCTAGTTTTTAACAGTATTAAAAAAAAAATATTTTGAATAACTTTGTATAATGACTGATGTAATGAAAACTGACCAAGTCAATTCTAATCTATTTTAAGATCTCACATTTTTTTTATAATAACAGCAATTGTTATAGGCATCAAGTAAAGCAAAGATATAGATTTTAATACTTGTTCTTAATGTTATTCTGTTCCTATAAATACATATTTGAATTTTGCATAGAACATGGCACACATTTAGATATACATTCTTTTTGCGGCGAAGCCCACAGCCAAGCATAATTTTTGTATTGAACTTGGCTCTCCTTTTTTACATTTGCGTAACGCCTTCTATCTCCCAAAACCGCTGAATATCATCCGTATGATTGACGAAATAACACTGACGTATTGGCGAGGTGCAGGACTCGGTACTTCCATAGATAATCCACCCGAGCTCTTTAGTTGAGCTATGGGCATAGTAGGGCTGTCACCCTTTCGAAGACCATCTAATATAAGTTCTGACTCTAATATCATGTCCACTGATCTACTGATATTGAAGTTTCTGTCTGCTAATTGTAAACCTTCCAAGTGCGGCCAATGTTGCTTCTTGAATGTGGCGCCAGGAAGATCATTTACTAGCTTATTCATGATTACAATCCGTCACAATACTGAAGCGGAGACAACATTGTTGGAACAAAGTTGCCGCTCAACAGAAAAAGTAAGTACCTTGCTCTTTAATTTCCTGATACTTGCAATAAGCTGAGCAAGTCGTTGACCTAGACTAATTTATAATAGTTGCGGCCGGAGACAACGTTCAGTGTAAGTACAGTACACATGTTTGTTTGTACCTGCAGGTACCTATACATGGTACTAGGCATCAATAAAGTATGCAATGAACTTTATAAGTAGGTAACAAGAGCTCGTGCGGGTCACTAAAGTGAGTGACTTTCCCTAGACGTGGCGCGGTAGGCGGAGAGGCGCGCGGAGATCGATCGACGGCGCGGCGGCGGCGGTGGTGGCGGGTGTAGCGTCGCGGCGGCGGCGGCAGTGCGCAGGCAGGCGACCGCCTCGCCGCCCACTCCGCACACAGGCAGCGCCGCGCCGAGCGCCATGAGCGCGCCGGGGAGGCTCGGCCGCCGCGCGCCGCTGCTGCTGGCGCTGCTGGCCGCGCTGTGCCCGCTCGAGCTCGTCGGCCGAGTCGCGTGAGTACTGAGTACAGAGTACCGCCCGGTGCACGGTGCACGACCCGCTCATTGCTTTACCGACGTGTTTTGTTGTGGCAGCGGCGGCGGCGGCGGGAGCATGTTCGGGGACGTCAACATATCCTCTATTTTAGACTCCTTCAGCGTCAGTTACGACAAAAGAGTGAGACCCAACTACGGAGGTGAGTGAGTGAATTGCATGGATCGTCATTCGAACGTTTCACGCATCATTTCAGCTCTATAATGTACCTATGGAATGATTTGCGCGGTGTGCACTGAACGGTGTAGATCCTGTAAATATTCAGTCGGTACATTTATCTCATTAAAACATGAATTGTTAAAATACCTTCATTAGTGTACCTATCGGAAATCACCATCGGTCGGCGTCGTCGAGTAGAGTACCTAGTCCAATAAGTAGCAGTTGCCAGTTGGCTAGCATAGCATAGCAGGGCAGACGTAGGCTGTAGGCAGGCACTGCAGTGCGCGCTGCGCGCATTTGTATCGAGCTCGAGACTGGTCATTTCTGCAAACCAACCATTTAATCTATTATGTACTAGAAGCAAAGACTAACTGAATTTGCGGGAACAAAACGTTGTTCACTATTTCGTTTTATGTGACCATCTAATTATGTTCCAGGGTGTTTGTCTCACGCCAAATAGACTATTACATTATCTTGATCTAGATCTCAGGACTCGTGGGAGGTCTAATGAATTAAAATTTATACTTCAGTTCATGAATTAAAAAAAGCTCTAAGCTAGGAACACGTTACACGATTACTGATAAAATTCTCGTTAGATATTTGTTGAAAACACCTCAATTTCATAAAATTATAATTATAAAAGTATTTTATTTTATAATATAAATTATTTATAAGATAGACAATAGTAAAATCTTCATTTGCACTAGACCAGGGGTCGGCAAGGCGCGGCTCGCGAGCCGCATGCGGCTCTTTGGGTGTAGACCTGTGGCTCTTTAGTTGCATACATAATTATCATATTATTCATTTTCAAGAACATTATCACCCTTTCATTTTCAAAAATACCACAAAATTCTTACTGGTAGTTAAACAAGCAAACTCGCCTAAAGGTGGTGTGCTGCGCTTGAAAGCGTTATATGGAGCACCATTTTCTTTCTAATAGGATTCTGCTGCGATGTCCGCAGCGGGCCATAGCCCAGAGAATATAATATCATAAGAGACGGCAAGTCTAATTCTGACAGTCCGTCGCGGAACCTAGAAGCCGCAGTTCTGGCAGAAATCTACAGGCCCAATGCTTTAGTGCGTCAAAATGGCAAACAACCATCTTCGGAAGAGATTGAAAGCTGGCGTGTTAGAGCGCGCAATGATCTCATTCATAAATGGCGCACCAGGCTAGAGATCGGCGGTAAGCACTGAGCTCGTCTCTGCCATCTTATTTATTCTGGGGTCTTGGGTAGAAAAGCGACACTGACATACCTACCGCCTCACACAGCTCCTCACGGGGCACGGATATTTTAGTAAATACCTGCATGATGTGGTAGGCATTGAGCCTGAGGCAACGTACCCACTGCGAGGACGGCGCCGTGGATACAGCGCTGCACACCCTCGCGTTTTGTACGGAGTGGAGTGGCGAGCGTACCGCTCTAAGAGTCCTAAATTGGCCCGGTCGCGTCGCTGTCTATTATAGTTTATGCTATGTAAGACAGCGAAGAAAATTGGTTCGGCTGTTGTTTTGACGTCAACGGCAATGAGAAAAGCGCTGCGGGTGTCAGAGCGGGGTGGCCTAACACTTCCAGCGGCCGACGTTGGAAGCTTTATGACAGCCGTGAGAGTGACTAAGACGCACCCCTCGTGTTCAGGCGTCGCGTGAGTGAAGTTTCGGTGGGTAATATTTAGACCCCCAGAGTCGAGACTGTTGCAAGTAGCTGTCATACGCTTGCCTTCCCTGTGACCCAACAATAGTGACAAGAAAGAACATCCCAGGGTTTTAGTGGGAGAATCCCACATAATCACTCAGATTTTTTTAATTGTGGAAATTCTCTAAAACCACCCTGTGACTTACCATCTGCCTATGGCCGTAAGTCCTGGAGACGCCCTTCGAAGATATATATAGCTGACTTTCCCCGCAGTCTAGTCTATCCCACTTCTTACCGGGGGGGAGGGGGGGCGGGGTATCGTGGGATCAAAAAAGATTTTGTGGCTCTTTAAAAATGTTGTAATTTAAAATCGTCATTTTTGGCTCTTCCGACTCAAAAGGTTGCCGACCCCTGCACTAGACCACTTATTTCCTATTAGTTATAGTTCAGTTTTAATTAATTTATCTCGTTAAAAACGCACAAAAACCTGGAGAATCTATCTCTTTCTTGCTCGCTGAAATGTATATCTGCTATCTTCTTTAAAGAATACGTATTATTTGTATTTGTATAACCATATGGGGCCCTAAAATTAATATTATTATCCCTACTGGCTGAAATTGAAGTCGTTTTAGAGCGAAAGATTTTTGCAGTACTCATTTTACATTTGTTTAAAATGGCATGTACTCGTATTTAAATCGATATCTGTATATTTCCTTTTTCCGAACTAAATATTTCAAAGTTAAACCGAAAATACTGACTTGCACTCTAATTATGCACACTAAATAAATCAAATTAATTATACCATGTTTAATGGTATTTGCAGAACTGTTTGATAACTGTTATCAAAATAGTATATCTAACAATTCTTTAGTTCGACAAAAATATTAAAACTTTTGTAAGGAAAACCTAAAAAAAAAAACGTTTATTCTAAGTAAAACCCCAATGTAATCAGTCACCTCTAGATAATAAAATTTTATTGATCAAAAAAAAATAAAAGTCTAACCTAACCAAACCTATTCCGTTATAAGATTGTACAATTTAGAGTGCAAGTTAGTATTTTTGATATACAATTCGTATTTCTGTTTTTGGTGTGAATTCGATTAAAAAGTTCATTTCTGAGTAATATTTAAGTTTCTTATGTAGGACATGTTTAGTTTATCAATTGATTTTTTTTTGCACAGTATTTAATTTTTCTGGTTTGCGTTCAGTATATTAGTGGAGTTACCCAGTGTGCAGAAAAATTAAACAAATGTGCATTTAAAAATATCCATTTCAAAATAATCCTGTTTTAACTAACACGCGTTGAACACATATCATTTTGTAAAGAACGGGAATTCGCGTGGCACTATTCCATACATACTATACCCTATTACTATTACTATAATATTATACAGCTGAAGAGTTTGTTTGTTTGAACGCTAGGATCTCAGGAACGTCATCAAACTTGGAATAGAATTTGGTTGGATTTCAATTTTTTTTTAGAATTTGATAGTTCATTTAATATTGAGGATGGCTTTATTCTATATAAACGGGGAATATTTTTCACCATCTGACAGCTTCCGTGGTGTAGGTACGCTGCGTAAATGATGTTTATTAGGTACAAAATTGTTTATCTTAAAAAGTTCTAAATAAAGTACGTGAAGAGTTTGTTTGTGCTACATGCTAGGATCACGGAAACTATCATCTATCATACATGACACGATAGGTGTGTTTGACAAATAAACTTAAATAAATAAATAATTTAAGTATGTAACTGGTTTCAGCGATATGTGCCTGTTCTTAAAATTTTAGCGACAGGTACCTACCTATTTTTAAAGTTTCTGAATATTTTACACTTGACGTATATATTAAATGCACTTTTGATGGATTCTGTTACTGATCCCGAAAATAAAAATATTTCGCTTCATAATGGCTAAAGTTTCAGCCAGTAGTATTTTATGTAAGCCGCCGCGATGCACACTACAGTACAGGACAGGGGCAGGGCCCGTCTACACCTAGAGCACAGTTATTGTATCGTATGCACCCGAACTCGTACAGCCACAGTAACTAATAATAATGAAGAGGAAAGATTTGATTGCTTGTTTGTATGCATTGAATCTTTGACTATTTAACTAACATTGAATAGGCTCTGAAAGTATTCCGATGTAAAACATTCTTTCACTGTTGGGAAGCTATTTACACCATTCCCGCCTCCCGCCTGCAATAGGCTATATTTTATTCACGTATTCCCAGGGAACTGAAACTATGCGAGTGAAACCGCGTGACATCGACTAGTGATATATGCTGGATCTATGTATTTTTAGGGGTCCGTACCAGCGCTGTACAGCGCTGACGCACAGTATGCTGACGCGTGACTGCCTGTGTTGTTTCTCTTTATACTGTGGTTGTACACTGCACCTGCACTGCTCGACGCACACCGACATAAACACGTGCGAAACAAACAATAAAGTCGGAAACACATTGTTAAAACGCGACGCGATTCGATGGAAGGCAACACGTGTTGAGTAGAATCAATTTGTATTGTTTTCTATGACCAGACAGAGTCACACTATCAACATCCATACCAACAGTCTACACGTAGCGTCGGCGTTAGAGATGGGTTGTACTAGGCAAATTTGACATCAAGTACACCTGATCCTAGTCCATAGGAATACCTAATCCAAATATCAGTTCCACCTAATCCACCTAATTCCATATAATAAACCCATAAATCATAGGTATAAAGTATTTTACTGTATCGTACTTACATGGTGTTTGGTATTTGTACCAGTTGTTACCCGCGACATCGATGGCTTGCGTGGAGATAGTACCTACTATTAGATATATTCACATTGTATCTGATGAATTAAAATAATTCCTTCATACTTATACAGGCTTATGACTGTCAACTTATGTAGTGTTTAGTGTATAAAGTGTACCTATGCTTAAATAAATAAATAAATAAATAAACTTATAAAATACTAGCGAACGTCACGTGGTTTCACCCGCGTAATTCCTGTTCCCGCGGGAATACGGGTATAAAATATAGCCTATGTTCACCGCAAAGAGTGTAGCTTTCCAACAGTAAAAGATTTTTTTTTAAATCGGTCCAGTAGTTCCGGAGCCTATACGATGCAAACAAACAAACAATCAAATCTTTCCTCTTTATAATATTAGTATAGATTAGATAAGCAGGCGTATTTATTTAGAAGATTTTCAATTCATTTTAGTATATATTTTTTTGGGTTTTTGTATTTTGTTTTTTTTTTTGGATTTAGTTTTCCGTAATTTTTAAACCGAATCGAAAGAATGAAGAAGACAGAATGATAACGTTTTTACCCCTTACAATTTAACACACAAACTTTACTTCTTTATCTAATTATTATCTAATATATATATATATGTCGGAGTAGACATGCGGCAGCTGTTTTTGAAAAGCGCAGGCCCGCTAACCTGGAGTAGGTCATCGGGTCTGCTTTATGCTTTATTACACTTATAGATGGATATCTAGTTAAATTACAGTGAAATAAATACTTAGGCGGTATTTATTTCAGAAACACAGTAATAAAAATAAGCAAATGGAACACCAATGAAATAAAATCAAATGAAATGAAAAATCTTTATTCATAGTCACAATCTATATTTACTGCCAGATTCGCAACGCAGGTAGAGCTGGAGAAAAAAAGAACCTGGCAATAAAACTCCGGCCACTCTTTTAACTTCCAGTAGGCTATTACAACATAATTTTTATTCCAAATTAAAACCAACATAGAATCTACTCACAATGTTTTCTCTCCAAATTCCAGCAGCAAAGTGAGCCCTCGGCCACAACCACTGTCTATTTATAAATCCCCGCCACTCAAATTGTTCTCACAAAACACGTGGCTTGATATTTAATGTTTTCTTTTTAAATCAAAGAAATGTGGTTCAATTTATTTTTGAGAAATAAAGTTATTAATTTAATTAGTCAAACAAACTTAAATTGAATGAAATCGTTAAAATACAAAGATTCATTCATTCTCAGTAAAATGAACATTGCCGGAACTATAAGAATAACAAAAATCCTGTTTTGATTATAAAACATTTTTAAATGTCGACAATATTCGTAATAATTGTCAATAAGAATTTAACAATAGTTTTTATTGTAGGTTCTTACGAACCTACATAGTCACATAACACTTAGGTAACCTAATTAGTTCAACACTACATTAAGTTATACAAATCAGTGTTAATAAATTCTACAACTATTTCTATTCGAACCTTATATCACAAAATAGTAAGGTATCAGTAAAGTTGCTCATTGTAATGGTTTTAATCTATTTATAATCAAATAGATTTTAATTAGTAATTCTCGGTGTGGCGACATATATATAAAATTCTCGTGTCACAGTTTTCGTTGCCATACTCCTCCGAAACGGCTTGACCGATTCTCAAGAAATTTTGTGAGCATAATGAGTAGGTCTGAGAATCGGCCAACATCTATTTTTCATACCCCTGTGACCGGGAATAACATTCCACGCGGGCGGAGCCGCGGGCATCAGCTAGTAATATTATATTATTCTCTTTAAAAAGTTTGGCTTGGTGGCTTTGGGTTGGTGCACAATATATAATAGTAAATGTTACTTTTCCCCGTTTTTGAAACATTTACTATTACTGCCCCGCTCCTATTCGTTGTAGCGTGATGCTTTATAGCCTATGACACTCCACAATAACGTAGCTTTCTATTGGTGAAAGAATTTTGGAAATTGGTTCTGTAGATCCCGAGATTACCCCTTACAATTTAACAAATATACAAATACACAAACTTTACTTCTTTATAATAGTAGTATAGATTAGTATAGATAAGTGAGTGTAGGTAGTTTGTTTTGTTATGTTGCTTGTTAGTGTAATCTCGTTTGTTAGAGAACGGCGTGTCTACCTCAGTTTATATAGAAGTCTTTGGATGTCAGCGGCGAGCGGGGCGACAGCGGCAGAGACGAGACGCGGGCGCGGGCGCGGGCGCTGCGAGCTGTGCCCGAACTTGATCTGAGAGGCCAGATCGCTCATGTCTGGGCGCTAGCCGACGAACTGTTGTATTTGGTGTAAATTATACATTATTTTAGGTAAAGTTAGGTATAATTTTAATATATGTAGTTCGATTTATTAATAAGACGTAAATATTTCGAAAAAAAAAACCAATACGAGAAGCATGTACTACGTCAACTCATACCACGTGACAGTCGCTCGAATACCGCTGCCCGCGCCGCCGTCACTCCGCTGTCATCCAGTTTACATCGGATGCAATAAGACTCACCGCTGTAGTCGCGTCGCCCCGCTCGCCGCCGATATCCAGTATGAGGCCTACGACTTCAATGCGTCGACGGAACTGGCGAAGCATCTTTTTAACCGACTTCAGAAATCGAGAAGGTTTCTCAATTCAGCTGTATTATGCTTTTTATTTTTGTTCGCGCATAACCTAGTCGTTTGTGACCTGATTTTTTGCGATATTTTTGTTGAATAAATATTTCCAAGACGGACTATTATAAGGAAACGAGGATCTGATTTTCTGGTTTTCTCAGAGAGGCATCCCAGGAAAATCGAGGTGGACCTTCACCAATTGTAGAGTAATCGTTACGTTTGTTCATTTTTTCATTAGGTTCCTACCTATACTTAAAAAAACCCATTCAAATGAAGGTTTGGAGTAGATCTGATGAAGGAGCCTAGTAGTTACCTCGTGTTTTGTTATGATTAATTTGTATTGGTGAGAAATTTACACCTAGGTAGGTTCTTATTAGGTTTTGCCCATTAATGCCATCACTTAAAATCGTAAAACAATTTTTTAATTTCTCCGGTGAAGGTGATCGTTTACATGAGCTGTGTGTAATTTTGCATGCAATTTGGAAGCGTATTATTGAAGGTCCCATGTATAATATAATCACGTCATGATGTTCGCTATAATGTTCAATTTATAAAAAAAAAATAGTACCTACTTATACGTATGATGAGGTCGATCCGATGGTGAATTTCAAGCACTGACCAGCTCTGTAGGCTGGTGTACATCTGGATACGATTCATATTGTGTTGTTTATGTTGTGTCGTTTCCAGGACCGCCGGTGGAAGTGGGCGTTACCATGTACGTGCTGTCCATCAGCTCTCTGTCCGAAGTGCAAATGGTAGCTACCTAGCAGTAATATGTATGAGCCGCGAACGCGACGCGCCGCGCCCGCGCCGGCCGCGCACAGGCGCACTGCGCACCTCGCGCGCGCCCCGTGCTCCGAGCACCGTGCACCGCGCACCGCGCACTGCGCACACTACTACATGTCAGGGTTGCTTGCAGGTCCGCCGGTGGAGGTGGGCGTCACCATGTATGTGCTCTCGATCAGCTCCGTGTCGGAAGTGCTCATGGTACTGGCCCCAGTGTGCCCGCTCGCGCGCCGAGCAGCCCTAGACTCGAGGCTGCGAGCATGTCCGCGTTATATGGATCTGATCGCTGTTTGCTTTCTCGTTGTTTCATAGTGTTCTTGTCGATAACTGGTAACGCTCGTCTTGACTGTGCAATTACCTACTAAACCACGTCGCCCGCCTAACGGTTGCCTCTTCGACCGCGCAGCGCCGCCGCGCCGCTTGTTCTTGGGCCACACACAATGTATCCGAGCGTAGCACTAGCAGTTGGGTTGGAGTCCTGGGACTCTTATAGCCCCTTCCTATTCATACGCTGAATAACTTACTGCCTCTGTGGCGTAGTCGGTAGTGATACCGCCTGCGGCGCTGGAGGTCCTGGGTCGATTCAAATATTTGTGTGATTCACAAATGTTTGTTTCGGAGTTTGGGTGTTTTCTATGTATACTATGTATGTATTTAGAAATATATAAGTATGTCTATCAGTCGTCTAGATCCCATAGCACAAGCTTTAGCTTAGTTTGGGCTAGATGATGTTGTGCGAGAATGTCCAACAATATTTATATTTATATATTTATTTAACTAAGAGAATGCAGTTATAGTTGGTAGACCTGGATGGGTAAAGGAACACCAGTTCTATAATATTTAAATGTAAAAGTTTGTGATGATGTTTGGAAGGACATCCAAACATTTTAAGCAGGTGTCTTTAACTTAACTTATCTTAAACATACAAGTTTTTATAATAATAATTATATTGATTATGGACATTGAATCTCACTACTTTTTGTGCTAGAAAATCTAAGTTGCCACACTTGAGGTTCTTACAAGTGTTGTTTTTGATGGAATTTCATTTTGTTTTTGTAGATAAGCCAACACTTTTTCGTTTCTTTTCTTCTTGAATAATAACAACGAATTTCTTAAATATTATTGTTTATTTTTTTACATAATTATATTTGTTCACGCCTTTACTCCCGAAAGGATAGGCAGAGCGTGGCCCCCAGATAACCATATAGCGAGACAGTGATTTACAAACAAACACTGTTAGAATTTTATTACATGTATCAAATCAATGTAGTAGACGTAACGTATACGTATAAAATCTCAAATCAAATCTTTTGATTTACAAGATTAAGTGTGCCCAAGTGTTTGTAATGCTTCGATCAACATTGATCAAAGCTGTAGTGGTACCGTCCTTCCGTATCCAGTCCAGTGTTGGAGTCGGTCGAAGCGGCAGCTGTCAGTGCAATGTGGCTTTTTATTTTACTGTTTACGTATTTATATCTAACGTTTGTACGACTTATGTATTTTATTAGTCTCTCCTTTCTTTTTTATAGTTGTATGTGTAAATACTCGTATACTACCTGTTATGTTCACGTTTTAATGATGTTCATAATTGGGTTGAGGACAGGGTGCGACTCCGCGCAAACCGCCCGATGCCGCGTGGCTCAGCGCGCCGGGTGTCGGATGCGACCCGCGATGACGGTGCGTCGCCTCATCTCCGGCCCCGGCACCCTCGCACTCGACGCCTTCTGCACTTGATCCTACGCCCGTAGCACTACCACTCATGTTAACGTTCTTTCGCCCAGCCCGAGTGCTATACCTCAATGTTATGTACAGCGGCCTACTTACTCGGCTCCCGTGCCTCCATGCGAACACGACACACGAACTGGATATAATAGTTGTTTCGTGACTTGCCTGTATGAATTAAATAGCTCTTTGTGCCGAACGCCTACCTACTTTAACATGATTATAACTTATGTTTACCTACAGAGGGAATCACGACTGACTAAACGCTAGGCTTATATGAAACCTGTCCTGTTAGCTTACATTTACACGAGTTTTCTAAATTCTGTCCAGAAATGTCAATGTTCTTCCTCGCCACGAGCGCTTCCCTGTATAATAATGACGCTTGCCGCTATGTTATGTGTGTTCGATGTTGTGCGGTGATTATTTTAGAATGAAAAATACTTTCTTTAATCTATAATAAATCTATGTTTGCACTTGTTTCCAACTTGTGTGTACACGAGCACGGCGTTCGCTAATAAATGTATTCCATTGTCGAGTGCTGCCCTGGGCGAAGCGCGCCGTGGTGGCGTGGATGGGTCGAGGCGACATCGACAGCTGGTGCTGGCGCTGCCACCTCGCAGCATTCGCGCCGGCTCGACGCCGCTCCGCGCCGCTATCTATGTTCCGTAACATGTTCACATCTGTTTCCTCAGGACTTCACACTGGATTTTTACTTCAGACAATTTTGGACGGATCCTCGACTTGCGTATAAGAAACGAGCCGGTGTGGAGACGCTCTCCGTAGGGTCCGAGTTCATTCGCAACATCTGGGTGCCGGATACATTCTTCGTGAACGAAAAGCAGTCTTACTTTCACTCAGCGACTACGAGCAATGAGTTCATCCGGATACACCACTCGGGTTCTATAACACGAAGCATAAGGTAAACGCGAGGTGGCTGCACGTGTGTGCGTGCTCTCCCCGCTCACTAGCTAACCTCATGTGCTCTCTTGCAGGCTCACCATCACCGCTTCGTGCCCCATGAATTTGCAGTACTTCCCGATGGACCGCCAACTTTGCCACATCGAAATCGAGAGCTGTAAGTGCGCACTTACACTTTGCACCTGGGAAGCCGAAATCCCGACCGAGTCTGTGTCTAGCGGACGCACGACGACGAGGACGTGTCGCCTCGTAAACTAAGCGCCGCCGCCCTCGCACCGCTCGCGCCGCACGGAGTCATCATACTGACACCATTTGAATGAAGTTACCAAGAATACCTGATTGTTTAAACATATTTGCGTACGGTGTAGTGTAGGGTGACGCGACGGCGACGATGCTCTTTGTGTTTTTTTGTAAATTCAATTTAGTAATGGTCTAGCAGCTCAAGTAATACGATGATAAAGATCTATGAGTGCTGACCTCTTTACAGACAATATAAAAAGTAGATGAACTAAAATATCAGTATAATATACCTATTTAATTAAGTACTTATGTATTATACCAAAATTGTTGTATGTTTGTGTGTGTGTCTGTGTGTAATGTTCACGGCCCAGCGTCGAGGCACCCGAGCCAGCTTCCGCTGTCGTGTCGCGCGCCGACGGTGCCGTACCGCACGCGCCGCACGCGCGCCGGTCGTGACCGCCCCGCGCGCCGCCTACGCACCCGCGCGGCACTCGCCCGCACCGATACCTCGCCTCCGCGGGCGCGACGGGGCACCCCACTCACCGCTTTCTTTGCGAGCTTTCTGTGTCTGTCACCACTCCACTCCCACGTCACCGTCCATACCATCATCATTTATCATGTTACGCCTTTCGCACGAGGTCCGAACTGTACCTTGGCGTAACGCATTGTTTGCATGCGCTTTTTGTAATAGCTCCTACGAATATTGACTGCGATGTTCACGAACCGTGCACGACCTTCCACTGTAGTTACAATTTTTATATTTGTACCATGAGCACCCGCGCAGCGTCGTCTCGACCGTCACCTAGTTCGTCACAGCGCGACGCTTCGTGGCGCAAGTGATAGCATTTTGTGTTTGGCATGTCCCTGGAGTCGGATACACGATGACCGACATACTGTACGTTTGGAAAGACGGCGCGACGAGCGTCGGTATGAGCAGCGAAGTGCAACTGCCACAGTTCCGAGTGCTCGGCCATCGGCAGCGCGCTACGGTCGTCGCACTGAGTACAGGTATGATCGCCCGCCGGCAGTAGTAGCGCCGCACCCCGCCCCGCCCCGCCCGCGCCCCCTCCCCGCCGCGACGCGCGCGACACGACAGCGGCCGACGGCCGTGTCCCTCAAGCGACGCCGCCATGACGGACCGCTCTCTGCGCACAGTCGGGTACACCATGCGCGACATCCGCTACAAGTGGAACGAGGGCCCCAACTCGGTGGGCGTGTCCAACGAGGTGTCCCTACCGCAGTTCAAGGTGCTCGGCCACCGCCAGCGCGCCATGGAAATATCTCTCACCACAGGTTCGAAATCTAAATTACTACCTATCTGCGTTCTTTTATATGTATACATAATGAACTTTTAATTATGTTACTTTTTATTCTTTGTTTTAATTCAGTTAGCTCTGTACTGGTTACTTAAACTTGCAGGCAATTACTCGCGCTTAGCGTGCGAGATACAGTTCGTTCGGTCCATGGGCTACTACCTGATCCAGATCTATATCCCGTCGGGGCTGATCGTCATCATCTCGTGGGTGTCGTTCTGGTTGAACCGCAACGCAACGCCGGCGCGCGTGCAACTCGGCGTCACCACGGTGCTCACCATGACCACCCTCATGTCTTCCACTAACGCCGCTTTGCCCAAGATATCTTATGTCAAGTCTATCGACGTATACCTCGGCACGTGCTTCGTGATGGTGTTCACTAGTCTGCTCGGTGAGTTTCACTTTAAGTAGCCTTGTTTTTTGCATTTATGATGTCACCAGTATTCGTAAAGCTCGCCCCTGGTACAGGCGTGAGTGGATCGTTGCTGTTCAATAAAAACAGACGTCGTACCGCGCCTGGATAACTGGCTCACAAGGCCCAAGAGAAAACAGAAATGCTTGCCAAACTCTTTGTGGCTAATTCTAGTCGATGACTGTTGCAAGCAACCTCCCATTATTATCGATGTGGAACCACGATGCCGGACTACACTCACTCAACACGCGGAAAGACAGTGGTCCTGATGGCATTCCGGCGGTGCTACTGAAAAAGTGTGCAGCTGAATTATCTCCAACGCTAACACGCCTTTCCTATTCGTCGGCGGAAGTGCTGGAGGCTTGGAAGAAAGCGAACGTCCAGCCAATCCCCAAGAAAGGGCATCCCCTTTCTTGGGGGTTGGTTGGATCATCGGCCCGTAACCGTAACCACCGTCATCTGCAAGCTGTTTGAGCCAATAATGAACATGCAGCTCATGCGGTGTTGGAGTATCACTTGCTAATTAGAGATCGTCAATATGGTTTTAGGCTTAAATGATCAACAGGTGACCTCCTAGCGTACATAACACACACTTGGGGTAAGGCTGTGGAGATGCACGGCGAATCCCTGGCTATTGGCCTAGATATCACAAAACCCCTTGATAGAGTATAGCATGCGTCCCTTTTTTACAAGCTGCTGGCATATGGTCTATCGCCTCAGATGTGCCGCTGGTTGGTCTACTTTCTGCACGGGTGACTTATAGGGGTTCTCTGTGTGGTCAGGCTTCCTGCTTTTTGCAGGTCAATGCTGAAGTACCACAGCGATCGGTATTGTCCCCAACTCCCTTTCTTCTGCATATCAATGACATGCTGTCCCTTGGGTGCATTCATTGTTATGCAGACGATTGTTCTCTGCTGGAGTTATTCTGGCCTTCAGCGGAGAGGTAACCCGACGTGGAAGTAAAAGGAAAGAAGGAAACTCGTGGCGGATCTCGACAGGGACCTGCTGGTCGAGTTCAATGCCAGCAAACCAAAGGCTGTGCGTTAACAGCTAAGAAGTCCCCATTCCTACCTAGGGGTCCTTTAGTGGAACCTTAATGTTCTGAAGAGAGGGTAAGGTTGCACTAAAGGACAACCTAGAGATCCTCCGTATTGACGTCAGGCGTTGGTTGTCCTGAGGTGACGAAGAAGTCTCAAGCCGTTAGCGCAGCGAAGAAACATAGCTTCCTTGGCTGCCTTCTACCAAATTTATGACGGCAAGTGTTCTGAAGCGACCTGATAGCACCCTCTCCTTTCCGATCCCAAAACGCGTGCCCCATCCCAAAACACAGTGGAGAGAATCTTCGCCAGAACTGAGCGCTTCGAAAGATCTCTGTCGTCTGACCCCTCTGACCTCTGTCCAACTATAAAAACTTGGGACGTGTCCTGCCCGCACACGTGTTTCCCTCATCGTACAATCCCGGGTTCTTCAAGCGGAGTGTGAGGAGGCAAATCCCAGGGCCGCCAACTTGAGGACCACTGTCAGAAGTTTTACGGACTGTGAAAGTTGCCCCCAATCGCTAGATTCGCCGCGACTCTCCACCAGGTTGGCGCCGCCAATTTGGCGAGCTTTATATTAAAAAAAAATTGTTAAGCAAAATAGCGACTTGAGACCACAAGCCACATTGATATGTTTGGAACTTCGTTCGGCATCTATGTATACTAAAATTATGAAAAGGAAAGATTTGATTGTTCGTTAGTTTGCATCCAATAGGCTCCGAAACTACTGGACCGATTTGAAAAATTATTTCACTGATGGGAAGCTACGCTATCCCCGAGTAACATATGCTATATTTTATTCCCATTTTCCCGGGGGAACGGGAGCAATGCGGGTGAAACCGCGTGACGTCCGCTCGTTATAAATAAGGAGGAAGTATATTATACTCGTAATTACGTAGCATTGCGGTACAATAAAGTCGAGAATTTTTCAAAGAAGTTCTTGATGTGAGGTGCCATCGCCAAGACTACATTATTTGGCTTTATTATATTGTGACCAAAAATCCCGAAAGTATTTATTTATTAAAATTGTAATTTTCAGAGTACGCGACCGTGGGTTACATGTCAAAACGTATTCAAATGCGAAAACAGCGTTTTGTGGCCATACAAAAGATAATGTCCGAGAAGAAACTACCGCCGGAGTGTCCGGGCGCGTGGGAGCCCGGGGCGCCGGGCGGGCGCCAGGGCGGCAGCCTCGGGCGCGGCGTGTCGCCCGGGCCCGGGCTGGGCGCCGGCCGCCACTCGCTGAGCGGCGCGCCGCCGCCGCTGCCGCCGCACGGGCCGGGCTCGCGCTACTCGTGCGGCGAGCGCGGCGCGCGCCACCTGCAGGAGGTGCGCTACCGCCCGCACTCGCGCGAGCCGCGCCCGCACTCGCGCGGAGCCGCCGCCGTGCTGGAGAGCGCCGTCGAGGACAGTCCCGCGCCGCCACTGCACGCGCTGCACGGCGGCAAGGTACTCAACATTGTCAAGTAGCCATACAAACATACGATATTGACTCTCTCGCCGATGTCAGTGAGTCGTCCCCACAGCAGCGCGACGACACTGAAGCCTGAGAAGGACCGCATCGTTCGTGCGGTTCTACGACAAGGTACCTAACAGTGTCTTCCAGTGAAGTGTTAGGGCGAGTGCCCTGCCTTAAGTTTTGACAATTTTCAAGTTTACCGCCAAAATGGCTCTCTATGATCGGATGCCGTTTCCGTTCCGAGAAGGAGCGAGCGCACTTCGACAAATCGGTGCCTAATTTGTTTAATTGTTATCATAGCGCTTATGGCCCGCTTTTGTTAGATCGTACCTACTAATGTCCGCAGCATTACCCCACAGAAGAATACAGAATGACATTTTACTGTGAAAGTAGCTAAATTATACAATTCTCGCCGTACTCGTATCTATATCGGTCAACTGCCTAGTCTTTTGCAAAAGCTGCTGAACTTAACGGTTGGTACTTGTGGGATCAAAGCCTAGGAACATTGTTGATCCCACAAATTGTAACTTGGTTCCTGCCTGTGTTACGTTAGGCAAGATAAATTGAATACCATTCAGGTTAAGATTACTCTACAATTAATATAAAAATGATATTGGCAGGACATCGGCAAGTTCCTGGGAATGACACCATCCGATATCGACAAGTACTCCCGCATCATGTTCCCGGTGTGCTTCGTGTGCTTCAACCTCATGTACTGGATCGTGTACCTGCACGTGTCCGACGTGGTGGCCGACGACCTGGTGCTGCTGGAGGAGAACAAGTAGCTCCCGCCCCCTCCTCTCCCCCTCCCCCTCCCTCTCCCCCTGTACATACACACACGCACACACCCTCTCTGTAGCGCAGCACCAACTCCTCGCGCACTTTGCACACCACACTACTCGACATCCACCTCTCATCGACGGGACAGTGACGACGTGCACCCCGTGTAATATAGACTCTATCGAAGTAGCAAAACGCTAGTGCCATGACCCCTCGTAGTATTAACTTGTGACGTATTTGTGTGAGCGACCGCGCGACCGCGAGTCGCTCTCGGTAGTCAGAGTCGCAGTATCTTGTACAGTTATTTGTAGGACGGTGTGCGAGTGGCCCCCGACGCCGCGCTTCAGTATTTCACCCCTTTGCCTAGACAAACCTTCTTGTTCAAAATTATCCAATATTTATTGTTTTTACTTGAAATCCTAAAATATGTCATGGTTCCTAAGCTGGTACCTTTCTCAGAAAGGTAGAGTAGCAGTTGCGTCTAAAATTTCCATTTTAAAGGCTGCCTGTACTGCACCCGCCTCTCTTGCTACAAACGGCTGTTATTCGGCTTTTCTTGGAAGAAGTGACTGGAGTGCAACCTATCTCTGAGACCTTTGCGCGACTTATAGTCCAACATAAAATTGTAATTTCAGAGTCTAAACTGTACCTACTTAGTACCTCATTGAGGTCGAATAAAAGGACTAAAATTTGTAATCAACACCTTAAGTGCCAACACACTGTATCTGGATTTGAATTAATTTGAGTACTAGCTTGTAGGTGAAATTCGACCGTTTCCTCGTGGTCATACTAGTTTGTCATACCAGTTCTGATATGGGCTGGAAGACGTGACCTTCCAATTTATTTTTTTGCACTTCTCAGGCGTGTATGCAATGCAGTTGAAATTGTCAACTAGAAACTAGAAAAGAACTTGAATACAACATAATTTCACTTGAAACTGATGCAGAAAACCCAAACACAAATAAACAAACCCGTATACTACTTAAACGTCAATGTCACATTTTAAGCGGAATTTCTTTTTAAATCGGAAAAATCCTTGAATCTCAACGCCACGAAACAGTCACCTCGAAACTGTTACCGGATCGAACTGTTCGAGTACTTCTAGTTGAAGATTTCGGCTTATATTTCGATACAAGAAACTGATTAGATTATCCAAAAAATATGCACATACTTATGTGTATTTTTGAATCATGAAAAGGGTACCTAACTATAAGCTTCACTTCTGTTGGCACACCTGGAGTGGCACATATTTTACGTCAAATCTCAGGTTTTATTGTATAAATTTGAACTTATGTTTTATTTTGTAGAGTAACAAATCTAGCTGTTGTTGCAAGTAGGTAAGTACCCAAGTATAATCTTTGCGTCTCAGGAATTCAGAATTTAGAAATTTCATAATAAACTTAAATATTAGTCAGTTGAATGGCAAGGGGGCGGATACGAGCGCGCCGAGTGGCGCAGTGCACCGGCCCGGCACGGGCACGGGCACTGGGCGACCGCGTCAGCTCACAGGGGCCACACTGCCACGCCCGGGCCGCGGGCGATGGGTGCTGGCCCCGCCGCCACTGCACACCTGTCACTTGTGACGTCACATCACTCTCAACGTTAGGTACGAATTTATTGTAAGACGATGAAGACAGATTCTATCACGTAGAAGAAAACTGTTAATAATATAAGTACTTACATAAATATAATATTATCAGATAGGTAGGTATAGGCAGGTTCGTCGTCATCACGCGCACCGTGCGGCACGTTCAGTAAGACTCGCATTTATATGCTGTACGTTTGTCTTGTAATAAAGACTATACACAATAAAGGCTGGTTTTATTTATTAAACAATCCGTTTCTAAGCTGCTACCCTACCTAACCCCTGCTGCTGGTTTTGTTTATATTATCATGGCAGCCCGATACAGAGAACACTATTTATTTTACGGTAAAACTTGCTAAAACGTTGAGTACAAATGTACCTACCTACTACCCGTTTGCGCTAAGTTTGCCGGTCGCCTCCCCTGCTACGCATCTACACGAATTCCTACTTCATTTTATTGGGACGTTTTGACCATAGATTAAAACTTTTTTGCTACCCTCACTTCTAGTTGACGATTTCGGGAGTGTATATAATCATGATTAAAAAAAACCGGCCAAGTGCGAGTTGGACTCGCCCATGAAGGGTTTCGTAGCAGCTAGTAACATAATACAAAAGTTCTTATAGTTCGTTGTGACTTTGATTGATGTTTTAACACGTTCGCAGTGGTAGTGATTTTTCTAACCGAAAATTGCGGTTTATGACGAATTAAAAAAAAAACTACCAGCTCTATCTCGTTCAAACTAATTTTCGTTGGTAGTTTTTATGACAATGTACATCACATAATTTTTTTAAATTTATCATTCTCTTATTTTAGAAGTTAGAGGGGGGGGGGGGGGACAAATATGCTAGGAACCTCAATAGCATTTTTGAAGACCTATCTATAGATATCCCACACATACGGGTTTGATAAAAAAAAAAAATTTACTTTCAGTTCTGAGTATGGGGACCCCCAAAATTTACTACTTTTTTTCTAGTTTTATATAAAAATCTTAATGCGGTTCACAGAATACATCTAGTTAACAAGTTTCAATAGCATAGGCCTTATAGTTTCGGAGAAAAATGTCTGTGACACACGGACGGACAGACAGACAGACAGACATGACGAATCTATAAGGGTTCCGTTTTTGCCATTTGGCTACGAAACCGTAAAAAGCGAAAAATTCTAATTCTATGTTTAATAAGAGTGTTACCCACAGAGCTACTCGCAGATGCGTGTTGCTATGTGGTATGACGTCACGTAACAGTTATATGTATAGGTAATGTAATCACTGATCTGTATTATTAAATACAGATCAGTGAATGTAATGCATTGGGAGGTTACTAAGTAGGACTAATACAACTAACCTAATGATAAATCATAAACCGGGGTCTGCTTGCTCTGCCGTACTTACAGAAGCAGACCCTAGACAATAGCTTGACGTGAGAGTTTCACGCCCCCAGAGGCGGAATAATACACGAACAACTCCCCAAAGACGCGGGATAGTACCGAACCGTAACTTAATTGTACTTAAATAAAGTCTAAAATGTAACATAGCACTGCGCAGGGCAGATTGTCAATTTGTATTGACTGTATAATAAAATTGTGTACATGGAAGGCAGCTGATGCTTATACCACAGGTTCTCCTTTTTTAAGCATCAGCAGCACCTATTCATTAAACGATATTTTAAGAGGTATCAAATATGTAGCCCATACTATTTTGTAAATTTACTTGAATACATGAATAAATAAAATAAATAAATAAATAAGAACCTTCTAGGAGGGGCCGCGGTGGTAGGTAGCCAAAGTCTGTCGGGAATCCTTCTATTCCGTCTGTAGGCTTACCTGGAGCTCCCAGCCGTGTGCAGTAGTAGAGCATCGAGTGGTTTTAGTCGGTGAGAGTCCGGCATAGCATCCATCCATGAGGGGTTTTCACTCGTAAAAAGTTGTCCAGTTTAAGATACGAGAACTACCTAATTGAATCAAGCTAAAACGATAAGAAAGGAGGAGAGAGGAACTCGCCTCACATCCTCGATTCGTCAATCCTAACGTACAACACGGCGTGGGCGCAACGGTGCCAGGTCCTCGTGGTGGGTCTGGACGTGGACACTCTCTCGTTCGAGATCATGGTGCGAGCCATGATCTCCAGCGGGAGTAAGTTGGACTGCGCCTCTTTCTGCGAGCAGTCGAATATATACAGGGTGAATTTTTGAAAAGGGATTGGATGGCCAAATCCGAAACTATAAGGAATAGCGAAAAATGCTGAAAGGAGTCACGAGCCCGATTTTGATGAAACTTAAAACCTCATCATTAGATTTTTGAAAACCCCATAATCCTAGCTGGGAATCGAACTTGTTGATTTTGCAAAAAAAAGCACACCCTTTATTATTACACCATACGATAGAGTCGCTGTTAAGGATCAAATTTTGCAAAGTAATGATATACGCCAAATTTAAGGAACATTTGGAATTTTAATAGAATGCATATTTCATGTACCTAAATTTTGTATCATAGTTTGTTTCGTTGGAAATCCCAGAAAAGATAGTAACTATTCCGTGTTTTAAATTATGCTCAGAATGATTTTTTAGAGAATATTCTCAACGGAATCAATAATATTCCTTAGTTATTCCTTGAGGTTTCGAATCCAGCTATGTATTGCAAAGATTTTGAACAATTAATCAGTTAACGTAAGAAAAATAAAATGTATTTTGTTAAAGATGAGCTCTTTCCTGTAGTTTACCGTATATCATTACTTCCCAGAATATGATCCTTAATAGCAACACTATCGTATGGTGTAATAATAAAGGGTGTGTTTTTTTTTTCAAAATCAATGGATTCGATTCCCAGCTAGGATTATGGGTTTTTCAAAAATCTAATGATGAGGTTTTAAGTTTTATCAAAATCAGGCTCGTGACTCCTTTGAGCATTTTTCGCTATTCCTTATAGTTTCAGATTTGGCCATCCAATCCCTTTTGAAAAATTCACCCTGTATATATATACTAGCTGACCCGCGCAACTTCGTTTGCGTGATAAATCAAGAACCCCTCGACCGATTTTGTGCAAACTTTACATAAACCATCTACTAAATAGTCCGAACAAAGCCTAAACATTTGGTTTGGATAGGTGAGCCCGATCTTGAGTTATAAAATTACAACGAAAAGTGGCATTGATTTTTATATATATAGATAATATATATATATATATATATATATATATATATATATATATATATATATATATATATATATATGTCGGAGTAGACATGCGGCAGCTGTTTTTAAAAAGCGCAGGCCCGCTGACCTGGAGTAGGTCATCGGGTCTGCTTTATGCTTTATTACACTTATAGATGGATATCTGGTTAAATAACAGTGAAATAAATACTTAGGCGGTATTTATTTCAGAAACACAGTAATCAAAACAAGCAAATGGAACACCAATGAAATAAAATAAAATGAAATGAAAAATCTTTATTCATGTAAGTCACAATCTACATTTACTGCCAGATTCGCAACGCAATAGGTAGAGCTGGAGAAAAAAGAACCTGGCAATAAAACTCCGGCCACTCTTTTAACTTCCAGTAGGTTATTACAACATAATTTTTATTCCAAATTAAAACCAACATAGAATCTACTCACAATGTTTTCTCTCCAAATTCCTGCAACAAAGTGAGCCCTCGGCCACAACCACTGTCTATTTATAAATCCCCGCCACTCAAATTGTTCTCACAAAACACGTGGCTTGATATTTAATGTTTTCTTTTTAAATCAAAGAAATGTGGTTCAATTTATTTTTGAGAAATAAAGTTATTAATTTAATTAGTCAAACAAACTGTTAAATTGAATGAAATCATTAAAATACAAAGATTAATTCATTCTCAGTAAAATGAACATTGTCGGAACTATAGGAATAACAAAAATCCTGTTTTGATTAAAAACATTTTTAAATGTCGACAATATTCGTAATAATTGTCAATAAGAACTTAACAATAGTCTTTATTGTAGGTTCTTACGAACCTACATAGTCACATAACACTTAGGTAACCTAATTAGTTCAACACTACATCAAGTTATACAAATCAGTGTTAATAAATTCTACAACTATTTCTATTCGAACCTTATATCACAAAATAGTAAAGTATCAGTAAAGTTGCTCATTGTAATGGTTTTAATCTATTTATAATCAAATAGATTTTAATTAGTAATTCTCGGTGTGGCGACACGGCCATACTGATCGGCGATGCGTGCTCTGCATCGTGTGTTAAGGTCTAGATCTGCAAAATAAATATTAAAAGCTGAGGCTTGGTAGTTCTACAGTACACGCAAACCAGAAAAACTTGGTTAAGCAAATATAATTCCATTGGTCATAACTTTACATCGTGGTAGCATGTAGAGTGTCACCGCTCATAGTTAATGAAGACGGTGAGCTGGTTATGATGCGCTCACTGAGTGCTACTACTGCGATCCACATCAATCAATGAATCAAATCAGCCTATATCAGTCCACTGCAGGACGTAGGCCTCTCCCAAATGACGCCACAACACACGGTCCTGCGCACATGTAAATACATGGCAACAGATTTTTTTTTTTTTTTTTTTTTTTTTTATACACAGGTAAGGATTTGCAGGGGAGAGGTCGATGCTGTCAAAGACAGGGGCCCTAGGGGATGTTGGTAGGGTCGATGCTGTGCCCTAAGCGGTCTTGTACGCCGTGTTACACAGGGGACCATTATTCTTTCAGGATTGGGATATCCACTTTTAGTGGTTCTTACTGCTCATTCCACATGACAACAGTATTTTTTTTTTATATACGGGTAAGGATATGTAGGGGAGAGGTCGATGCTGTCAAAGACAGGGGCCCTAGGGGATGTTGGTAGGGTCGATGCTGTGCCCTAAGCGGTCTTGTACGCCGTGTTACACAGGGGACCATTGTTCTTTCAGGATTGGGATATCCACTTTTAGTGGTTCTTACTGCTCATTCCACATGACAACAGTATTTTTTTTTTTATATATACGGGCAAGGATATGTAGGGGAGAGGTCGATGCTGTCAAAGACAGGGGCCCTAGGGGATGTTGGTAGGGTCGATGCTGTGCCCTAAGCGGTCTTGTACGCCGTGTTACACAGGGGACCATTATTCTTTCAGGATTAGGATATCCACTTTTAGTGGTTCTTACTGCTCATTCCACATGACAACAGTATTTTTTTTTTTTTTTTTATATACGGGTAAGGATATGTAGGGGAGAGGTCGATGCTGTCAAAGACAGGGGCCCTAGGGGATGTTGGTAAGGTCGATGCTGTGCCCTAAGCGGTCTTGTACGCCGTGTTACACAGGGGACCACTATTCTTTCAGGATTGGAATATCCACTTTTTGTGGCTTAATACAAATAATAAATAAATAATATGATTCAGGATAGGGATATTAGTGGCTTATTGGCGACTCCACGCCCCAATAGCATCTTTTCATTTAAATATTTTATTAGCTAATTTGGTGACTCCACGTCCCAATAGCATCATTTGTCTAATAATTCAGCTAGCATTTTAATACCGATTAGACTGAAGAAACTAAAATGAAAATACCTCACCAGATTTTTCAATTTGTGGTTTCTGAGAATCAAGTACTCGCTGGGTGCGGTGCCGTCAGCGTCAGCGCCAATGCGCCAGATGACCTAACCTAAGCTGTAGCTCACCACGAGGTTTTGGGCGCCCCGCTGTTGATTGTGGGGACCTTTAGCGCCCGTCTATGATGTCCTAATGCTTCCTTTAGAAGACAGCGGCCGTTGTCGAGAACGCTGTAAACTTAAACAAAGATGCCTCTGTAAAAACTATGTTTTTTTTTTTTGCACGATTCCTGTCAAATCTCGCCTTATCTTTAGTAGATGTCTGTGTCGTTGTTGTACGTGCCATTCAAGAAGTTTCAAACTAGGTACTTCAGTGGTTGACCAAATTAGGCAATTCCGCTGGTAAACAGTTTTGGCACTGAAATAAGAGGAGCTACGCCTGCGGTTCGGACTTTCTGATGCGGTGTGCGAATTTGAAGTCTCGTAATCCCTTATCATGATAAGACTATTAGCCCAAATGATACCTGTGGCTACTATACAGGGACATCGTTTATAATCACTTGTTTTGGGGCTAGAAAGAGATGAAATACTTGTTTGGGCCACCAAGGTTCAATGCTCGCCTTTGTAGTTTGTATAGCGTAACAGAAATTACTTTGTATAGGAGTATTTTTAAAGAGGAAATCCTACATGAATGCCATGCCGGACTCCTACCGACTAAAAACCACACGTTTCCTACCTAATATGCCTACGGTTGGGAGCCCCGGGTAAGCTCTCGGAAGGATGACCCCAGGACTCCCGACAGACCTACAGTTACCACTGCGGCCTCACCTAGCGGTGGGGGAATATGCATAGGCGTCTACTGTGAAGGTTACACGTTCCTGTTCATCTGAAGTGCCTGGCTTACTCGATACGTTGACGTGTAGGTATAGCTTCGAATGGCACGGTCGGTTTGCTAATAGAGCGCAAGTGAACTTGCGTTGATCTAAACATTCGAGGTCCTGAAAACGATGCAATTGTCCTAATGTTAACGGTGAAAAAAAACTTTAACGGTGCTAATTTTTTTCAAAATAGTAACTTCCATAATTTTATGACGAGTCTTAAGGTATTAATTACTAAAGCTTCTTTGGAAAGATTTAGGTACAACAGTCAACCGTTGTGTACCTACCCAAGATTGGGTCTCGCTTTTCAGATACCTATCTTGACATTTTCTTGCAGATAACATCCCTGGACGGTCTCATGTCAATGGAAACCGTCTATGATAGTATGTACGTAACTATATAGTTGTTTACTGTTTATTCAGATGAATAATCATTAATCAAACTGTTATTCAAGACTTTGCCTGTTAAAGGTATTTCAGTTTAACAATATCGGCATGCTGCATCCGCTCGCCCTTCCTGTATTTATTTCAAATTCAATTTTTTGCGAATATACCATTATGGATGTGAGACAGCAAGTCTTCCTTGTGCTTCGAGGCTTAAAGCGCGTCGCAGTCGGGATACCGTATAATCATCTTGAAATGGCGTCCATACAAGTAATAGTTAAAACGTTTGACTCGTACTACCACCAAAATCTCGAGTTCGCTCGAGTGATACTTATCTAGTTTCTACATCGCATCGATCGTGTGCATACTAAAAAAAAAACCACTATGTGCTGCCGACCCGTATTGATTTGAATAAGGATTGACCCGAAGTCAAGGCCCAGCCAAGGAAGCAATTCGCTAGGTTCTTTTCCTAGAAATATTCTATGCCATGCTTCCTCATGAACATGGGTCCATTGCCACTTAGCGCCTTAGATAGTCAGTTCATTAAGAGAAGCCACAGCAGGAGCGATATTTGGTATGAACGAGCGGGAGTATTCAGCGCGACAACTAAATAGACGAATTTGTTTAGCATTTGTCGGTACCAGAGTTTTTAGGCTTAACCTTTTTAGGGCTAGGACGCACTTGACCGTTCTGTACTAAATTTTTAGCATACTCAATTGACCGTTAAAAGAAAAGGCATTATTCTATGAGGATTGGAAATCCTGGTTTACGGAATGATATTAAGACTCTAAGCACAGATTAGTAAATAGTTACTGCTCTAGTGACAGAGCTTGGAGAGAAAACCTACGGTATTTACCACAGATATCAGAAAAATATGTACTGATAACGTCACCTATACAAACCTATGCTATACTACCTTTGAGGTCATTGTCTGAACTCAAGAGGTAATTTTATTTTTCTGGGTGTTTTTAAGTCATCTTCGATATCAAGGTTACCTTATGCTATCTAATAAAAATAGATTTGAACCTACCAACACGTCTGAAGTAATAATCTTGTGAAATGTGACATTCAATTTCTACGTTAATTCTATTATCTAGAATCTAGACAGACTTAAGATGCTCGTAGAAACAACAGGAGACCTATGCCACCAAGTAATTTTATCGACCACACGTTTTCGGTTTTCCGGCAAATTGTATGAGATTGACTCACGAATTAACAAGCACTTAACCCCGCTATCAAAGATGGTATTATTAATTACCTTACCTATCCTCACACGCATTGTGTTCAAGCTGGACTAGTTAAGAACAGAGTTCATATTATAGGTTATGTCCTTTCGCGGCGATAGCAGGTACCGGGTTATTGTCGCATTGAGAACACAAGTTTCTTTCAACCGTACGTTTATCCGAATCTGTTGTAGTAGCTTTAAAACGTCACTCACGAGAGGTATGACCGGACTTACTACAAAAATTACAGTAAGAAGCGTTTCCACTATCAATGGAATATTTTAACAGTTTCGGTGGTGGTTGTGATCAATTCGCGTTTGAACGCTTACATAATATAGAAGAGGTAACATAACCTATCATCGCTGCTACTGCATCGCAATTTCGTAACCACTAAGCTGGCAGACTAGCTTATGGTGGCCTCACCGTGGACGCGGTAACTAGCCAGTTGTCAACCTATGTTAGCGCGGCCTTCATTCATACGTATATCGTAGTCACTTGATAACATAGTTAGTTTGAAACAAACAAAAAAAAAACATGATTACATCAATTGCAGTCGCCAACGCGACGTTACCGCCTAGGTCATTTGAGGGTAGAAACACATCGGTACTTAATCATAATTTTCTTTTGTTGTTTCGACAGGCGATCACTCATACATTACTTCACTGTGATCATATTAAAATAAAATTCAGGTGGTACATTACCCCTTTGCTGTTGTAGCTGTGTGACGGTGCTGGTGGAAGACTTACTAGCACCAGGATCTCGCACAGGCGCGGAACACGCCGGCGCGCCCGTAACCACGTGCGGCGCGTTGGTAAACTGGTACACAATCTTCGTAGCAAAGATCCTGAAAAATAAATAGTCTCGCACAGTATTTTGTAGGTAGTGATCCCACTTCTGATGTCGGAGTAGACATGCGGCAGCTGTTTTTAAAAAGCGCAGGCCCGCTGACCTGGAGTAGGTCATCGGGTCTGCTTTATGCTTTATTACACTTATAGATGGATATCTGGTTAAATAACAGTGAAATAAATACTTAGGCGGTATTTATTTCAGAAACACAGTAATCAAAACAAGCAAATGGAACACCAATGAAATAAAATAAAATGAAATGAAAAATCTTTATTCATGTAAGTCACAATCTACATTTACTGCCAGATTCGCAACGCAATAGGTAAGTAGAGCTGGAGAAAAAAGAACCTGGCAATAAAACTCCGGCCACTCTTTTAACTTCCAGTAGGTTATTACAACATAATTTTTATTCCAAATTAAAACCAACATAGAATCTACTCACAATGTTTTCTCTCCAAATTCCAGCAACAAAGTGAGCCCTCGGCCACAACCACTGTCTATTTATAAATCCCCGCCACTCAAATTGTTCTCACAAAACACGTGGCTTGATATTTAATGTTTTCTTTTTAAATCAAAGAAATGTGGTTCAATTTATTTTTGAGAAATAAAGTTATTAATTTAATTAGTCAAACAAACTGTTAAATTGAATGAAATCATTAAAATACAAAGATTAATTCATTCTCAGTAAAATGAACATTGTCGGAACTATAGGAATAACAAAAATCCTGTTTTGATTAAAAACATTTTTAAATGTCGACAATATTCGTAATAATTGTCAATAAGAACTTAACAATAGTCTTTATTGTAGGTTCTTACGAACCTACATAGTCACATAACACTTAGGTAACCTAATTAGTTCAACACTACATCAAGTTATACAAATCAGTGTTAATAAATTCTACAACTATTTCTATTCGAACCTTATATCACAAAATAGTAAAGTATCAGTAAAGTTGCTCATTGTAATGGTTTTA
The DNA here is from genome assembly GCA_933228765.1 of Miltochrista miniata. NCBI lineage: Eukaryota > Metazoa > Arthropoda > Insecta > Lepidoptera > Erebidae > Miltochrista > Miltochrista miniata. The sequence goes on from OW121769.1 coordinate 258,912, forward strand.
ATCTATTTATAATCAAATAGATTTTAATTAGTAATTCTCGGTGTGGCGACATATATATAGATAATATATATATATGTCGGAGTCAGGACGGACCGCGTGGGTTAATTCGTTGTCAGAGCCGCTATCAGCAAGTTGTAGGCACGAAATAAGATTACAATCCTTTAGCACTGGTACTAGTTTATTCACTTACAAACAATAAACTTAAAAATCACAGTTAACCACGTAGATTAAAATGAATGAAACGCAGTAAGTTCGATACAGAAAGGTGACCGTTCACCAACGAGCCCTTTTCCAAAAGTGACTGTTCTCTACCACGTCTCGTCCGAAAGTGCCCGGTCTGTGCGCTCCGCACAGCGCACATCCCCTCTCCAACATGACACAACACACACATAGACAACTGACATCTGTCAGGCTGACAACGTCACCTTCTGTATCGACCTCACTCAAGCGAACCGCTTGACGTTTCCAAAATTGATAAGAAATGGCGTTTTAGTAAAATTAGAGTCATTAATTATATTGGTTCTGCGACACGGCCATCATGACAATTCACACGTCCTCGTGTGTTAGCGCTTCGAGTTATCTTCGGTCTGCAACACTGGCATGAAGACGACTCACACGTCCTAGTGTGTAGCATCACAACGTAACAGCATCTGAAACAAATTTTTCCCAAAGTACAGCATTTATCGCTAGGCCTTCCTGACCGAGGAGTCAGGCATCAGTTAAATAAACTCTAAAGCTTAAGTCAGCATTGTTTCATTCTAAATAGTTCGCAACGCTTATCAAATCTGACTACAGTAGGTAAAACCCTCAATCGAAATGAGTGAGTTTACTACGCAATACTCTTAATACAACACCATGCCTCCAAGGGCATCAAGTGGGACCTCCATCCGGTACCCAACTTGACCACACTATGGGACCTCTATCCGGTACCCACTTCAGACCACAACCTCGGGATGCCCCCCTTCGGCATCCCGGCATCCCGGCCTACATATCCATACCAGACGTAGGTCACTACAAAGACCCACGACTAGCATAAACATGTACGCGACCTGAGCAATTTGCATACTAAACTCACTCACTCACATGAAGGTCTTACTCCTTCATCATCATTTGTCAAGTCAGTCTTTAAAAAATCCACTCAAATGAAGGTCTAACCCCTTCATCATCATACGTCAGGTCAGTCTTTAAAGAGTCCACTCACATGAAGGTCTAACCCCTTCATCATCTGAACAAACTACTTAATGGAAAAAGAAAAAGACTACGTGACCTGTAATTTTCGAGATCCATCCTCGTAGCTCAGGCACAAGGCGATCTGCTAGTGACCGCACCGCTCGCCCGTGCCGCACGCTGTATGCGGCGGCGCTCGCGCAAGCCACTGTTGACCCGCGCTCTGCTTCTCTGCTGCGCTGGCGATGGAGCATCCACAGCGCAACCGCACACGGTGAAGGTTGTTGAGGCCTCGGCGTTCTTCAGTTCATTTTTAGGAACTCGCCACATGAAAATTAACAAAATTTAAAGTTAAAGTACATCAGTAACCGGGACCAACAGCTTAATTAACTTATCGTCTAAAGCACGGAAATGCTCCCAAATGAAAGCGTCAGAAAGTGGTCACCCATTCAAGGAGTAGCCACAGCAGACGTTGCTTACGGCAATGGGCGTTTACAGAACGCAGAGCCCGCAGGGCTACGAGTGCTTCTATTAACACAAGTCACCTTCCTTCCGGGCGTTCTTACTGTCTATGAATTCAATTTATATTCCTTACGAACTTCGTCAAGTTCTGGAAGCAATAAAGTTCATAAGCCTTTACGACCACTAACGATGATGTTGCTGAATGGAGTACGATACCATAGGCTTCCCATCATCAGCATCGGTAAATAGTGCAGCTAACCTGAGTAACATGTATCCGGGTGAACCTCTGCGGCAGGTTCTGGTTTGAGAATGGTAAAAATGGGTTCACTAGTCAGACATCGTATCAAGCCTTGCATAATTTGCTATTGATGTTGACCCCAAATAAACGCTACCACATTTTCAATCAAACTTTATAGCACGGCTCTGGACATGCCTACGAAAGCATCCCATGATCCGCAGCCTATGGACGTTTGCAACACCAGAGGCCCCACAATCGAGCTGCCGACTCATAAGCTCGGCCCTACCTGACCACAACTTAATAATTTCGACGCGGCGCGCGTCGCGTAGACAGGCGCGAGCAGCGCACAGCGGCGCGCGTCGCGCAGACAGGCGCGAGTAGCGCACAGTGGTGCGCGTCGCGTAGACAGGCGCGAGCAGCGCACAGCGGCGCGCGTCGCGCAGATAGGCGCGAGCAGCGCACAGCGGCGCGCGTCGCGTAGACAGGCGCGAACAGCGCACAGCGGCGCGCAGACAGGCGCGAGTAGCGCACAGTGGTGCGAGTAGCGCACAGCGGCGCGTCGCGTAGACAGGCGCGAGCAGCGCACAGCGGCGCGCGTGTAGCGCGCAGCGGCATGCGTCGCGGATCCCAGCGGTCGTCGCTGACGCTAGCGCTACTTATCATCTCGACCTGTAACTAGTAGCATTGGGTTCAAATCACGTCAAAACAATTTGTACACAATCTGTTAGCAATAAATGTAACTGAAGCAAGTCATAATGTCGTTCAATTTTTATAACTACGGACCTTCACAAGAACTTGAGAATAGCGGCGAACTAGCACCGCGTTACAACCACTCTTTCCTTTTTGGTTATACAATACGATTCAATAAATCAAATCAGCATATGGCTGTTCGTTGCTGGGGAGAGGCCTCTATGATATCAGGTTGGTACACTAACAATAAAAGTGAGTTTAAAGAATTCTAGTTTCTGATGAAAGTTACCTTAACTAAGGGTAACATCCCTCTGTCACAAGTTATGGTCATAATCACAGTCAATAGTCACGTCACATGTCCCAATTATTCGCTATTTTCCAAGTCCTAATTTGCCTGATGAAGTATAAGGCAAAGTGATTTTTCTACTTTAAATCATAATCTCTTATCGCAAATAGTAGGATGTCAGAGTCACAGTCTTATATCACAGTATCTTATATAGTCGTTAACTATTAGATACATTTACAAGGAATAGATTCTTCAACAAGCAAATATTTGACACCAGAATAGAAATAAACATGAAACTGCTCACCAAAGTTAAGTAGGCATCCAGAAAGTGCGTGCACTGTATTTCTGTGACGGAAACAACCATCGTATTGCTGCTTCTACAGAAAACTCCATTTTCCGCTTTTGTATCGCCTTATAATGCACACGTTCTGTCGCCACGTGGGACAATGTGGTTCCATCCCACTTCTGATGTCGGAGTCAGGACGGACCGCGTGGGTTAATTCGTTGTCAGGAGGCGCTATCAGCAAGTTGTAGGCACGAAATAAGATTACAATCCTTTAGCACTGGTACTAGTTTATTCACTTACAAACAATAAACTTAAAAATCACAGTTAACCACGTAGATTAAAATGGATGGAAACGCAGTAAGTTCGATACAGAAAGGTGACCGTTCACCAACGAGCCCTTTTCCAAAAGTGACTGTTCTCTACCACGTCTCGTGACGAGACGTGGTAGGACGAGACTCTCGTCCGAAAGTGCCCGGTCTGTGCGCTCCGCACAGCGCACATCCCCTCTCCAACATGACACAACACACACATAGACAACTGACATCTGTCAGGCTGACAACGTCACCTTCTGTATCGACCTCACTCAAGCGAACCGCTTGACGTTTCCAAAATTGATAAGAAATGGCGTTTTAGTAAAATTAGAGTCAGTCATATATATATATATATATATATATATATATATATATATATATATATATATATATATATTATATATTATATATAATATATAATACGATATATGAGAAGGCTGCTCACCATCCTTCCGGAAGCAGGCCCATGACGGCAGCGTGACGACCCTTAGAAGCGGGATCACACCCGAAACCCCCCAAAGACGCGGGATGGCACCCGAACAAGCCCCTTTACGAAGCCGCAGTGGCAGCCGTGGGTCTGTTGGGAGTCCTGGGACATCCTTCCGAGGGCTTACCCAGGGCTCCCATCCATAGGCTTTTGGGCGTTACGTGAGGCTTTTTAGTAGGTAGGAGTCCGGCATAGCATCCAACGTTTGGGCTTGTTAGGTATATTTACTGTATTTCTTTAAGGAGTTGGGTATCCCGCAGGCCCTTCCGGTCGAGAAGACAACTTGATGAATTAGCTAGTTACGGGTTACCGTGTCGTGGAATTAAAAAAAAAGACGGTTTGGTTTTTATCACAATATCTAATGCTTCCTCCACATTCACACACTCTCGTACTCGTCCAACTTCGTTCAACTTCGCGAGTAATGTGGAGAAAGCATTACACTTAGGCATATACAGACACACTTGTAAAACGTACGTATGAAATGTACCACCAGTGCACAACTCTGTTGACCCATCTGCGAAGAACTGGCTAGAAACTCTGAAACCAAGAGCAACGCGCACCTCCACAATTTATACAGTTTGCGTTGCTCTATGTTCTCACCAGTCTTACCACTTTATTGAAACAGTAACGCGCAGTCTATTCGCACAAAGGTCAGCAAAACGACTTTAAAACCTTCGCCTGTTCTTGAAAATATATAAAAATAAAGTTAATAACAATTGACTGTCAGTGTCAGTGTCAACGCCATAAGTCACGATTTCTGGGTTGTCAATCAAAGTGTCAAACAATTACAAAATAAAAACAGTGCGGGCGTGTGTTGTGTGGCAGATTCGCAGGGCTAATTATCGCGTGGTTTGTGAGTCGTGTAGGTACTACGGAATGCCAGAACATTGTAGTACTCAGAGAGGCCGAGTGTGCTAGTACTGGACAGCAGGCAGAGAATAACGGTACTTTGCGTAACAGCGGCGCGCGGTGCATCAGGTGGGTTTGTTTACGTCCGCGGCGGCACCATGTGACCGTCGTGTACTGCGCTGCGGCCTTCGCTGCACGGTCGGCCACGTGCTTACCAGTGTAATCCAGTTAAAGCCGAGGCTCGGCCCGCTTACCGCGCGTCTTGTGCCGCAGGTGCAGTGACGACGAGCGTCGAGCCTGCTACCGAAGTCGGCCGCTTCCCCGCAACATGAAGCCGCAGCAAGACTTCAGGAACGGTGACGGTGAGCGAACCCTCTTCATCATCTCGTACACCTAGGTACTACTCGACCTTGGCCGGCACTTGACGCGCTTCGTCGGCCACCGACTTAACTGTTTGACCTTGAGTTAAGTATCGATGATCGCCGCACGTCGACGCGTTGTCGTCATTGTTAGTGCAGAGATACCCGACAATGACTTGTAACTGTAAGTAGTAATAAGTAACAAGATCCCCTTGCCAGCCTTACCAACTATAACTCTAATGTACCTATATGATTTGTTAGCAACAATTGCAACAAAAATAACAATTAGATTTGTACACATTGTCTTTGTGGTTGGTTTGAATGATGGCTGTTGTGATGGACGTAAATAGGTGCCAATTGAAGCAATTGACTATGGCTATGTCACTGCTTTAATGTAACTTACTAGTTCCAAATTGTCATGAACATAATGCTCAGAGGTCATACATTGTGTTGATGAATGTTGTCACCTACTACAAGATCTACAGTGGCAGCCTTGGATGCAACTGAGACTGGTGCTTGAAGGATGACTGCAGCCTGTATGTGGTGCATGGTTCTGTCGGCACTGCATATATTTCACATACTTTGATATTGGTATATATACCTGAGACGGCTGGTTAGGACCAAGTGAATGTACCACTTGTGTTCAGAGCTTTAAAGCTCTGCAATTACTTCATAATACACCATGCTTGGGTAAAGTGCGGTCCTGCATATGGTGTTTATTATGTTCTAACTTTATATTTCCATTGAAACACTCAATTATGATCAGAACACTGTTTATTAGACATACATGTAATCACAACTGTCAAATATGGGGGTGTTAGACTATTTTATAAATTTACCTACTACCCACGTTATACTAATTGTGTGTATACATAACACTTCCCCTTTAAGATACCTTACATATAAAAATAGTCTAACTCTAATTAACAACCCAAAATCTCATTCCACTCCTCAGGTGGTGGTATAATCACTCTATCGTCTTCATCATCACCCTCCTCATAGTCATAACTGTTTTCTGGTATTGCTGGTGCATGTGGCGCTCTTGTTCTCAGCATTTGGTCCACGTGTCTGCGATGTTTGGCACCATCCTCGGTTTCCACCTCATATATTGCTAGCGCCTGTTTGCACACAACTTTGCCTCTTTGCCACTTTTTATTTACATTGTAAAGCCTTATTAAAACACTAGCTGTTACCCGCGACTTCGTCCGCGTGGAAATTATGTTATAAGCAAAGTATGAACTGTATTCTATTTGAGCCTCTAGGATAAGTCGTAACCAAAATGTGGGAACAAATTTAGGACATCCTCCAACTTACCCGGGGAGTTATGCGCTAGATGGATTTTTTTAACATGAGGAAAATCCCACATGAATGTACTATGACTCCCACTGACTAAAAACCACACGTATCCTACCTAACAGCCTACAATTGGGAGCCCCGGGTAAGCCCACTAAAGGATACCTTAGGACTGCGCTAGATGGATAGGAAGAGACCTCATGGTTTTAGTGGGTCCAAGGCCGGTATGACGTACGTGTTTATTAATTAGCCCCTTTAATAATTATAAGAGTAAGTAGTATGGCGAAGCGCGAATACGAAACGTTTGTTAGATTAGGTTTGTATGAGTTGAGACGATAACACTAACGCTAACGGTAGCCAGTAAATGGCAGTCGTTAAACCAAGTTGAAGACCTTATAGATTTAATAATTTTCAAAAGTAGGCAGTACTAACGCCTGTCCATTTCAACACGGCAATGCGGCTCACCACCTATTACGTTACGTGGGACAAATTAAAAAATGGTAAACATATAATATGACTCGAAACCCTTTTGGGGATAAAGGCGTGACCGTATGCATGTACTTATTATGTTTAAGGTGATTTAATTTATGTACCTATGTCACTGTAGCCAAAGCTCAACATTTTTCAGTAAAGTTGTTTTAAGAATGTTCATTATAAACAACGTTTGTGTGGCGTGTTGGCTTAATCATAAAAGAGCTGCTTAATGATTATGGCTATTGTAAAATAATTCAGTCCGCGCCGAAGGCGTGGACTGAATTGCTTTAGAATAGACTTAATCTTTAAGCTCTTTTTTGATTAAGCAAACAGGGCAGTTTCACACGCTGCTTGATGAGTCTGATGAAGAAATACCTCTCCTTTCATAGATCTTATGTGACGTATACGAAGTTGCGATGGTTAGCTAGTCTATACATATAATAAAACTGTTGAGGGTCGAGAGTCTACTGAAGCCGAAAATGAAATTACATTTTTCATGTGTGTCTGTCTGTCTGTATTCCGAGTAAGTATCACGCCGAAGTTACTGAATGGATTTGAATGAAACTTAGTACAATCAGAGCTTATAATCCGAGGAAGGTTCTAGGATACTTTTGATCTCGATATTTTGCGCGGTTCCTTTGGGAGAACGGATGAAAGACAAAACGGTTTTTTAGTTGTTACTTCTCAATGCGTTTTCGGATTCCAAAATTTTTTTTATTGTGTTATAAAGGGAATACTGTAAGGAATGTTTCACACAAGTTTCCATGTTAAAGGTTTTCTAGTTCAGGAATTAGAGACATCCCAACTTTTGCAAAACCTAGAATTCAAGGATCCCTTTGAATGTGAGGGTAAATCTAAACTGGCGTGTTGGCTTAATGATAAAAGAGCTTAATGATTAAGGCTATTGTAAAATAATTCAGTCCGCGCCGAAGGCGTTTCCTCACGCCCCCCCCCCCTTAAAAGCGGGATCGCACCCGAAACCCCAAAGACGTGGCATAGCACCCGAACCACCTCCTAGGCGAGGACGCAGTGGCGGCCGTGGGTCTGCTGGGAATCCTGGGACATCCTTCCGAGGGCTTACCCGGGGCTCCCAACCATAGGCTCTTAGGCGTTACTTAAGGTTTTTTTTAATTGGTAGGAGTCCGGCATAGCATCCACGATGGATTTTCCTTCACGTTATAAAAAAGTATACTACATATTACATGGCTTGTACAATAGCATAGCGTAGCCTGAAATTTGATTTATATTAGTGTGAGCTATGAGATCTAGAAAACTGATAAACTTACTTATTATGTTATATACTAAATACATATTTAAAAACAAACACGTACTCTAATGAATTTGATTATTGTTCTTTATCAAGCCTATAAATTACTACTACTAATCTTTACAGTTAGGTACTTTTGATTGTTGCCCGTAAATACATAAACAAATATATTTTGTGTCTGTCAAGCCGTTAGAATAATTATATGAAAGAATATGAAATATAATTTCATTGACTGCCTCTGTGGCGTAGTCGGTGTAGTGATACTGCCTGTCGCGCCGGAGGGCTTGGTTCGATTTTTGGGTTGTTCCAATTAGTTGTGTGTTCCACAAATGTTTGTTTCGGAGTTTGGGTGTTTTCTATCCATACTAATATTATAAAGCTGAAGAGTTTGTTTGTTTGTTTGTTTGTTTGTTTGTTTGTTTGTTTGAACGCTAGGATCTCAGGAACTACTGGTTCGATTTCAAAACTTCTTTTACAGTTTGATAGTCCATTTATTGAGGATGGCTATAGGCTATGTAACATCACGCTAAGGTGAATAGGAGCGGAGCAGCAATGAAGAATGTTTCGAAAACGGGAAATTATTTTTACGGTCTGAGAGCTTCCGAGGCGTACGCTGCCTAAATGGTTATAGTTACGTAAAAGTTGTGTATCAAAAAATTGTTGCTCTTAAAAAGTTCTATAAAAAAGTCCGCGACAGCATATGTCTATATTTAAAGGTTCGCTCACAATAACCTAATTTGTCTTTGTTTTAAGGTTAGCTCTCAATATTATCGAACTGAAGAGTTTGTTTGTGCTAGGATCTCAGAAACTACTGGTTGCATTTCAAAAATAATTTCACTGTTTTATAGTCCATTTATTGAGGATGGCTAATGGCTATATAACATCACGCTAAGACAAATAGGAGCGGAGCAGCCATGAATAATGTTTTGAGAACGGGGAAAATTTATTTCGTTTGAGAGCTTTCATTGCGTACGTTGCGTAAATGGTTAAAGTTACGTAAAAATTGTGAACTACATTTTTTTTTCCTTTTAAATAGTTACAAAAAGAAGTTCTGAACAGCATATGCCTATCTTTTATTGTTTACTTACAATAGCCTTCTAAATTTTTTTTTTAAATATGAGCGAGGCAACTCGACGATAGTCGATTCAGTCAACTGAAGGATAATACCGGCCAAGTGCGAGTCGAACTCGCACACGATGAGTTCCGTACCAAAAACCGGACAAAAATAAATGCGACGGGAAACATTATATCACTTCAACAAAGTTGTGCGGGTCAACTTTAATGGTAATGAATATAAGCGACGTGACGCGACGGGAAAAATTATATCACTTTAAATATTAATATACCTACCACACCTCTCTTATAAATATAAGACACGCGACGGGAGTAAGCGCGACGGGATTATATTACTTAAAATATTAATACTATACCACTCTCTTTCTCACTCTCATGTGACGCAAACGAAGTTGCGCGGGTCAGCTAGTGTATAATATGTATGTATTTAGAATTATATAAGTATGTATATCAGTCGTCTGTCGTCTGGATATCGTAGCAAACACAGAATTTAATTTTTGTCTACCGGGCCTCCAAGATATTTAGCGTGATAATATGTAACCGGTGTGTAAAACCAATCTCTTACTAATATTACTGCAACGTTTTAGTTTAATCAATCCACATACTTACATATTTCATTAGCCTCTGCCTAGTCCCTAGGATATGTAGCGTGATAATATATAGCCTATTTAAAGATCCAACCTCTAGATTGCTATTCAAATAAAAGATTAATTAAAATTATTCAGTAATTTCTGTATTTTGCAAAAATATACAAACAGATTTTCATTGTTCTCTGCCGAGGTCCTAAAAAATTTAGCGTAGTAATATGTTGTCTGAGTGTAAAACCTATCTCCTACTAATATTCCTGCTGCGTTTTAATTAAATCAATCCAACGGTTTAAACATTTCATTGCTCTCTGCTTAGCCCCTAGGATATGTGGCGTGATAATATATAGCCTATTTTAAGACCACACCCCTAAGTAATATTTGTGCAAAATTTGAACCAAATCTGTTCAGTACTTTTCGAGATCCTTCCGGACAAAGCAAAGCAAACAGACAAACAGACAAACAGACAAAAAAAATTCTAACTATATTTTCAGCTTCGGTATCTTATGTAGAACACCCTGCGAGCATTTTTTTGTTAATATTTCCAATGTACAGTTTTGGCTTTTCTATCATTTTATTATATGTATAGATAATCTCCAACATTAAAACCTTTTTTATTTCTATGTTGTGCCTCCTCTCCTCTTTCTTCTTCATTTAAGCTGTTACGAGTGTCAGGATGCATCGATGATATTAAAGTCTTAAATTTGCGGCCATTTAGCAGCTCCGCCGGGGATTTACCCGTGACTGTGCTTGGTACAGTACGCATATGAAATAGCATTTTTGCTACTCGGTCTGGCCAAGGGGCGGAAGACTGCTTCATGAGCTTGGCTTTAATTGTCTGTATCGTTCTCTCTGCCTGACCGTTGGTAGAGGGGTGGTAGGGTGCACCTGTTATATGCTGGATACCATTTCTTTTAAAGAATGCTTGGCATTCGCTTGATGTAAAAGCTAATCCGTTGTCTGAGACTATAATATCAGGCAAGCCATTATCTGCTATAGCTTTCCGTAGCATATCAATAACTGTTTTGCTAGACATTGATGGAACTATCTCAACAATTGGCCATTTACTATAAGAGTCTATCATTACCAAAAATGTCTTTCCCATAAAAGGTCCCATGAAGTCAATATGAACTCGTGACCATGGTCTTGATTCCGGTTTCCATTGGTGTTCAGTGACAGGTGGGTTGTTCCGACTCTATTGGCAAGATTCACATTCAGCTACCATACGCTCTATGTCACTGTCAAGTGTAGGGTACCAAAGGTATCCTCTAGCTAACATCTTTGTTTGAACTATGCCACTATGACCTTGGTGCAATGCCTTCAACACTGGTTCTTGTAGCTTTGTAGGGATCACTACTCGGTTAGCCCACATAATGCAATCTTTGTTTAAGGACAAGGCATCTCTTCTTCTATAAAATGGTTGTAGTTCTGGTATGTCTACCTGGTTAGGCCAGCCATTTAGTAAGAAAAACTTGACCTTCTTGAGGATTATATCTTTTTCAGTTTCCTTTGCTATAATTCCCGGTCCAATGTCTATATCCATCTGCTCTATTAGAAGTACATCTTCTGCACTATCCTCTTTTTCCAAGCCTGGCGTTGGCCATCTGCTCAAGCTGTCAGCATCTCCCATTTGACTCCCAGGTCGATACTTCAGCTGGTAGTCAAAAGTATTTAAGGTTAGCGCCCAACGCAACATTCTAGCTGGTACTAGTTCTGGAATTGGTTTGCCCCTTCCAAATATGCCTAATAAGGGCTTGTGATCAGTAAATATAACAAATTCTCGACCCTGTAAGTACTGTCGAAATTTTTTTAAACCAAACATTATAGCTAGGGCTTCTTTATCCAGTTGGGCATATCTCCGCTCATGTGGCTGTAGGGTTGTTGAACTCATTATAATAGGTTTCTCAGTACCGTCATCCATTTTGTGTACTAACACAGCCCCGACTCCATACTCACTTGCATCACATATCATATGCACCTCTCTTTCTAGGCTATAATGTGCAAGTGTCATGTCAGATGTTAACAGAAATTTGGCTTTCTCGAAAGCTGACTGCTGTTTATTTCCCCAGTGCCAGTGTATGTCATCTCTCAATAAGGCATACAACGGCTCCAATACCACTGCTTTGTGTTTTATGAACCTCTCGTAGAAGTTATAGAGTCCTAGAAAAGCCTTTAGTGATCGTTTATCTTTTGGCGGCGGCTTGTTTGCTATTTCCTGTACTTTTTCTTGAGTGGGGTGCACTCCATTTGCGTCTATTTCAAACCCCAAAAAAGTTACTTTGGCAGTAGTGAACATGCATTTCGATCTGTTAATGGTTAATCCAATTTCACAGAGTCTCCTAAGCACCTGTTCTACTCTCTCATTGTGTTGCTCGAGTGTATCCCCACCTATAGCAATATCGTCCAAAAGACATGCCACACCTGGTATTCCTGCTAGTACTGTAGACATAAGCCGTTGAAATATGGCAGTGGCTGCATTTACTCCATATGCAAGACGGTTCATTTTCATCAAACCAAGTGGTGTGTTCAGGGTTAACAATTCTGCAGTGGCTTCGTCTACCTTTAACTGATTGTAGGCATGTTTAAGATCTATTTTTGTGAACCATTTGCCACCGGACAGATCAAAAAAAGCTTCATTTGACGTTGGCAATGGGTACGAATCTGCCATGCATGCAGCATTGACTGTGTTCCGGTAATCTCCACATAGCCGCAGAGAACCATCTGCTTTGGGTACTATGGTCAAGGGTGTAGCCCAACGTGAGTGTTTAATTGGTGTGAGTATACCTGCTTGAACCAATCTGTTTAGCTCTGCATTTACTTGAGCTCTTAATGGGAATGGCACTGGTCGTGCTCGCATGAATACTGGTGTGACTCCTTCTTTACATTTAATTTGCACTGGTGGTCCTTTATATTTGTCTAGTTCTTCAGTGAATAGTTCAGGAAACTTGGTAGTGAAGTAACTTTCAGGACTTCCTTTTTCTTCGACAGCATGAACCATAATGCCTTGTAAAGATATGCCTAGTAGTTCAAACCATGACCGTCCTAGTAAGGGTGGTCCCTTTCCACAACTAACAATTAGAGGGAGCTTTGCAGTTTTATTTCCGAACTCCACCTTTACTGTAGTCTGCCCTTTTATCTTTAGCTCATTGTTCGTCCAAGTCACTAATTTCCTCTTGAATGGTAAGAGTGGTTCCAGAAGTATTTCTGAGTATTGTTCATAAACTCTGTGTGGAATAATTGAACGTGACGACCCAGAGTCCACCTCCATTTCTAGGGGTATACCATTAATCTTCACCCTCACCATGATCGGCCTCATAAGTTCATGATAACATGTCTCATTGGTAGGACTGTCTGAGCAAACCTCGTTCACACGTACGTCGCGCAATCCGAAATTGTCCTCTTTTCCGCAGTTTTCGGCCTCAGACGAACCATCACTACAATTGTTAACATTACTTGCTTTATCTCTACAGGCCGCCTTCGTATGCCCCCTTTTGTGGCATTTATAACAAGTAGCATTACGCAGCCTGCATTTTGCATTACCATGTGATTTTGCACAATGTATGCATCGTTGTTGTTTCGAGTTGGTGATCACATTCACATCCATCGGCTCACACACACCACTAGTCGAAGGTGCTCCTGTTTCTTGTGTGACTTCACAATGGTTCCGTATTAATAAACTACTCTGTATGCCGCTTTGAATTGTTTCATATGTGAGAGCTCGTTGCACCACAGTAGCATAAGTTAGATCATCTAATTTAATCTTAAGCAGCTCCTTTTTGAGGCTTAAGTCTCTCGCACCCAACATCAGTTGCTCCACAATCCGTCTCTCTATATCTTTGAAGTTACATCGGGAACTTATGTCATGCAGGGCTGCAATAAACTTCGTAACAGACTCGTTTTCTTTCTGTTTCCGTGTGTAAAATTTTCCAACTTCTAGTATTGGGTGCGGTTTTGGTATGAAAAATGTGTTAAGAATTTTTATGATTTCTTCAAAGGACACGTCACTGGGTTTCTTTGGAGCTAATAGCGCCACTATTAGGCTATAGGCGTCCTTTCCGCACTGTGACAAGAAAAGGGCTCGTTTTTGCACGCTTTCGCCAATACCAGCCGCTTCCAACGCGAAGTATAGTTGTTCACGATAATTTTCCCACACATCGCGATTTGGGTCAAATTTTCCGGGCAAAACCAAACTTGATATATTTACGGCTGTCATCTTCAGTTTTTTTCGTCGCCAATATTATGTTCTAACTTTATATTTCCATTGAAACACTCAATTATGATCAGAACACTGTTTATTAGACATACATGTAATCACAACTGTCAAATATGGGGGTGTTAGACTATTTTATAAATTTACCTACTACCCACGTTATACTAATTGTGTGTATACATAACAGTGTTAACATCACATAATGCAGGAACCAAGCATGTTGCTGCTTGCTGACAATGTTCACAGTGCTTATGTACAGAATTTTAGCCAAATGTCTGCTTCGATGCATTGGGCCCACCAATGCATCGAAGCAGACACTTGGTTGGGATAGTAGGTTTCATTAGAGTACAATATAATACATTTCATATAATGAGGAGACTGCCAAGGAGGAGTCAGGTTAGCTGATTTCATAAGGTTATGTGTTGTGTTGTTCTACACATTGATAAACAAAAACTTAAAAGAACAAATATGTCAGCATACAAAGTGTGCTTAAGCATACTTTTCCTAGTTTAATATGAATAGTTTTTTTGTAGAATATGTATTTTTCAATAGTAGAGTATTGTAAATACGACTTTTAACTGATGCTGCATACATTTAAATAAAATACTGCCTACATTAAAATAATGAAAAATACCTTTTGTTATAAATTACTAGTTGATGCTCGCGGCTTCGCCCGCATGCTATTCTGTACCCGTTCCCAATCCCGCTTCCCATGGGAACATTTTCCCGGCATGAAAAATAACCTATTATTATTTTCTTGTGGGGGACGCCGGCCATGCCGAGCGGACGATCCGACCGCCTGTTCTGCTGCCCATTTCGTCCATTTCCCCATCCACCTCTCTGGGATTAGGTTGGGTATCCTAGCATTCTTCACGGATCACTCAATAACCTATGTGTTATTCCAGACTATAAGCTATCCCTGTACCAAATTTCAGCCCAATCCGTTCAGCTGTTAGAGTGTAATGAGTATAACAAACATCTAAACATCTAGCATTCCATGGATTCACCGTGCGATACGGGGCCCATAGCATGGTACAGAGGGAAACACTGTGAGGGTGTTTGGTACTTGCGACCCATTTGAGTAGGTTTTTCTTTTGTTTTTTGTTTAACATGAGAGAAAATTCCCATGGATGTTATGCCGGACTCCTACCGACTAAAAAACCTCACGTCACGCCCAACAGCCTGTGGTTGGGAGCCCCGGGGAAGCCCTCGGAAGGATGTCCCAGAACTCCCAACAGACTCACGGCCGCCACTGCGGCCTCGCCCAGGGGGTGGTTCGGGTGCTATCCCGCGTCTTTGGGGGGTTTCGGGTGTGATCCCGCTTCTAAGGGGGGCGTGCGTGAATTGCTCACGTCACGCTGCCGTCATAGGTGTGCGAGTTTTTGCGTGAGCTTGTCGACATTCACGGCGCGCCAATTCGTATGGAATCGAGACCCCGCCACCTAGCTGTAAACGCGGGAACTTGTCTCGATTCCATACAAATCGGCCATAACGCGCTCACTCGTGAATGTCGACAGGCGCTCGCCGAAACTCGCACTTGCCCCTCTGCTTCTGTAAGGACGGTGAGCCGCCCTCTCACCGTCCTCAGGCCCCCGGTCATGGTGGCCGATAGTCCTCGGCAAAGACAAGTCGGTGGCACCCAGACCGCCGCTGCGGTCCTCGCAGTGCTGACACTCGGCCGTGGTTTCCCGGTGTTCATTTGAGTAGGTTTAGGGCCGTAGCCAATTTAAGATGCGTCAGTGCTCCCCTTCCGCCGTTCACAATGTTCTCCCCTCTGCCTACCCAGATTTGGTAAGGTCGTATCAATGCCGCTATGGTTATTCATTTTGTTAATCCGTCGATTTTGGGGGCGGGAGGGCGCTGGGGGGCGAGTGTCTCTGTCTACTATCCCCCCTAAACGAAATAGTTGCGGAACCCCGTTTTTTAGGGTTTCGTAGCCAAATGGCAAAAACGGAACCCTTATAGATTCGTCATGTCTGTCTGTCTGTCTGTCTGTCTGTCCGTCCGTGTGTCACAGCCATTTTTCTCTGAAACTATAAGGCCTATGATATTGAAACTTGGTAACTAGATGTATTCTGTGAACCGCATTAAGATTCTTTTATAAAATTGGAAAAAAAGCAGTAAATTTTGGGGTTCCCCATACTCAGAACTGAAACTCAATTTTTTTTTTTCATCAAGACCGTACGCGTGGGGTATCTATAGATAGGTCTTCAAAAATGCTATTGAGGTTTCTAACATCATTTTTTTCTTAACTGAATAGTTTGCGCAAGAGACACTTCCAAAGTGGAAAAATGTGTGTCCCCCCCCCCTCTAACTTCTAAACTAAGAGGATGATAAATCTAAAAAGAATATATGAAGTACATTGCCATAAAAACTACCAACGAAAATTAGTTTGAACGAGATAGAGCTGGTAGTTTTTTTTAAATTCGTCATAAACCGCAATTTTCGGTTAGAAAAATCACTACCACTGCTAACGTGTTAAAACATCAATCAAAGTTACGACGAACTATAAGAACTATTGTATTATGTTACTTGCTGCTACGAAACCCTTCATGGGCGAGTACAACTCGCACTTGGCCGGTTTATTTAACCGACTTTAAAAAAGGAGGAGGTTCTCAATTCGTACGCTATTTTTAGGGTTTCGTAGCCAAATGGCGAAAACGGAACCCTTATAGATTCGTCATGTCTGTCTGTCTGTCTGTCTGTCCGTCTGTCTGTCCGTCCGTGTGTCACAGTCACTTTTCTCCGAAACTATAAGGCCTATGCTATTGAAACTTGGTAACTAGATGTATTCTGTAAACCGCATTAAGATTCTTATATAAAACTAGAAAAAAAGCAGTAAATTTTGGGGGTCCCCATACTCAGAACTGAAACTCAAAATTTTTTTCTTCATCAAACCCATATGTGTGGGGTATCTATAGATAGGTCTTTAAAAATGCTATTGAGGTTCTTAACATCATTTTTTTCTAAAGTGAATAGTTTGCGCAAGAGACACTTCCAAAGAGGAAAAATGTGTGTCCCCCCCCCTCTAACTTCTAAACTAAGAGAATGATAAATCTAAAAAGAATATATGATGTACATTGTCATAAAAACTACCAAGGAAAATTAGTTTGAATAAGATAGAGCTGGTAGTTTTTTTTTTAATACGTCATAAACCGCAATTTTCGGTTAGAAAAATCACTACCACTGCGAACGTGTTAAAACATCAATCAAAGTCACAACGAACTATAAGAACTTTTGTATTATGTTACTTGCTGCTACGAAACCCTTCATGGGCGAGTCCAACTCGCACTTGGCCGGTTTTTGTTTTATATTAAAACCGGCCAAGTGCGAGTTGGACTCGCCCATGAAGGGTTTCGTAGCAGCAAGTAACATAATATAAAAGTTCTTATAGTTCGTTGTAACTTTGATTGATGTTTTAACACGTTCGCAGTGGTAGTGATTTTTCTAACCGAAAATTGCGACTTATGACGTATTAAAAAAAAACTACCAGCTCTATCTCGTTCGAACTAATTTTCGTTGGTAGTTTTTATGGCAATGTACAGACGAATTTGAGAATGCATGGTTAATCCGAAACGAAATTGCTTTGCACTGAGAATTGACGCCATCTCTCGGATAACATTGGAAGTCAAGTATCCAATTTTTTTAATACCTCACACAGGAACGCGATTATTGTCAAAATAGCAACTCATTGATCTTTTGAGTAATGTAAATATGCCATCTAGTACATTTTTTGTGATTCTAAGGTGTCTATGCAATATTATATTCGAGTAAAGTTGAGCCATGTAGTGGAGTTTTTGTGAATTTTGACTCAAATGTGCATGGGATTATAGATCTTAAGGTGCCCATGCAATATTGGAGGTGACTGTACATCATATAATTTTTTTAGATTTATCATTCTCTTAGTTTAGAAGTTAGAGGGGGGGGACACACATTTTTCCACTTTGGAAGTGTCTCTTGCGCAAACTATTCTTTTTAGAAAAAAATGATGTTAGGAACCTCAATAGCATTTTTGAAGACCTATCTGTAGATACCCCACACGTATGGGTTTGATGAAAAAAAAAATTTTGAGTTTCAGTTCTGAGTATGGGGACACCCGAAATTTACTACTTTTTTTCTAGTTTTATATAAGAATCTTAATGCGGTTCACAGAATACATCTAGTTATTAAGTTTCAATGTCATAGGCCTTATAGTTTCGGAGAAAAATGACTGTGACACACGGACGGACAGACAGACAGACAGACATGACGAATCTATAAGGGTTCCGTTTTTGCCATTTGGCTACGAAACCCTTACCCTTATCCTTACTTTATGGAACATAATGTCGTTTTGGGGGGAAAGGGCTGGGGGAAGTTTTGGGGGGAATCTTCTATCCCTATTTCTTCTTAGGGTTTCTTGCCAGTTCTTCTCAAGCGGGCCGCGTTCCGAACTGGTGGTACTATTTGCATTGTATTCATTGACGTGTCGCAAGTGCCTATGTATTAGGATTATGCGAAATAAATGTTTTTTTGAGTTTGAGTTTGAGGTTCCGTAGCCAAATGGCAAAAACGGAACCCTTATAGATTCGCCATGTCTGTCTGTCTGTCCGTCCGTATGTCACAGCCATTTTTCTCCGAAACTATAAGGCCTATGCTGTTGAATCTTAGTAGATGTATTCTGTAAACCGCATCAAGATTTTTATATAAAACTAGAAAAGAAGCGGTTAATTTTGGGGGTCCCCATACTCAGAACTTAAACTCAAATTTTTTTTTCAATTATTTATTTATCATATTACAAACAAAACAAGCTAACAGTGAAATGACACCAAAGCGCTCATAATGCTATGCTACATAATCTACATATTAACTAACATATTATTTACTGTACACAAAATTATAATAATCACACTTACATATTTATATAGATACCTAATGTCAAGATTCATATTTTTAATAATTACATTTTAACACTCTCAATATTTACATCTTAATAATTTCAATAGTTACATTTAAAATTAATAATTACCACACATTTACATTAATTCCAATTTCAAATCATCAAACCTATGGGTTTGATGATTTGATTTGATATAAGTGACGAAGTCTACCTCAGTTTATATAGAAGTCTTTGCTAGAATTAGGTCTTCAAAAATGCTATTGAGGTTCCTAACATTATTTTTTTCTAAAGTAAATAGTTTGCGCAAGAGACACTTCCAAAGTGGAAAAATGTGTATATGATGTATATTGCCATAAAATCTACCAACGAAAATTAGTTTGAGCGAGATGGAGTTGGTAGCTTTTTTAATACGTCATAAACCGCAATTTTCGCCTAGAAATATCACTACCACTGCGAACGTGTTAAAACATCAATAAACTACAAGAAGTTACAGCGAACTACAAGAACTTTTATATTATGTTGCTTGCTGCTTCCGTAGCAGCCCTTTATGGCCGAGTCCAACTCGCACTTGGCCGGTTCTTTTTCTATTCATCCTAAAGGAATCAGTTGCGGGCCCCCCATTTTGATTTTAATGTTTTTCTAAGAATAATTTACTAATTGTATTCACCTCTTTCGTAGGGGATAGAAAAATAGGGGGCCTGATTTAAAAGGGATTCCTGTATCAATTTTGTCTCTGCAACGTCTGCCGGCGCTGCAGGTAGAGCAGCCTCAACGCCCTTGCGTTAACAAATCACAGGCATCAATCCTGGCCTTCGCAGCTTCGGCTTGTTAGCCGCTACGATTCGTTGCAGCGGGCGGCGGCGGCGGCTGCTCTCCCTACGCGCCTCCGGTTATATAAAAAAAACACTCTAGGGGTAGGACAGACTCGTACCAAGTGGAGTCGGGGTAAATCAATTCGGTTCTTTGACCAAAGTTCGACCTAATTATTTTATTTGTATCTGCCACTGTATACTCTGTAAAATATAGCTTGATTTCTGTGACAGTTCTACGGCGTAAAGCTTTTGTGGTTGAAATGCAGAAAGTGAGAACACAGAGGAAACTGTAAATAACAACTTAATGCCTTTGAAATAAAAGTTAATTTTATTTACGTTATATAACTGTCACCACAGATTACTAAATAGTTACTATGTCACAGAGATTGAGCTGTATTTTACAGAGTATAGATTCTGTTACCACCATTGAGTTATAATGTACTACGTACTAATAATAACTCAATGTGTACCACGCGTGATACGCGCAATAAACTGAGACACGATAGCTGGGAACATTGTATCACAATCACAACATATCTCGCACGACTCACGAGTACCACTTCGCGAGATAATCACCGCGCGACATTTTTAATCGGGATATTTTTAAATGCACATCTGTTTAATTTTTCTGCACACTAGGTAACTCCTCTAATTTACTGAACGCAACCAGAAAATTAAATGCTGTGCAAAAAAACCAATTGATAAACTAAACATGTCCTATCTACTTAAAAAACTTAAATATTACTCAGAACGAGATGAACTTTTTAATCGAATTCACACCAAAAATGTGGTTCGTACATCGAATATATGATTTGTAAAACAGAAATACGAATTGTATATCAAAAATACTAACTTGCACTCTAAATTGTACAATCTTATAACGGAATAGGTTAGGTTTAGGTTAGGCTGCAATCACACGGACTGCATCGCAGCGACTGTTCGCTTAGCGAACTGCGCGAAGTTGACGGTACGACTGTATGCAGTTGATATTGACTTCACACGACTGCAGCCGACTGCGTGCAGTTGATATCTTAACTGTATGCAGTCGAACATAATAACTGCATGCAGTTGAATATATCGACTGCGCGCAGTCGCTGCGATGCAGTCCGTGTGATGGCCCCATTTAATTGTTTAAATGGATATTTCACTTTATTATAATACTAGCTGTTACCCGCGACTTCGTCCGCGTGGAAATTATGTTATAAGCAAAGTTTGAACCGCATTCTATCGAGCCTCTAGGATAAGTCGTAACCAAAATGTG
This sequence comes from Miltochrista miniata, assembly GCA_933228765.1. Taxonomy (NCBI): domain Eukaryota; kingdom Metazoa; phylum Arthropoda; class Insecta; order Lepidoptera; family Erebidae; genus Miltochrista; species Miltochrista miniata. The sequence goes on from OW121769.1 coordinate 279,898, forward strand.
GGAACAAATTTAGGACATCCTCCAACTTACCCGGGGAGCTATGCGCTAGATGGGTTTTTTTAATGTGAGGAAAATTCCACATGAATATATTATGACTCCTACTGACTAAGAACCACACGTATCCTACCTAACAGCCTACGGTTGGGTGCCCCGGGTAAGCCCTCCAAAGGATATTCCAGGACTGCGCTATATGGATAGGAAGAGACCTCATGGTTTTAGTGGGTCCAAGGCTGGTATGACGTACGTGTTTATTAATTAGCCCGTGTTAGTGGTTAATAATAAAAAGAGTAAGTAGTATGGTGAAGGGCGAACACGAAACGTTTGTTAGATTAGGGCCACAGACTGAAAACTTTAAGTATAAACGGAAGATTTGAGACGATAACACTAACGCTAACGGTAGCCAGTAAATGGCAGTCGTTAAACCAAGTTGAAGGCCTTATGGATTTAATAATTTTCAAAAGTAGGCAGTATCTACGCCTGTCCATTTCAACACGGCAATACGGTTCACCATCTATTACGTTACGTGGGACGAATTATAAAAAGGTGAACATATAATATAACTCGATACCCCCTTGGGGATAAAGGCGTGACCGTATGCATGTACTTATTATGTTTAAGGTGACTTAATTTATGTACCTATGTCACTGTAGCCAAAGCTCAACATTTTCCAGTAAAGTTGTATTTTTAAGAGTGTTCATTATAAACTACGTTTGTGTGGCGTGTTGGTTTAATCATAAAAGAGCTTAATGGTTAAGGCTATTGTAAAATAATTCTATACTGCCTTATTGCGAGGGTCGGCTACTTTAATTTTAATCTTTCATGTCTGTCTATATCCCGAATAAGTATCACGCCGAAACTACTGATTCGATTTAAATGAAATTTGGTACAATCTGACCTTATGATCTGAAGAAGGTTCTAGGATAATTTTGATCCCGATATTTTGCGCGGATCCTTTGGGAGAGGGGATGAAAGACCAATGGTTCATTAGTTGTAACTTCTCAATGCATAGTCCGATTACAATTTTTTTCAGTTTCATAAAGGGAGTACGTAAAGGATTGTTTCACACAAGTTTCAATGTTGAGGGTTTTGTAGTTCAGAAATTAGAAACATCTCAACTTTCGCTAAACCTAGAATTCAAGAGTCCCTTTGAATGTGAGGGTAAATCTAAACTGGCGTGTTGGCTTAATCATAAAAGAGCTTAATGATTAAGGCTATTGTAAAATAATTCAGTCCGCGCCGAAGGCGTGGCGTTGTAACTTCTCAATGCATAGTCCGATTACATTTTTTTTCAGTTTCATAAAGGGAGTACGTAAAGGATTGTTTCACACAAGTTTCAATGTTGAGGGTTTTGTAGTTCAGAAATTAGAAACATCTCAACTTTCGCTAAACCTAGAATTCAAGAGTCCCTTTGAATGTGAAGGTAAATCTAAACTGGCGTCTTGGCTTAATCATAAAAGAGCTTAATGATTAAGGCTATTGTAAAATAATTCAGTCCGCGCCGAAGGCGTGGACTGAATTGTAGACTTAAGCTTTAAGCTCTTTTTTGATTAAGCAAACAGGGCAGTTTCACACGCTGCTTGATGAGTCTGATGGAGAAATACCTCTTCTTTCATAGATCTTATGTGACGTAAACAAATTTGCGAGGGTCACAGCTAGTCTATACATATATATAATAAACTGTAGAGGGTCGAGAGTCTGTACATGGAAGTTAATTTGAAAATTTTTATTGTAGGGCATTCTCTACCGAGGACTATCGACCTCTATCAGGGTCAGAGGACGGTGAGAGGGTCGCTCACCGTCCTTACAAAAGCAGGCCCATGACGGCAGCGTGACGTGAGGAACTTTAGAAGTGGGATCACACCCGAAACCCCCCAAAGACGCGGGATGGCACTCGAACCACCCCTGGGTGAGGCCGCAGTGGTGGCCGTAGTTCTGTTGGGAGTCCTGAGATATCCTTCCGGGGGCTTACCCGGGGCTCACAACCATAGGCTGTTGGACGTTACATGAGGTTTTTTGGTCGGTAGGAGTCCGGCATAACATCCATTAGGATTTTCCCTCACGTAAAAAAAAAGGGCAGTCTCTAATCGAAACTGAACCCGAAAATGTAATTTGAATTTTTCATGTCAGTCTGTCTGTCTGAATCCCTAATAAGTATCACGCCCAAACTACTGATTCGATTTTAATAAAATTTAGTACAATCTGAGCTTATGATCCGAGGAAGGCTCTGTGGCTCTGGGATACTTTTGATCCCGATATTTTGTGCGATTCCTTTGGGAGAGGGAATTAAAGACAGGATTGTTTCACACAAGTTTTAATGTTGAGGGTTTTGTAGTTCAGGAATTAGAGACATCTCAACTTTCGCAAAACCTAGAATTCAAGGATACCTTTGAATGTGAGGGTAAATCTAAACTAAATGATTAAGGCTATTGTAAAATAAATCAGTCCGCGCCGAAGGTGTGGACTGAATTGTTTTGGAATAGACGTAATCTTAAGCTCTTTTATGTTTAAGCAAACAGGGCAGTTTCATACGCTGATTGATGAGTCTGATGAAGAAATACCTCTCCTTTCATACACCATAATATATGTGACGTAAACGAAGTTGCGAGGGTCAGCTAGTATAACCGCCTGCCGCACCGAAGGTCCTGGATTCGATTTCTAGTTTGGTCCAATTATTTGTTTGATCAACAAATGTTTTTATCGGAGATTGGGTGTTTTCTATGTATAATATGTATGTATTTAGAAATATATAAGAATGTATATCAGTCGTCTGGATAATTATCGTAGCAAACACAGGATTTAATTTTTCTCTATCGGGCTTCTAAGATATTTAGCGTGATAATATGTAGCCGGTGTGTAAAACCGATCTCTTACTAATATTCCTGCAACGTTTTAGCTTAATCAATCCCCATACTTACATATTTCATTGCCCTCTGCCTAGTCCCTAGGATATGTAGCGTGATAATATATAGCCTATTTAAAGATCCTACCTCTAGATTTACTATTCAAGTAAAAGAGTTATTAAAATTATTCAGTAGTTTCTGTATTTTGCAAAAATATGCAAACAGATTTTCATTGTTGTCTGCCGAGCTCCTAAAATATTTAGCGTAATAATATGTTGTCTTGGTGTAAAACCTATCCCTTACTAATATTTCTGCTACGTTTTAGTCGAATCAATCCACCGGTTTACACATTTCATTGCTCTCTGCGTAGCCCCTAGGATATGTAGCGTGATAATATATCGCCTATTTTAAGGCCCCACCTCTGACAAATATTTGTGCAAAATTTGAACCAAATCTGTTCAGTACTTTTCGAGATCCTTCCGGACAAAGCAAAGCAAACAGACAAACAGACAAACAGACAAACAGACAAAAATTTTTCTGACTGTATTTTTGGGTTCGGTATCTTACGTCGAACACCTAGCGAGTATTTTTTTTTTTAATATTTCCAATGTACAGTTTTGGCTTTTCTATCATTTTATTATATGTATAGATATGAATTTGTAACATAATTAAAGATTAAATAAGTTCTGCTACCATTGTATTAGGCTAGCCTGTAAGAATGCCTTTGAAATAAAAGTTAATTGTTAATGGTTGTAAGGGGATTTTAATAATAATAAATTACTAAAATAATATTTCTTTTCATCAATAAAATTTTATTTTGTAGAGGTTACTAATTAAATTGGGGTTTTACTTAGAATAAACGATGTTTCTAAAAGTAAATTAGACGATGGTTTTCCTTAAAAAAGTTTGAATATATTGTTGAACTAAGGAATTGTTAGATATACAATTTTAATAATAGTTATTCGTTCAGTAAAACAGTTATGCAAAACCATCAATCAGTATTATGAATTTGATTTATTTAGTGTGCATAATTAGTGTGCAAGTCAGTATTTTTGGTTTAACTTTGAAATATTTAGTTCAGAAAAAGGGAATATACAGATATCGATTTAAATACATGCCTTTTTAGTTCACCAATTAGATTCATCGCGTTTGTTTAAAAGCGCGTTCGCGACTAATAATATGAGCGCAGTTTGACGCTTTTGACAGTGACAATGGAAATGGCGTAGGAATGTTTACAATGAATAGGACATTTTTAATTTTTTGTTCTCAAAAACTACGCATCTCCGCATTTTAAGGAATTTTAGGACTTATCCCCGGGATTAAAAAGTGGCCTATGCGTGTTTCCTGACCAAAAACTATCCCTGTACCAAATTTCAGTCAGATCCATTCAGCGCGTTCGAGCGTGAAAGAGTAACAAACATCCACACATCCACACTCACAAACTTTCGCATTTATAATATAAGTAAGATATTTATGTAGGTTCATCGAAAGTACGAACATAGTAAAATAGGTAAGGTAACACACTCCATCCTAAACTTTGCACTTTCGATAGTCATTTTGACTATTTATAAATGAGTATTGTGGCTTTAATTGATTGTGCTTGATTGAACCGAACTGAATTAAGTAAGCGATCCCGGTCCTAAGTGAGGCGTCTTATAACAGGACGGATTCTAGGCAAGATATCTAGTGGTAATGTTGATATAAGAGAGGAATATTACCAGAGTAGATCACTACACTACTGTTCGTCTATAAGTATCACGTAGGTACGTTTGTTTGGTTTGTCTGCATTAGGTATTGGTCGATGTCGATGGGTTCACGTTAGCGTGATACCTGTGTGTACTACACTAGCAACTAGCAATCTATATGTCTATGATGATAAGTGACGATAACGAGCATGTCACAGTTAAATATCATATTTAGCAAGACTGCTGTAATCATTATCTGCGCGGCGCGATAAGGCTGGCAGGTTGCTTGCGTGTCAGTCAATTAATCATTCTGTGCGATGCGATATGATCCGCGTAGGAATCCCACTGCTACATCAGGGTACCACTGCTGCAATTTACGCAATACGTAACAGCTAACGCCTCTGCATTCGCTCGACCGTTCATCACACAATCACACCACTTACTGACACTGCGTAAACCATTAGGTACAGGTACATTACCAGTAGAAAAGACAATATCGGCACCTCTGCTCTACTTATTACAAATCATGAAACTCTTATTCGCGTTATAATTGAAGGTGTGATGGTGGATGTGGATGTGGATCACGGCGAGTGTTCTGAAGCTCTTCAACTAGTTTGTCGTCAACGAGCTCCTTTTCGAATAGCCCGTCACAAGGCGTGCCATTCAGACGTCATCACGTCACTCACACAGTGGAGCGACGCCAGAACAGAGCGATTCAAAAGAGCATTTTCTGTTAAACCATAGTAGCTTCAGAATGCTCTGCCGGCCCACATTATTTCCCTCCTCTAGTTCTCTTACATCTCGGAGCTTTTCAAGCGGAGCATGAAGACGCACATCATTGGGCCACCAACTTGAGGGCCACTGTCAATAGTATTGACAACTGTGAAAATGGCCCCTTGATTTGATGGACAATTATGGCTTTCTATCAGGCGGGCGGAGCGTCATTACGGCGAGTCAAGTGCGAGTTGGACTCGGTGCACGGAGGGTTCCGTAACAAAAATGGAAAAATGTAACTTTTGTTGTATGGGAGACCTCTCCAGAATTATATTTTTTTGATTTTAGTAAGTATTTGTTGTTATAGCGGCTACAGAAATACATAATCTGTAAAAATGTTAGCGCTGTAACTATCACCGTTCATGAGATACAGTGAAATGCTGTAAGCTTCAGGTATTTGATCAGAGAGAAATAAAAAGATTTTGCAACGGTTAAAATATAAAATTTAAATTTATTTTCTAAATGAGGGTGGTTAGGTCTATCAAGCAGCGTATGTTAGCTATTTCCAAAAGCGTCGAGAGAGACGACTTATCTTGGTGCTGTTTGAAGCGTGCACGTGGTGAATTGCTTCCCGCGACGTCCGCTCTGGAGTGTTGGAGTGATGGACGGCGGATAGCCTCCGTGGTGGAATTAAGGTGTGGCACTGCGTTCTGGCTTTTCTGCTCCACTTCAACGGCCCCGTTGCAGGCGGCAGGCTGTCCACTCCCAGTTGTGGACCCTGAAATGTTCTATAACGCAACTTAGTTTCCATTCCTTATCCCGAATAAAACCCCAAAGACTCGCCGGCTCCCGTTCTGCCATGGGCAGGCCCAGGAGGTGAGAGGTCTCACAAACCATTTATGATAATCAAAATCCCATCGACCCACAAGCCCTCTTTACTAGGTCTTGTATCCATCCATCCATGAACTCTTGGGGCCGGTGACGGTTAATTTTCACTTTTTCAAAGTACTGTCACAGGAAAAGAACTTACCGGATTTGGGGTTTTGAAATCCTCAATAGCTATTTGACTTTTGCCGGTTAATTCACTTATACTCGACTTTGGCACGCAAACTGTGATGATTAAAATTGTTCAATATACGAATAATTTTGTCGTTCTATTTTAATGTCGATATTCTTAATTGTGAGGCTGTAAAATAGAACGAAAAAATTATTCGTATATTGAATATACGAATAATTTTTTCGTTCTATTTTAATGTCGATATTCTTAATTGTGAGGCGCGCGCGCGCGTATATATTTTATTCTTAGTGAGTGACGATCGATTTTTTCTGTCCGTGATCTTATAGTAGTTGAAGCACGCCCCCTGGTGGCCAAATCAACAACTATTTGGTTTGATTTCTGAATGTCACTGGCTTTGTCATGTCGTGTTCTTGATGATTCCCCGCCGCTAGATGTCGCTTTGATTAATATTATTTATTTACTAAAGACTGTTTTTTTTGATATTTACTATCTAAACTATAGATTATTGTCTTGTGTAGTGGACTGTTGTGTAGCAACGTTACAACAGCCTTGTGATGGACGGACAGCGAAGTCTCGGTACCCTAAAAAACTTTTAATTTATCTTTATTACCTACCAGCGAACGTCACGCGGTTTCACCCGCGTAGTTCCCGTTCCCGTGGGAATACGGGAATAAAATATAGCCTATGTTCACCGCAAAGAGTGTAGCTTCCCAACAGTCAAAGAATTTTTCAAATCGGTCCAGTAGTTCCGGAGCCTATTCGTTACAAACAAACGAACAAACAAACAAAAACAAAAAAACAAATCTTTCCTCTTTATTATATTAGTATAGATAGATGTAGACCAGTGCAGAAGCCTGTGAAAATGATAAATTTAACACAAAAAATTGTCGAATTCTTTTATTTTATTTATCAACGTTACATAAAATCTTATGTTTATCGAATTGTTTAAATTAAATATTAATAAATAGCTCAAAATTGTACATGAATGATTAAAATAGAATAATATGAATGGAGTTCTTTTGCATTTTCTGAGAAAATTTACATCACCAGAAAAAAGAGATTTCAAGTAACAAAAAGCCCACCAATTTTTAAAAAATGTCTGATATTTTGACGGGTGATTTTTCGATTGAAAGTTTAAATGCTTTTGCGATATTATGACAATAAATGAAGAAAAAATAAACATTTTAGATCAAAAAAAATACAGTGCATTAGGAACATAAAAGGAAAGAATATGTCAAAAAAGTGTGAATCCAAAAGTTGTAGATTTTTATTTCCTACAACTTTTCCATTAAACATTTTTCCATAGGACTTGAAGTTTTGTCGGAAATCGAGAAAACCCCTTTTCCCCTCTTTAAACCCCCATTTTTTCACTCCCCGACCTCAGATCTCCCGTAAATTATTTTTTCTGTTATTTTTGTCACATTTTCTTCTTTATGCAATAGGTTTCATTCTACTACTATTTTTTATGTTTTAAAGCTATCTGCACCGGTCTAATGGTCGAGAACACTAACATAGACCGCAGCTGGTCAAGCAGGCTGCATTGAAAAGAACATTGTGTTTTGTGTACGGCGTGAGAGCGTTTAGTTTCTCTATATTTTCCCGGTAAAACTGAAATCCGCTAACAGTTACCCACGTAGCTTCTTCAGTTCTTCACCACCCTCGTGCGCCGGCGGGACGCGTCTTTTTTCAAACCCGACGGGTAGTCGCACTCGACACTCGCACTGTACAGCGACACTCACCGAGCGCTGCTAGTGACTCACACCGCCGCCTCTCTGTGCAGAGGGCGCCGAGGCGCACGACGAGGACAGCGAGGGCGAGGAGGCGCTGGCGCTGGAGCGCGAGCTGTCGCTGGAGGACGAGGAGGCGCCGCGCCGCGCGCTCGCCGCGCTCAACGCGCTGCGCAAGTCGCGCCAGCACTTCGACACCGTGCTGCTGGCGGGCGGCGCCGAGCTGCCCGCGCACCGCGCCGTGCTGGCCGCCGCCTCGCCCTACCTGCTGGAGGCGCTGCCGCCCTGCGCCGGCGCCGCCGCGCCCGCCGCCTGCCGCGTCGAGGGCGTGGGCGCCGACGCGCTGCGCGACCTGCTGGAGTACGCGTACACGGGCCGCCTTGCCGTGCGCTCGCCCGACGCCGCGCGCCGCCTGTACCTGGCCGCCTGGCGCCTGCGCATGGACGCCGTGCGCGCGCACCTGGCCGAGCGCCTGCTGCGCCGCCTCTCGCCCGCCGCCGCGCTGGAGCTGCGCGCGCTGCCCGACCTGGCGCCGGCGCACCGCTCGCAGCTCGACGCCTACCTGGCGCAGCACTTCGCCGACGTGTGCGCGAGCGGCGCGCTCGCCGCGCTGCCGCTCGTGCGCATCGAGATGCTGCGCGAGGCGAGCGCCGACGGCGGCGAGGAGGCGCCCGCGGCCGTCGCCGAGGCCGCGCTCGACTGGCTCCGGGACCACAACGCGGACGCCGACCTGGACGAGCTGTGCTCGCGCACGCACCTGGTGTACGTGGACGCGGGCGGCGCGCTGCGCGACTGCGGCGGGCTGCCGGCGGCGCACGGCGACGCGCCCGAGCTGGCCGAGTACCGGCGCGAGGCGGCCGAGCGCGCGCGCGCCGCCGCCCGCCGCGCCGCTCCCGCGCCCCCACCCGCCGCGCACGCTGTGTGGCGTGCCACACACGCGCCGCCCGCGCTGGAGCTGGGCGAGCGCGCGCCACGCGCTCACTGTGACGTCATCGCCGCCTGCCGCGTCGAAGGTGAGCCCTAGTACCTAAGCTTGACTTCAGGTTTCGCTATAATATGCTACCCGTTCGCTCTAAGTTTGCAGCTGACGTAGAGGCGTATACCCGAATTTTTAATTAGACGAAGTAAATTGACAGTAGCTAATGTCACTTTGTCACAGAAAATAAGCAAAATTGTACGAAGAAGTGACATTAGTTGCTGGCAATTTACTTCGTCTAATTAAAAATTAAACTTTAATATCGAGCCGAGCGGCAAACTTAGAGTGAACGAGCAGTATAGTCTGTTCACAGTTAAATTACCTCTGACTGACAGTTTGTCGATCATTTCCTGTGTGTTGGCATAGCAGTAAAGTCCCCCTATGAGGGCCAGCCTACGACATTTTACCGAATATAGTGGAGATTATAACATCCAACCGTTAGCACGAAGAGTTTTGTTTTTGTATGCCATAATATACTTAACTTTACTAAAACAGTGCTCTTATAACTATACTATTGGATTTGAGATTTGTTTTTTTATGAATATCTGAAAAGAAACATTCACTACCATCACCAATGGATGTGAAGTTGCTGCTTCCACAACGTTCTTGTACGGGTTCCGTACAGTTATGCTACTAGATTAATAACTACTAATTGAATTGTAAAGGTAACTATCATTTATTGCTAAGTAATTAATCTATATATATATAAATGTTGTGTGCGTTTAAGTATCTATTAAAAACTCAAAATTTACTGAATCGACTGAGCTCAAAATTGGACAGGATATGCAATAGGATTCAGAGATGGTTTTAGGCTACTTTATACACTTTTATCATAACAGCAATAAAAATAAAATAGCTTTAAAAAATGATTTTACCAATAGATGACGCTGGTCGTTTTTTTTTTAATTATATTCTGCCAGCTTCAGAACAAAATATTATAAACAACCTATTTAGAAGGTATAGACCTACCAGATTGATGTTTTTTAAGAGAAGTTTGATTGCGGCCTCCTTGCATTCAGAATAATAAAAGAGAGTACTTACCTAATAAAGAGGTCAGATATGTATTGCATGTTATTTTTGAACTTTTTGGACATTCGGAATTTAGGAGTATTAGACTTTAGACTTTTGGAATTTTGGAGTTTTAGAGATTTGGACTTTTAGAAATTTAGACTTTGGAGTTTTGTACTTTTGGACTTTTGGACTTTTGGACTATTGGACTTTTGGACTTTTGGACTTTTGGACTTTTGTACTTTTGGACTTTTGAACTTTTGAACTTTTGGAGTTTTGGAGTTTTGGAGTTTTGGGCTTTTGACCTTTTGTACTTTTGGAGTTGTAGAGTTTTGGAGTTTAGGACTTTGGACTCTTGGAGCTTTGAACTTTTGGACTTTGGACTTTTGGACATTTATACTTATGTAGTTTTGGACTTTTGGAATTTTGTAGTTTTGGACTTTAGACTTTGGAATGTTGGAATTTTGGAGTTTTGGAATTTTGGAGTTATGGAGTTTTGGACTTTTAGAATTTTAGACTTTGTAGTATTGAACTTTTGGACTTTGGACTTTTGGACTATTGGACTTTTGGACTTTCGGATTTTTGGACTTTTGGACTTTTGGACTTTTGGACTTTTGAACTTTTGGTCTTTTGGACTTTTGGACTTTTGGAGTTTTGGACTTTTGGACCTCTGGACTTTTGGACTTTTGGACTTTTGGACTTCTGGAGTTTTGGAGTTGTGGAGTTTTGAAGTTTTGGAGTTTTGGAGTTTTGGACTTTAGACATTTGGACTATTGGACTTTTGGACTTTTGGATATTTGGGCTTTTGGGCTTTTGGACTTTTGGACTTTTGAACTTTTGGAGTTTTGGGCTTCTGACCTTTTGGACTTTTGGAGTTTTGGACTTTTAGAATTTTAGACTTTTAGACTTTGTAGTTTTGGACTTTTGGACTATTGGACTTTTGGACTTTTGGACTATTGGACTTTTTGACTTTTTGACTTTTTGACATTTTGACATTTTGACTTTTTGACTTTTGACTTTTGACTTTTTGACTTTTTGACTTTTTGACTTTTTGACTTTTTGACTTTTGACTTTGGACTTTTGAACTTTTGAAATTTTGGACTTTTCGACTACTAACTCCTATGTATATTTCATGATATTTCTTTCGAAAAATAAGGTCATGAAGAAGTCACAGCGAAGTCACAGCGAAGCGTGATAGCGTACCGCTAGTTAATCTATAAAATATGATTTATTGCTAATGAGTACGTCGCCTTGCTGCTAGACGTGAACTGAACTTAGTTACGTAAATTAATAAATGTTAATAAAGTCTGCATTATTGCTGTGTGCTGACCGAGCACATGTACGGTCATTAGCCCGTACATCCTCCCGGGCCCAAAAAAAGCGTGATCCTATGGCAAGTCCTTTGAAAACACACTCTTTTTTGGCATGGGAGAAGTTGATTGGTCCTTTAGATTGTTCTCATTTATCGAGTCTGTATGCACATCACTAGGCTGCCGGTCAGCCGTATTTAAATTGCGCGAAAACACAACACTTTGCTCTGGAGCCGGTGAACACCCCACTCTTGTGTTGGCTCGTCGCCTCTTCCACAGGTACACTGCAACTGCCACCACTCCAGCTCCCAACAATATGAATATCATGTGTTGATATTGGATCGTATGAGGAGTCTCCGTTTGTCGCCGACTTCAGCTGCTCTATCTGTTTCCCCAAATCATTCAGCGTTGGGTTTATTTGTTCATCTCGAGGCTCCACGTAGTGACTCAGAGATATGTTAACCATGCGATTGAGATCGAAGATGCTAGGCGTGACGATTTCCGGTTTCAAATTCATGGTGTGAACTGGCATTGACCGAGAATATAGTGCAAAGTCCTTTCCTTTTATAATGCAATTAGAGTCAAGGCTTATAATGCCGGCTCACGTCAGCCGTTGTACTGTAATTTGATAAAAAACTGTGGCGCCACAATTTCAGGGCACGTCACTCACCATCTCCGAAAGTATAGGGATCCTTGGTGTTGAGGTCTCCAATGTCGTTCAGTTCCGTAGTCATTTGGAGGACAAGGCCAAGCTGGCGTCCAGGAAGCTCGGAGTGCTCAGTAGGGCGCGGCGGTACTTTACTGCGGCTCAAACACTGCTTCTCTATAAGTCGCAAGTGCGGCCGCACATGGAGTACTGCTGTCACCTCTGGGCGGGGGCACCTGAATACCAGCTTCGTCCTTTTGACTCGGTACAAAGGCGTGCTATGAGAGTTGTCGGTGATCCCATACTTGCAGGTTATGTGGAGCCTCTTAGTGACAGGAGAGACTTTGCTTCTCTGTGTGTATTCTACCGGCTGTATAGCGGTTTGTGCTCTGAGGAATTGTTTGACATGATGCCTACTGCTACATTCTATCATCGCACCGCTCGCCACAGACAGGGTGTTCATCCTCACATGTTGCATCCGGAGCGCTCGAGCACGGTTAGATCCGATAGGGGCTTTCTACCGCGCACGCTTAGGTTGTGGAATGATCTCCCTGCCTCGGTTTTCCCAAACGCCTACAGTATGGGGTTCTTCAAGAGGGGTCTTAGAAGGTTTTTACAGGGTCGGCAGCGCGAGTGTGACACCTCTGGTGTTGTAAACGTCCATAGGCTGCGGTGACCACCGGTACATCTGGTGGGCCGTATGCTTGTCTGCCACCTTAGTGGTATAAAAAAAAAATAAAAAAAAAAAAAATATGATCTTGATATATTATTCGTGTTATGTACGAATCAAAATAGAAATACTTGGACGGGTCATTTAACTCTATCCACAGCTGATTGCAAGTGGATATGCTGACACTGCACTGATTCTTGTTGGCATATGTTTCACAGAAATGTTCGTCGACGGACAGATAGTGAACAGGCGCGTTGTGACACAAATATGATCGTTCGTTATGTAAGCAAGCTTGTAGCTCGGACGCGGATAATGTTACGAATGCATCTTCACCCAAATTAACGGCAATGTATTCATTAATTGGGCGGACAGTGATCATGCCATTTGTTGTCTGATGAGGAATTGGGATAGTTTTGTGAATGCTATATGATTCCCGGCTGGTATTGTTTTTTAAACCATAAATGTATACACAAATACCAGGGTTATTCATTTCGAAACGTGCAATATCTTTTTATTTATTTGTTCATAAAACATATGCAAATATGGGTTACATAGTTGTGAAAGACAGTATGTAAGTTCAGTTTCACCATATTTCACCATTACAGGCATGCAATTTAACAGTAATAATTGTTCTTTCAATCATCAAAATAGTGTTATTCTATATAAAAATTAAATTCTCAAATAGTCATTCATTACCCACTAAATGTCACAAAAAAAGAAAAATATAAATATTCATACATATTAAATAAAATCTTAATGATTATAAACAAATAAAATTTAATATTAGTATGTAATGTCACTTTGTAAAAATATTAAATTATATCTTAATCCCAACAGTTTATATCATAATTTAAGGTATATTGTAGTAGTAAATGTCAAAAATAATTATTTAAAGTTGTCAAAATAAATATTAATTTTACCATTTTCATCAAAAGTATACTGAACACACCACAGCTAAGGCAATTTGTAGTGCCGCAATGAGCCGTCCGACAAGAAATCCCCTACGGAGTAATAACATCTGCGAGCATCAGCTGGTGAGCGGGAACGTAATTTCAAAAATGAAATAATCTTTTAATATCCTTGCTTTAATTCTCAACAGTTTATAAATGTATCTGAGATCTGACTGTATGTTTTCGATGGGCAGCGTAGTATCTTTTGTTAACTGTCTGGCAATAACCTGTAGCTCACTACGTAATTGATCGGGTGACAATAAGTGAGTATTGAACTTCCCGTAATAAATATCGGTGACTGTGTCCAACAGTGTCTTGAATCCCTTTTAAGTTTTGAATAAGGTTACTTGTGGCCATGGCCGATAATGTGAAGTCCTGTGCCTCACTAATGCTCATCATCCTTTGTGAGGCGGAATTTGCCGCTGCTTTCAATGCATTCAGATGTTTGTTTATGGCTTTGTGCTAAATGGACATGATGTTTTCAGTTCTTTTCAACAGATTATACTCGGCTTCTACGATGGATGTTTGATTCCTTAATAGGTTTGTTAAATGATGCTCGTTCCGTCGTGTCAGCTCGATATCTTTTCTGTACTGTTCTGCGAAGCGCTCATCTAAACTCCGAAAAGGCTATTGGCAACATATCCTATACCGTTGATAAGTCCGCGACGCCGTCTGGCGTGCGCGTTAAACTGCTGATCCAATAACAATTGATTGTAGTGTTGTAGTTCCCGGTATTCATGCTGTAATTGTAGTAGTATTGTAGAGCATTGAACTGTGTTAGCCAACATTCCACATATTTTTTCTGAATGATCTAATGTCTTGGAAACTGCTGTGTTCCCTTCCCAATATGGGGACATGTCGTAGTAGACAACAAGTGTCCATTTGTCACGAATGATTCGCATATCAGAAACGGAGTCGAAGTACAATGACTTGTTGCTAGGAAATTTGGTAATATTAAATGCTCCATATGATGGCATTAAAAGAGATAAGAAAAAAATCAATGAAATAGCTAATGACGTGAATGCCTCTGGTTTGCTGTTTTTTTTCTTTGGGGTGTCATTTTGTGTCCGTTTGTCCTCAGGAGTAGTACAGTTAGCGTTGCTTTTGTTGCTGTCAGTATGAACAGGTAGAACTGACAGTTTAACTATAGGCCTCTGAAGTGTGCCGTTCTTTGTTTTCAACGACACGAATGAATCTGACCAGATTATCGTGACCATGATGAAGATTTATCACCCTACCCATTAACCATTTGCCAGCTGGTAGGTTCTCGTCTTGAATGGTGACTAAATCACCCAACCGTATATTTTCTTGTGGTGCTTTCCACTTTGTTCGAATAGACAATTGGGTCAAGTACTCGGTCTCAATACTCAATACTCAATACTCAATACTCAATACATTTATTGCATTCCATAATGTGATAGGTACAGCTGTTTAAATATATCATTGGTTACAATTATGGACCCTGTCGGGCACAGCACAGTTATGCCAGGAGAGAGGAAGAGACTTACTAAAAAGTTGCAACTTATTTGAAAAAGCTTATCCTACTATAATTAATATCTTACATAATTCATTCTTAACACATCACAATCTCTAATTCAGGCACAATGTTCAAAAGGCAAACTTAACAACAAAAGTTACAATCGAAATTAAAATTCATTATAAATTAGTAAAAGTCAATATAGAATTATTATCAACTGAAAAATCAAAATACATAATTAAAATAGATTTTAAATTTTGAACTAATAGATATCAATACTTGTACAACTATAAATTGTAAAATTAAGATAGGTACATAATTAAAGTAGATTATAAATAATTAAAGATCAATGTTGGAATTATCAATTGAAAAGTCAAATACCTAACTCAATTAAAACAACTCAAATTAAACAATTAACATGAAAAAAAATGTCAATTTAAAATAAATACAAACATGAATTACAATTACCCAAATTAAAATAAATAAAATGTCGATAAAATGTATAGGAAATGTCATTTGAAAAGTACAAATATACATATTACGATTAAAATTAAATAAAATGTCTATAAAATAAATGCTATTATTATCCAAACAAGCAATGTTAATTATAGTTAGTCTTAAATTAAATTTCAGGCTCTTATATATTAAGGTCATCAACAAAGTCAAATTGGGAATACCTAGTTTTTTTTTTTTTTTTTTTTTTGTAGTCAAAATGTTATAATAATATTAATTTCATGTCCTTATCATTAAGGAATTCTTCAATAGTGTAATAGCTTTTGTGTATTAGGAAATGTTTTAATTTATTAAGAAAAGGATAGAATCTCTTTTCATTTTTAATGAACTCTGGTAGTTTATTATATATCTTAATAGACATGACCAAGGGGCCTGAAGCATGCATTTTCAGTCTAGAATTTGGTAGATTTAGTCTATCTTTATGCCTTAGTGTGTATCTGTTTTGCTTGCTTTCTCGTGTTGTATAGTGTTCCGGGTATTTACGCACAAATTTGCAGGTTTCAAAGATATAGATACCTGGCAAAGTTAAGACTTTCAAATTTTTGAAGTGGGGTTTACATGAGTCTGTCTCTTCGATGTTAACTAATATTCTTATTAATTTCTTTTGCTGGGTAAAAATAGTTGGCGCATCAGCACTATTCCCCCACAATACTATGCCGTAGCTTAACCAAGAGTACGCGTATGAGTAATAGGTTACCAGAGCAGTTGCCATGTCGGTAGTTTGTTTTATTTCACGCAGTGCATATGCGAATTTTGCAATGTTTGCTCGAGTTTTGCTAACATGTTTTTTCCAATTTATATTGGTATCTAACGTTAAACCCAGAAGCTTAAACTCGTTGGTAACTTCCAGCTTCACTCCATCAAAGGCATAGTTTATATTTATTGGGGCCTTTTGGTGAGGATGGAACGGTATTATTTTTGTTTTAGAGTAATTTATTTCTAAATTATGCTCAGTCATCCAGGCTGCTGTCCTTGTTAGGACAGAGTTAAGTTCGAAATTTAGGTTCAAGCCACTGTCACACGAGATTAGCAAGGAGATGTCATCAGCAAACAGTACACAAGGACCTTCAATGTTTTTAGGCAGATCGTTGATATATATGAGGAACAGTAAGCATCCTATTACGCTACCCTGAGGGATTGAAGCTGTCACATGAGAGTTTCCGGAATGAATCCTCTCTATTTGAGTGGTGGTTTCATTGAAGTACTCAATCTCCACCAGTTGTTTTCTACCCGTTAAGTACGATGTCAGCCACTTATGGGCCGGTCCTCGTATTCCTATTTTATGTAGTTTATGCAGTAGGAGGTCAAATTGTACTCTGTCATAAGCCTTAGTCATGTCAAGCATAACGCCTATAGCATATTTCTTTTTATTTATAATATCTAGGGCATTTTGAATGTATTTGTAAACTGCCAATATTGTAGATCTGTTTTTTCGAAACCCGTTTTGACACTCGTCAAATATTTTGAATTTTTCGCAAAAGGAGTATATTCTATTGCACATTGCCTTTTCGAATATTTTTGAAGCAGTAGGCAGTAGTGCAATAGGGCGGTAGTTACCTGGATTAGTTTTTGAGTTCTTTTTATGAATAGGTTTTATCACGGCCTGTTTCAACTGTTCAGGAAAAACGCCCTCCTCAAATGACTGGTGCAGTAGGAGATAAATGGGTAAAGTCAGTTCATCTGCGCAAGATTTAAATAGATTAGGTGGTAGTTCATCGATACCATAACTTTTTTTGCTGTTCAAATTTTTTAGAAGTATATTGACTTCGTAAGGGTCTACAGGGCTGAGGAACATTGTATTTTCCGTATGATGGTAAGCTGTAAGCGAGCTCTGTGGTCCATTTGATCGTTGGGAACTTTTTCCCCCGATTGTCAAAAAGAAGTTATTAAAGTAGTTTGCTATTTGGTCAGGGTCTGTAATTAGGGAATTGTCAACATTTAATTTTATATTTCGGTTTTCTTTTTTACATTTTTTATTGGTCCGCTCATTAATAATGTTCCACATAGTCTTAGTTTTATTATTTGAATTCAATAATCTATTTTTGTAACAAAGCTTTTTGGACGTTGCAACTGTTTTTTTTAATACTTTTTCATATTTTTTATAATATGTATTTATAATAGGATTATTAGTCTTCATAACGAGAAGTTTTAGAAGTCTTTTGTTCCTGCAAGAAAGCTTGATTCCCACAGTTAGCCAGTATTTTTTTGACCGAGGTTTTAATTTCAGTTTTCGTTCTGGTATGCATTTATTTAGAAGTTCTGTTAGCGTATTTTTAAAAGTGTCATAGTTTTCGTTAACGTTTTTGCTTTGTGATAAAATATTGTTCCAGTTTAATTCATTCAGTCCAGTTTTAAAGAATTGGATATTGCTATCACTGAAAATTCTTGACCTCGTATGCCATGTGATCTGCTTTGATAGATGAGGTAGGTCAAGGTGGATAGCAGTACCGTTGTGATCAGAGAAACCTAATCTTTCTACTGTGGTGTACAATTTAATGTCATAAAAGTTTGTAAATATTAAATCAATACATTTAGAGCTAGTTTTTGTAATGCGTGTCGAGTGTTTTATGTGCTGTGTGAAGTTGAACTCCAACATGAAATCCAGAAATGTCTTAATTTTCTGTTTATTTTCTAAAATATTAATGTTAAAGTCCCCTCCCAATATTACCTTTGTTTTTGGGTATTTTTTATTTAAGAGTTGCAATGTATGTTTCATCTTATCTAAAAATATTTCTTCCTCTCGCCCATTCCAGTATATACTAATTAATAATATATTCTCTAAGATTAACTTACATGCGCACATCTCTATAACGTACTCCATAGACATATTTTTGATGCATTGAATCTCTTCAAATTCGATGTGTTCACGTAGTAGGATGCACACACCGCCACCCTTGTAGTCGGTACGAAAGTAAGACGATGCCATTTGGTATCCAGTTAATTGTACACAGTCCTGCTTTTCAAATGTCAGCCAGGATTCTGATATACATATAGCCATATAAATTGGGTTTTCTTCTATGAAAGCTTCTAAAATATGGTGTTTATTGCAGATACTTTGCATGTTTTGATAAAGTATTTTAAACTGTGGGTTAATGGTTTCGAAAGGAATGGTTACTGACAGTGTTGCTAGGTGCTGATTGGGAAATTAGACTGCTCACACTCGCATTCATAACACTATTTTGGCTGAGTTTTTGGGATTCTTTTGTTGTTGTTTTGTGTCGCGGTTCATCTCTGTAGTATATTGGTTTTCCATCTATAAATAATGTTTTATTGCGAATTATTGCATATTTACCTTCCCTCCGCGCTGCCATCATTTTTTCCCGAAGAAGGTGCCGCTCTCTACGCTGATTATCGTCCAGGAATTCAGATACAAATAATTTTGTGCCCCGAAAGCACGAGCTGTTGCTTATTATAAACTTTGCCATCCTTTTGCTCAAAAGCTCTATGACCAACGGTCGGCTGCTTTTGGTGTTCTTTCCCATTCTATACATTCCCTCTATGTACCCACTTACATTTAATTCAAGAACATCGTGGAACAGTTGAATCAAACGTTCATGAAGATCATACTCAGTCTCTTTGTGGTATTCCTCGAACCCATATATAACTATCTTCCTACTATAGCTTTCCCGTGTGAAGAATGTAGCTTGAGTAACTTCTGGTAGCGATAAACTCCGTAAATCTTTTTGTAATGTTTCATTTTGTACTTTCAATTCAGTAAGTTCATCTCTTAATAATTTTATATCCTCAATTCTTTGTTGATTTTGCATCGAAAGAGTCTGAAATTGTTGATCTGTTTCTGCTCTTATTTGACAGATCGCCTTGGTTATCTCTGAGTGAATTGTGCGTTGTAGCTCCATAACTATGAGGGTGTTATTTTCTTTCAGGCGCTGTACTATAACGTCGTTTAAGTTCTGAAGCATATGTTCAGCGGACAATGTATCTCCCAGTAAGCTCATATTTTCTGAGTCCACACTATCGTTTTTAGTATTTGTAACTCGCTTTCTGAGGGTGATATTGTTTATTTCTAATGGTGTATTCGGTATAAGGGATGACTCGAGATTCTGCTGTCGTATAGGTGTATTTGTGTTGTCCGCTTTGGGCATTTTACAGCGACATGCTTGGCACTTCCAGGTATTTTTATGTTCTATAGTCATTGTGTTTGTGTCTTCCACCTTTTCCAGAGATCTTCAAATAATTTCGATATAAGATGCCATCGTGTTCTGGCATCTGCTGCTGTTTCGATTATTGTCGATCCTGGTCTTGCTGTTAAAAAGTGAGAAGGAGTTAGATATTCTAGGTCATCTGGATCTTCTGATATTGCACAAAGAGGCCTTGAGTTGAGACAAGCTTCTATTTTTGATAAAAGGGCGGTGTAATCCTCAAAGGTCAACTTCTGCTCTCCCACGCATCGCTATAAATGTACTTTACAGCTACGTATACCGGCCTCCCACAATCCTCCAGCCCCTGGAGAAGAGCTTGGGTTAAAATACCATTCTACACCCATTTCTGAAATCTCCGCAAAAAAATTGCTATTATATATTTGTTGTAATTCCTCATATTGTTCCTGAAGAATTCTGTTTGCACCGACAAAGTTAGTTCCATTGTCGAGGTGCTCCACGCCACATGTACACACCTTGTCGGGAAGCCATTCTGCTCAGCGCCGCTAAAAACGCTGCACTTGTCATATCAGACAGAAGCTCTAAAAACAGCTTTAGTGACCATGCAAATGAATAATGCAATGTACCCTTTGGTAGTTTTTATCCCTCTACCCTTGTTGGCCTTGATGTAGACGTGTCCTGTATAGTCCACACCAGTGTGATAAAATGCCCTTTCAGGGTTTATTCTCGCTGCAGGTAGATCACCCATAAGTTGCCACTGTAGAGTTGGGTTTTGCTTTCTGCATGTGACACATCTGCGTATGTATTTCTTGGTAGCTCTGTTGCCACCAATAACCCAATATTTTAATCTAAGATTTGATAATGTCAGTCGTGCTCCCCCATGAAATGTAAGTTCATGAACGGGTGACTGTCATGAGGAATAATAGAATAATGTGTATGGAGAGAATAGAAGAATAGAGAATAATGTGACACGCTTAAACGGAAATATTGATAGCCCGGATATTCTGGAACAAGTGGGTCTGTATGTGCCTAGAAATGGTAGTCGTCTGAGCAATCGCAAGAAACTGCACTTGTTTGTTTTTAGGACACTAAGAGTAGAGGTATTTTATAATTATTTCTCATATTTGTAAGTTTGCTGTCTGGTTCTGTTAATGGCACGCCTTGGGAGGATTCGCAAGATGCATTGGGTGTGTTTTGCGATTTGTCTAAGGCCTTCGATTGTGTTCACCACGAAACTCTGGTCAAAAAGTTGCGCCACTATGGTGTCAGGAATAGAGCTCTCGACATGGCTTCGTATTTGAGCAATGGAATTCAGAGGGTTGAAGTAAACGGTATACGATCTCCTGGAACCCCAGTTGTAATGGGTGTCCCGCAGGGTTCAATCCTTGGCCCATTTCTCTTTTTAATATACATAAATGACTTACCTTATTATGTTAAGGATGAACATGAGATTGTTCTGTTCGCGGATGATACTTCTCTGACGTTTAAAATTAATAGACAGTTAATGGATTATGACGATGTTAACATTGCACTCTCAAAAGTTGTTTATTGGTTTAGCGTTAATAATCTTCTTTTAAATGATAAAAAAACTAAAGTAATAAAGTTTTGGACACCTAATGTGAGACAGGTAGCGACCAATGTACTACTGAATGGATCCGGGCTGGACTCTGTGGAGACTACAGTATTTTTAGGCATTACTAATAAAAGATAAAAAAAAAGATAAAAGAAAAATAAAGATAAAAGAATTGACTCGCCTAGTTTTCACGAAAAGGCCAAAATTATATTTGTGCAGTGAACTTATCTGCATTGAGTCCTACGTGTACTGTTAGCTATGAGGTGGGTGTGTGTGCGCAGGCGGTGGTCGGGGCACGCGCGCGCTGCTGGCGCTGCGCGGGCGGCTGGCGGCGGCGCTGGTGGCGCGGCGCGACGTGCGCGCGGGCGGCGGCGCGGGCGGCGCGGGGCGGCTGGGCGGCGCGCGCGAGGCGGCGGGCGCGCGGCGCGCGGCGCTGGCGGGCGGGCGCGCGGCGCTGGGCGCGGTGGCGCTGGGCGGCGCGCTGCTGGCGCTGGGCGGCTACGACCGCGCGCGCGTGCTGTCCGCGGCCGAGCGCTACGAGCCGGCGGCGGACGCGTGGGCGCCGCTGCCCGACATGCGCTCGCCGCGCGCGCGCTTCCCCGCCGTGGCGCACGAGGACACCGTCTACGTCATCGGCGGCAGCGACGGACACGCCGAGCTCGACACGGTATGTGTTCGACACGCTGCACCTGTGACACTGATGGAACATATTTTTCGACGCCTGGGAGAATTTGCGAGATAATAGGACTTTACCTTTGTAATTTTTTTTTTGTAATTGTTAATTTTTTTTCATACATAACGGCATTTTCATAGGTAAAGACTAATATATTCTGCGTTCTCTCTGAAACTTTTTATCGCGTTGATCATAGCGTATAACTATAGCGAAAATTCGCACTGCTACATCATTCCATATTGCTGCACAAAAATGTGTTTTTATATTCAGAAAGTCCCAAACTGTGTCAATGTAAACAATTCTCAAAAGAACAGGATGAGCGCCGCGAATTTCTCCGAGCCATTGATGTGAATAGTTTAAATAAAAAATACAGTTTATTACTGCCAATTCACTAAATGCTAACTTTGTAAAAAGATGCATCACTTGCTACTGCATCTCAAAAAAATCGAACAATGTATGGTGTCAAATGACGACTCAGTAGATCAGACCGTCGTATTTGCAGCTATATTTGTCTCATTGCTAGCTACAAGTGCTACAACCTTGGTTGAAATCCAGGACGGGCTTATGAATCATGGCTCACAGGTTTCTTTTATTACAAAGACTGCATTGCTAAGTCTTGAAATAACACTTGCACGCACCGACATTACACAGAGTAGGCGATGATGATGGATAGTTCGATTCAATTCGCATTCGCGCCTATATCCTATTTTTAGTTTAGATGTTGACGTGTACCGGTATTGAGCAAACTCGCTTCCTCTTTGCCTGAACATAAGATAGCGCTGGTAATATAACATTCTTACCCTTCAAGATAGCCGATCTAACGGTCCACACTCCTGGTAAGATTGACTTTTGAGCACTCGCGGTTTGGTCCTCGGTGCTCACCCCGGGACCGTTCCGGGTTATAAGTTCTCAAGATATATATTTTGTAACACCGCAGCAGAATCGCCGCCTACTGCGTGGGATAAGAAAACTGGGTGGAAGGCGAAACGTGGGTTTATATTTATGACGTCGTCTGCGCTCTCGGATATAGAGGTGCGGTCGCGAGGGGCGATGGGCGAGGGGACGAGAGGGAGGGTGTCTCACGCGACGGTGTAACGCGCGCAGGTGGAGGCGCTGAGCGGCGGCAAGTGGCGCGCCGAGACGCGGCTGCCCCTGGCGCTGGCGCACGCCGCCGCCGTGCTGTGCGCCGAGCGCGCCGAGCTGCTGGTGCTGGGCGGCTGGGCGGGGGGCGCCGCCGAGCGCCGCGCCGCGCGCTACTGCCTGCGCGCCCGGACCTGGGCCGACGCGCCTTCCCTCGCCAGCCCGCGCGCGCAGGCCGCCGCCGCGCGCTGGCGGGGCGCCGCCTGGGCGCTGGGCGGCGCCGACGCGTGGCGCTGCCTCGCCTCCACGGAGCGGCTGGCGGACGGCGCGCCGGCCTGGGCGCCCGGCCCGCCGCTGCCCGCGCCGCGCCGCGCCGCCGCCGCGTGCGCCTGGCGCGGCGCGCTGCTGCTGGCGGGCGGCTCGGACGGCGCCGCGTCGCTGCGCCGCACGGAGTGGCTGGCGGGCGGGGAGGGGGAGGGCGACACGTGGCGCGCCGGGCCGGCACTCAGGCGATCGCGCGCGGGGCTGGGGCTGGCGCCGCTGGCGGACGCGCTGTACGCGGTGGGCGGCTTCGACGGCAAGGAGTTCCTGGCGTGCGTGGAGTGCCTGGCCGACCTCGGCGGCGAGTGGACGGCGCTGCGCAGCGACCCCGCGCCGCCGCCGCCGCTGCCCGCCGCCGACGGTGCCGCGGACGCGGACGCGGACGGTGCTGCCGAGCGCGCGCAGTGACGCAGTGACGCGCCCGAGCCGCCGCGTCCGACGATCTGCAGTCGCCGGTTATGGTTCGACCGACCGAGAACCCCGGTCGTACCTTTCGGAGATGGACCGCAGGATCGTGTCTGTACAGAGATAGTAAAATTACGAATTAATTATTTATGATATAATTAATACTCGGGAATACTTTAATTTTGTATATTTTGATAGTATTCTTTCATAAATCATATAATACAAAATTGGTGAGCCGCCCCAGAGTTGGAAGCTGTAAATATGACAGTGTCGAAATTCCAGGTAACGAACGTTATTATCCTTGGCGTATTGCCGTGCCGAGAGTCAGCCTCTCGATGCATATGACTATTGCATATGATGCATATACATGTTGATGCTTGTTACCCACGCTCCACTGACGAATGCCGTTTTGTAACGGACAAGATGTAACGTTATGTCGCCAGTTGATATTCCTTAACTTGTTCGCGTGAACGTTATGATCGCGTGCTCGCGTTTAACGAGGACGCCTAGTCTATGGGGCGGCATCGATAACATTACATTTCAGAAGAGAATGATGGTATTCCTGGTCTTCCCCTAGTTATGTTTTCATTGAGTCACCACGTTAGCGCGTCGCGTGGTCGGACGCGGCCGACACATCCCTGGCGCGTGACGCCGGGGGTACCTGCTAGTATTATTGTTACATTCCTATTTTGTAAGATATTTTCTACGAAGCGTAGAGGCGTACCTATGTGTACTGTCGTATTTAAATCCTTTGTTCGCGTATGGGCAACTTCTCGTAAAGGCAAATAATCATAATTGCAAATTCGCATAAAGGCAATTTCGGTACGGTCACGCTGAAAAGCATTCCCTTAAACTAACCTTATGCGTTGAAAATATAAGCCCTTTTTATTTTATGTAGTATACAGGGTGATCAATCCAAATGGGTCAGTAGGGAGAACAACAAATATTGTTCAGGTTCAATTCCCGGTTAAGTACGATATTTCAAGAAAAAGTTTCAATGTCATTGTTATTAAATCTAAAATCGAAGCCATGAGTCCTAAGACCAGATGTCGCTGTCTCTCATAGTTTCTGACTCCTTCATACTGCTCCCTTCTGCCATTTGGAATGATCACCCTGGTTTCCCTTATCCTAACTTAGTACAAAGTAATAATGTCTGTAAATATTTATTTAATTTTTGTAAAACATACATGGAACACAGACAAACTCCCAAACCAATATTAGTTGCAATGTAGATCGCCATGACAAATCTTTCACATTTATACTTCTACAAGTGGCCATTCTGAGAAGTTGCCCCTATGCGAATCCATAGTTACTTTTAATGTATAATTTATTTTTAACGGAAGGGCCATATCTTGTGAATAAACTTGCGATTGTTTAAGAATTTATTTGAGATCGTCCGCTTCGGGGTACCTATACCCCACACCTAGTGAAATTAATGCAATTGACTGTTATTATATTGTGGAAGCGAGGCGAACTTGCACTTGTGATATCGGTGAGGTCCCCCCCCCCCCCTGGAGGAGGCGGGGCCTCTTGTTTCAATAAAATTATATAAATCGTATCTTCACAACGGTGTCGTTTCATTTGGCCTGTGCCCGGCGTCCTAGGGTCCCTGGATAGCGAAATATACTCGTACAGTCCGTACTAGAGACAGGTTGGTATACTACCGGTATCTAGTAGGTACCGGTAGTAGTATACATTGAATGAATGTATCGTTTTGTAATGTCTATCGTATTTAATGCACGCGAAGTAATTGCAATCGCAGGGCTGATTACGTATGTTACAAGAGGCAAGCGATAGCGATAATCTCGCGAAAATCGCGCCATATGCGCTGTTTTTTGATTACTAGCTGACCCTCGCTACTTCGTTTACGTCACATAAGGTGTACGAAAGGAGAGGTACTTCTTCAACAGACTCATCAAGCAGCGTGTGAAACAGCCCTGTTTGCTTAATCATAACAGAGCTTAAAGATTAAGTCTATTCTAAAACAATTCAGTCCGCGCCGAAGGCGGGGACAGGATAATTTTACAATAGCCATTTTGAGACTGAATTATTTTACAATCAAATATTTCAGTAAACAGTAAGATCACATCTCAACCCTTACACTAACTATACTCTTTACAAAACAAAGTTAGGTACACGACACGATAGTTCTAACCGGATAAAACTAGGTGCAGCCGCACTTCGGGTATTAGCCGTAACATATACATATAATAAAACTGTTAAGCGTCGAGCAGGAAGATATTTTGAAAATTTTAATTGTAGGGCGTTCTCTAATCGGTACTGAAGCCGAAAACGTAATTTAAAATTTTCATATCTGTCTGTCTGTCTGTCTTGTCTGATACTTGGTTCACCCGATTTGAATGATACTTGGTTCATTCCGAGTTTATAGTCCGAGGAAGGTTCTTGGATTCTTTTGATCCCGATATATTGCTTGGTTCCTGCGGGAGGGGGGATGAAAGACACCAACAGTTTTTCAGTTGTGATTCCTCAACGCGTGATCTGATTTCAAATATTGTTTTAGTGTTGAAAAGGGATTACTTTAAGGATCGTTTCACAAAAGTTTTAATGTTTAGGGTTCTGTAGTTTCGAAATTAGAGACATTTCAACTTTAGCTACACCTAGAATTCAAGGGTTCCTTTGAATGTGAGGGTAAATCTAAGCGGGCGTGATGGCTTAATCATAAAAAAGCTTAATGATTAAGGCTATAGTAAAATGATTCAGTCCAGTGAATTGTTTCAGAATAGATTTAATCTTTATGCTCTTGTATGATTAAGCAAACAGGGCTGTTTCACACGTTGCTTAATGAGTCTGATCCTTTTTACACCTTATGTTACGTAAACGAAGTTGCGAGGGTCAGCTAGTGTTTTAATATGTCTGTGATCTATGATTATGGTAGCTACGCCCCTCGCCCCTCGCCACCTCCTCACCCCTATATAAGGAGCTGCACGCGAGCGCGCACCGCTACGCCCCTCGGCCACCTCCTCGCCCCTATATAAGGAGCTGCACGCGAGCGCGCACCGCTATGCCCCTCGCCCCCTCTTCGCCCCTATATAAGGAGCTGCACGCGAGCGCGCACCGCTACGCCCCTCGCCCCCTCTTCGCCCCTATATAAGGAGCTGCACGCGAGCGCGCACCGCTACGCCCCTCGCCCCCTCTTCGCCCCTATATAAGGAGCTGCACGCGAGCGCGCACCGCTACGCCCCTCGCCCCCTCTTCGCCCCTATATAAGGAGCTGCACGCGAGCGCGCACCGCTACGCCCCTCGGCCACCTCCTCGCCCCTATATAAGGAGCTGAACGTGAGCGCGCACCGCTACGCCCCTCGGCCACCTCCTTGCCCCTATATAAGGAGCTGCACGCGAGCGCGCACCGCTACGCCCCTCGGCCACCTCCTTGCCCCTATATAAGGAGCTGAACGTAAGCGCGCACCGCTACGCCCCTCGGCCACCTCCTTGCCCCTATATAAGGAGCTGCACGCGAGCGCGCACCGCTACGCCCCTCGGCCACCTCCTTGCCCCTATATAAGGAGCTGCACGCGAGCGCGCACCGCTACGCCCCTCGGCCACCTCCTCGCCCCTATATAAGGAGCTGCACGCGAGCGCGCACCGCTACGCCCCTCGGCCACCTCCTTGCCCGTATATAAGGAGCTGAACGTAAGCGCGCACCGCTACGCCCCTCGGCCACCTCCTTGCCCCTATATAAGGAGCTGCACGCGAGCGCGCACCGCTACGCCCCTCGGCCACCTCCTTGCCCCTATATAAGGAGCTGAACGTAAGCGCGCACCGCTACGCCCCTCGGCCACCTCCTCGCCCCTATATAAGGAGCTGCACGCGAGCGCGCACCGCTACGCCCCTCGGCCACCTCCTTGCCCCTATATAAGGAGCTGAACGTAAGCGCGCACCGCTACGCCCCTCGGCCACCTCCTTGCCCCTATATAAGGAGCTGAACGTAAGCGCGCACCGCTACGCCCCTCGGCCACCTCCTCGCCCCTATATAAGGAGCTGCACGCGATCGCGCACCGCTACGCCCCTCGGCCACCTCCTCGCCCCTATATATGGAGCTGCATGCGAGCGCGCACCACTACGCCCCTCGCCACCTCCTCGTCCCTATACAGTGAATTTTTGAAAAGGGCTTGGATGGCCAAATCCGAAACTATAATGAATAGCGAAAAATGCTCAAAGGAGTCACGAGCCCGATTTTGATGCAACTTAAAACCTCATCATTAGATTTTTGAAAAGCCAATAATCCTAGCTGGGAATCGAACCCATTGATTTTAAAAAAAACACAGCCTTTATTATTACACCATACGATAGTGTCGCTGATCAGGATCAAATTCTGCGAAGTAATGATATACGGCAAATTTAAGATAGATGAATAGAAGATAACACATCAACACCGTCTAGGGATATTTCACATTTTCTCAATTTTCAGAAAATCTGTTAGGAATAATATGCAACAATGTTATATTCTTAGGAAGCCCATTTTTCAGACTATATTTTAAAATTACATACATACATACATATGGTCACGCCTTTATCCCCGAAGGGGTAGGCAGAGGCATATTATATGCCCACATTTCGCCTTTGTATAATTTGTCCCACGTAATAGGTGGTGAGCCGTATTGCCGTGTTTTAATGGACAGGCGCAGGTTGTGACTGCCTGCTGTTGAAATAAAGCCTTCAACTTAGCTTAACGACTGCCATTTTACTGGCAACCGGGACCAACGGCTTAACGTGCCTTCCGAAGCACGGAAACGCTCAAATAAATGTCACACAGTGATCACATGGATGGTCACCCATCCATGGACCGGCCATAGTGAAAGTTGCTTACTGCAGTGATCGTTTACAGAACACTGAGTCCGCGGGGCCACGAGCGCTTCCAATTATATACAAATTTTAAAATTAAATAAAAATATATTTTCACTTACATAAAATTTTATTAAAATGAAAACAAAAAGTAAAAAAAATGGTGCTACTAAAGATGAATGTGTCATTCACGAAAATATAAAAAAATAAGTAATTTCTTTTCAATTTTTTGCACTGATAGGAAAAATCAGTAGTTAGTAAAACCACCCATGACGTTAACCACGGTCCTGCAACGGTTTTTCATGCTTTGAATTAAGTTATCAAAGTCTCGCTGCAGGATATTGTCCCAAGTTCTGCTAAGATGCAAAAAAAGTTGCTCTTCAGTCGCAATGTCTGCAGGAAAATTCTTTAAGCCCTTCTTTGGAGCATGTCCCACGCATGCTCGATGGGGTTTAGATAAATCAGGCGATTGCGCCGGCCAGGGTAAAACCGACACGTCATGGTCCTGCAGCCAGCTGGTCACCGCTCGCGCTGTGTGCGGACGGGCGTTGTCATGCATGAGAGTAAATTCTTGACCCATTTGAAGTCGATGAGGGTAGACAATGGGTACAAGCACCTGGTCGCGGTATTTTTCAGCGGTCATGGTGTTTCTAATCCAAACGAGGTCCGTTCTTCCACCAAAACGAATTCCCGCCCAAACCATAATCGTCCCGCCCTTGTATGGATGGACTACCTGGAGGTGTTGCAGACGACTCTCACGACCAGGAACTCGCCAAACGCGTACTCTTCGTGAATTGGGATGAAAACCGAATCGGGACTCATCGGAAAAATGTACTACAGACCACTGGTTATCTTCCCAAAGCAAATGTTCACGAGCCCACTCTAATCTTCGTCCACGATTTCCTCTGCGTAGTGCTGGAGTACGAAGTGGCCCGCGAGCATGAAGGTTAGCTTCATGCAGTCTCCTCACAGTTTGGTCACTGACAAGCAATTGGTGTTCTGACTGGAGCCGTTGAACCAACTGCACGGCTGTAACGTTTGGCTGCATTCTCGCGGCAACTTGTAAAAATCGGTCTTGTCGTTGGGTGGTTATGCGTCTCCCGCCACGGTGTCTTTCAGCCACGTCCCCGGTTGCACCCTTGCACGATAACGTGACCACAATCTTGAAATAACGTTTTGCCTGGTTAAAATCTCAGCAATACTCCGCTGAGTCGCCCCAGCTTGGAGCATGCCTACTGCCCTTAGCATTTCTTCTCTATTAAATGGCGTCGCTGCATGACTTATTACACAATGAAATAAATTCGTAATTAATCAATAACTAGCTTTAAAACTTCAACTGGACAAAACAAATACCAATTAACTATCGTCGGTAAAATTAAAATTTCGAACTTCGCTATACTAATGCCGCGCAAATCATTTGTTTTAATTTCTTTTTTTTTTATTTCAAATTTGGAATCATTCAAATATACCTACAAAATAAGATTCAATCAAAAGTTTTTAAAATCGGCCAGTATTTTTTGAGATGCAGAACTTTTAAAAAAAATATCCCTAGACGGTGTTGATGTGTGTATTATTTGTTAAAGCGTAGCGTCAACATAAACACATCATCTGTGAAAAAAATTACAGCGCACTAGCTATCACGGTTCCTGAGATACAGCTCATGACGGACAGACAGACAGACAGACGGACAGCGAAGTCTTATGAATAGGGTCCCCTTTTTACCCTTTGGGTACGAAACCCATAGACTTTGTATTTATTTTCACATACCTAAATTCTCCAGTATCTAACTCTCGGGACGCAGTGGAAGAAAGTCGTGAACAGCTTGTGTCTGATATCGAGGCTACTCTTAGGTACTAGTGTCCGATTGGGGTGGACAAAATCTTGTCCAGTTCAACCCCTCCAATCCACGATGGATCTTTTTAATGGATTTTAGTAGATAAAGGAAAGAAAGACACAAGCGTGTTTTTTCACCGCTTAGAAAACCCCAATTTCTGTAGCGCCACAATTTCAGGGCACATCTCTTTTCATCTCCAAAAGTATAGAGGTCTTATGCGTTGACATCTCCAGTAACGTTCAGTTCCGTAGTCATTTGGAGGACAAGGCCAAGCTAGCGTCCAATAAAGCTCGGAGTGCTCAACAGGGCGCGGCGCAAGCACTGTTTCTGTATAAGTCGCAACTCGGTGCAAAGGCGAGCCGTGAGAGTTGTCAACGATCCTATACTCACAGGTGGTGTAGAACCTCTTCGCGACAGCAGACTTTGCCTCCTTATGTGTGTTCTATCAGCGCCTGTACAATGGTATGTGCTCTGAGGAAATGTTTGATATGATGCCCACGGCTACGTTCTATCCGGCATCGCACCGCTCGCCACAGACAGGGAGTTCATCCTCACACTCTACGTCCGGAGCGTTCGAGCACGGTTAGATCCGATAGGGGCTTTCTTCCACGCACGCTTGGTTTCTGGAATGATCTCCCTGACTCGGTTTTCACTTACACTTGCAAGGAATGACTGGTGTTTGAAAGCAGGCAGGCTATTTTTATCTGTTTGAATCCCACAGCGTCAGTAATGAACACTATCAGGCAAGTCACATAGGTGCCGCATATCTGTATAAGACCCGGTACCTGTTACAGGACTTAGCCATACTGATTGTCAGAGGTTACAATGTGAACGTGTCTAACCAGACCCATCATGCAATTGCCAACCCTTCCTAATCACAGCGGTTGGTTCATATTATGAGCATGAACTTCACCATCAGTCGCAGGAAGTACCTACCCACTGAAAGCCTAGATTCCTTACAGGACTTTATTGGCTTTTTCCCTAGGTGCTCGCGAGGTCTACTCTTCGCAGAAGTACTACGAGTAGATAGAGCTGAAATATATACAGATGATGTATTTTTGTTGTTCATAATTATGTCCGCTATAACAACAAATACTGAAATTACAAAATAGTAGTTTATGACACTGTTGCATAATAAGGGTTCTTATAACACGAGTGTGTTTTAAAAAAACGAGCCGTAGGCGAGTTTTTTTATAGTATCACACGAGTGTTATAAGACCAAGTTATGTAGAGTGTCATACACTACTTTATCTACTCTCATACTATAATACCTGATTTCATTTTGTTGTGATATATAGTTGCTCCTTGATTTCGCCGGTAACAGGTTCATGGTCATGTTTGACGCAGTTTCCAGAATGTCTGGTGGTGTACAATTACCACCATCCTCGCTTTAAGACATGTTTTTACACAAAACTAATTGAAGTGAAACTTCTTTATCGGCGTTGGAAAAAAAATTGCGTCACGTCACGTCACGATTTTTGGTTACGCGCCATCTTTGTTCTGTTCCCCACCACGGTGGATTCGAATGAAGAGTACTTTATCCAGGGATAGCATGTCATTTAAGGGTTTTTGGACTTTTGGGCTTTTGGACTTTTGGCCTTTTTGACTGTTGGACTTTTGGACTTTTTGGACTTTTAGACTTTTAGACTTTGGGACTTTTGGACTTTTAGACTTTTAGACTTTGGGACTTTATGACTGGGACTTTGGGACTTTTGGACTTTTTGGACTTTTAGACTTTTGGGACTTTATGACTTTGGGACTTTTGGACTTTTGGCCTTTGGGACTTTGGGACCTTGAGACCTTGGGACTTTTGGACTTTTGGCCTTTTGTACTTTTGGACTTTGGATTTTGGACTTTTGGACTTTTGTACTTTTGTACTTTTAGACTTAATTTAAGGTGAAGTGAAAATTAAGTTTATGAAGAAGTTTCACTTCTTACGTGGGCACACTAAGTACACGCAATTTTTTTATTTTACAAACAAAACCAAACTTTGTTTAATTTTAATGTAAAATGTTGGCGCCAAGGCGCAAACATCGATTGCGCATGCGTGTTTCTTTTTTTTTAGGCTGCGGAGACCATAGATTTAGGATTTTTCGCTACTCTGGAGACACAATTTTTTTTTAAAGTAGAGGTTCAAACTTCTTTTTCAGCTGGAGATTGTTTATGGTGTATCGTAATGATTAAAAAGTTTTATTATGATATAGGTGTCCATACAAGACCTGTATCGAAATAAAACTTTTTTTTTTGGCCTGTGCGTAATGTTTGTCATAATAGTATTGATTTCAATTTTATAATCTTTGTATTATAGTATCAGAGTAGATAAATAATATTTAAGGGGCGCTGCCACTGTGTTCTGTACGAGCACTGCAGTAAGCAACTTTCATTATGGCCAGTCGTGGATAGTTTACCATCCATGTGATCACTTTGGGCCATTGGATTTGAGCGTTTCAGTGCTTCGGAAGGTACGCTAAGCGGTCGGTCCCGGTTGCCAGTAAAACGGTAGGCGTTAAGCCAAGTTGAAGGCTTTTAAGCAGTTTGAATAATTGAACAGCAGGCAGTCGCAACCCGCGTCTGTCCATCTCAACACGGCAATACGGTTCACCATCTGCTACGCTGGACAAATTAAAAAAAAGGTGAAATGTGGGCATATAGTACGACTCCGGCTATTCCTTCGGGGATAAAGGAGCGAGGTACGTATGCAGTTGCGCTGCGACGTACTGTAGCGTCGTGTGAAGCGAGGAGAGGAGAGGGGAGGACACAAAGTGAAACACACGCTAGTGAGTAGTGTTTATTGCGACAAGTGCGCGGGTCACAGCTGGCGGTCCGCCTCGTGCTCCAGCAGCAGCTAGTGGCGCAGGGAGCGGATCACAGCTGGCGGTCCGCCTCGTGCTCCAGCAGCAGCTGCGCCAGCGAGTGGCGCGCGCCCAGCGGCGGCGCGGAGAGGGCCGCGGCGCGCCGACACGTGGCGCTGGTGGCGCTAGTGGCGCTAGTGGCGCAGGGCGCGGGTCACAGCTGGCGGTCCGCCTCGTGCTCCAGCAGCAGCTGCGCCAGCGAGTGGCGCGCGCCCAGCGGCGGCGCGGAGAGGGCCGCGGCGCGCCGACACGTGGCGCTGGTGGCGCTAGTGGCGCTAGTGGCGCAGGGCGCGGGTCACAGCTGGCGGTCCGCCTCGTGCTCCAGCAGCAGCTGCGCCAGCGAGTGGCGCGCGCCCAGCGGCGGCGCGGAGAGGGCCGCGGCGCGCCGACACGTGGCGCTGGTGGCGCTAGTGGCGCTAGTGGCGCAGGGCGCGGGTCACAGCTGGCGGTCCGCCTCGTGCTCCAGCAGCAGCTGCGCCAGCGAGTGGCGCGCGCCCAGCGGCGGCGCGGAGAGGGCCGCGGCGCGCCGACACGTGGCGCTGGTGGCGCTAGTGGTGCAAGGAGCGGGCCGGGGCGCTAGGACCAGGGCCGGCTCGGGCGCGCGCACGCAGCGCAGCGGGCCGCGCGCCAGGGCGTGGGCGGGCGCGAGCGCGGGGTGGCGCCGCGCCGCCGCGTCCAGGTCGGCGCGGTAGGCGGCCAGCGCGAGCGGCGCGGCGTCGAAGCGGCCCGTGTTGGTGCTGGGCTTGCCGCCGCCCGGCGCCGCGAAGCGCGGGTGCGCGTACAGCGCGTGGCGCGCGAACGGCAGCGGCAGGAACCACTGCTGGCCCGCGATGCTGTTCATGCGCACCTGCACCCGCACACCCCGCACGATTAGATAATGCCAAACTAAACGCCATGTCCATGCCTACGATTCCGCCCAGAACTTTCGGGATCGATTTTTATTATTCATACACACAGTCACAACTATACCCCCGCACGTTTCACGCTATACTTTTTCGTCTACTTTATTAGATGCTAAACCGATTACCTTGTGCAAAATGGACAAAACGAATGAAGAATAACCAAGCAAAATGCTCGCACCTAACCAACCAAAACTTTTAGTCACACATCAAGGAAATGCCCCAGTTGGCACCAACTGGGGCATTTCCTTTCACTATATTTAAACGATAAAATAAATAGCCACAATGCGCAATTTAGGGTCGGCAGCGCGAATGTGGCGCCTCTGGTGTTGCAAACGTTCATAGGCTACGGTGACCACCAGTCGTTCTGGTGGGCCGTATGCTTGTCTGCCACCTTAGTGGTATAAAAAAAAAAATGCGCGTGAACAGCGTATACCGACTACATGTAACACAGAAGCACGCCATTGATGCACACATTAAAGCTTTCGTTTAGCAATATTGTTGCACAATTAGGGACATGATTCTAAACTAGACAATCGACTAGACCAGTGGTGGGCAAACTTTCTTAATGGGGGCCAGAAAAATTAAGAAATTTCAGTGAAGGGCCAAATCGGTTTCTTATTGAGATTTTCCGTAATTTCATCGTCAAAAAAGTCTGTTCGCACACATACGACGACGCAAACATCGCCATAATTTTCTGCTAGCTGACTCCTTCTCCTAAGCGTCTATTGTTCTACTCAGTAGAATCTACAAATCTTCTGGGCAGTCTAATAACGATTAACGCGAGACATATGCTATTAATTTCGAAGACCAGTCGGCGGGCCGGATTAAACGCTTTCGCGGGCCGGAATTGGCCCGCGGGCCGTACTTTGCCCATCACTGGACTAGACCATTGCGGAAGTAGCTATATCACTCTGTCTGACGCGACAAAGATGTAGCAGATGGATAGGTGAGATGGTTAAAAAATTGGTTCAATGCAATCGACTTATATTAAGGTAAACATTTTAAATTAAATTGCAAGTAGTTAGCAAGTCAACGCCATTTCGATTAAAAAAAAAGTGTGTGCGTGTAACCTTTACGCGCGATTAAAGTAAAACTTCTTTGACATTGATGACATCAAATGTTATATTAATATCATTCATTTGAATAGCGGAAACTCTGTTTCCGCTATTCAAAATTCAAATAACGTTACTTCCCGTCACAAAAAAAGTGTGTGCGTATACATAACCTTTACGCGCGATTGAATAAAACTTCTTTGACATTGACGGCATCAAATGTTATATCATTCAAATTTTACTTCAAAAATCTGAGTTACTCCCTAGTCGCGCCTAAACAAGTTTTACTTTAAAAAAAAAGAGAGTGCGTGTAACCTTTACGCGCGATTGAAGTAAAACTTCTTTGCCATTGACGGCATCAAATGTTATATTAATATCATTCATTCGAATTTTGAATAGCGGAAATTACATTTCTACACTAGCGGAAATTACATTTCCGCTATTTAAAATTCAAATGGCGTTACTTCCGTCAGATAATCAAAGTTACTCCATAGGTCGCGCCTAAAGAAGTTTTACTTCAAAAATCAAAGTTACTCCCTAGGTCGCGCCTAAAGAAGTTTTACTTCAAAAATCAAAGTTACTCCCTAGGTCGCGCCTAAAGTAGTTTTACTTCAAAAATGAAAGTTACTCCCTAGGTCGCGTCTAAAGAAGTTTTACTTCAAAAATCAAAGTTACTCCCTAGGCCAGCGACTAGCCGGCTACCCTTCTGGAAGTCGTGAATTCTGGTCGCTCGCCAAAGCTGCCGAGGGAAACTTTTGTCGGTCGGGATTACCACCTCTACATAGACTGGATGGTAGTCTGGCCCAGAGTGCCAAGGAGAAGGCCGACCTTTTGGGTTCTCTCTTTGCCTCCAACTCGACCATGAACGATGGAGGTGCGCTTCCGCCTGGTATCCCTTGGTGTGGCACTTCAATGCCAGAAATTAAATTCAAGCAACGGGACGTCAGGCGGGAGCTTCAATCCCTAGATACTCATAAGTCGAGTGGGCCGGACGGCATTCCCGCGGTGGTACTTAAGCGGTGTGGTCCGGAGTTGTGTCCGGTGCTTACACGTCTTTTCACGCTTTCATACTCCATGAAGCAAGTCCCGGCGTCGTGGAAGATCGCGCACGTGCATCCTGTGCCCAAGAAGGGTGACAGGACCGACCCGGCCAATTATAGGCCTATAGCCGTCACCTCCCTTTTATCTAAGGTGATGGAGCGTGTAATTAATACACAGCTCCTGAGGTACCTTGAGGAACATGACCTGCTCAGTGACCGGCAGTACGGTTTCCGTCACGGTCGCTCGACGGGCGATCTTCTTGTGTACCTCACACACCGCTGGGCGGCGGCTATCGAGAGTAAGGGTGAGGCTCTAGCAGTGAGCCTCGACATCTCGAAAGCCTTTGACCGGGTCTGGCACCGTGGTCTTCTTACGAAACTGCCCTCCTACGGACTGCCCGAGAGTTTATGCGGATGGGTGTCCAGCTTTCTGGCCGGTAGAAGCATCAGGGCCGTCGTTGACGGCAGCTGTTCTGACTGCATGGCCATAAACGCTGGAGTACCACAAGGCTCAGTGTTGTCCCCTACTTTGTTTCTGCTGCATATCAATGACATGTTGTCTATTGACGGCATTCATTGTTATGCGGACGACAGTACGGGCGACACTTATTACACGGGCCGTCCCGGTATCTCTCGGGTTGCAGTGGAAGAAAGTCGTGAACAACTTGTGTCTGAAGTCGAGGCTACTCTCACCAGAGTGTCCAATTGGGGTCGACAAAATCTTGTCCAATTCAACCCTACCAAGACACAAGTTTGTGCTTTCACCGCAAAAAAGACCCCATTCACTGTGGCGCCACAATTTCAGGGCACATCTCTTACCATCTCTGAAAGTATAGGGATCCTTGGTGTTGACATCTCCAGTGATGTGCAGTTTCGCAGTCACTTGGAGGGCAAGGCCAAGCTGGCGTCCAGGAAGCTCGGAGTGCTCAGCAGGGCGCGGCGGTACTTTACTGCGGCGCAAGCACTGCTTCTCTATAAGTCGCAAGTGCGTCCGCATATGGAGTACTGCTGTCACCTCTGGGCGGAGGCACCCGAATACCAGCTTCGTCCATTTGACTCGGTGCAAAGGCGAGCTATGAGAGTTGTCAACGATCCCATACTTGCAGGTGGTGTGGATCCTCTTAGTGACAGGAGCGACTTTGCTTCTCTGTGTGTGTTTTACCGCCTGTACAACGGTTTGTGCTCTGAAGAATTGTTTGATATGATGCCTACGGCTACATTCTATCATCGCACCGCTCGCCATAGACAGGGTGTTCATCCTCACACGTTGCGCCCTGAGCGCTCGAGCACGGTGAGATCTAATAGAGGCTTTCTTCCGCGTACGCTTAGGTTGTGGAATGATCTCCCTGCTTCGGTTTTCCCAAACGCCTACAGTATGGGGTTCTTCAAAAGGGGACTTAGAAGGTTTTTAAAGGGTCGGCAGCGCGATTGTGGCGCCTCTGGTGTTGCAAACGTCCATAGGCTGCGGTGACCACCGGTACATCTGGTGGGGCCGTATGCTTGTTTGCCACTCTAGTGGTAAAAAAAAAAAAAAAAAGGTCGCGCCTAAAGTAGTTTTACTTCAAAAATCAAAGTTACTCCCTAGGTCGCGCCTAAAGAAGTTTTACTTCAAAAATCAAAGTTACTCCCTAGGTCGCGCCTAAAGAAGTTTTACTTCAAAAATCAAAGTTACTCCCTAGGTCGCGCCTAAAGAAGTTTTACTTCAAAAATCAAAGTTACTCCCTAGGTCGCGCCTAAAGAAGTTTTACTTCAAAAATCAAAGTTACTCCCTAGGTCGCGCCTAAAGAAGTTTTACTTCAAAAATCAAAGTTACTCCCTAGGTCGCGCCTAAAGAAGTTTTACTTCAAAAATCAAAGTTACTAACTAGGTCGCGCCTAAAGAAGTTTTACTTCAAAAATATGGACATCGAATTAGTGCATTGCGGTGGACTACTATTACCGTTAACTATAATATTTAGATTAGGTTAAGAGAGACAATATACCATTTGGTCCTTATTTTAAATTTAATCCATTTATTCAAAATTCCTGTACAGCTACCATCGGTATCGTATATTGATGTATTTAACTAACTAACTATCTTGACGCCAAATCCCTTGCGGGGTAGGCAGAAAGAACCGAGCGCCACGCGGCACGGTCCATACACATCTCACTTGCTTCTTCAACTTTCATTTTTCTTTTCATGCATGCACGTCGGTTCCTACGGCTCTTGACACCACCTTCAACTAACACACGAATAATTTGGTCGTGGTAGGTGTGTCGTGGCCTTCCCCGACTCCTACGTCCATCCACTTTCGCGTTGTATATCTGTTTTGTCATTCTTTCATCTCCCATTCGTTCCACATGCCCGAACCATCGTAGCATGCCCTAATGCCCTTCTTTACTTTAACACCGACACTCTCTTTCAGACCAACTCTCTTTCTTACATCTTCATTCCGAACGCGATCTGCGAGCGTTACTCCGCAGATTTTGCGTAGCGCGCGCATCTCGACCGCGTTTATTCTACTTTCATGCGTTTCCTGCCATACCCAACTCTCGCTTCCATACGTTAGCGTAGGTATCAGCACCGCATTGTGTACTGCGAGCTGGGCCTTTTGACTTAAGGCCTTGGCACCTAAAAGTTTGCCTAACTGCGCCTCCCACAGTAATCCGTCAGATTCCACCCTCATTCTCCTTTCAATAATTTTGCCATACACTTTAGCTGCTATACTGATCAAACTGATGGCCCTATAGTTGGCGCACTCCATACGTGAGCCCTTGCCTTTATACAAGGGCACGACGATAGCACGCCTCCAGTCCATTGGGACCCTTCCAGTCTTCCAGCATAGATTGCTCAATGACCAGAAGGCGTCCCGGACGCAAGGACCACCTAATTTGATCATTTCAGCAGATATCCTATCAATTCCCGCAGACTTTCCATTTTTCAAGCTTCGTATCGACCATTCAATCTCTTCCAAAGTAATATCTCCGCTTGATGCTTGCACCGCAAGATCAGTCATCGACTCCCTCGCAGTGCCCGCATCCGGGAGATATTCATACATTTCTCCAAAGTACTCATTCCACCGCTCTAACACCTCTAATGGGTCCGCAAGAATGTCCCCAGCTTTACTCTTTACCTTATCCATTCTGGAAACTGACGAACAGCTCCGAGACTTATTGACCTCTCTCCAAAAGAGTTTGGTATTTGTCTCGAAGTTCCTCGTGAGTTTCTCTTCTGCAATCAAATTTATTCTTTCACGATTCTCTTTCACTAAAGCTTTGGCTTCATTCTTGCAGAGGCGGTAAATTTCTTTCTTCGTGTCTTTCATACTGTCATTCAGTTGCAAAGATGAGACATAATCCAACCACGCTTTCTTCTTTCTTGCTACGCAGGATTGAACCTCTGCATCCCACCAGGCATCACCTTTCGAATGTTCATGTCTCTTTGCACTCCCACATGCTTCTTTTGCACTATCCACTATACTTTCTTTCATAATATTCCAGCATTCATCCACATCTAAGTCGGAAAGGCTCGCGTTTGCAAGCCATTCACTGACTAAGCCTACATACATACTCCTTACGCTTTCATCTTAGTTTTTCACTCTTTATCCTTTCATAGTCTCCGAAAAAGATGGCGCTGCTGTCGCGGTAAACATCAGCTCCGTGTTAAATTATTATTTAAAAATAGTACAACAGTTAATTCATCACAACAGTGCTTACTATCTATAAATTGTGTGCCGAAGTGCAAGTGACATTGTTATCTGAACGCCAAATTGCCGAATAGTGAAGTTATTCTAAAATAAATGTAGTGGGCACAAACATCCTGACGAAGAAACTTTTCATCTGAAATAAACTTAAAAACGTACATAAACATCAGTGATAAACCCAAATGTACTATGAAAAGTGTTAACTTAAATAATCAATTGTGATTATAGTGGAATAATGAAGTTTCTATACTCGTATTGATTTAAATGGACATCTACAATTTTCAAAAACGGATTGACGTAATTATTATACTACCGACATTCTACTAATTAGCTATAAACAAAGCAGTTCATAATTTGAACATAAGAATTCAAGCCTGTGTGGTCCAGTGGTTTAGTGTGCGGCCTAAATCAAGCGAACGTAAGTTCAAATCTCACTGGATCATCATTCACTTTTTGAAATTGCTATATGTTACAAAAAACTTAATAATGGATGAATATGTAAATACAACACAAAGAGGACATAAGAAGCGCAACACAAATAGTGATAGTGAATTCGACTTTGATTTATCTTATCAAAGTCTACCTACCATTGGCGATGACGTCACTGCCATGAGAGAAGAAATTTGTAAATTGAAAACCGAGTTACAAATAGCAAACACTGAGATTGATAATCTTAGCTTAGTAAACTGTGAACTAAAACATCAAGTCCAAACATTTGAGAATAAAATAAAACTATACAAATTGGTAGGCATACAAGAAAGTAACCGTGATATTGAATTAAATTATTCTATCCTATTAAATTCTATTCGCCTCAGAGTCAACGACGTTCACGAAGAGTTGTTGTGGGTCAAAACTCACGTCGAATGCCTGATAGGAAAACTGTAACGAATGTTGCAAGTACTACACCAAATGACAACTCAATAAATATCTCATCGCCACCCAGCACCAGCGAAGATTCGTCTTTTACCAGACAAACTCGTACAGCAGTTGATGAGCAATTTTTGAAGTCTACTTGTAAGCAGCGTATACGAGGTAATCCCACTGAAACCTGAACGTATTGTTATTATTGCCGATCAACAAGGTACAAATATATGTACGGAGTTGCAGACGCGTCTAGGATAGGAATACATTGTGCGATGTACATTTAAACCTGGAGCAAAGTTAAGTGAGGTGCTCAAATCAGAACAAAGTGAAATAGGAAAACTAAAAAAAGATGACATAGTCATTGTGTTAGGGGGAGTAAATGATAATAACCCTTTTGACTTGCAATGTTCCTTGACCACATGGCTGAGTAATCTTAGTGTAAATGTTCTTATCTCAGAGGTTCCGTATAATAAGTTTTTACGAGAGGAAAATCTGAATCGATGCTTAAGATTTATATGTAATAAATTTAACCACTGTTCATTTGTGAGCATGAAGTATGACCAATTTATTCCAAAAAAACGGTACTTTGTAGAGAACATTTGTAGAAGTCTCCTAAAAGATATTTTAGCTACTGACTATCGCTGTAAATTTAATAAATTTCAACAAAACCATAAGTCTGAACGTTGTTTGGTAGATAGCTCTTGTCAGACAGATTTTGCTGAAATGGGTGCAAAAGATAATTATGTACTGACTCCCGCTGACTGTAGGGCAAAAGGTACCATACCCTACTATTTTTCCAAAAAGTCACAAAGCTCGATTACTTCCTTAAATCAAGATCCCAATAAAACGGATTCCGTAAAGCCACCGCAGAAGCTTTTTCGTGTATAACCAAATAAATATTTTCCATCAAAATATTAATGGTCTCGTGAATAAGTCTGATAAATTGTTGTTGTCTCTGGAATTACTGTTAAAAAATAAAATTTTGGTAGATGTACTATGCATAACAGAGCATAATATGAAAGTAAATGACACTACACTGCTGAATATCGCTGGTTATACCCTGGGGGCAGTTTATGGACGTAAAAAACGTCGAGGTGGAAGTTGTATCTTAATTCGAGTTCCGCATAGCTTTGTAACATTAACTGATTTAAATAAATACTGTGTTACTGGGATTGTTGAAATAACGGGGATAAAACTTCTAGATCATAAAATTATAGTATTGTGTGTTTACAGGCCACCAAAAACAAACAGAGAGGATATAGGAATATTTTTTGAAAAATTTTGCTTGCTGCTTACCCAATTATGTAAAAATAAAAACAAAATAATAATTTGCGGTGATTTTAATATCAATGTTTTAGAGGATTCAAAAGATACTTTTGCATTTTTGGAAGCATTATCATGTCACAACCTTAAATATGCTTTTAATGAACCAACACGTAAGGCAAGCGGTAAATGTATAGACAACATTTTGTACAACATTCGTGGCTGCAAGGGCACGATATTTGAATTAGCCCTTTCGGATCACACGGCTCAACTTCTTACATGTCCAGTCAATAAAAACTTTACATTGAAATATTGGCACATTGAGAAAAGAGATTACAGTAAGCAAAATTTAAGGAAGTTCAAGGAAATTATGAGTTCGTTGTCTTTTAGCGAATCATTTGTAAGTAATGACCCTATTATAGCTTTTGACACTTTTTATGAAATTTTCACCCTTTTCTATAACCTATGTTTCCCTACGATGTCTGTGAAGATATCAGTCAATAAGAGGCCAAAATGGATGAGTAAGGGTATTATAAATTGTTGTAAACGCAAACGTCAACTTTTATGGCAGTACCGTAAATATAAAACCAGTACTAATAAATGTAAATATGACGCCTTGTCCTTAAGATTGAACAACATAATTAAATTGACCAAAAAAATACAAAATGATAACTTCATTAAAACCGCACGTAATAAATGTAGGGCTACATGGAAGATAATTCAAAACAATCAAAATAATATACCTAAAGACGAAATACAACATATTACAATTAATGACAAAATATCTATTAGTGACCCACAGCTTATAGCTAGTTATTTTAATAATTTTTTCATTGACCATGTCCAAAATCTTAACCATGACAGTAAAACTACACTCCCTGCTAGTATTTTAAATTCTCTGTATATGAATCCAACGTGTCCTATAGAGGTGAATAACATAATAACCAATTTAAGAAATACGACTAGTACTGGCTATGACCATATTTCCACCGTTGTTTTAAAACAGGTTACTACTCTAATATCACACGTGTTAAGTCACATAATTAATTTGTGTATCATTAATGGAATATTCCCCGATAAACTTAAAGTAACAGTGATAAAACCGTTGTTCAAAAAGAATGATAGACATTCTATGGAGTGCTATAGACCAATTGCACTGATTCCAACGTTGTCTAAGGTATTTGAGAAGGTTATTCACAAAAGGTTATATACGTATTTCGAAACTATGAATATTTTTACACCAGAACAATTCGGATTTAGGAAAAACAAATCGATTAACTTGGCTATCTATAGCTTCCTTTACTCAGCCATAAATAATATGGACAAATCCATTCCAGTCTGTGCGCTTTATATGGATCTCACAAAAGCATTTGACCACGTACAGCACAATATACTTTTAAATAAACTGGAGGCATATGGAGTGAGAGGGAACATCCTAAAACTTATAAAGAGTTATCTCAGTGGTCGAAAACAATGTACCCAGGTTACTCGCTTGTGCCCAATACTCAAAAAGGAAAAACTGTACATATCAGATTACAGGGAGGTTAAAATAGGTATTCCACAGGGCAGTATATTAGGGCCTCTTTTATTTAATATATATATGTCGCAGCAGCAGAAATAGTGAACGTGTCAAAGTACCATCTTTACCGATGGATAAATATCCAAGGTTCAGTAGCTCGGGTTTTAACTTTAAAAAGTTGTCCATGTCGCAAGTGACAGACTTGACGCTGTCAAATGTCAATAAGGCTATATTTTGGCGGGGCGACTAGATTGGACATGGCGGTAAACTCGACAGCGCCGGGTGTGCGCACTGAGTCTAATTTCCTTTAAAAACATGGGATCTGCTTTCCCGACAGCAGCGGTGGGATCGGAGCGGCGTTTCCCTAGTGTTTACTGAACCTTTCAGCTATAAGAAAGTCTAATTGTTTTCGTAATTCGGCTGTACCTCGAGTGGAAAATGGCGCCGGCTAAAATACGATTTCAAAAGTCTTCGGCTAACATCACAAACACGCCGTGATCGTAAAGATTGGAGCCTGCTTAAAGCGAGGGTAACAGGTATCAGGTTACGTTTAACTGATTCTCAGGTATGTGTTTGTTTCCTAGTAAAACAAAGAAACGACTGGATACATTGACGACCATTTTTAAATTCACACACTTTAGTCGAGTATCTAGCGCTCTTACGTAAAACAGATTCTCTCAGAGTTCTTCGAAGTATTTCTGATCTAGACACGAAGTTCTCTGCGTATGTCACCAGACGTCGTAATTCGTATTGTGATTACGATGCGTTACCGAACTGATTTTGAGTAGCTAGTTGATCCTAGAAGTGTATCCCTTTTATCACATGGCTAATAGTACTATGTACTTACAGAGGTTTTATTTATTTGATCCTGAATATTGAAAGAGAGCTGCCGTTTCAATTAATTACAAAATCCAGTACATACCACCATAAGAGTGCAAAGTAAATCTTGCCTTGGTGCTGGTGCTCGAGAGAGCAGTAGGTAGGTACTCCTTGTATGTGGATGGACTGTTCAGCTTGTTAGACGGAGATACCTTAAAGCTGTGTAATGTGTGTATCCACTAAGTCAGCCCTGGCACTCCTGATATCACTAACTTGATTGTGAGGTCAACGCACCAATTATTGGTATTTGTGATACATCATTGTTGTTGATGGTGCCGTGCAGTTTACATACAAATCTTAGAGGCACTGTACACGGATGTTTGTAAAACAAAAGCAATAAATTAAGCTCACATAAAGTAGCTCTAAGACGGCTGATTTACCAACAGTTTGTGTGCCGTGATATGTGTGTGCTCAAAAACACAATGGTTGACCCTACTGGTTTGAAACTATTTCAGGTGGACAGTGGGTGAATTATGCCTAAGTATTAACTTATTTGCTTTTACATAATGCGTAAGTACCTC
The DNA here is from genome assembly GCA_933228765.1 of Miltochrista miniata. Lineage (NCBI taxonomy): Eukaryota > Metazoa > Arthropoda > Insecta > Lepidoptera > Erebidae > Miltochrista > Miltochrista miniata. The sequence continues at coordinate 324,813 of OW121769.1, forward strand.
TCAAGTGTAATGTGAGTCCATCCTGGGACATGCGCATTCAGTTGTTTGTTTACATGTTACTATGACCTTGTTTGCTTCGGAACTCCATGGTAAGACAATAGTGTTTTTGGTTAAAAAAATATCTTTTGGGGATTTTCTGTCTAATGTTCATAATAAGTTCATGTGAGTGTATGCTGAGTGAATAAGATTTTTGATAATGAATTTGTGAAGTTTGTAATAAGTAAAGAATTTTAAAATCAATCAATAAGTGGTTGATTGTTGCCAATGGTAAAGGCGCAAATTAATATTGATTTTCTGTGTAATAAGGTGCTGACAGCAATCTCATTTAAGAATGTAGAAATGAGCTTAGGAGATGGATCAAGGGTGTAGGCTCATTTAACACTTCTATTTTACTTCTAGCACACAGTTATTTCAGAGATATTATTATGGCTTAAATAAGCACAGCATCTGTATTTCTTCCAAAAGTGGTGGTAACTGTCGCTTTTATAAAAGATTCTCCCTGTGTTCTAAACAATTCCATGCCAAAGACTAAACATACCAAAGATTAAGATTTTGACCACTTGACACAATAATCGAATTATGCCTACGTTACGATTGACTCTAAGATGAAGATAAAATTTGTGCTTTTACCTTATTACTTTGAGGTGTAGGTGAGTATTATAGGCCTGCTAAGGTAATGATCCATGAGGGTACTGGAGTGGTTTATGGAGTCAGCGGCGGTCAGTCAAGTGGAGAGATATGTGTCGGTCCTGATTACACAGGTCTGCAATGGTTTTCCTCTTTGAAATCTGAGTAACATTTTTTATAGTTTCTGATGTGCTGATTACGAGAAAAATAATAAAAAAAATCCATCACGTCAGGATTTTTTGATATCGAATATTTAAGATTTAGCTTCAAAATGTCTGAGCGTCTACCTTTAGAAATTTATAAAACGTCATTAAAATACTTCAGCTTAATTTTTATTGCATTTAATTCGTGTAAGGGGACATAGAAATTAATGCAAATCAGTAATTTGATGATTACTACATAAAAAGTAAAAGTAATCCGCATTAACCATGTTGAAAACGGGTAATTTTGACTTAATTTAGTAATAAAATCATAAAAAATATTACCTAGTAGTAATAATACCTAATTGTTGTAAATATTAATAAAAAAGGGTATAATAAAGATAATCCAAAAGGCTTTTTTTATTAAGTACCCGCACTTATTTAGAAAATTAACAGTTGAAGTGCGCATCACTCGCGAAGATGTTTAAATTCTCCAAATTGTTTTTGTAATATTTGCGGGAATTTTATGGTGATAAAACAACGAAACAGCATTACTGACTTTGTGAAAAATATTTACAAAAGTTATTATGGAGACGTTTTAATTAACCAAAGACAAAACTTGGACACCTCATAAACTTTGTACGACTTGTTTATTAGAACTTCGCCAGTGGTCAAAAGGACAGAAAAATAGCTTCAAAATCGTTTCGCCTATGCTACGAAGAGAGACTAACAACCATGATAAAGATTGCTACTGTTGTTGTTGTGACATAACTGGATACAATTTTAATAATAAAAGGGACATAAACGAGCACTAAACTTCATTTCCTAAATTCGCACATTGATTACTTCCCAGAAAATCTAGGAGCAGTTGGCGAAGAACAAGGCGAAAGATTTTACCGAGATTTGAAAGAGCTTGAAGTCTGGCATCAAGGAACATGAAATACTAGCATGATGGCGGACTATTGTTGGTTATTGAAGCGCGACGATCCAAACTGGAATTTTAACCGAAAATCGCCCAACCGAAGGTTCCAGGATAAAAGGACCAGGTTCAACAAATAAAATTTACATGTAATTTAGACTAGTAACAAGTTGTAATTATATTTTAGTCGTTTTTAAAGTTAAAAGTAATGTACTTTTTTAAATATATATTTTTTTATGAGAAAACTTGGGTCTTTTTTCTATTTTCTTTCTGTACCTTTTTTGAAAAATCTGGAGGTGATGCAGAAAAACTAAGTACATATTCGTAATCAGCGCACCAAAATACCCTAGAATCAGCTATCAAATTCCAGAGAGGAAGTTATGACCCTCATTTTGCAGGCCTGTGTTATTATTTTACGGTAACTGATGAGCATGACAATAAGTCCTGAAAGATCATGCAACTTGCGTTAAATTGTACCGTAGTTGGAGTACGGATATGATTTTGCTTTAATTTAATTATTGAACTAGTGTTTGATTTAGATGCAATACAGGTACAGAATGGACGAGCGGGTCTTTGTCAAAGGAGACCTAACTCTTGGCCTTGTATGTATTCGCCGTGGCATGGTGTGGGTTGGTGCACTCCATGGGTGTCTGGGATTTGTAAATGGATGTGTGTTTGAGGTAGATCACCTTGTGAGATAATGGCATTCGCTTATGCCTTTAACATTGTTCTCCTCTGTGCCTAGCCGGATTTGGTGGGTGCCGTTTTGTGTGTATTGTTCAAAGGAGCTTGTTGGGCTCTGATAAAAGATAAAAAAAAAAGGGGGGAGAGGGCTCTTGGAAGCCCGAGATCTTTGAAAACGGGTTATAAGCGCTTCAACTGACTGTAATTGAAAAACACTAAACATGTTTTATACTTTGTTATTACTGTACACTCTTTACCTATAACTTCATAATTATTTGATGTAAATGGTTGAACTTTATTTGCACTGGTTGGTGATAATTGAAATGAAAGGTTTTGTGTCCGCCTTGGACTATAATTGATCAGAGATTCACGATACGTGTATTCGCAGGGATTACGAAGTTTTATTGACCAATAAGAATAGATCGCGCTCACTTGATTCACAATACCTATTCGGCGAATGAATATGGAGGCGCTCGTGGCCGGCTCGATGTTCCGTGAACGATTGCTGTTGCGGATGATTTTCGCTGTGGTCGGTCCATGGATGGGTGACCGCCGTGCGACCGCTTTTAGACGTTTTCTTGACGGGCGTTTCCGTGGTTCGGAGGGCGCGTTGGGATGTTAGCATGACGGTCTTTGGGCCGAGTTGGGAACCTTGTGCGCGACTTCGCGGGTTTCATTTCAATAGTAGGTCGTCGCGACTTGCGCCAATGTTGACGGCGTGTGTGTGGCGCCTCTGATGTTGCGGGCGTCCGTGGGCTGCGTTGGCTATTCGTCGCGTGGCCGTTCTGCCGAACTTGTGTTAAAAAAAAAAGCGGGAAATTTTAAATTAAGTTACAATGAAAACACATTGATTTAGCGCCAACGTCGGATCTGAATGGCGATAATTAAAGATTTACCTATCTTAGGGGATTTGATGGTGTTATTCGTACGTGTATACAAGTGGAAGCTCAGTGTCCAGTTACTGTTTTCCCTTGCTAACGCTATTTCTGTGTCCTACTCCAACCGCCTAAGTTGTCATCACGTGTATGATCTTTAGTAGGTACCATATCGTGTCGGTAAAGGTAGTGATACCAGGCTGATAGCGCCTCACCACTCACCAGTTGGTGCTTGGCGGTACTAGTTGTTACACCACATGTGTTACATGATTTTCTCTGCAGTTTTTCTCATCTGATAAGATTGTTTTGATCGGTAAGTGTCAATTGAAATGCATTGAGGTAGAATCTATGCAAGACTGACAACCAGTCCTGTTGGAAGGTTTGTCATTTCAAGGAATACAAAATCAACTTGAGTGCTTAATTTACTTATCATTTATTCACTGGACAATTTATGACATTTTTAGGATCATTGCGTGCTCTTTGTGAGTTTCATTTTGATCATATTAAATATTTTGCAGCAACGACGATGATAAAGAAGATCGATGATTCCAATATTAAAATGATTTCAGAAACACTGTGTAAAGACTATTATTTGTTACTGTATGAGTATTGAAACTACTTACCTAAAACCAATTGTTTTGCAACTCAAATACCCTACTTCGAGTTGTTATGTTTATTATTACTTGGCATTGAAAGCTCCGCGCTTTGTGCTAGACTACGTTGCATTGAAAGCTCCGCGCTTTGTGCTAGACTACGTTGCATTGAAAGCTCCGCGCTTTGTGCTAGACTACGTTGCATTGAAAGCTCCGCGCTTTGTGCTAGACTACGTTGCATTGAAAGCTCCGCGCTTTGTGCTAGACTTCGTTGCATTGAAAGCTCCGCGCTTTGTGCTAGACTTCGTTGCATTGAAAGCTCCGCGCTTTGTGCTAGACTTCGTTGCATTGAAAGCTCCGCGCTTTGTGCTGGACTCCGTTGCATTGAAAGCTCCGCGCTTTGTGCTCGTGACTATTGTAACTGTGTGACATTGAAATCTCCGCGCTTTGTGCTCTTGACTACTGTGACTGTGTAGCATTAAAAGCTCCACGCTTTTGTGCTCGATACTTCTATGACTAGTGTAGTACTGAAAGCTCTACGATTTGTGTCCAAGATGCTCCGTTGAGCTCCGTGCTCTTATACTCATTGTTCTGATATTAAACTTCGACTTCGATTTTTGTACTGTGGTCTAAATTTGGGACGGCCATTGTTTCTATAGACGCGCGAGAACGCGCTTAATGTCAGTATGGCCGTGTCGCAGCAGCAGAAATAGTGAACGTGTCAAAGTACCATCTTTACCGATGGATAAATATCCAAGGTTCAGTAGCTCGGATTTTAACTTTAAAAAGTTGTCCATGTCGCAAGTGACAGACTTGACGCTGTCAAATGTCAATAAGGCTATATTTTGGCGGGGCGACTAGATTGGACATGGCGGTAAACTCGACAGCGCCGGGTGTGCGCACTGAGTCTAATTTCCTTTAAAAACATGGGATCTGCTTTCCCGACATATATTAATGACCTTCCCAAAATTATAAATCATCCAACAGTTTTATTTGCTGACGATTGCACAATAATTTTTAAAGGAATGGAACTAAGTGTCATCGAATCAAATATTATAGAGGCACTACACAAGATAATAGAATGGTTAAAATGTAATAACTTGCTGTTAAATTTGAACAAAACGTACTTAATGTATTTTAAGAACAGAATACCAAGTCTGGGCGATATTAGTGTTGACTACATGGGAACTAAAATTAATGAAATTAGCAGTACAAATTTTTTGGGATTAGAAATTGACAACAGTTTAAATTGGAAAATTCACACAGAAGATCTTTGCTTAAAAGTCAGTCAACAAGCCTACGCAATATATATGCTTACCAAAAGAGCTAGTCAGTCAGCAGTACTCATGGCCTATTATGGATATGTGGAATCCATATTACGATATGGTATTATATTCTGGGGATATTCTACGCATAGTGAAAATGTATTCAAGGCTCAGAAAAAATGTGTCAGAGCTATTTGTAAATTGCAGCAGACCGATAGCTGTAAGCCATTTTTTAAAAAGCTGCGTATTATGACCTTACCCTGTATATATTTATATGAAATAATTGTTTTTGTACATCAAAATAGGCATATGTTCCAGAATTATAAGAGCAGTCGCCATAATCACAAAATCTGTTGCCCTCAGCATAAAAGTACTCTATTTAATAAAAGTGTATTCTGTATGGGGCCTCGAATATATAATCACGTACCTAAAGTTTTACTACAATTAAATAGTAATAATGGATTTAAGTTACAACTTAAGGACATTTTGTTAAATAAGGCATATTATGACGTAGATGAATATATAAAGGACGTGTTTTGACTATGTATACAAAGTAATATTTATTTGACATTATTTGACATTATTTACTGTATTTCTTATGATTATTTTTTCAATTTATTAATAATATTTTAATAATGTACTAATTAATCTACTAATAATAATATTATGCTAAGTTGCATGCTCAAGGGCTGAATATGGCGGACTCAACTTATGTATCTAAATGTTTTTATGTAATACCCATATTCGCAACAAATAAATGAATAAATGAAATGAAATGAAAGGGGCCTCCACTTCTTGAAAAGACCAAAAAACCGGCTTACCATCAGGTAGTGGTCAGTTTCAAGAGTGGGGCCTCTGTAGGCTCTTGTATCCCTTATAGCCTCTCGGAGACGACTGTCTATCAAAATCAAATCAAATACACTTTTTTCTTCCTTCCGTCTCCAAGTATACGTGTGGATATCTTTGTGACGGAATAAACTGTTCGCCACAAGGTCTCGTTCCAAGCATACGTCTAAGATTGACTTTTCAGCATCATTCGCTCTCTTATTTCCATACGGACCAAGGACAGCATCGAAGCCATCTCGCTCGGTCCCCACCCATCCATTCAAATCACCACACATGATCAACTTTTTAGTCCCGTCAGCCAAATCGAGGACGTCCCGTACGGAATCCCAGAACTCCGCGAGCACCTGGGGATCAGCCGAGCTGACGGGAGCATAGGCTTCCTTCCATACCAGCACGCACATTCCACGTGCCTGTCCGGCACTCGGCTCCTCGCACCCCGCCACAGGTGGCGCTGCGTGGCGCGTGGCGCGTGGCGGGTGGCGGGTGGCGGCCCCCTCGCCGCGTGCGCACGCAGTCGCACCGCCACGCGCCGGGGCCGCGGGGTACACCAGTACGCGTCGCCTTGGCGCCTCGGGGGACGCCCGACGCCCTGTCGGGACTCATTTCTCGGTACTGATTGGTTTCGCGTTTTCACTTTCGCCGCTACTTACGGGGGGGGGGGGGGGGCGAGCACAGGTAACACTTTTCGTGAAGGCACACTACATCCCCCCAAAATTGATGTATTTACTTCTATGAATAATCTACACGTGTACAGTGGTCCGAACGATTTATCGGTAATGAGGTGACCCGAACTGGACCAAGGAAGACTGTACAGTTTACTAGAGTGGTAACCTTTGTAGGTCGTCGGTAGTGTGGTCGAGACGTTCCGGTTTACTATCTTTAGATCTACCGTACGGTGCCACTTTCAACAACTAATTTATGATTATGGTTTGGCCGCCTGCGTAGGTTCAAAAACTTGCACAGGTGTATATTCCTACACACGGTTTCTGCCTCCGTTTTCCTAAACGTCTACAGTTTGGGGTTCCTCAAGAGGGGTCTTAGAAGGTTTTTACAGGGTCGGCAGCGCGAGTGTGGCGTCTCTGGTGTTGCAAACGTCCATAGGCTGCAGTGACCACCGGTCCTTCTGGTGGGCCGTATGCTTGTCTGCCACCCTAGTGGTATAAAAAACCACGTTTCGATGCTTGTGTACATCGGTAGGTACAGTTGCTTGTGTGTGCTCACCCGGTTGAGGAAGTCCTGGCTGTAGTCGGCGTGCGGCGGCAGCAGCAGCAGCAGCGCGTCGGGCGCCAGGCGCGCGCGCGCCTCCCGCAGCGCCGCCGCCTGCGCCTGCAGCAGGTACAGTAGCGCGTGTGTACTCACCCGGTTGAGGAAGTCCTGGCTGTAGTCGGCGTGCGGCGGCAGCAGCAGCAGCAGCGCGTCGGGCGCCAGGCGCGCGCGCGCCTCCCGCAGCGCCGCCGCCTGCGCCTGCAGCAGGTACAGTAGCGCGTGTGTACTCACCCGGTTGAGGAAGTCCTGGCTGTAGTCGGCGTGCGGCGGCAGCAGCAGCAGCAGCGCGTCGGGCGCCAGGCGCGCGCGCGCCTCCCGCAGCGCCGCCGCCTGCGCCTGCAGCAGGTACAGTAGCGCGTGTGTACTCACCCGGTTGAGGAAGTCCTGGCTGTAGTCGGCGTGCGGCGGCAGCAGCAGCAGCAGCGCGTCGGGCGCCAGGCGCGCGCGCGCCTCCCGCAGCGCCGCCGCCTGCGCCTGCAGCAGGTACAGTAGCGCGTGTGTACTCACCCGGTTGAGGAAGTCCTGGCTGTAGTCGGCGTGCGGCGGCAGCAGCAGCAGCAGCGCGTCGGGCGCCAGGCGCGCGCGCGCCTCCCGCAGCGCCGCCGCCTGCGCCTGCAGCAGGCGCTGCGTCTCCGGCGCGTCCGCCTCCAGCGCGTCCGCCACCGCCAGCAGCTCCAGCGTGGCGGCGGGCTGGCGCGCCTTCAACGCGGCCAGGGCGGCGCGCAGCTCGCTACTGGCCGCCTCGTCGCCGCCCACCACCACCTGCAGCAGGGGGGAGGGGTGTGAGTGACGCACTCAATAATAATGTACCTACAGAAGGCAAACTCACGCGTGTATCTTTTTCCAAATCCACCTTTGACTACGCACATTTGTGCACATAACTATTAGTATCTAAATTACTACGACAATCTTTTGACCACGCGTCTATGAACTCGCGATAAAGAAGCGCTCGTGGTCCGGCAGACTCAGTGTTCTGTAAACGATCACTGCAGTGAGTGACTCTCACTATGGCCATTCATCGGATGGTGACCATTTATGTGACCACTTTGCGATATTTATTTGAACGTTTCCTTGCTTCGGAAGGCACGCTAAGCCGTCGGTCCTGGTTGCCTGTAAAATGGCAGGCAGTCGTTAAGCCAAATTAGAGATCTAACGGGTGTTTTTTTAGAGGTATAGAACTTTAAGTTGGCACAACTTTTTTAACTGGCGGTAATTTTGTTAACTGCCAAGTGATTTATGTTTAGTTTGGTTTGGCATTTGAACATGAATAGACTGACGCCGGAACAACGCTTCCAAATTGTGCAAATTTATTTTGAAAATCATGGTTCTGCCCGAAAAACGTATCGCAATTTTCATAAGCAAATTTTGTTTAGCGATGAAGCCCTCTTTTGGTTGAATGGATACGTCAATAAACAAAATTGCCGTGTTTGGTGTGATGATAATCCTGAAGCGTATGTTGAGACACCGTTACATCCAGAAAAACTGACTGTGTGGTGTGCTTTATGGGCTGGTGAAACAATTGGTCCGTACTTCTTTAAAAACGATGCTGACCGGAACGTTACAGTCAATGGTGACCGCTATAGAGCGATGATAACTGACTTTTTCATCCATCAATTGAACAACTATGATGTGCAAGAGTTGTGGTTTTAACAAGACGGTGCAACATGTCACACAGTTCGTGTCACAATTGATTTATTGAAGGAAACGTTTGGTAACCGCATAGTTTCACCTTTTGGTACCGTGGATTGGCCTACAGGATCGTGCGATTTAACGCCACTTGACTATTTTCTGTGGGGATATGTGAAGTCGCTAGTCGACGCCGATAAGCCCGAAACGATTGACCACTTGAAGGACAACATTCGGCGCGCTATTGCCGATATACGGCCACAAATGTTGAAAAAAGTCATCGAAAATTGGACCTCTGGATTAGACTACGTCTGAGCTAGCCGTGGCGGTCATATGCCAGAAATCACATTTAAATTATAATGCCAGAAAATTGTCTTTCGAATAAAGTCAATTTCATATAAAGAAAAATAATCCCATTTGTTTAATTCCATTTCAAAGTTCTATACCTCTAAAAAAAACACCCTTTATTTAGGCGATTTCAAAAATTTCAACAGCAGGCAATCACAGCCTGCGCCTTTCCATCTCACCACGGCAATACAGCTCACCACTTTTCGTACTACATGGGATGATCTCTAAAAGATGAAACGTAGGTACATAATTTGCCCCTGCATACCCTTTCGGGAATAAACCGTGACCGTATGCATATATGAACGTGTATAAAGTAGGTGAGTGGAGTGTATGTGCGCTAGGTCCGAGTGTATTAGCACGTCGCGGCGCCGGCGGCGGCGTAGAGTGACTCACCATGAGCAGCTGCGTGTTGCGGTCGGCGGCGAGCGCCACCTGCTCGTAGCGGCGCAGCGCGGCGAGCGCGTCGGCGAGCGCGCGCGGCGCGGCGGGCACGGCCAGCACCAGCGCCACGCGCGCGCTCTCCGTCACGTAGCGCACCGGCACCAGCCGCGCCGCGCCCAGCGCGCGACACACCTCCACCAGCCGCAGGCTCTGCCACAAGCGGACCGTCTCAATACGCGTCCAACAGACACATTTGATTCAAAGTTACTAAAATTTTATTATCTTCGATCTGTTCCAGTAAACCCAGGCATTAGTATACATATCCTGTAATTTTCTTGAGAGTCGAGTATCCCGCAGACTACTTCCTGATTCAGCCGGTTCCAGGTTATTGTGGAAATACTATATAAGCAACAGAGCACTGCATCTCCAATAAATCAGACCTGTAAATTTTAGTAAAGTCACCTCGTCGGTCAGGAAGTGAGCTAAATGATCCTCAAATACATTCTGGTCACACCGACTCTCAAACAAAAAAAAAACCGCTACAAATAAGTGACTCACGTGTGCGGCGGTAGAGGCGGGCGCGTCGGCCGGCGCGGTGAGCCGCAGCAGCAGGCGGTAGCGCCGGCTCCCAGCGCCACGCGCCCTCCAGCAGCGCCGCGTCCGCCCAGCTAGACACACACACAGACACTCACGTGCGCGGCGGTAGAGGCGGGCGCGTCGGCCGGCGCGGTGAGCCGCAGCAGCAGGCGGTAGCGCAGCGCGCGCGCCGGCTCCCAGCGCCACGCGCCCTCCAGCAGCGCCGCGTCCGCCCAGCTAGACACACACACAGACACTCACGTGCGCGGCGGTAGAGGCGGGCGCGTCGGCCGGCGCGGTGAGCCGCAGCAGCAGGCGGTAGCGCCGGCTCCCAGCGCCACGCGCCCTCCAGCAGCGCCGCGTCCGCCCAGCTAGACACACACACAGACACTCACGTGCGCGGCGGTAGAGGCGGGCGCGTCGGCCGGCGCGGTGAGCCGCAGCAGCAGGCGGTAGCGCCGGCTCCCAGCGCCACGCGCCCTCCAGCAGCGCCGCGTCCGCCCAGCTAGACACACACACAGACACTCACGTGCGCGGCGGTAGAGGCGGGCGCGTCGGCCGGCGCGGTGAGCCGCAGCAGCAGGCGGTAGCGCAGCGCGCGCGCCGGCTCCCAGCGCCACGCGCCCTCCAGCAGCGCCGCGTCCGCCCAGCTAGACACACACACAGACACTCACGTGCGCGGCGGTAGAGGCGGGCGCGTCGGCCGGCGCGGTGAGCCGCAGCAGCAGGCGGTAGCGCCGGCTCCCAGCGCCACGCGCCCTCCAGCAGCGCCGCGTCCGCCCAGCTAGACACACACACAGACACTCACGTGCGCGGCGGTAGAGGCGGGCGCGTCGGCCGGCGCGGTGAGCCGCAGCAGCAGGCGGTAGCGCCGGCTCCCAGCGCCACGCGCCCTCCAGCAGCGCCGCGTCCGCCCAGCTAGACACACACACAGACACTCACGTGCGCGGCGGTAGAGGCGGGCGCGTCGGCCGGCGCGGTGAGCCGCAGCAGCAGGCGGTAGCGCCGGCTCCCAGCGCCACGCGCCCTCCAGCAGCGCCGCGTCCGCCCAGCTAGACACACACACAGACACTCACGTGCGCGGCGGTAGAGGCGGGCGCGTCGGCCGGCGCGGTGAGCCGCAGCAGCAGGCGGTAGCGCAGCGCGCGCGCCGGCTCCCAGCGCCACGCGCCCTCCAGCAGCGCCGCGTCCGCCCAGCTAGACACACACACAGACACTCACGTGCGCGGCGGTAGAGGCGGGCGCGTCGGCCGGCGCGGTGAGCCGCAGCAGCAGGCGGTAGCGCAGCGCGCGCGCCGGCTCCCAGCGCCACGCGCCCTCCAGCAGCGCCGCGTCCGCCCAGCTAGACACACACACAGACACTCACGTGCGCGGCGGTAGAGGCGGGCGCGTCGGCCGGCGCGGTGAGCCGCAGCAGCAGGCGGTAGCGCAGCGCGCGCGCCGGCTCCCAGCGCCACGCGCCCTCCAGCAGCGCCGCGTCCGCCCAGCTAGACACACACACAGACACTCACGTGCGCGGCGGTAGAGGCGGGCGCGTCGGCCGGCGCGGTGAGCCGCAGCAGCAGGCGGTAGCGCAGCGCGCGCGCCGGCTCCCAGCGCCACGCGCCCTCCAGCAGCGCCGCGTCGGCCGCGTCCGCCCAGCGCCGCAGCGCCCACGCGCGCGTCTCCGCCCACACCAGCTGCACACATCCACCGAACCTCACACATCAACCTTGCCATTTTATAAACACCTAGAGAGCACCGAGCGATGCGTGACGACCGGTTCTGCGTATAAAACTAAGTCGGTGTCCCAAATCCTCTTTCGAATGTCCTCGTTGCGGATTCGATCACGAGAAACACTCCATGCATAGCCCTGCCCTGTCCGTTGTCCTCTGGGCAATAGCGAGTCTCCCGCTGGGGACCACTCAGGGTAGCGACATCTCGGCTTCGTAAATCATTACTAACAACGCTCACTGATTGAAGAACTTACCGTACACATGGTGGTCTTTTGAACGGAAAAATATCCCGTAGCTGCCCGACCGAGTTACATTCGACGATGGTTTGTTTCAGATATATTCGTGGACAACTTCCAGTGTCGATTATCAGATCAGAACCAGTGTTAGCCAACTCGTTCAGACGCCTGAATGAGGTCATTGAACATTGAGCTTAGCTTTTCCAGTTCCAGGGATTCAAGCAATACCAGTATATTATAGATGAACCAGAGGTAAGTGCGAATATTGGCCGTTTACATTAGGGCCTTCCCGTTCCGGCCATACCTTAACCACATCTATACTAATATTATAAAGAAGTAAAGTTTGTGTGTTTGTTAAATTGTAAGGGGTAATCTCGGGATCTACTGAACCGATTTTGAAATTTCTTTCACCAATAGAAAGCTACGTTATTGTGGAGTGTCATAGGCTACATAGTATCACGCTACAACGAATAGGAGCGGAGCAGTAATAGTAAATGTTTCAAAAACGGGGGAAAGTTATTCCTTTTGAGAGCTTCGTTGCGTGTGCTGCGTAAATATTTATAGTTATGTATTGAATATTAACGAGGAGACGCTACGGGAGTAAACGCAACGCGACGGGAGTAAATGCGACGGGAACAGGTAATACTCTCTCTTATGTGGCGCAAACGAAGTTGCGCGGGTCAGCTAGTCTTCAAATAAAGCTGTGTTTCCACATTTTTAAAAAATAACTTGTCTCCGTCTCACTTTTGCTGCAATTGACTGGATCTTATAACACAGCACCTGTTATAGTATAACAGGTTTTGGAAGATGTGCACAACTGTACACATAGAACCTTTCAACCTCGCTCAATACATTAGGCATAGGATGTGGCGAATGCAGCGTCGCCGTTATTCTCCCGACCTTTTCTTGCTTTTTTGGTCTTTGTAATTTACCCGGTGTGTTTGGTCGCAGGTCGTAGATGGTCTCTTGCATTTTAAATACTTGGAATCGACAATAATTACAATTTTCGCGAATCCGTTACTGAATGCAGGGCCTGATTTAGGGTTCCGCGCGCCCTAGGCTAGCTATGAATATGCGCCCCCAGCTGCAACTAATTAAATTGCAAGTCACTACAGTCCTACCTACAAAAGACACTTTACGTAAGCTGATCCTAAGTTCCTAATCGTTATTCTTTGTTAATTTGAAAATAAAATAAAACCCGATCCTGAGACTTCTTATGAACTTATGACCCATAAAAATTTGCCCGTATTTTCTGCTGATAAAGCTTTAGGTATTTTGACTTCTTTGAAGCTGTCAATGAAGTCAAAAGCCAGTTGCATATGCAAGACTTTCCGTTGGATGATTTAAAAGCTCTTCTACTCTCGTGGCGGCTTTTGGTTTCGGCTACTGAGGAGTTGGGTATTCCGCAGACTACTTGATGCATCAGCCAGTAAAATCGTGATAAAATATCAAAGTACCTAACAGCACCTCAGTACATCCAGTTTCCGATAAATCGAACCAGTGAATCTTGGTGAAATCCCTTCATAAATCAGGAAGTGAGCTGATGATAATTTACAGATAAGAGCGGCTCTAAAGCCGATGTGCTGGGGATGGCCCCGGCACATTGGCTTCATACACAGGTCAAACTTATAACACTTCTCGTTTTTCGGCGGGGTTAATTAAATCGTCAATAATTAGGTAGACGAAATACGAAAGGTACCAAATAAGGTACTAGAGCTAAGCTGAATCCTAGGTGTAAGCTGAATGTAACGGCTCGATTTGTCCGGGTGATTACCATCCGGACATTCGACATAAAACAAGAGATCTGTTGTTTTTCCGGTAATTACATCTATTTCGTCTTCCAAAATACTTTTCTGACTGTCACGAAATGAAAGAAAAATAACAAACAGTCCTAAAATTTGCTTTAACCTTGCGGTGTCCCCAATATGATGGGACATTACTGATCACTTCCGGTAATTTGGATTAAACTGGACTAAATCCGAATCCCCCCAAGAAATCAGATAAAACCCAAACCCACGGGAGGAACTGCGATGGCGGACAAAGTCTGCGAAACAGACTTTGTACGCCGTCGCAGTTCCTCCCGTGGGTTTGGGTTTTATCTGATTTCTTGGGGAGATTCGGGTGTATCGGGGAGGGGAAATAGGTGCTATCCTATTTCTTTGAGCAGTGAAGAGTCACGCCATCTTCCCGATCTGCTTCTGTAAAAATGCCAAGATGACAACTCGATGTTTTCAGGCCCTCCGTGATGGAGGCGGGTAGCCCTGAGCGTATTGCAGTGTGTGACGAACCCGCCGTCGACTACGGAACTTGGGAGGGAGTTCCTCTACCGCTGCCTCTATCGCAAATATGACTTGCTCGCAAAAAGACTAAGTGGCGTCCTATTTTCTCCCATTGAAGACCATGGCTCTCACCACGATCTCCAGCGTGAGAACATCTACGCCCAGGCCCGCAACGAGGTTGCAGTGCATAAGCTGAGCGTATCCTCGCTGCAGTCACCGTAGTGCTGACACTCGGATGTTATCTTCCGCCGCAGATACTTACTCGTACTGATGCACTCGTGTCCAGTAAGAATCTGTGACATTCGGTAGGTGAGGCTGCGATGGTGCCTTTCCAGCCACTCCTCCATGACCGGTTTCACCGTCTCAACAGAACCGTCTCACACTTATTTTTATACCACCAAAGTGGCAGACAAGTATACGGCTCACCATATGTACCGGTGGTCACGCACAAGGAGGCAAAGTCTCTCCTGTCGCGAAGAGGTTCCACACCACCTGCAAGCATGGGATCGTTGACCACTCTCATGGCTCGCCTATGCACCGAGTCGAACGGAAGACTTCAGTCAATTCATTCTGATATTCAGGTGCCCCCGCCCAGCAGTGGCAGCTGTACCTACTCCATGTGCGGTGCAACAGTGCTTTTGTTTAAGTAGACAGAAGCACTGTTTGCGCCGCAGAAAAGTACCGCCGCGCCCTGTTGAGCACACCGAGCGGCTTGGACGCCAGCTTGGCCTTATTCTCCAAATCACTTCGGAACTGAACGTCACTGGAGATGTCAACACCAAGGATACCTATACTGTCAGAGATGGAGAGAGTTGTGTCCTGAAATTGTGACTTCAGAAGAGCTGCCGTCAATGACGGCCCTGATTCTTCTACCGGCCAAAAAGCTGGACACCCATTCACTTTAGTTCCTGGGTGCCTTGAACGTGACACGGGTGGAGCTGTCGTATTTACTACCACGCTGCCAAGGAGATGGGCGCAAGAATTTAATTTTAACACACGTATTTGTATTTTCACAAAATTACCAAATATTATTATGTGCTTTGGTGTTACAAAATGTCAAATAACATAACAATTTTAAATATGTTGTTAGGAGTTGTTACAATCTGTTAAAAATTGCTAGATGGTTTGTGTGCTCCTTTTTGGGAGCACCGTAAGTCACAACCCAGCGCCGTTCCCAACGCCAGGCGCCCCCTTGATCCTGGCGCCCTAAGCTTCAGCTTAGTTAGCTTATGGGTAAATCAGGCTCTGACTGAATGCATTCAAAATCAAATGGTTGTGCTCGCCCAAAGTGACGCCGCCCACCTGATGGAAAGTCATGGCTAGTTGGAGGCCACTCTCAGTCCACAAGACTAGTGACACTGGCCCTATAGTTGACATCCCTAAGATGTACCTCTTTCGGAAGAACCCGGGGTTATTAAGGTCACGGACATCAGTGCCGCGTCACTATTGTACAAGAGTGGCTCTTCATTGTCTATGCAATACTGATACAACACAGACAGGCGGCATATTTAGACTGCCTCGGTGGCGGAGTGGTAGTGTATACGACTGCCGCGCTGAGGTCCCGAGTTCGATTCCCGGGTCGAATCAAATCTTTGTGTGAACTACAATTCTTTGTTTCGGAGTTTGGGTGTTTTCTGTGTATAATACACAGACTTACAATAAGTAGCAGACAAAGCATTAGAGATTGAAAAGTACGCCAAAACTAACACATATAAAAACCACACACACCAACGCAACTACAGGGAAGGACTTAGCCGCCTAGTTCAATAAGATTTATTTTAATGAAATAAGAATATCTTAAAATACCTCTTTTAAGGTTCCGTAGCCAAATGGCAAAAAACGGAACCTTTATAGATTCGTCATATCTGTCTGTCTGTCCGTCTGAATGTCACAACCACTTTTCTCCGAAACTATAAGACCTATGCACTTGAAACTTGGTAAGTAGATGTATTCTGTGAACCGCATTAAGATTTTTAAATATAATTAGAAAAAAGCAGTAAATTTTGGGGGTCCCCATACTCAGAACTGAAACGAAAAAAACTTTTTTCATCAAACCCATACGTGTGGGGTATCCATAGATAGGTCTTCAAAAATGCTATTGAGGTTTTTAACATCATTTTTTTCTAAAGGTGCTCCCTCACCGGGAGCATTCGCGCGTAATGTAACGTTACGAGTCGAGAATTACAGCCAGTGTGGGAGGTGAACCGAGCATTGCAATGCGCACCTTGTAATGATACAATGTGTAACGTTTTGATACAACTCGTAACATCAATGCGCTTTTTTTGTTGCGGCTGGCCGGCCGCACACTGGTCCGGATTATGAATACATACGATCTAAGATGTCAAATTGATACCTTAATTTGCAAACCTAATAACTCCACTTTTTGATGAAAATTTTTTTTGCTCTGTTTTTAGGGTTTCGTAGCCAAATGGCAAAAACGGAACCCTTATAGATTCGTCATGTCTGTCTGTCTGTCTGTCCGTCCGTGTGTCACAGCCATTTTTCTCCGAAACTATAAGGCTTAAGCTAGTGAAACTTGGTAACTAGATGTATTCTGTGAACCGCATTAAGATTCTTAAATAAAACTAGAAAAAAAAGTAGTAAATGTTGGGGGTTCCCATAATCAGAACTGAAACTCAAACATTTTTTTTTCATCAAACCCATACGTATGGGGTATCTATAGATAGGTCTTCAAAAATGCTGTTGAGGTTTCTTACATCATTTTTTTCTAAAATGAATAGTCTGCGCAAGAGACACTTCCAAAGTGGAAAAATGTGTGTCCCCCCCCCCCCCTCTAACTTCTAAACTAAGAGAATGATAAATCTCAAAAAAAATTACATTGCCATAAAAACTACCAACGAAAATTGGTTCGAACGAGATAGAGCTGGTAGTTTTTTTTTAATACGTCATAAACCGCAATTTTCGGTTAGAAAAATCACTATCACTGCGAACGTGTTAAAACATCAATCTAAGTTATACAACGAACTATAAGAACTTTTATATTATATTACTTGCTGCTACGAAACCCTTCATGGGCGAGTCCAACTCGCACTTGGCCGGTTTTTTTGAAATACTAATAACTCCATGATTCCCAACCGAATTGGTGTAAAACGCCATTTGAAAATCAAACAACTCCGCGTTAAACGAAATGCATCGATTTTGACAAAATAATCTAATAACTCCCGCGCAGTCGGCAATTTTGTATGGTGTCACAGAAGCGTACGAAATATTTTCATAACAAATGGTTAAAGTGTGTTTTATCGCCGTTTGAAGCCTAGAAACAGTATAAGATATATTAAGGTTAGTGTATTTATGATACTATTACGCTATTGAATAGAACAGGGGCACCAAGGTCTTAGCCCAGCAGTTCGGTAGACCCCATCTAACGAAACATAAAACAGCGGGTGGCAAAACCGTGACCTCAGGGTCCGAGATTCTCGAGGAAATTGAGTACTTTTATACAGACCTCTATGCATCACGGACCTCGGCGGCTCTCGAGCAACTGAAACCTAATAAATCTCATGGAAAGGACGGAATTACGACTGAGCTCCTGAAAGCGGGTGGGACTCCGATCCTTAGATACCTTACGAGCATATTTAATTCCGTCCTCTAACAAGGGTCAGACACCCAAAGTGTAGAGCGGGAGTGCGGTGGCGCTATTCTTCAAAAAGGGTGACAAATCCTTACTGAAGAACTACAGACCCATCTCTCTCCTGAGCCATGTCTACAAGTTGTTCTCGAGAGTACTCACAAACCGCCTCGCTGGGAAACTCGACGATTTCCAGCCAAAGGAGCAAGCCGGGTTTCGAAAAGGCTTTAGCACCGTGGACCACATCTATACTATTTGGCAGATTGTACAGAAGACAAAAGAGTACAATCAGCCGCTGTGTGACTATGGCTTTCGTGGACTACGAGAAAGCCTTCGACTCGATAGAAACCTGGGCAGTTCTAGAAGCTCTGCAGTGGTGTCGTATTGATTGCCGATATATCGAGGTGTTGAAGTGTTTGTATGATACTGCTACAACTACCGCCCGGTTGTAGGATAAGAAAACCAATCCCATAGCGCTGCGCAGAGGTGTGAGACAGGGAGATGTTATGTCACCTAAGCTCGTCACTAATGCGGTTGAGGACGTCTTCAAGTCGTTGGACTGGAATGGATGGGGCGTGAATATAATCGGTGAATGTATCTCACACCTTCGGTTTGCCGACGACATTGTTTTAATAGCGGAAACGCTGGGACAGTTGAGCGTGATGCTGCATAGTCTAAGTGAAGAGTCTAGACATGTTGGGCTCTGCATGAAATTGGACAAAACCAAGCTCATGTTCAATGAGCATGTCGTGCCGGGACCAACATTCGTTGAAGGATCGAGGCTTGAGGTTGATGAGTACACCTACCTTGGGCAGGTTATCACATTTGAAACGAGTAACCTGGATAAGGAAATAGCCAGAAGGATTCGCTTGGGCTTGGCAGCGTTCAGCAAACTGCCTCGGGTTTTCTACTCGCCAATACCGCAATGCCTGAAGACGAAAGTCTTCAACCAGTGCGTTCTAGCAGTGTGTATCTACGGTGCTAAGACGTGGACACTCACAGTGTGGCTAGTCCATGCCCTGGTTGCGCGAGCAATGGAACGAGCTATGCTTGGGGTGTCTTTGAGGGATAGGATCAGAAACGATGTTATCCTTGCATAGACACAACCAAGTGGCCAGGATTGTCCATCAGCAACTTGCACTATAATATAAACTTGTTGATTCGGATGTACCGTATTACAGGTATGTGCCCGACCCAGTTCTAGATAATGGCCGTGTCATATTGCATTGGAATCGATCTATTAACACTGACAGGACTATTGTAGCCAATAAGCCTGATATAGTGGTAATAGATCAATCAGAGCGCCTCGCCATAATCGTTGATATGACCGTCCCACATGACGAAAATCTCGTGAGATCTAAAAAGGAAAAACAAATAAAATATTTGTATTTGGCTCACGAGATTACTGACATGTGGGATGTTGATTCAGCGGTTATTGTTTCGATAGTCGTATCAGCACATGGTCTGATTGCCAAGTGCCTCGATCAACATCTCCAGAGGCTCACGTTAGGTAGTTGGGTCAAGGGCCACATGCAAAAGGCGGTACTCATAGACACGGCACGTATCGTCAAGAGGTTCCAGTCTCTGCAGTCCTATTGGTCCCTGTACCCGATGCCGGTGGGACGCTATTTTTATATTTTTGGTTTTTTAGTACGTATTTAAAAATTTATATTAATAAGTTTATAAATGTAAATCAGGGGAATAATATTAATAATTTATTTCAGGTCATATTTACCCATACATTATCAGCAAACAATTCATTAATATTAGACCTCAATAATTGTTTGTACTAATGTACTCTACTTAAAGTTTAAGATAAAAACAAACAACTCCACTTTAAGTTTCAAATATTGTTTAAACCAAATCTAACAACTCCTTTTTTCATTATAAAACTCAATGGTTATAAAAAAAAGTCGATTTTTAAGTGTTTTTAGAAAAATAAAAAGCATAATTTCCAAGGGGATTTTTGGTTTTCTTCATTGTGTTAAGAGGGTTTATCACCCAGCGCGGACAAAATTGAAAAAGTATCAAGTGGCGTTGAGCACACTCAAAGTATTCGAATATTACGATAATACCTGACTGGGAACGCGGGAAATAAAGTGATACCTCCTCTCTCTGGAAGGCCTCGGCCGGTACTAATTTCTCGCGGCCCGTGCATCGAGTTTGAGGACTCTTTTTATTACGTTATTATAGATATGTTTAAAGAGGTTTCTAGAATATTACTGATGTATTCAATTGGTGATATCATGATCAGTCTGTAAATGTAAAAAGATCACCATTTTGTAAACTAGAAGTGTACCAAAAATCGTGATGAAGTTCATCAAAGTACGACGTTTTTTGGAAACTTTATTTGTCATGTTTTGGTGATAAGAAATATATTTCGGTATAATTTTCTTAGGCGGCTTTAAAGAAGACAATACGAAGATACTTATAGCAGCTTTAATTTCTGTGTACATCAATTAATTTTATACCACCCGATTGGCAAAGATGCCTTGTTTCGTAGAATTTCTTCAAACGAGGTGTGTAAACACTGTTTTTAATAAAAACCTAGTTATGCCACGTTTATTTTGATTAGATTTAGTTTTAGTTTTAGTTTTAATTCTTTATTGCACACAGAAACAAAAATACATTGACATTGATAACTAGGAACTATGATGTACAAAGGCGAGCTTAACTCAACACTGAGTTTTCTCCCAGCAAACCTTTGGGTGAAAGGAAAAGCGCAACGGAAGGTTTAAGAAGTGTGCAACTGGATAGAAGATAAGATGAAAGTTAAAGTTTTGTAATGTTACATACATATCTAACATTATTCATAGATACACGTCATACACACAATACCAATATACTAATTACATAAATATGGATAGGAACTTAACAGTAATAAGTATAAACATAATATTATAGAACATACAAATCTGCATCAGCATATCGTAATACATGATGAAATACACTAAACATACACTGCTCGTACATACTTATATATTTGAAGAAAGAAATAGTTCCTTAACTCTATCCTTGAATACACCCAAAGAGGTACTTTCCCGCACAGAATGTGGCAATGAGTTCCACAACCGTACTGCGCGAATGGTAAAGGAACCATCATAACAATGCGAAGAGTGAGAAGGCATACGAAGAAGAAGTGAAGAGGATGTACGACAAGGTTTACCCCTAGGAACAAGAAACTGAAAGCGTTCACGTAAATAAGGTGAATTTACGTTATAAAGGATAGCATATAGAAGGAAGAGAATATGAGAATATATTAGAACAATTTTTAGACAAGGAAATATATTACTCTTACACATTAATCATACTTACTAAACATTGGTAGTTTCTTTAGAAACAAACGTTTCAAACGCGTGAAATCATGTATTTGTGCGTTAACCCTCTTAAATAAAATTTATTATGACGTTTTAAGTCTCTCCTGTAAAATTTGCTCAAGAGGAGTTACAGTTTGTCTATAAAGTCGTGAAATTAAATGAGGGCGCTACTGAATGCATGTATGCAACCCTATATACACTCGAGAGCAATGAATCCGGGTCACTTAAAGAATGTTAAAAATCTCGGAAACTAAAAATGATAGGTTAATGCAATAAATTGTATTTAATAGACAATGTAATACTCCTTAAATGAAAGTAAAAAAAATATGAGTCACCATACATTTTATTAACACAAAATTACATAAAGAAAAAACTGCTGATCTCTCCTTAAAACAAAAATAGGAAACATGAAATTTTTGAACTTTATTACGATTTTCTTGAATTTTAATACTTCGTATTGCCTCCTCGTGCTTCCATTACTGCGTTTACGCGGTTTGGCATGCTGTACACCAAGTTCCTTATACGATTTTGGGGAATATTCTCCCATTCCTCTGTGAGAGCAATTTTGAGCTCACGAAGCGTGATTGGGGGAGGGTTTCGTTGTTTTACGCATCTGCCTAGCTCGTCCCAAGCATGCTCGATCGGGTTGATATCCGGGCTGCGCGCTGGCCACTCCATACGAGTAATGTTCATCTCTTGAAGGTAGTCATTCACAATCCTACCTGTATGAGGTCGGGCATTGTCATGCATAAATATAGCATCCTCACCTAAATTGACCATAAATGGACCAACGTGATCATTGAGGATTTCTTCCACATATCTTACGCTAGTTAAAGAGCCGTTTTCTATGATCACCAGCTCTGTGCGACTTTCAGAAGAAATTCCGGCCCACACAAGTACAGACCCACCACCGTAGGCTACTTTTTCTTCGATGCATGCTTGCTTGAATCTTTCCCCTGGTCTTCGATACACTCTGTGTCTTCCATCGTGCTTGTAGAGCATAAATTTTGATTCGTCGGAGAACATAACTTTTGACCAATCTTCAATACTCCAATTTACGTGGCTCTGGGCATACCTTAGTCTCGAAATACGATGCCCACGCTCCAGTTTAGGGCCGTTTGCAGGTCTAAGGGGTTTTAAGTTAGATTCAGCAAGCCGACGTCTTACTGTCCATGCACTTGGGTTACTTCCTCCGAGGCGTCGAAACTGATTGGTGAGTTCAGTTCCTGTGAGAAAGCGATTTCGAAGCATGGTGTTCACCAAGTATCGGTCTTCTCGTGCTGTGGTACACCTGGTTCTGCCCGTTCCTGGTCTGCGTAGGTTAGAACCAGTTTCTTCGTAACGTCGGAGAACTCTTTGTACTGTTGACAGCGACACACCGACAGTCCTGGCTGTATCGCGCTGACTCCGGCCGGTTTCCAGCATTGTAAGTATTCTGGTGCATTCTTCAGGCGTAAGCGACATAATTTCAGCTTGATTAATGAATATAGAGCACTATCAACATGGTTTATGTACCCACATAAATGACAGATTACAAACAAAAGCAACACCAAATGCTGTAATTTCGTAGTTCCATCTTCGAAAGTGGCCCTTTTTCAAATTTGATTTTTTTATGATATAACTTTACAATAACTAAGAAGTTTTAATACCTTCATTTAAGGAGTATTACATTGTCTATTAAATACAATTTATTGCATTAACCTAGCATTTTTAGTTTCCGAGATTTTTAGGATTCTTTAAGTGACCCGGATTCATTGCTCTCGAGTGTAGTACGACCAAAATGATTTTGATACGAGGAGTTCGTTCCGAGTAAAATCTTAATAATATTATAAATGCGACAGTTTGTGAGTGTGGATGTTTATTACTCTTACACGCTCGAACGGTTAAAGGGATCTGGCTGAAATTTGGTACAGGGATACATTATAATCTGGAATAACCATGGCTACTTTTTATTCCGGGAATAAGTTCTTACGGGAAGCGGGAACGGGAACAATACAAATATTATAAATGCGAAAGCTTATGAGTGTGGATGTGAGACTCTTTCACGCTCGAACAGTTGAACTGATCTGGCTGAAATTTGGTACAGGGATACATTAGTCTGGAATAACACATAGGCTACTTTTCATCCCGGGAATAAGTTCCTACGGGAAGCGGGAACGAGAACAAATTCGACACGGGCGAAGCTGCGGGCATCAGCTAGTGAGTTAATAAATAAAACACATTATACATTTTTAATTTTGTTTCTGTTTTATTGAATCAGATCCAGAATAAAGTTATTGAACCAGATCCAGAAGCCCCGGTCTAATAGCGTCTTACAACCCACCAGCAGGTGCCTAGCAGTCCCAATTGCTTTGCCACAATCATGTAATTACATGTTTTATCTGTAACTTTCTCCCATCTGACAAGGATTTTTTTGGCGCAGTGCTCAAATATTAAAATCGTCTATTTCTTTCTTTGCCGACCTTTTCTGTGTTTACCAGGAGTTTCAAACTTTCCTTCATTATTAAAACCTTCGTTAACTATTCGCCTAACTGTACTCTCTGATTTTCCTGAAAAGAGTAAAAAAAGAAAATTAATTACATATTGGAAACAAACTATTGACATGAAGCAATTAATTCAAAATAAAAATTGGTAGAAAACCAGATTGAACTGAGTATCAAAAATGTAGGTCGTACTATAAAATAACCATGTTGTTCTAACCACTGACTTACATTATAGGTAGATTGTAAGTTTAAGATTCTAACCTAAAAATATGCAAACAATGCCTTTTTGTCTCCAAATCGTAAATTTGTAACTTCAGACAGATTCAAAACAAACAATAACACGATTACATACCCACCAAAGATGCTGTTCGCTCATAAACATCCTCAAAATCCCACAACAATTGTCCAGATTGGTACTCCGCGAAACATCACTGGAAAACTTTAAAAATCACTTCCTGCGCACCACTCCGATTTTCTTTACTCATTTCTCAAATTGAAAATGATTTAAATGCGTAGTTTGGTCTCAATTTGTTGCAGTTTAATCCAAACATTAAAGTTACGTGAGAGAGTAAACGAAATTCGACGATAGCATTGACAACTGACGTACCTAAGTTTCTTGTAGCCAGTGTTGCCACACACATAACTATTTTTAGTTCCTCAAACATTCATTTCACGACTTTATAGACAAACTGTAGTAGGTTTGCAAATTAGGGTATCGAAATGCTTTTGGGAAAAAAATAGTAGTACGAGTACAAATTTCAGGTTAATTTTGCAATCCTATATGGCCGCCGCGCCTCCATTGTAAAATTTCATGTTGGATATCGTTTATGGGGTTTTTTGGTATGCTGAGTACGAATTTCAGGGTAATTTTGCAATCCAATATGGCCACCGCGCCACCGTTGTAAAATTTCATGTTGCATATCATATAAGGGGTTTTTTGGTATGCTGAGTACGAATTTTGGGTTAATTTAGCAATCCAATATGGCCGCCGCGTCGAAATCACAAAATTTCATGATGGGTATCGTTTAAGGGGGATTTTGGCACGCTGAGTACGAATCTCATGATAATTTTGCAATCCAATATGGCCGCCGTGCCGAAATCACAAAATTTCATGATGGGTATCGTTTAAGGGGTTTTTGGTATGCTGAGTACGCCAATATGGCCGCCGCGCCGACGGCGGCCATATTGGATTGCAAAATTATCATGTAATTCGTACTCAGCTTACCAAAATCCCCCTTAAACAATACCCATCATGAAATTTTGTGTCTTCGGCGCGGCGGCCATATTGGATTTCAAAATTATCATGTGATTCGTACTCAGCATACCAAAATCTCCCTTAAACGATACCCATCATGAAATTTTGTGATTTCGACGCGGCGGCCATATTGGATTGCAAAATTATCTCTTAGTCTTTCTGTTCTCGGTTTCCATTTCGGAGTTTCCAGTTCTATGACCGGATCCAAAATCGCAATAGAAACCATTTCTTCTAATAGTTTTGCACCAATTTTTTTAAAACCTTCTCCTGACAGAAACAAACACAACAAAAAAGAATTAGCGAAATCGGTCCAGCATTTCACGCGTGATGCCGTGACCAAGGAAATCGGGCTTCATTTTTATATATTTTATACTCAATATCATCGAAGAGTACAGGCATTATATTAAAATGCAATTCTGAACTAATTAAATGCTGAATCACAGTTTGCCACACTTATTTTTATGTTAGCATTAAATTTAATCTTGAAAAGAAGTGCCTGAGTTTGGCCCCTACATTAATGAGAGGTATCTAATACGTCAAACTGCAGCATCGGCAGCTTACCAAAATGGCGCCCTTTCAAAAACCAGGCGCACGTAATTTTTTTTAACATGTCATGTACAGTATTGCTATACGTGTAGAAACGAGATAGCAGCATTCAGTAACCCCTTAGAGCGAGAGGAATGGAAAGACCATCGCACACAAACATCATTAATGTTTCGTCTGCTACTTATTGTAAGTCTGTGGTATAATATGTATGTATTTAGAAACATATAAGTATGTCTATCAGTTGTCTAGATCCCATAGCACAAGCTTAAATTAGCTTAATTTGGGCTAGGTGACGTTGTGAGAGAATGCCCAGAAATATTTATTATTAGTTACGAAGCGACGCATTGTTTTGTTCACGTTCGACGTCAAGACTTACAGAGGTCGGGTATGTGTGTTGGTGTGCATACTTACATCGAGCGCCTGTCGGTGCGCGCCGTCGAGCAGCGCCACCTCGTGCGCGTCGTCGGGGTAGAAGGCGTGCGTCGCGTTGAACGACACCCAGCGCAGGTGGTCGAACCTGCCACAGCAGAGCGTTACGTCGGCTGGCTCACACAGGGAGGGGCGGGCGGGGGAGGGCTCACTCACCGGGTGTCGGGCAGCGGGGGCGCCAGGCCGGGGTCGGCGCGCAGGCCGCCGGGCCAGGTGGCGTTGCGGTAGGCGGGCGGGTGTTTGGCGGCGCCGCGCCACAGCCGCGCGCGCAGGCGGCGCACGCGCGCGCGGTCGCGCTGCAGGTGCAGGCGCGCCACGTAGGCGTGCAGCGCGAACAGCTGCGCGGCGCGCGCCAGCGGGAACACGCTCACGGCGTCCGCCAGCCGCGCCGCCAGCGCCGGCCCGCTGTCCGACAGCGCCGCGTGCACGCCCACGTACGTCTCGCCCTGCGCACACACAAGCTCACTTCTACGCTCGCATTTCATGCTAAAAAACCGGCCAGTAGCAAATCGAACTCGAGCACTGAGTTCCGCACTAAAATGGCAAAAAAATCACGCGGGAGCTCCTTTTGTTTAGAACCGATCATAAAAAATATACGTGTCAAAGTCGCGCCATGGTTTGGTTGCCACTACAGCTTGACCGCTACCGCTGTACCGCTGCTGCGGAACAAAATCATACGCAACGAGCGGTACAGCGGTCGTGGTCAAGCTATAATTTACGTCAACCTAATACCTATTTTACCTCATTTTTGGAGTTCTATACCCAACCAAAGGGTAAAAACCTGGACCCTATTCATAAGACTCCGCGGCCGTCCGTCTAACAGTCTGTCTGTCTGTCACGAGGCTGTATCTCATGAACGATGATACTTGAGGCGGGGCTCCCATACAACAAACATGCCAACTTTTTTGCCATTTTCTCTTATAATAACATAAAAATTAATATGGAAATTTATGTACCCACACAACTTCAGAATGGCTGAACGGATTTCGCAAATTTATTCATTCATTCATTTCTTTATTCATAAAACAATATACATCGTGTTTGAATAAACTCAACACAATTCCCATATAACTATTTTACTTACATAAATGCTATAAATTAGCCTTAAATTTTATAACCTTAATTTACCTCATTCATCATGACCCCTACCTAACATTAACTAAATTAAAATTGTCACTTAATCACATTTACATTTTAACATCTATATTTTTCATGTCAATAAAAAATTTGAACTAAAATATCCCCAAAATTTCGATAATTAGATAAGTAAATTGTCAATAACTCAATAAAAAATTTAAACATCAATAAAAAAAATACCCAATACTTTTTTTTTTTAAGTTAGGGAAAATCCTCATGGATGCTATACCGGACTCCTACAGACTAAAAAACCCCACGTAACGCCCAACAGCCTATGGTTGTGAGCCCTGGGAAGGATGTCCCAGGACTCTCAACAGACCTACGGCCGCCACTGCGGCAAAATATATAAAACCTATACTGTCTATGTCTGGGTAGGCGGGGTACTAAGTTTACGTCGTATGACCCCGGGCTTGCTATAGGCGGGGAAAAAGTTTCTATTATATCGGAAACCGTGCCTTTCAAATTTCTTGGCAGAAAGATAGATAACAGAGGTTGTACTCCAGCTTTGGATGACATAATTGAAAGTTTCATTGTTGACATAAAAAAGGTAGACCAACAACCAATAGGTAACGTCAAGAAAGCATGGATATACGACAACTATTTAACATCACGTCTAAACTGGCCGTTTCTTGTGTACGATATGAGCCAAAACCTACTCAGAAAATTGGATGCGAATGTTACTAAGACGTTGAAGTCGTGGCTAGGGCTAGCTCAATCGGCCGACCCGTCGGCATTATACAGAGCCTCTAATAACTTCGGAATGACGTTTAAGAAGCCGTCGGAACTCTATAAACATCTAAGAGTTACGTTATTAGTAACATATGTTAGTTGATGGCTGCCGCCGATTGGACTATACTCTCAGACACGTATGAAAAACACTACAAAATCCCGGAGGATGTATGTGCCTCGTCATCCAGACCCGACATATTCCTGTTTTCGAGGATACACAGGCGTGCGGTGCTCGTGGAGCTGACGGTGCCGTGGGAGACCAACATACCGAAGGACCACGCCATGAAGACAAATAAATACTTTGACTTGACCAATGAGTTAACCAAAAATGGCTATGTGGTTAAACTCTATGCCGTAGAAGTAGGAGCAAGGGGAATTCCAGCTAAATCCCTGTATAATTTATTTAAGGACCTTGGATTGCCAAGAGCTTCAGTAAGCTCTTTACTAAAACGCGTATCCAAAGCGGCATTGATAGGATCTTACCAAATCTGGTTGGGCAGGGGGGGGGAACATTGTTGACGGTGGAAGGTGATCGTTTATGCGCATAGTAAGTTGGCCACCCTAAACCTACTCTGCTGGGTCGCAAGTCCCAGACGCCGTCGGGGTGTTCCCCCCTGTGCCACGCTATGGACCCGGCGCCCGCACGGAGAATCCATGGAATGCTAAGAATACGGTCTCCCCAATAGTTAAATGACAAATAATAAAACAATATCAACAAATTTCAATTCAATCAAATTAATTCAGATGATAATGAGTTCATAGTTTGTCTACAGAATTATTTTTTTGTTATTATAGTGCCTATTTATGGTTTATTCTAATATCACATTTTGGTCTTCAATTGAAACTACTATCTAGTGTCAGCTATTTTCCAAGAGTCAGCAGATGCTTATTGCTGCTCAAGGAGCATGACAATGGAGAAAAAGTTAGAATGACTCATACTGGTCTACACTTTGTTCATTGAAATAGAATTTTATAAGTTTCTGACACAGCTTCACATTGGCCAGCAGGATCTGAACCTATAATTAAGAAATAGTGATCTACAACCAAGATGGATTACCTGCAAGGAAGAGCTGCAGGAGAGGTGCGCTGCATGCAACACGCAGCGTCCAATGTTCTCGTGATGATGCGGTGAATATGAATTGCGTACACACCAGTCCAACTCATTATGTACTGCACGAAGTACAGAATTCGAGAGCAACATACCTCCCTCTGAAATAAATAATTACAGTTGTAGTTAATTTATATAAATGACTAGCTGACGTCACACGGTTTCACCCGCATATCTTCTGTTCCCGTGGGAATATGGGGTATAGTGTAGCTTACCAACAGTGAAAGAATTTTTCAAATCGGTTCAGTATTTTTGGAGCATATTCAATGCAAACAAACAATCAAATCTTCCCTCTTTGTAATACTAGTATTTTATTTATTTATTTACTACAGCTTTATTTTCCACTTAACACTTTACAATAAATAATATACATGCAATTTATACTTTTTGCATTTCCCTTTCATTGTAATCGGGGCCACATCCTGGGTGAAAGCCTCCTCCATTTTCTTCTACCTTTCCCTGTCTTCGGCTGTACTATATGCATCCAGTTTTTTCCAGCTGTGTTTATTATGTCATTTGACCATCTTTTCTCCTGCCTTCCCACATTCCTCTTGCCTATTGGGCCTACTACCAACCTAACCCTACATCCATCAAAATACTAGTATAGATGACAACAAAAGAACCAAATAACATGTCAAAAGTGTGAGTGAACAACAGTTAAGCCGGGGCCACATTAAAGAAAACGTCAATGCCCATCATCGCGATAAATATTGCGCTAATTATGGCGTTAATTCTTAACGTCACCATTTGAGTAGTGTGGCCGCTTCAACGTAATAATTATCGCGTGAATGCCCATTCTTGGCGTTAAAATTAACGTTAAGTGTGACCGAATTAAATTTTACAAAAATACCTTAGCTCCTTAAAAATATACTGAATGTATCTATATATCAGGGGTCTAGAATCAAAAACGGTTACGTCCACCTTGACGAAATTTTCAGGAAAAGATAAACATCAATATTTTAATTGTAAATAACTATTATTATATTACTCACTGTTTTATATACGCAGAATGTGATACATTATAGAAATCCAAAAGAATTGTCATGCCCAGTTTAATAATTATCCGTAAAATCTAAAATTTGAGATGGACTTTCCCACTTTTGTAACTAAATTTTGGACTTTACCAAGTCTGTACTTTAATGTGTGGGACTTTCCTATATTTGTAACTAACTCTATCGACAGGGCTGGATTTAGGTGCTGATTTTTTTTAGATACAACACAGGTTGACCAAATTAAGCATGGTAATCAATTATTAAATTAATCCCTACTAATATTATAAAAGCGAAAGTAACTCTGTCTTTCTGTCTGTCTGTCTGTCGGTTACGCTTTCACGCCTAAACAGCTGGAACAATTGAGATGAAATTTGGTATAGAGATAGTTCGAAGTCCTGGGAAGGACATAGGCTACTCTTTAACCGACTACGCAAAAGGTGAGTTATGATTTTACGCGATAACGACTTCTACGTGGTCGAAGCCGCGGGGAACAGCTAGTAAATAAATAAATAAAGCCGTGTCGGTTTCCGGTGGAATAGAATAGGGCCAGCCCTTTTCTTCCTGTGGGTGTCGTAGAAGGCGACCAAAGGATAGGACTGTTCTCCATCTGAGAGTAAACATACAGCAGCCCTTGACTAAGTGCTCGCTTGACGGCAATAGGCTCGCTAGGCTTGTAAAAAATTAAATTCATATATAGCAGCTAAAAACTTAATCAGCCGTTCAAATAACGCAGCCAAAAATTTGACGGCTTTATTATTTATATATATTTCTTGATATAAAAACATCTAAACGAGTTTAAATCTAAACGATAGTCATTCCCTTATCATTCCAGTGAAACCTGTGGGGATGAATTACCCTCGCTGCCAAGAATATGTGGGTACCTACCTAAGACCGGCCCTGGCAAATGGTCAAACATACCTCTTTTTCTTGGCGATATTTTTCTTCCAAGTGCTCGGTTGTGCAGTTCGTTTTCTGGCTTCATTTCTGTTAACCCTGGTAGGATGGCTCTCCATCTACTCCACGCACCACAATTATTTCACAAAAAGACTATTTTTCTAGTTTAAAATTAATAAAATTCTACAGCGCAGACACAGTGAACAGCAAAAGAGCGGTAAGGGCGGCCATGATGGTTGTCGATCAAATGGAGCCTTCCTATTGGTCGAATTGGACTTTCCGCAAATTGAAACTCAACTGACATGGACTTTACCACATTTGTTTCTGAAGTAAATTTTCAATTGGAAATAACAATGGACTTTACCAGAATTGGTACAATATGATTTTTTAGGGTAAATACAGATACGGAAAAGATTGTGTTTCTATTTAAATGTCACTTTCGAAATTTTGTGGACGTTACCACTTTTACTATTATTAGAGTTAACGGGATATTTACCATGTACTATTGAGTATTTCCGAAATATATTGTTACCACTTTTGTTTCTATACGCCTGATATAATACTGGCACAGAGAAAATATACCGATAAAAATACCGATTATCAAAACGTGTTTATTCTTTAATTACTACCTTATTTTTATAAAAGAAGAACCTAGAATTTACATTTAACATTTTATTTGAAGGATTGAATTCAACGTCCTTCACCTGCAACACGCTTCGTAAAAAAAAATTACCGAATGTTATTGCAACAAACCAACAAACCCTACAAAGAAAAAAATCATTGCGATGAGGAATTGGGTTTTTATTTTTTCAGGTCCTTAGCGAGCTCCGGGGGAACCTCCCATCTTGCTCCCCCGAGGAGAGCCGCCGAACGGTTCTCGACGGGAATAATCTTTGAAAATTTTCCCGGCTTTCCGGATTCCCGGCTATAGGGAGGAGGAATACCACCAGGTTTAATGGGTAGGACGGCCCCGTTCCGGGACCGGGAGCCCCACACCCAGCTGTTTTACATGATAATTTTGCAATCCAATATGGCCGCCGCGCCGAAATCACAAAATTTCATGATGGGTATCGTTTAAGGGGGTTTTTGGTATGCTGAGTACGAATTTCGGGTTAATTTAGAGATCCAATATGGCCGCCGCGCCGAAATCACAAAATTTCATGATGGGTATCGTTTAAGGGGTTTTTTGGCATGCTGAATACGAATTTCGGGTTAATTTAGAGATCCAATATGGTCGCCGCGCCGTTATCACAAAAATGTCATGATGGGTATCGTTTAAGGGGTTTTTTGATATGCTGAGTACGAATTTCGGGTCAATTTAGAGATCCAATATGGCCGCCGCGCCGTTATCACAAAATTTCACGATGGGTATCGTTTAAGGGGTTTTTTGGTAGGCTGAGTACGAATTTAGGGTCAATTTTGCAATCTAAGATGGCCGCCGCGCCACCGTTGTAAAATTTCATGTTGGATACCGTATAAGGGGTTTTTTGGTATGATGAGTACGAATTTCGATTTAATTTAGAGATCCAATATGGCCGCCGCGCCGTTATCACAAAATTTCATGATGGGTATCGTTTAAGGGGTTTTTTGGTATGCCGAGTACGAATTTCGGGTTAATTTAGAGAACCAATATGGCCGCCGCGCCGAAATCACAAAATTTCATGATGGGTATCGTTTAAGGGGTTTTTTGGTATGCTAAATACGAATTTCGGGTTAATTTAGAGATCCAATATGGTCGCCGCGCCGTTATCACAAAATGTCATGATGGGTATCGTTTAAGGGGTTTTTTGATATGCTGAGTACGAATTTCGGGTTAATTTAGAGATCCAATATGGCCGCCGCGCCGTTATCACAAAATTTCATGATGGGTAGCGTTTAAGGGGGTTTTTGGTATGCTGAATACGAATTCCGGTTTAATTTAGAGATCCAATATGGTCGCCGCGCCGTTATCACAAAATGTCATGATGGGTATCGTTTAAGGGGTTTTTTGATATGCTGAGTACGAATTTCGGGTCAATTTAGAGATCCAATATAGCCGCCGCGCCGTTATCACAAAATTTCACGATGGGTATCGTTTAAGGGGTTTTTTGGTAGGCTGAGTACGAATTTAGGGTCAATTTTGCAATCCAAGATGGCCGCCGCGCCACCGTTGTAAAATTTCATGTTGGATACCGTATAAGGGGTTTTTTGGTATGCTGAGTACGAATTTCGGGTTAATTTAGAGATCCAATATGGCCGCCGCACCGTTATCACAAAATGTCATGATGGGTATCGTTTAAGGGGTTTTTTGATATGCTGAGTACGAATTTCGGGTCAATTTAGAGATCCAATATAGCCGCCGCGCCGTTATCACAAAATTTCACGATGGGTATCGTTTAAGGGGATTTTTGGTATGCTGAGTACAAATCTTAGGTCAATTTTGCAATCCAAGATGGCCGCCTTACACCGTTGTAAAATTTCATGCTGTATATCGTATGAGGGGTTTTTTGGTATGCTTTGTACGAATTTCAGGTTAACGTTTGCCATCCAAAATGGCCGCCGTGCCACTGTTGTGAATTTTCATGTTGTATATCGTTTATGGGGTTTTTTGGTATGCCAAATACGAATTTCAGGTAAATTTTGCAATCCAATATGGCTGCCTCGCCACCGTTGTAAAATTTCATGTAGCATATCGTATAAATGGAATTTTGATATGCTGAGTACGAATTTAGGGTTAATTTTGCAAAATTATCTTGAAATTCGTACTCAGCATACCAAAAAACCCCTTAAACGATACCCATCATGAAATTTTGTGATTTCGGCTCGGCGGCCATATTGGATTGCAAAAATTATCATAAAATTCGTACTCAGCATACCGAAGAACCCCTTAAACGATACCCATCATGAAATTTTGTTATAATGGCGCGGCGGCCATATTGGATCTCTAAATTGACCCGAAATTCGTACTCAGCATATCAAAAAACCCCTTAAACGATACCCATCATGAAATTTTGTGATAACGGCGCGGCGGCCATATTGGATCCCTTAATTAACCCGAAATTCGTATTCAGCATACTAAAAAACCCCTTAAATGATACCCATCATGAAATTTTGTGAATTCGGCGCGGCGGCCATATTGGATCTCTAAATTAACCTGAAATTCGTACTCAGCATACCAAAAAACCCCTTAAACGATACCTATCATGAAATTTTGTAATAGTGGCGCGGCGGCCATTTTGGATTGCAAAATTATCATAAATTTCGTACTCAGCATACCAAAAAACCCCTTAAACGATACCCATCATGAAATTTTGTGATTTCGGCGCGGCGGCCATATTGGATCTCTAAATTAACCCGAAATTCGTACTCAGCATACCAAAAACCCCCTTAAACGATACCCATCATGAAATTTTGTGATTTCGGCGCGGCGGCCATATTGGATTGCAAAATTATCATGTAGTCACACAGAGATAGATTATAGTACTAGTACTATAGTCTGAAATGATACAAGTTTTATCCCAGGAATAAGTTCCCATGAGACGCGGAGAAGAGAACAAAATTTCACGCAGGCGAAGCTGCGGGCATCAGCTAGTCTATAATAAATGTTACATTACACGCGAATGCTCGTGTCGGTCAGGGAGGTAGCATCGTAACGTAATGCTCGAGTCGAATCTATAAATGTTACATTACACGCGAACGTCGTCGGTCAGGGAGGCAGGCCGTAACGTAATGCTCAAAGTCGAATCTAATTTGTTACATTACAGGCGAATGCTCCCGGTGAGGGAGCACCTTTACCCTAACCTTTTTTTCAAAATATACCCAAATATACTGACTTTTACCAATATACCCATTAATATACTGATATCGAAAAAAGTCAATAAAATATACCGAAAAGGTATTAAAATACTGAAAACGGTCACACTCTCACGGTGCGCACTGACACGCGTAGTGTGGCCGCTTCAACGTAATAATTCTCTTTGATGTGCCGCCACTTGAGCTATCGCCTAACGTCAAACGGCAATGTGAATGCCGTTGTCGAATTATCGCGATAATTCGGTGGCTACACTAACGTTTAACGTTCATCAACGCCATTATTAATGGCATTTCCCCTTAGTGTGGCCCGAACATTAGTAATAATATAAAACCAAATAAGTACATACCTAAGGAACAATAATGGCTATCATTCTCAGCGACAATACCCATGTACACATCCTCGCTGACACTCAGTCGGGACACCAACTCTGTCAGGCGCCGGGCATTCACAAATGCTGTGTCGGACACCAGGAAATAGAAGTCATACTCTTCCAAGTAGTTGTCAGCTAAATATTTAAGTGCATGGAACGGTTTAAGCATTTCTCTAGTGTCTGTGAAGCCCACCACGTTGGCTAGGCCCGGCACAGAGCTCATGGCACTGGCCGTTATGAAGAATTTCAATGCTGGCTGTAGGAGGGCTGTGGTTTGATTCAGTGCTGCTATTTGACTCTTGAGTGCTTCTTCAGAACTCAATACACCCGTCAGTAAGGAGCCTGGAAAAGATGCTTATGTCAATTATTCATAATACTTACCTTACCAAACATAGGCGTGTTTTACTTTTGCTTAAGAAAGCATGATTTGTTTAACATATTACAGATATTTTGGGTGTAGGTTTTGAAAATTAATTATTTGGAATGGCCCTGAAATTATGAAGCATTTTATTATACATTTATAGTTATGATAAATGAGCATAAACTAGTTACTTCTGTAGCAAATGTTTAACTGGGTAATATAGGTATTCCAAAACTTCGGTCGATCTTTTTGATTTGCAACTGAAGTACATAAAATTCAAACTCTAGTTTTTTTTATTTATTTCCTTTTTGAGAATGTAAAAGGATGTGCAGCATTACAGATTTATAGGCGATGCAACTTTGTAGACGTATACCTCTCATGCCCAGTTCATTGCTGTAGTATCGGGGTCGCTGCACACTGCGCCCCCCGGTCTGCCCCGCGGAGCCCAGCGGGCGCTCCTCGCGGTGCGGCTCATACTCATCAGCGGCCGGCTCGGTGACCACGGCGCTGGAGCACGCCACCGTGGGCTCCTCGTCCAGGGGAATGACGGCCAGGGACACCCACAGCCCCAGTGCGAGCCCCACCAGGAAGTAGGAATTGTGTTTCACTTGTGACACCACGTAACGAGACAACATTGCGCTCGTAGCACTAATACTATAAAATAATACACACTAAAGCACTTCACTGTACTTATCTACGAGTAGCATTGATGGTAATCATCAATTAGCCATATCTAGACCTACATCTAACATTAAAACGTTGATCATTTCGAAGAATTTGGATTTGGAAGTAATTGTCGACAAAAGGCCAGTGCCTAAGTATGACTGTTGACTGTCAAATGAAACGTCAAAAGATCATGGTGTCAAATACCTGTAAAAATGTGTGTTCAAAATAAAAGCTTTTGTCATATTAGGTTTTAATTTAAATTATCGTTTAATTTTGTACTATTGTGATGGACATTCAAAATAGAACGTTAATTTACATGTCTGGGTATACCACGATTCTTAATAGTATGTACTTGTTATATATAACTTTAAAGAAGACAGCTTTAAATGGGAACGCATTGTATGAATGCTGTCAAACGTGTCAAACTTTAGGAAGTGCGACATCTTTAAGTAGGTATGCAAAAATGTTAATATTTAGGGTCAAGGGCATTGACCTATGCACCGTTCGTTCAACTGGTTCAACTAAGTGCCTTCTCTTTTTAGAAGGAAACGTTAGTTATTTAATTGACTTACGTCTAGGTTTCCTGTTCGTATTTTATGAACTTTTGTAATGTGGAAAAGTTCTAAGAAGATAAGAATAATAAACAGCTTGGTTAAAGCAAATAAAACGTTGTTTTATTATAGTTTTAAGAAATATGAATAAGCAGTTATCGAAATATATTGACAGTCTCTAAATCAAAGGGAATACAATACTACGTAAGACTCTAAATCACAGTTCTGAGTAACTATAGCAACCCAAACCATTGGTTGTGATACCAAAGAGACGACATCCATACAGTCTCTTCACACCCTCGGAACTTTTAAGAATTTTTAAATTCTCTTCAAACCAATCTGTCCGCTTAAAACTTCCAATCTTGGACCAAAGAGCGGCTTGGTAAGCATATCAGCTAGCTGTCGCACGGACGGTACTTGCTTAACTTCAAGTTCACCATTAATAACACATTCACGAACAAATAGATGCTTAAGTTTGATATGTTTTGTACGTTTGTGGTATTCGTGCTTCGGATTGTGCGATAGCTTTATAGCAGACTCGTTATCCAAATACAGTATTGGTTTCTTCAAATCCACCAAACCTTTCATAAGGCTGTTCAGCCTTATAATTTCTTGTGCTGTTTCACTAGCAGCAATGATTTCTGCTTCAGTGGATGAAATAGAGACAACTGTTTGTCGATGACTTTTTCAGCTGATTGCAGCTCCTGAGAATAAGCATACCATTCCAGTTGTTGATCTGCCTGTTGCTTGATCTCCAGCAAAGTCTGAGTCAGAGTAACATAAAAGCCTTTGGTCTGACTCTTTTGATTGCTTATATACAAGACCTTTATCCGTCGTTCCTTTTAGGTAACAGAGAATCCGTTTCACTAGCATGATATCTTTCGTGCTAGGTTTCTCCAGGTTTCTGGATGCAACGCTCACAGCGTATGCTATGTCGGGCCTTGTACCTACGGCTAAGTACGTAAGGGCTTCAACGGCTTGTCTATACGGAAAAATGGTACCAACATCAGGTTCTGTATCGTTAATACTTTCTTTGATTATTGGCGTCGGTGTTGGTTTGCAACTAATCATACCATACTTTTCAAGAACCTTCTTAATGTAGGCTTGTTGGGATAATGTTATTTTGCCTTTTTCAGCTTTGATTTCCATACCCAAAAAGTAGGAAGCAGGTCGGGTAGTTATCTTGAATCTGTTTTTAATTCCTTGATAAACTCGTCTCCTGCAGTTGGCGTTTGACGCCACAAGTCCGTCGTCAACGTAGAGACCAATCAAAACTTTTGAATTTACTCTGGTTCTAACGTACAGACAAGGATCAGCTTCACTTTGTTAAAAGCCTGTAATTTTCAAGAATTCGGCAATGCATGAGTTCCAGCATCGAGGTGCTTGCTTCAGACCATAGAGGCTGCGATTAAGTTTGCATACCTGCTTTGTCCCATCTTGGAAACCTTCAGGTTGTTTCATGAAAATTTCATCCTCAACTGAGCCATTGAGAAAGGCCGTAGCTACATCGAATTGGCGTAGGTTTAAATTTTCTTTAGCAGCAATTGCGATAATAGCTCGTATAGTACTTAGTCGAGCCACAGGACTAAACGTTTTGTCATAATCGATTCCTTTTTGCTGTGAATAACCTTTTAAAACTAGTCTAGCTTCGTATTTATCGATTGAGCCATCTGGATTTGTCTTTAATTTGAATATCCATTTGCATGGTAGTGCTTTTCTTCCATCAGGCAAACTGACTAAGTCCCATGTTTTGTTTTCATTTAGAGAGTTTATCTCGCTCATCATGGCTTTAATCCATTGTTCTTTATTAGGAGATTCCAATGCTTGTTTGTAAGTCACAGGATCTCTAGGTAAATTTTGAACCTCAGCAACAGTAGCTAGTACAAAGTCATCATACCGTTGTGGTTTTTGTATTGCTGATCTGTCTCGTAGACTGTAGCTATTCGGTTCAGACTCCGTGTCAACATGTTCATGACTAAGACTTTCTAGAATAGAAGTTTCGTAAAAAGAATCTTGTTCATCATCAACATTTTCATCAACACTTTCATATTGTAGAGTAGAATCTGCTGCGACGTTTTCAGTAATACTATCATTTTGTTGATTTTCAACATTTTCAATAAAATTACCTTTTTGCGTTTCAATGTTGTCAATAGAAAGATCTTGCTGAGTGTCGTCAGCATCATCGATTTCTATTTGAGTATTCATTGTTTCTGAAACCGAATCACAGTTAGTGTTTTTATTGTATTTAAAGTTGTTAACACTAGTGGGGCTTTTGTAGTAATCAGCCTTGACTACTTTCACATCTGCGGATATAAAAGTTTTGTTCGGAACGTAAACCCTGTATGCTTTGCTGGTGTCAGAATATCCAACAAACATCCCCAAAGCAATACTTTTGGAGCAAATTTATGACCTCTTGGTCCTTTCTTGAGAATAAAAGCTTTTGAGCCGAAAGGGTGGAGGTGATTAAGGCAGGGCTTTCTTAACACCCATTTCTCAAATGGTGTTTTATTTTCTACAGCACTGTTTACACTTCTGTTTGCTAGGTAATTAGCAGTGTTCACTGCTTCTGCCCATAGGTGCATTGGCGCTTTAGCATCAATAAGCATAGCTCTAGCCTTCTCCACAAGTGTCCGATTCT
Source organism: Miltochrista miniata (assembly GCA_933228765.1). Taxonomy (NCBI): domain Eukaryota; kingdom Metazoa; phylum Arthropoda; class Insecta; order Lepidoptera; family Erebidae; genus Miltochrista; species Miltochrista miniata. The sequence goes on from OW121769.1 coordinate 364,047, forward strand.
TGCGTTCAGCGATACCATTCTGGTGTGGGGTATAGGGTGCAGATAAGCGTCGTGCAATCCCGTGTTGTTTTAAGTAGGCTTAGAATTTGGCATTGACGTACTCTGATCCATTATCCGTTTGCAAATGTTTAATTTCATTGCCCGTAAATTTTTCCATTTCTTGTTTATACTCTTTGAACTTGTCTAATACTTCAGATTTATTTTTCAGAAAGTAGACCCGTCCATACCTACTGTAATCGTCAATAAAAGTAACGAAGTATCTGTTTTTGGCATTGGTAGGTGTTCTGATTGGGCCGCACACGTCGCTGTGGACGATTTCTAGACGTTCAGTGGTTCGAGGAGTAGTTCGTTGTGGAGGACTCGGTACTCGAGTCATTTTTGCTTGAATGCAAATTTCACAGTCTGGCAACGACAAAATCTCATTTTTATCAAAGCTCATGCCAGTCACTGTCTCGTTATTGAGAGCCAGTTGGAGATCTTTGTAATTCATGTGCCCAAGTTTTCTGTGCCAGTCTTGTATGGTACCTTGTTTTGGGTTTGTCGAACCAGTTGCATGCGTTGCTGCGAAGCTTTGTTCAATGTTAGGTTTTCTTACATAGTAAAGACCATTGATCGACTTCTCTGCAGACAGTAAAAGTTCACCTGACTTATTGCGAACTGAAGCACGGTTGTTGTCGAACGAGACGGTGGCTCCATGTGAGGTCAATTTAGATACCGATAGTAAATTGGTAGAAAGGGAAGGTACATAAAGAGCGTTTTCCAGATGTACTTGTCGTCCTCGTTTTTCATCAGAAAATGAATGTTTGCATCTGAGTTTGGGTGTTTCTACTTATGTAGAATGACGTGATGTGTTTAGAAATAAGAAATATAGAACAATGTATATCAGTTGTCTAGATCCTATAGCACACGTTTATATTAGCATACTTTCGGCTAGATGGTGTTTTGTGAGAATGTCCCACAACATAATAGTATACTCGTAATTAGAAGCACAAAACTTAACATTTCAAGAGAAACCAAAAAAGAAAATTATAAAATAAAAAAAACCCTCCCCTTGGCTTTGTGACCCGTGGTTCTACTGACTGCGATGACAGAGAGCTCCAGATTCTCCTGACCGGTTTTTATTAAGGGCTCTAATATTTCTCCCAGAATCTAAGAGCGAACACTAGATACTAGATACCTACCTACTAACATCCAATCCCTGACAAAAGTAAAGTAGGAAGTCTAACTTCACATTAAATTTGAGGGTCGCGGTCAACAGTTAAAGTACAACATTTTGAACTACGTGTAGGTAATGTACATACATAGCACGTAGGTAGGTATTCAATGTGTAAACAATATCTACATATTTACAGTATGTATGCGAAGCAGATAAAGTCATTGATTGGATCGTATCATAAAACAAAACGTGAGTGCGTTATCGAATCTAGAATTCATTGCACAAAGATTCGTAACATGTCTGAAAATTAAGAAGTATGAATTTAAGGAAGTCATAGTTATAGAGGGGAGCCCTGTGCCTATTCTGCCCTACCCATCTGGATGGATATATATACTTAACTTAGGTACTACAACAGCGTACAAGAAGCGATCATCAAATTGAGTGCAGACATGCGCATGTATCTACACCTAGCGGGAATCCCCTGTCTGGGAGACTTATGAATGATGCAGAGAATTAGTTCTGGATATGTTCTACTGAATTATGCTGAAAACAGAATTTGTTCCGTATAATAAACGGAAATATAAACTTTTCTAACCGACCTCCAGCCAGCGAGATATTTACCAAAATTAAGTCTGGGGAACTATAAATTGGTATTAACTTTTAGTTATGTATTTGATCTGTTTAACAAAACAAAAAACACACTTCTAGCGTCCTTCCTTCAGCCACAATCAAGCTGAAATTAAACCTCCAGTCAGCGGACTTTTTTTATCTCAGGGACATTTTTTTGTAACTTTTACACTAAATTGATAACATTTAAACTATACTATTTACGACTATAATTTTACTTAAATTACCTATTCGTACATCTAGTATGAAAATTAAAAGTATAGAATTTGAAAGCTAGTAAGTGGGTAGAATACAAAATATTCACCCTACATAGGTACAAATTAAAGTTGTTTGGGAGTAGAGCTACAGTAGAGATTGAGTAGAAAGCCACACATTGGCTTCTACCAATGTACGAATGGGCAGGGTCGACCGGAGTATAATACCACGACCTCACAGAATAGCAGCGTGAAACAGTACTTTGTACTGTGTTTCACTGCGTGAGTGAGGCTACCGGAGGCCCGGGGAAAGTGGGAACATAAAGGAACAGTTCTTCATGTTCCCACTTTCCTTTTCCTTCGGACGGCAAAGCGCGCGTAACACCATGTGTGTTGCGAGCGTCCATAGGCTACGGATGCCACTTTCCATCATAAAAAATCCTATACGTATACGTAGGTAATACATAACATCTGGGAATCGAACCCGATCACCGCGTGGGGCATGCATACTCCTCCTATCGATAAAGCACGTACAGTACAGTACAGTTCTAGACTACCATGAATTTCGAGTGTTAACAAAAAATCAATATAATTTGTTTTTATATTAAAAATAAACAGCATTTGTATAACCTACCTGCATCTTCAAAATGGTGGTGGTATCTTTGCAAGACAATTTTTTGTTCCTGTAGGCTTACTAAACTTTTTCTCCCCGACATTGTCATCACATCACTTTAATAAGCATCACACAAACTTATTTTTACTTATTGAATGTGCAATAAGTTTAATAAATGCACTATACTATATTTAAAACCCTACAATTCTATATTCTTATCAATATAGGAAATGCAAATATTCTTTACACAATTGTGATTCATATCAACCAACATTTGTATTGCTAATAAACTACCCTACTCCCAAACAACTTTAATTTGTACCTATGTAGGGAGATTATTTTGTATTCTTCCCACTTACTAGCTTTCAAATTCTATACTTTTAATTTTCATACTAGATGTACGAATAGGTAATTTAAGTAAAATTATAGTCGTAAATACTTTAAATGTTATCAATTTAGTGTAAAAGTTACAAAAAAATGTCCCTGAGAGAAAAAGTCCGCTGACTGGAGGTTTCATTTTAGCTTGATTGTGGCTGAAGTAAGGACGCTAGAAGTATGTTTTTTGTTTTGTTAAACAGATCAAATACAGAACTAAAAGTAAATACCAATTTATAGTTCCCCAGACTTAATTTTGGTAAATATCCCGCTGGCTGGAGGTCGGTTAGAAAAGTTTATATTTCCGTTTATTATACGGAACAAATTCTGTTTTCAGCATAATTCAGTAGAACATATCCAGAACTAATTCTCTGCATCATTCATAAGTCTTCAGACAGGGGATTCCCGCTAGGTGTAGACACATGACATGCGCGAGAAACTCTGCCGAAAATCACACCAGTTGCTCTCGCCGAATTCTTTAGCTGAACGGGACCACGATAAGTATGGTAGCAGGTATAGTTACAGTCCACATAACAAACATGTATCACAGACAGTCCCCTTTGCAGAGCCTGCAAGCAGAAGGACGAAACTGCCTGTCACATCTTGATGGAATGCTCTGAACTGGCGAGATACAGGGCTACACCAAAGACTTCTATATAAACTGAGGTAGACGTGCCGTACGCTAACAAACGAGATTTCAAAAGCAATCCTCAAATACACACATTACTAAGACTACACTCACTTATAAATATTTTTTACGTAATTGTCACCACACCTAATAGCAATATACGAATAGAAAAAGAGTAAAAGAGAAGGCGTATGGACTCCGATTGCAAGTCGAGCACCTACTCTCGAAGTTTTGACTCACAACAGTGCGAGCAACGCTGCTAATTAGCGCAGTTTATAGGTTTCAAAAATCGGTGCGTAGGGCATGTCTACCTCAGTTTATATAGAAGTCTTTGGGCTACACACCTCGGCACACTGAGGTCGATCCAGGAAAACGTTAAGAGTCTCCATCCAACGTGAAGAGTCTGCTTGACTTCCTGAAGAAACTGGTATCGGAATAGTCACACCAAAATAGGCGCAATAATTGACGTTGAGTTGATTGAGGGAACCAGCCCGTGCAAACCTAGAAACTAGAAAACCTGGTCTCGGTTATCAGTAGCGTGATGACTGGCGTAACGCACAGTTAAAGGTTATATTATTAGATTTTTTGTTACGTGTGGAAATCCTAATTTCTAAAAACCACACGATTCCTTACAACTGTCTACGGATGTCCCAGGGAAGATTTTATGGCTCGGTTGAATAAAAACAATAGCGGGTTGTCACTCTCTGCGCCTCACGGCAACAGGCTCACCACCTATTAGGTGAGAAAAAACTATAAGTACCTACTTATAGTTTTTTCCACAATTTCTCACCTACCTAGGTGAAAAATTGTGGGTAGGTACACACCTCTGCCTACCCTTTTGGGGATACTTAAAAGGGATACTAAAAAATCCATTATTGACTTCTCCGCGGCATCATGTTTTCAATAAAGTAAGTTTGTTAAAAGTAGGCCAACTTTTAAACAACAGTTTGGGAAGATAACATTGGTATATGTAATAACATAGAAGGTATGTATGTACTATACAGTACAGTTTGTCTCGTCGGGGGGACCGCTCTATACCTAAACAGAGACAGACGTACGGTTAGGTTATGATTAGGTGAGCGGTCCCCGACGAGACAAACTGTTAGTTAAAAATATGAATAGGTAAATAATATAGCTACCTATAATAATAATACAGGTTCAATACTTAGGGTAGATAGGTCATAATATAATAGTTATTTTTTTACTTTTTACAGGTTTTTTATTGTTTTTTTTTGTGAGTCGGGGGTTTTTTAAATTTTTAATTTAATTTTTTATTTTTTGCTTTTTATAGGGGTTTTTAATGTCAACTACGACGAATAGTCTATCAACAATTATTCAGAGCTAATGCGAATTGCGCGGAGTGTAGTTACAGAATTAGCAATACATTCCACTCATCATATCTTTCGAATGGCTTAACTGGCATAAAACTTGCGGTATCGTGATGTATATTGTATGACCTTTCATTTGATACCTAACACGGGTATATTTGAACACATTAAATTTTTCATCACCACTTTCACCCCTCATAGCTTTGAAATGGCTTAACTGATTTTTATAAAACATAGCTAAGAACACTCTCCCCTAACCCATCTTTCAAACAAAAGAAACAGAATCAAAATCGGTCCATCCGTTTGGGAGCTACGATGCCACAGACAGACTTACACACACACACACACACACACCCCCATACACACCCACACACACGTCAAACTTATAACACCCCTTCCGGGTTTCCGTCGGGGGTTAAAAATGTTTTAAACTAGGTACCTGTAGGCATCGCAGTTGTGTAAAATATTAAAGTGTTGTACTACAGTGTAAAAAAGACACCCGGAGAGGTGTAGTTAGTAGGTACCTTACCCAACAACTATCGGCATTCGTCCGTGGCAGCCGATAAGCGCCATTGTTAGCGGCTAATTAGGAGGTGGTTTACCCACTGTTCGAGTTATGTACAGCGTACATTATTTGTTTCTTCTTCTTCCCTGTTTAACTCTGTGTAGATTAGTGCGCTCTCGTACCTAAGCCTTAGTCCACACTGCACGTCTACACTACAGAGACTGTAAATTCATGACAGTATAGGTACGGCACAGTAATTACCGTGGTATCATCCATACTAATATTATAAGGGATATAATAAACCGAGCCTCAAAAGTTTTTATCGGCCACGGAATTTAGCTTCTGATTTAATAACTAAGCCACGTGAAAATGAAATAGCCTCTAAAATGCTAATTCGTACTCTTTACAACGTCACCTAAAAAAATCCATAATAAGCATCAAATAAAGCTCAACAATTATTTTAACTTGTCCTGCGTATTAATATATTAACACCTAATTTACTAATTCAGCCACAGATTTAATATGTAATCACCATTTTATATTTTACAGCTTCAAATCGAGAGCCTCAAAGAATTATAATTTAAGCCTAAACAGACAACATCAGTTTTTATAACTTAGCGTGTAAAATAAATATATCACATTCCTTTTTAGTGAAAATAGCCACTGCAAGGTTTAATCTAAGTGCAAAGGACGACAGCGACCAGCCATTTGCATCAATTAGAGACCGGTATTTGATGTTACTTTGTAATTAAAAACAGATTACGCTTACCGAACAAGAAAGTGAGGTCAAGAAAGCAAATACTAAACTTAAAAGTGTATAATACAATATACACTTTTGACTTTAGCATAGGTATATACATTAAGTGAACATGTGAATAATGTCGTCATAAATTTCACGATTAATGAGAAATTTCTCGTTACGTATAAACAGTGTTTAGCACTGCCACGTTTCTTTTTGAACTTTGAACACTTCCACTCACATTTGAGTTTAGTATTTGCTTTCTTGGTCTTACTTTTTTGTTTGGTGAGCGTTATCTGTCTTTAGTTCTATAATCTGTATTACATGCATACACAACGTCACCGACCGAAATCTTTAGAATTCTATAGAATACCTGAAACTTGCAGGCAAGTCAATGTATGAAATAATTATATACAGAAGGTTTATTGGCTGCTTGCGAAGGTTAGGTTAGGTTGGAACAGTTACCACTAACGCGCGAAGGCGAGCGAGTGAAGCGAGCACGCCGCTGCAGCCGCCGCCGAGCACCAGATGTCAAAAAATTAATATTTGGCATTATGTTACAATTTATAATTTCGCTATAGTTTATAATTTTGCGGTATTTACAATTTTATGGTGACCCCAGACCTATTTATTTTACACATTGCCGGTGTACCAGCAGTTATTCTATGCAATCCCTAGGAATTTTGTACAATACCTAGACAAAGTATGAACAATCATATACTTATTCAAAACATTTCATACATTGTCTGGAGTCTGGAGTCTGGGTCAGGTATTCCTTAGAATGCAGGTATTGTATAAAATAGCTGAATTATAAAGACTACAGGTAACATCATAATAAATAAAAGCATTTATTCCCGAAAGTCTGTCCCACGCCCCCGTGTTGAAACTAACTCGCTTGTCCGTGACACCCCATACAGTCATCTTAACGTGCCATTCAAAGCAAGGAAACTCTCGCAAATCAAATGTTATAAACTGGTCACCCATCCGAGCACCAGCAATAGCGGTAGTTGCTTACTGCAGTGATCATTTACAAAAGACTAAGTCAGTGGCTACAAGTGGTTCTAGCTATTTAGGTAATATTAGTGGCCATAATTTGTTTTTGATGGCAATTTTACTTAACTCTGATGATCCATTAATGTGGGATGAGTTACATTTTAAACATGCTGAATTAGGAAATTAGAAGCTAAGATATTAATAAATAATGTCTATTTTGATGCCATCTTTTAGTAATTTAGAAGTTCACTGTTTGAATGCATGTTACAAAATTAGATGCTAAAAAATAATCACGATGCTGAATTATATTAACAGTGGCTAAAAAAGGAGTTAAATGGTGGCTAGAATCTATAAATACTGACGCTCATTAATTGTGGCTGGCTTATTAATTTGGGGGGCAAAGTATTTTTTCGGAGGCCAATAATGCTATTAAAAAGATTGTGGTTTAATTAGCACCCATATTATAAAGCTGAAGAGTTTGTTTGTTTGTTTGTTTGAACGCTAGGATCTCAGGAACTACTGGTTGGATTTCGGAAATTCCTTTACAGTTTGATAGTCCATCTATTGAGGATGGCTATAGGCTATATAACATCACGCTAAGGTGAATAGGAGCGGAGCAGCAATCAAGAATGTTTCGAAAACGGGGAATATTTATTACCGTCTGAGAGCTTGCGAAGCGTACGCTGCGTAAATGGTTAAAGTTACGTAAAAATTGTGTTTTACAAAATTGTTTCTCTTAAAAAGTTCTAAAAAAAGTCCGCGACAGCGTAAGTCTATCTTTTAAGATTCGCTCACAATAACCTAATTTGTCTATCTCTTAAGGTCCGCTCACAATATTTTAAAACTGAAGAGTTTGTTTGTGCTAGGATCTCAGATACTACTGGTTGCATTTCAAAAAATATTTTGCAGTTTAATAGGCAATTTATTGAGAATGGTTAATGACAATATAACATCACGCTAAGACGAATACGGGCGGAGCAGCCATGAATAATGTATTGAGAACGAGGAAATTTTCTTTTTTTTCAGAGCTTCCATTGCGTACACTGCATAAATGGTTAAAGTTACGGTAAAATAGAGTATTATAAAATTGTTCCTCTTAAAAAATTACAGAGAAATATCCTTCACAGCATATGCCTATCTTTTACGGTTCGCTTATAATAACCCTCATATTATGTTTTAAAATATGAGCGAGGCGATGACGGCAGTAACTTAATCGTGGTCTGCAGAGGTAGTCGCCGCGCCGCAAGTAAACGATAAAACCGGTCAAGTGCGAGTCGGATCCGTACCGGAAAAGGACGGGCGGAAGTAAATGCGACGGGCAACATTATATCACTTTACATATTAATACCTACCACGCCTCTCTCCTTCTCACTCTCATGTGACGCAAACGAAGTTTTGCGGGTCAGCTCTAATGAACATAAGAGACGAAGTAAATGCGACGGGAAACATTATATCACTAAATATTTATACCACACTTCTCTCTTTCTCACTCCCATATGACGCAAACGAAATTGCGCGGGTCAGCTAGTATCATATATACCTACCTGTTAAAACAATCTAAATATGTCGAATTTGCTCACATAGCATAGCCAAGATTGTTTTTTTTTATTGTTTTTTTTTTTTTATGGTACCACTAGAGTGGCAGACAAGCATACGGCCCCACCAGATGTACCGGTGGTCACCGCAGTCTATGGACGTATGCAACACCAGAGGCGCCACAATCACGCTGCCGACCCTTTAAAAACCTTCTAAGTCCCCTTTTGAAGAACTCCATACTGTAGGCGTTTGGGAAAACCGAAGCAGGGAGATCATTCCACAACCTAAGCGTACGCGGAAGAAAGCCTCTATTAGATCTCACCGTGCTCGAGCGCTCAGGACGCAACGTATGAGGATGAACACCCTGTCTATGGCGAGCGGTGCGATGATAGAATGTAGCCGTAGGCATCATATCAAACAAATTCTTTAGAGCACAAACCGTTGTACAGACGGTAGAACACACACAGAGAAGCAAAGTCTCTCCTGTCACTAAGAGGTTCCACACCACCTGCAAGTATGGGATCGTTGACAACTCTCATAGCTCGCCTTTGCACCGAGTCAAATGGACGAAGCTGGTATTCGGGTGCCCCCGCCCAGAGGTGACAGCAGTACTCCATATGCGGATGCACTTGCGACTTATAGAGAAGCAGTGCTTGCGCCGCAGTAAAGTACCGCCGCGCCCTTCTGAGCACTCCGAGCTTCCTGGACGCCAGCTTGCCCTTGCCCTCCAAGTGACTGCGGAACTGCACATCACTGGAGATGTCAACACCAAGGATCCCTATACTTTCAGAGATGGTGAGAGATGTGCCCTGAAATTGTGGCGCCACAGTGAATGGGGTCTTTTTTGGGGTGAAAACACAAACTTGTGTTTTGGTAGGGTTGAATTGGACAAGATTTTGTCGACCCCAATCGGACACTCTGGTGAGAGTAGCCTCGACTTCAGACACAAGTTGTTCACGACTTTCTTCCACTGCAACCCGAGAGATACCGGGACGGCCGGGATTGTGTAGAAAAGCAATTCTACTTGAGCAAGTGTATACGGTGTACCTACCTTGGGTATACACAGCCACTGTATACAGTAAACCCAACAAACAGTTCTAGGTGCCCATACCTTACCTCGGCTAATCGGCTCGGCGAATCGCATCCCGAGACTAAAAAAAAATTATGGTATCCACAAATGGTTGTTTCGAAGTTTGGGTGTTTCCTGTGAATAAATTAATGGATGTAAGTAGGTATTTAGGAATATAAAACCGGCCAAGTACGAGTTTTCATTTCAGCCTTTGTGCACGAAACCCTAAAAAAAAGTCTAACAAAAGAACTCCAACATCGTCAATTATTGGTAGTCGCTTCACGGATAATATCAAAGTTCAGCCGCATCGCAGTTACACTGGAAAGCCAGCCACAAGTGCGATGAGAAAAGTTCGGTGATGGTGATGTATATAGAGTTGAGTCAGTTAAGAGCAGCCGCACATAGGGTTACCATATGCCAGGCTTTCGCCTGATTTGCCAGGCATTTTAGCACTTGATCAGCCGCCCGGCCGGCATTGTTCTATGTCAGGCGAAATGATTAATTGTAAAGAGTTGCATATAATCCAATCCTAACGGATCTGGCAATAATGTAAACATGTCATGTTTTGACAATCGTTGTCTAAGACAGATGAGTAGAAAAATATAGTATGACAAATCATTGAATTTTTTACTATCCTGAGTAGGTATTTTAAATGAAAATAAACTATCATAAAGCAGTTCTTTGGTGTCGAAATGATTGTAAGAACACTGTATGACTCCTGGATACTGGAATATAATCAGGGTGAATACTTAATTGCAAGTAACTATGGATATAATATGAGATCAAATGTGTTTGTTTACATTTTTGCGCAAAGCTATTAAAATACAGTATATACCTATATTTTAACTCAAAAAGACTGGTTAAAAATGGCGTCATAGGATAATTATTATTAGAAGTAAGAAAACGTACAGTGGAATTCCTTTTTCATTTATTAAAAAACAAATCATTTATTAAAAATATATATAAATTTGCCTGATTTTCTTATTCGATTCGAACCTACTCTAATGTGTCTGAAAATTGATGATTAAAAATTAAAAATTATTCAAGCAATGTGTTTTACTTTTTCTTTAATTATGCGGCATTTTTCAAGAAAATCAGGCATTTTTCGTGAAAATCAGGCGTTTTTACCATGTAGATCAGGCATAGGTACATTTCTTCAGAAATGGTACCTAACCCTAGTCGCACACAACCTGCGCAGGTCCATTTGATCGCGGCAATAAGCCACCTATTACATTGGAGAAAAACTAAAAAGGTGAGGAGGTTTAAGGAAACTATAAACACAAGCGAGATAGAGAAGGAGACAGGTGAGGGTGAGACTCTGACATCCTTTCAGAGTTTGGTTTTCGTGTTATTTTCTTGCAGAAACGAGCGAACCGATCTATTAGATCCATTCAGAGCCGCTCGTATCGGCCCGCGTGGTTTGTATTGTATGACGTCGTCGGTGTGCAACGGAGTTCCGACTCGATGCAAGTTGAAAATGCTGCTCAACACTCGGGCACTGGGTGACGTCTCAAGGTGATGAAAACGCGGCTCTAGGACGACCTGCGAGCGAGTACGTAGTCACAGTCGGTATTGAGACGGTGGTGGTCAGCCCGATGAGTCGCGTCCGCGAGCAACGTGCCTTATCTGACTTAGCGTTCATGAACACTGATTATATCACCTGGTGCTTATCACAATTATTAATACTCGTACCGACGTAACAATATAACTACAAGCAAGCGTGTGCGAGTGCGGGATGAGCGCGCGCCTGAGTCCAGCGCGTGGGCCGGCGCCGGCGGCGGGCCGGGTCCGGGGCAGTATGCGCGCGTGTCTGCGCCAAACGCTGATGGTAGTCCTCAGTAAGTTGGCATTCTATACCTAGGTACTAATTAAAGTACAATTCTGGATACCTTTTTCTTGTTCGATAGCGTTCTATTAGCTTAGCTGTGCACAAGAAAAGGAACGGGTGAGTAAAATTATTATTTTATAATAGCGGATGTCACGCGGTTTCACCCGCGTAGTTCCCGTTCCCGTAGGAATACGGGAATAAAATATAGCCTATGTTCACCGCAAAGAGTGTAGCTTTCCAACAGTAAAAGAATTTTTCAAATCGGACCAGTAGTTCCGGAGCCTATTCGTTACAAACAAACAAAAAAACAAAAAACAAAAAAGCAAAAAAGCAAAAAAGCAAATAAACAAATCTTTCCTCTTTATAATATTAGTAAAGATTCACCTCTTGATCAGAGTATGTTCCATGCAGGTACCAACCTAACCTCCATTAAAAGCCTCGGCTTTCTGTGCCACTAGCTCCTAAGAGCAGAATATAAGTCGGCTTCAACCTCATATTTTAGCCATTGCTAGGAGCGACTGCAGTTCTTCCTCCCAACCCCCCGTGAGGGCGCCTGCGCCGATGAGCAGTCGCTGCACCATTTGCATGTGCGGTTTGCTTAAGCACTGAAATCATGGCGGGGCTCTCTTACACCGATTTGTGTGAACTATACTACATACATAGTACATAATGTAGCATAACGAATGTAACAAACTAAATCATATTTTTTCTTTTAAGTGGTGTGTAACTTTTACGATTTTTTAATTGCTTCCAACTTATGAAGTTATTGTATTGTGTAACATAATAATACGCAGTATCTACTGATAGCTCTCGCAGCCACCTCCCCGACGTCGACCCTGTCTACATGCGTGCATTGGCCGTAGACGGAGAGGAGAGAGGTGCCTCCTTGCGTTCGTTCGCTGGGTCTCCACCTCCACCCCTCTGCTTTCGGAGGGCTCTCGAGAGCGACGCAATACGTGCATAAATTGCTCCTGCTGAAGCTTTTGGAGCCTTTGATCTAGCCCCTCAAGGACTACAATATTTCGTAGTGTCACTTTTACAGAGTCACAGTGACTTAAATTTGGGCTGTCCTGAGGCCCGGCAGAGGAGAAGCGGAACTGGGGTGGTCTATCCTTTCGCCAGGGTCAGCAGTAAGGTAGCGACGTGGCCGAATGCGTTCCACTGCGAGAATTATAAGCGGGAAAGGTTTGTTCGATCCTCGCTTTAGTTCAAGCGCAACCACGGGCGCGTCCGAAAGGTGGTGAGTCTACTGCCGTGTTGAAATGGATAGATGCTGATTGTGACGATCCACAGTTTAAATTTTTTAAGTCACCCATAGGGCCTTCAGCTTGGCTTAACGATTGTCATTATACTGACAACCGGGTTTCATTTCGAGTTTTCCTTATATAAGTGCCTACAAAATGAATCACTTTGCAAAAGTGTTCCCTTAGTCGCCTCTTACGACACCCTCGGGATGAATTGGGATGGTGACATTTTGTACTCTTTCCCGTCGCCACACGGGGGAAGGAATGATATGCCTCCCATTAATGATATGCCTCCCATTAATGATATGCCTCCCATTAATGATATGCCTCCCATTAAACACACCATTTCACAGATTACTATTATTATTATGCAAATTAAGGCCGTGGGCATACAAAACACGCGTCCTTCAGGCCCGAAAATGTAGCATTTTATAGCTTATTTTAGTTGTAACAATCTAATACTTATATTATTCAAAATCGAAGAAAACTAATTTATAGGTGTATATTTTCTTCAATGTTGGCATATTTTTTTCCTTCGCGTCGATAAAAATTGAAGTCCTAAAATGCATTCATCTAAAAATTTGGGGGTGACTATGACCGTTTTACACATTATGTATAATTAATATACAATTTACAACAAAACCATATTTTAATACACATCTTGTAGATTAATAATCTATTTTTGGCTATTATTTTCCGTGTACTTATGCAGACAAAAAACGCTTTCATTTGCACTTTTTTTTCGTCATTTTCTAAACCAGTCCCCTTAAGCCCTTGCAGTATTGATTTTATTTTGAACTATGTACAGTCTCTCTAGTACATACCTGCTCTTCCTGGTACCTACTAATACCTACTACGAATAAGGACTTAAATTAAATGCTTTTTCATCATAATTAAATTATTTGTTTGAAATTAGTGTAACATTAATTTCAAATTACACCTACCTAGTACCTACAGTGCAAGTTACGATAGTACAATTTTATACGCTTATTTATTTTAAAAGAATACTAATTCATTTTGGCACACTTAATAATGATGAATCGATGCATTAAAGTTATATTTGTGGCAGTTTACGAGTACCATTTATATTTAAGAAGAGAAGACATTTAGCTTTAGCCTACACGTATGAAAACACTATAAAATACCGGAGGCTATACATCCTGGTTCGCCTTCCAAACCCAAAGTTGACAAACCGCGACACGTGCAAAATACTACGGTGAACATTTGCGTATGATTATTTTGTTGTGGTCGATTCCTTTTAAACTCTGCTTTAATGCGCTAGCTACTGTCAAACTTATAGCCTCACGTAGGTCTGATTTTTAATACCCTATTAGGTCGGCGTCACATCAGTAGTGACCCCGATCTAATGCAGTGGTACATCCTCCTGCGAAGTGCTTAGCAGTAGGTACCAGTTGCCTCGTCATTATGGGTTACACGTTATATCTGGGGCTTTTTCCCATCTGACAAGTTTGCTTTGGTCTTGGTCTCGTCCTCGTCGTCATTTAAAGGTAAGTATAGCGTGTTCGTAGGGATAGACAGAAGAAGTGTGCACACTTTTATTTACTGATTATTAACGACTATTTAGTCTGAGTACGCACTACATTATGACAAACTAAGACTAACCGAGATTCTACATAGCTACAGCGTTACTCTAGAATATTTTAGATTTTATATCTTCTTCTTCTTGCCACTTTTCGTTGTAATTTTATAACTCATGAACGGGCTCACCTATCCAAACCAAATGTTTATGCTTTGTTCAGACTATTTAGTAGATGGTTTATGTGAATTTTCCACAAAATCGGTCGAGCGGTTCTTCATTTATCACGCAAACGAAGTTGCGCGGGTCAGCTAGTATTATATAACTGAGGAGTAGTGCGAAGGAATATTATCATCCTGTGGCACCTACACGAAGATGCAATTATTGCTAAATTGACATATTCAAATTCAAATATTTAGAAAATAAATTATAACGTAATGGCGCAGGATGTGACTTGCTGAATTAACATAAGAATTTCCTACTATCAGTCACGTCCCGGTAAGTCGCCATAAAAGGCTTAATATAAATCGATCATTCATTTTAAATTTCTAGATTAATTGTGTGCACAATTGGTGTCATTGTCATCTAGGTAATTCGAGATCATATTTTACTATGTTTTTGTCTATTGATCCCTAATACATCTTTTACCATAATCTGACAGTCTGCCATCCTGGAGGCGCAACTCAAGATCTGATGTATCTGCCTACTTTTTTGATATACGAGAGGTATCTATGTAAAACTAGAATAATTTCAAATTTTATTTTGCTAAGGGGTGATTTTTAGTAATGCCTAGATTTTATGGTGTTCCACTGATGAGTATACAAAAAACACAAGATACAGAATCAGCGTCTCAAAAACGTCCGCTTAAAAGTGTGCTTTTCCATTGCTTTTCTACAGTTTAATACAAGTAATACCTACCTATTATAGTAGGTTTTGGTGGCCGGTGGTTAAGGCGTCTACTCGGTTACCTACCTATTATTAAATTAATTTTCAAGGTAAAAAACTTTTATAGCTTTTAGTATACTGTTGTTTTTGTTAATAAAAATTTTACTCGTGCTTTCTGCCTACGTTTCATTTTATTAAAAAATATTGTTTTATTATCTATTACATATTACAAAAATTTTATCTACCTACGCAAAATTCCGGACACTTTAGCCTCCTGCGTACATCTGTACTACACAAAGTACATAGGAAAAATAATAATCTGTGGTCTCTATTTACATTATTAGTTCTAAAAATATGTTACTGGCGACATCTATTGACTACACTGGTTAATACAAAAAATAAAACAACACATTTGTCGTCAGCCATTATTTTGAAAATGGCGTCGGAAGGTGGGCGAGCGGACGTGCGTTTACGCAGAAGTAAGTTATCCATGTTAATCTTTTCTGTTTTTGTGTGATTTCATAGTTTTTTGTGTAAAAACAGTTATTGATAGTACAAACTAATTGTTCAAAGTAATATTATCAAAAAAAGATCTAATATTCCTAACCTAACCTTGACATTATTTTCTATGTCCTCTGCAAAGTACAATAGTATGTAATTAATATATTTCACGTCTGTATTCCCGAGTACTATGTAAAGTACATTAACAATTACTTCATTTTTTTTAGATTTAACTCCTAACCTCATCGCAGAAGTTTTGAATGACTCTGATTTTGACTATTCTGGAGATGATTCAGACGAAGATCCCGAGTTTCAACCACCAGAAACCAACCAAATAGTCTGTGATCACCGTGAAAGCGGTTCCAGTAGTTCGAGCGAAGATGAAGATGATTTGGCTATTTCCGTGCCTTCTCCAGCAACATCAGACAACTCGGATTGTCCTTCAACTTCGTCATACTTACCACGAGCAAGAGGACGTTCAAGGGGAACATCTCGTGGGCAAAGTCGTGGTCGCAGCCGGGGTAGAGGTGAGAACTCACAATTATTATCCACTCGACTTATAGCTATTAGAAATCGACAAAATAACGCTGGCATTCAGGATACTTGGATACACGAGATACTTGATACAGAAATAAATAGTTTAATGCAACCTGCCTACATCAAGAAAAATACTGAGGAACGGGAATGGTACCAGTTTTATGAACAATACGTAGATGATGATATTTTAGACCACATAGTACCTAACCTGTGCAAACAGGACACAAATATTAGAGACCGGCAAATCTATGGGACTAACTTTGAAAGAGCTTAAGGTCTACATAGGTATTACCATGATTATGTCCGCACTACAATATCCGCAAATTTCCATGTATTGGTCTGAGAAGTGGAAAGTTGCAGTAATTGCCAAAGCTATGACTCGAAACCGATTTTTTCATATTAGGCTGAGATTAAAATGCGTTTATGACCCTGAAGTGACACCAGAACGAAAACTTCAAAAGATATGGAAAATTCACCCTTTATTTGAACGCATATTAGCCGGATGTCATGAACAAGAGCGTCCTCAAGAAATGAGTATTGATGAAATGATTATCCCTTTTACTGGCAAATGTCCCATGCGTCAGTACTGTCCCAACAAACCCAACCCAGTAGGCCTCAAAGTTTTTGTTTTGGCTTCGCCAAAAGGTATAGTTTGCGATATGGCAATATATCAGGGAGACACTACATTCCCTGACTTAATTAACAAATTTGTTGAGTCCTGCAAAGTTTAATATAAGTATAAATGATTGATCTCTAATGTTCCTTCTATTGAATTACTAAAAGTTTAGAAGAAGAGTTTAGTTTTTTTTTATATGTTACCAAAAAGAGTTTAATTTCTGTTAATTTTGAAACATTTAATAAAACTACTTAAAATTATACATTCCATCTATTATTTATTGCCTCTATCTGCTCACTACGCTACCAATAATAGGCTACGTCCTTTATGAAGCACATAATGGTTTAGTTCCCTTGTACTTTGTATAGAACATAGTGAAAAACCAGGTTTTTCCGGTACTTGATTTTTTTCTAATATTTTTCCCGTACTAAGTGATAGTCTAATAGTGCAATAGAAAAGTTTCAGATAGAAACAATAAAAAAACGGTGTCTGGTACTCAGGAGGTTAGAGTAGTACCTACTTTTGCTTGTGACTGTGCGTTTGGGGTTTTTTGTACGTCAATGTGGAGTTCTGATGGTTTCTTCACGTCACCCGACACCCATACATCCACCACTCGGTAGTAAATATAAGAAACGAAACATTCTTTCGATGCTCAGAAATGTTATACTTTAGCCGATATTGGAAGTATGAATCCTTTGTACTTACCCATATTTACAAAATGAAGTTTCTTATCTTATCCAAAAAATAACCCTGTGATTTTTTGTCTCACATTATTGAACCAGTTCCTTGATGAGGTTAGTGACTTTTGAGATGTTATTGGTTTAATATGGGGGAAGGTTATACCTAATCTCAAAACGAGTGCCTCGCACTGTTCTACATACATACATACCTACATATACTCACGCCTTTTTCCCTCTGGGGTAGGCAGGGACAACAGTCTGCCATTTGCTTCTGTCCTTACATACTTCACTAGCTTCCTCGCATTGTTCTTGGTTCTATAATTGAATTCTGAAGAAGTCAGAGTATTCAGGTCCTGTGTGGTCTCTATGTTACAGACGGTCTTCACACTGTGTAGCACATGAAACTCGAAGCGGGTCTTTAACTTAGTGATCGATTTGGAAGCGCGAGATCAGCATTTCGTTGACTACGAGTTTATACAGCCGAATCACGAACGTTAATGATTTAGATCCCAGTCCCAAGGCGGAACTCATTGCAGGGAGATCGTCTTCTCGTATGTGATGTGATTTCTGTGAAGTTGTGAATATTGATGAGCTTCCGGCTCAGGATGTGCTGTGCTTAATAACAATAAAACAATTTCCTGGTATGTACAAATATGTCCGAGTATCTAAGGCCGCCATAGTACCAAGTACGCACATGCCCAGCGTCTTCCTATTTAGATGTTAATCGGACGCCATTAGTTGGCACTAACACATATTTCGATACATTAACGATACGAGATAAGGATGACTCGCTTACGTTACATTTCATGTTAATGGATTTTAAAAATGATCACTGAGTCATTTCAACACTCACACGTGCTGGGGTCTGGGTGTAGGCAGCGCGAGTGTTACACCTGTGTCTGGTGTTGCAAACGTCCGTAGGATACGGTGATCATTTCCTTAGGGTATTTTTCATAGATTTTATTTTATTTAAAGCATTTTACTCCGAATGTACCATTTACTGAAACTGACGTCTAAATGCGCGTCTTAGGGGACCAATTAAGGGCTAATTTCAATGGATTTTTGTGTTCACATCTGTAAATGTTTATCTTTAGTTGCAAACCACTCACATTATACAACACTTTTACATTCAATGGTATTTCATTCACACGTGACCAGCCGTTACAGTTGTTGACTTTTTTAATAGGTAACCGTTTGATAGCTTCATTCATAAACAGTTATTGACTGAATTAGAAATCACATATATATTTATGTGGGATGTGCCGGAGCCCTATTGAGAGTTGGGCTCATAAGCCAACCTCGCCAGTGCCTCTGCTGATTAACGGGCGAGGCTCTGGCGGAAAAAATAAAACTGGACTAGATTTGATGACTGGTGTCTCCAAATCTAAAAAGGGCCTAAATACAACAGGGAACAGTCTGAAATAATACTCTATGTAATTTTTATAAAATACTAGCTGACCCGCGCAACTTCGTTTGCGTGATAAATGAAGAACCGCTGGACCAATTTTGTGCAAACTTCACATAAACCATCTACTAATTAGTCCAAACAAACCCTAAACATTTGGTTTGGATAGGTGAGCCCGTTCTTGAGTTATAAAATTACAACGAAAAGTGGCATTGATTTTTATATATATAGATATACTGGCGTGAGAACGTTATCACACGGCGGCGGCGCGCGGCGGCAGGTATCTCCCCGTGTTCCAGTGTTACCACTAACTCCGGGGGATTCTTTTAGCGCCCGCCCGCTAGAGCGCTCTCTTCTCTACCTCCTCTGCTTCTGAGAGCGGTGCCCGTTGCACCTGATTCTTATTTATTTAAATTGCATATAGGAAAACAAACAGTACACAAAACAGCACATACACACACACACACACAGAAAGTCTCTGGTCGCTTTCAGGACTAATTTAGGCTTTCTTTATGAAAATCTAATTATCTAGGTTGAGTTCAGAGTCAAGATACACACCGAGATCCCGAAGATAGCTTACCTTGCAAATAACGCTGTTCACTTGTAATCGGATTTAACGACATTAATGAGGTGTAATTTATTACGAGAACAATGTTCAGAACATCTATCGAGAACTTGTTGAAATTCAATTATTATGAAAACCTTTAAATCTTGAAATAAAAAAATGATTGAAAGAGAAAAATGTATGACGAATTGCCCTATTATTATCGAACATAAATGTTGAGAGGATGGATGAAAATAGACCGACTAAACAGATCTATAAGGCGAGAATGAATGGGCAAGCTGGTAGGAGTCACCCTCGGCGTACGCATGGTAATCAAATTGATGACCTGCTGGAAAAAGGCCAGGTCAAGAGTACCCTTAATTGGCGAGCGTGTAAGAAAGCACTTATGAAAGTAGAAGAAGCGAAACTGGTATGCCAGGATCGTAGCAAGTGGAAAGCCATAGTCTATGCCTACCCCGATGGGAAACAGGCGTGATGATATGTATGAAAATAGCAATTTATGTCGTTTATAAACAAAATTAAAAATTTAAAAAACCCCCGACTCACAAAAAAAGAACAATAAAAAAACCTGTAAAAAGTAAAAAAATAACTATTATATTTTGTTGGTTTTTTAAATTTTAAATTTAATTTTTTATTTTATGCTTTTTATAGGAGTTTTTTAATATCAACATACGTATAGTCTATCAACAATTATTCAGAACTAATGCGAATTGCGCGGAGTGTGGTTACAGAATTAGAAATACATTCCACTCTTCATTTCTTTCGAATGGCTAAACCGATTTTCATAAAACTTGCGGTAGCGTGATGTATAAGTTATGACCTTTTATTTGATACCCAACACGGGTATATTTGAACAAATTTAATTTTTCTTCCCCACTTTCACCCCTCATATCTTTGAAATGGCTTAACCGATTTTTATAAAACATAGCTAAGAGAGGGGAGAGTGCTCCCCTAACCAATCTTTCAGACAAAAGAAACAGAATCAAAATTGGTTCATCCGTTTGGGAGCTACGATGCCACAGACAGACTTACACACACACACACACACACATCAAACTTATAACACCCCGTCCGGGTTTCCGTCGGGGGTTAAAAATAAATAAGAAGGGCCTTATAATGGAGCCTTATGGAACCCAGAAGTAATTTGTATAGAACTAGACTCAAAAGCCATTTACTACTAGGTACTTGTGTTCTGCTTGTTACCTACATATATAAAACGAATCGTCGAAGATCACCCCTGATACCATTGTATGCAATTTTGATGTGTAAAAATGTAGATATGGTCCCACCTTATCAAATGCCTTCTGGAAATCGCCTTCTTTCAGCTCCTTACAGTGTTTAGACTGGCAGCCCACGCACGCCCCTCCTTAGAAGCGGGATCACACCCGATACCCCCTCAAAGACGCGGGATAGCACCCGAACCACCCCCTAGGCGAGGCCGCAGTGGCGGCCGTGGGTCTGTTGAGAGTCCTGGGACATCCTTCCGAGGGTTTACCCGTGACTCCCAACCATAGGCTGTTGGGCGCAACGTGAGGGTTTTTAGTCGATAGTTTAAACGTTTAAAAAAAACAGACTGGCAGCCCATCAGACCACTCGTCGACTAACTAGTTGTTTTCTCGTTTCAGTAAACATTCCGACGGTGTCGTTTGGTCTTGCGATGGGGTGGATATCTCTGATGAGCGGCGAGAGTGTCGAGAGCGGCGCCGGCGGGCAGGGCGAGGGCGCAGGTGAAGGCGAGGTGCGCGCCGTAACGGCGGCGGCCGTGACGTTCTGTGCGTCGCTGGCGGGAGTGCCGCTGAGCGCGCGCCTCATCGCGGCGGGCAGGAAGCCGGCGGTTATTGTCACCTCCGCCATGTTCCTCGTGAGTTATGTACATGGACATCCTCGGTCTCATAAAACTTCTAATGAAACTGTCAAGGGAGTGTATCCCGAGCTTGCTTTCCAATAATTTTTCAGAAATAAGTAATCGCCGTATACATCCACCAGGCTGTGTTATGCATGCATACGGCGTATAGGTATGTCCCATTTTATTCAAGGGAATACGGAGTGAACGTAATGAACAATAGTACCTATCTTGATGTGTGGCCTCTAAGCACGCTAAAAATCGCGAAATGGAAGGAGGAAAAATTTGACAAGAGAATCGGGCTCTCTCCGTATGATGCGCATTATTGCATTATGCTCGACATAACGCCATAAAGAAACTTGAATGCCCTTCAAACATTTTCTGCATTTATGAACCGCTAGTAGCAGCTATATTCTCGCCAACAAACCTCCTACTCGACCCCTTAAGGGCGTCATCGGGTACACCATTTACTTAATAGAAGATATGAGCTTGATTTGCGCCCGGAAGATTTAATGAGAACCCAGAAATCTCAGAATCCCTGTGTAGCATTTCGAAGAAAATATTAAATATAAAGTTATGACTTCTTCATTTTGCCAAACAACGAACCTACCTGTTGTAGGGCAGCCCGGTATGCTTATCTCGTTTGCTGACTGGCCATTGGTGAACCCCTTATGGTACACGTGTGGAGTTAATGACGTATTGTGTGCGTGCAGGCGTGCTGGTCGCTGAAGCTGTGGGGCGGCGCATGGTGGGTGGTGCTGGCGCGGGCGTGCGCTGGACTGGGGGGCGCCGCCGCCTGGGCTGTGGCGCCGCTGCTGGCCTCCGAGGTAACATCGCCACTTTATACTAGTACTAGCCGGATAGGCCCCTATAGATCTGTTTGTCTTGCCTCGATTTGAACCATAGACTATAAAATGTTGCCTTTTACGTTCCCACAATAACCGCGATGTAGCGCGTTGTTCCAGATGTGCGCGGCGCGAGTGAGCGGCGCGGCGGTGTCCGCGCTGGTGCTGGCCAACAACCTGGGCGTGCTGCTCATGTACGTGGCGGCCTACCTGCACGTGCCGCACAGGTACGTATCACTACCAATAATGCACGCTTACACTCACTAGCAGTAAGGTGAGCTGGTGTTGAGGAAGGAGCGGGCTATAATGTACCTTCCACACGAAGGTTCAGACTGGCGGTCCAGTTAGTAGCAACATAGGGCCAGTGAGATTGTATCTTGTGACTTATTAATGCACTCACTCGAGCCAGAGTGGAGTTAATCCAGCGTCCCAACAAACATAACCTGTGCTTTTTCCCACTAGGGCCGACGAAGATCACGGATCTTTCATCTACATGTAGGTAACAAATAAGTTCACTTTCGTTGAGGTGCTGGACTCCATCTGCCTGTAACATGCATATGTCTCAAGAGCGTCGTTGACGCGTGTTGTGTTCTTCCCAGGACGGTCCTATGGAGCTGCTGGGCGCTGTCGGCGCTGCACTGCGCGCTGTTCGCGCTGGTGCCCGAGTCGCCGCAGTTCCTCGCCGCACACGGACACGCCGAGGTGGGATAGCGCACATCATTCTTATTCTAATTGATTTCTCTTCGATATGATATTTTCAACCCAAAACTGGTAAGACAGTTTCATACCAAACCCCTTCATTTTTTATTCTCCTAATTATATCTATAGTATTTCCACCATCTTCTTGGATAGGATTTTTCCAGACACTGTCTTGATGAATCTTTGTAGGTTCAAAGTTTCCCAATATAGACCTATGATATCAATTGGTAGCAACACTGTCACGTTGCAGAGAGCGCGCACGTCGCTGGCGTGGCTGCGCGGCGTGCACCACGACTCGCCGGAGCTGAAGGCGGAGCTCACCGCCTTCCCCACTGAGGGGAAGCCCGTCTCTGCTGCTACACTTGTTCGAAATTTATGTACGTACCTAGCGAACTCTGAAGAGTTGATTTCTTAGTAATTTTGGTACCTTGTGATGATTTTGCTTATTAAACGATAACTTATGGCGTGCCTGATGAAAGTCAGCTACGGCAAACGACACAGCAATAAAAACACAGGTATAGCTCTCAAGTTGAGGGCCCAAGGAAGTTTATTTCCAGGACTACCGGTCTCCATGATCGTGTGACGTGTGCAAAGTGTACCTTCACTCTATTCCACATTAATCCACTGAATAAATCCATTAAAGAATATCACTCCAACCAAGGTAGTAGGAAAGTATCCCACCAACTTTTTCCCTGGCCCCAAAGGAGCAGGACAAAACCCGAATCCATCAGGTGGCGGGAGCTCCGCTCCGCTTCGCCCCGCCTTAGCCTTCTAACCTAACCCATCCAAGTCGGGGTACTCTGAGTCGGGATGTTAGTCTGTGTCGGGACGCCTGGGGGTTATCCTTCGGCGGGCTCGACCGGGACTCCCGTCCATAGGCAAAGAAAAGGCACTGTGTGGTTTTAGCCGGACAGGGACACCCATGATGATTGCCCAAACACGTGGTTTATCTCACGGTGCGCTTGCGCGTGTTCCAGTCGCGGACTTGGGTCGTCGACGCGCGTTCGTGGTGTGCTGCGTGATGGTGGTGGGGCAGGAGAGCTGCGGCGTGCTGGCGCTCATGCAGTTCGCCGAGCGCGTGTTCGTGCTGGCGGCGCGCGGTGACGTCACGGGGGGCAGTGACGTCACAGCGCCCTCGCCCGCCGGGCACGCCGCGTGGCTGGGTGCCGCGCAGTTGCTCGCCTCCGCGCTCGCGCTCTACCTCGTGGAAAGCGTCGGCAGGAAAGTGAGTACCATTTAAATCGGTGGGTTAGTATGATCGATCGATCTCACGAAACAGTTTGTATTTGAAGTCTTTTAGGTTTTGATAGCCCCTTTACCGTAGTAGAGGCCCGATGAATGAAACCAATTCTTTGAAACTTCAGCATTGTTTCTCAAGTTTACCCAGCGCATGCCAAGCTGTGTACATTAGAGATAATTTATACATAAATTCATATTATAGTCACACCATCACTTCCGAAGAGGTAGCCAGAGGCATATTAGAGGCCTGCATTTCATCTTTTTAGTTTTTGTCCCCCTTACTGCCGTATTGAAATGGACAGGCGTAAACCCTTGATGTTGAAAATTTTCAAGCCGTCCATAGAGCCTTCACCTGTCTTGGCGACTAACCAATCGAATCAACAGTTAACGTGCACTTTTGAAGCACGGAAACACTACGGCGCGGCGGCTCCATTATTTCCTACTCTTTTCTGGCAAGCTAATGTGCGATGTGTCCCCCTCCGCAGCGGCTGATGGCGGGCGGCGCGCTGGTGGCGGGCGGCGCGCTGGCGCTGGCCGCGCTGGCGGTGCGCGCGGGCGCGGGGGCGCGCGGCGCGGCGCTGGCGCTGGGCGCGGCCGTGTTCGCCGACTCGGCCGGCCTGCAGCCCGCGCCCTACGCCATGATGGCCGACATGTTCCACTACGAGGTACCCGCACACCCTGCGCCACCGCGTGACTCAGTCAACAGAACGGAGAGACCGATACCAACACGTCGGGAATCTGAGTCCTTCGGCTTGAGAGACGAAGGACGCACATGCTCGTCCCACTGACAGTGACAGACATCTATGACTGTGTGGTGGAGTATATACAAATGTACTCTGAGGTGCCAGTTTTCCGCTATGTGCCAGTTAGTAGACACGTACCTACGGCGCGTTTGTAGGTGCACCCATTTTGCGCGTTTGTTCAAAAGTCAGGCTCTGTTCCGTTTCGTTACTCATGTATCACCACACCACACTGTAGCACTGCGGAATACAAATCTACGGCAGTTATTCAAATCTTTGAAATTAAATTGAGTTTAGGAGCATCATGATGGTGATTGAAAAGACCTATCTCAATTTAAAACGTCCCCGTGAAGCACGACAAACATAATGTCCAACATGGAATTATAATGGTGTTTTATGGCTTTGATGTCAAACTACGAATTACACACTACGCCACACTTTCGTGATCTTAACGTATACTAGGGATCCACCGTGAGATTGGCTCGCGGTGGATCTCTAGTATACCAAGTGTAACACGAATCATTCAGTCTTTATCACGAGTACCTAACTATAATCAAAAGTATTCACAATCGACATTAAATACAACATATATACAGTCGCCGCGACACGAGCGATCTGCACTGCCTAAGACCAAGTTCGGGCACTGCTCGTCCAGCTCGTCGTGCTTGCGCCGCTTTACAGTTGATGAAGTGGCAATTTTCTATTCCTATAACATTTTGGAACGAATTTCCTTATTTTATATCACTTCTTTAGATGGCAGACAAGCATACGGTTAACCTAATGGAAAGATGTCACCGAAGCTTATGGACGATTGCAAATTGCAACACCAGAAGTACTACGCTCGGTATTAGTTGACAGTTGCATATTTACATCTTGTTTACTCATCTGTATCTGCTTATAAAGAAAACCGCTTTCCTTAGTAAACTGCCACTTTCAGGCGTTTTCTCACCCGCAGGTGGTTGTGGACGGTATATCCGTGGGTCTAGACAGCATGCTGGTACGTTCCACAAACTCCTTCTGGAACTACGGAGTGCACTGTTCACAATCAGTTTCCCCTGTGTCCGCAGTACCGTGGGTGCGCCGTGCTGCTGATCAGCGCGCTGGCGTGGCTCGGCAACGCCGTGGAGGTGGTGGTGTTCCCCGCCGTGGTGGGGGGGTGCGGGCTGCCCGCGGGGCTGGCGCTCGCCGCCGCGCTCACGCTGGCGCTGGCGGCGTACGCGCTGCGGAGCGTGCCCGAGACGCGCGGCCGGACCGTGGACGACATATACGCCGAGCTGGCGGCGAGGGACCTCTCCTCGTCGCGCGCCGCTCTCCTAACTATACTGTGATATCGTAGGACCGGACCACACCCATGACACATGAGTAAATAAACGGAATAGACACTAAACCTTACGCCGCCGCCGGAGACTGGCACACACCGGTCTTCCCGACTGGCATGCTTATAGTAGTGTAACCGGTTTAGTATCTATTCCGTTATTTATTCACGTGGCATCGCTCGCTGCCTCGCACGACGCCGCGCCTGTGCGCCGCGACGATGTGTTCTCCAGTCCTTAGGACCAAGAAACTTGTACATCCTTAATAGTATTATAGATTTGATGGTGTTTGCAACTCCGCCAGCGTACAACATATCCCAGGTATAATATAAAAATAGCCTCAAAGGCGCGTGCGCCATCTACTAAGCAATATAAGCTATTGATTTGTTACTAGGTAGCCAATAATTGTATTAGATTATAAAATGTATTTTTATGATGACGTGTGCATTCTAAGGAATTATACATATAGATAAGGTTACATAAAAGTATATCGGTACTTAATCAGAAATGTTATAATATACTTATACATGAAATTAATTAGGTAATACTTGAGTGTGAGTACGCTCTACATCTGCTGACACTGAAAAATTATGTAATGATGGATGGAATGAAATGTTGATATTCATAATGTGTTATTAGGTAGGTACCTATCTTTTTGAGCTACTAGTGATTAGCTCAAATTCTCGGCGGAGTTCGTGTACGTCAGTGGGTCAGTGCGTGGACAGGACCACGGGTGTTCTTCACGGAGTTGAGCTGCTGTTTTAGAGGAATGTTGCACCTGCAGTGTACCTGAGAAGTGATTTTCAGTATAATTATTTTGATGAAGAGATACATAATCAAACTATAAATAAAAAGTTAGCATATTTAAGGGTAGGCAGCACGAGTGTGACGTCTCTGGTGTTGCCAACGTCCATAGGCTACGGTGACTACCGGCACATCTGGTGGGGCCGTATGCTTGTCTGTCACTTTGATGGTACATAAAAAATACCCGAAAAAAAATACACCCGCCATTCTAAAGTTACAATGGCGAATGTACCATATTTCATGATATATCTTTTCATCAAAGAAGTACACGGAATTTCACTAAAAGTACACTACGGGTAGGTACCACATTCCAGTGGAAAAGCAGCTCGACTCTGTGTCAACCGACCGTGGTCCTAACGCACACTGCACTCCACAGCTTATGAAATCTTGAGATCTGGAGTTCGAATTATATCTGCAGATAGCTTGTGTACCTACGGGTTCTCGGTAACCTATGCGTCTTCATATCGATAGTTGAATTATAAAAGTCACATAAATAACATTATTATTTTTATTGTAATTGATTAAATTGCTAAATGATTTGATGGTACTGGATTGACAATATTATTTATTTGTGAGGACACGCGGCGTCCTTGATAGCTACACGCGTACTGAAAATATTTTATATTGAATGGTTACAAAAGTGTTCATGAAATGAAAACTGCATAAAAACGTTGATGAGCTGAAAACGGTACAGTTAGACTAGACTGTACAGCTTGAGCTACGGTTATCGTAGCATTGTACAGTTAGACTAGACTGTAAAGCCTGTGCTTGTTATCGTAGCATTGTACAGTTAGACTAGACTGTAAAGCCTGTGCTTGTTATCGTAGCATTGTACAGTTAGACTAGACTGTAAAGCCTGTGCTTGTTATCGTAGCATTGTACAGTTAGACTAGACTGTAAAGCCTGTGCTTGTTATCGTAGCATTGTACAGTTAGACTAGACTGTAAAGCCTGTGCTTGTTATCGTAGCATTGTACAGTTAGACTAGACTGTAAAGCCTGTGCTTGTTATCGTAGCATTGTACAGTTAGACTAGACTGTAAAGCCTGTGCTTGTTATCGTAGCATTGTACAGTTAGACTAGACTGTAAAGCCTGTGCTTGTTATCGTAGCATTGTACAGTTAGACTAGACTGTAAAGCCTGTGCTTGTTATCGTAGCATTGTACAGTTAGACTAAACTGTAAAGCCTGTGCTTGTTATCGTAGCATTGTACAGTTAGACTAGACTGTAAAGCCTGTGCTTGTTATCGTAGCATTGTACAGTTAGACTAGACTGTAAAGCCTGTGCTTGTTATCGTAGCATTGTACAGTTAGACTAGACTGTAAAGCCTGTGCTTGTTATCGTAGCATTGTACAGTTAGACTAGACTGTAAAGCCTGTGCTTGTTATCGTAGCATTGTACAGTTAGACTAGACTGTAAAGCCTGTGCTTGTTATCGTAGCATTGTACAGTTAGACTAGACTGTAAAGCCTGTGCTTGTTATCGTAGCATTGTACAGTTAGACTAGACTGTAAAGCCTGTGCTTGTTATCGTAGCATTGTACAGTTAGACTAAACTGTAAAGCCTGTGCTTGTTATCGTAGCATTGTACAGTTAGACTAGACTGTAAAGCCTGTGCTTGTTATCGTAGCATTGTACAGTTAGACTAGACTGTAAAGCCTGTGCTTGTTATCGTAGCATTGTACAGTTAGACTAGACTGTAAAGCCTGTGCTTGTTATCGTAGCATTGTACAGTTAGACTAGACTGTAAAGCCTGTGCTTGTTATCGTAGCATTGTACAGTTAGACTAGACTGTAAAGCCTGTGCTTGTTATCGTAGCATTGTACAGTTAGACTAGACTGTAAAGCCTGTGCTTGTTATCGTAGCATTGTACAGTTAGACTAGACTGTAAAGCCTGTGCTTGTTATCGTAGCATTGTACAGTTAGACTAGACTGTAAAGCCTGTGCTTGTTATCGTAGCATTGTACAGTTAGACTAGACTGTAAAGCCTGTGCTTGTTATCGTAGCATTGTACAGTTAGACTAGACTGTAAAGCCTGTGCTTGTTATCGTAGCATTGTACAGTTAGACTAGACTGTAAAGCCTGTGCTCCGGTTATCGTAGCATTGTAGCTCAAGCTATACACAAAAGTAATCGCTTCTATAATTAACTAGAGGATGAAGCATACAAATGACCCGATTTATGAATTTGTTGTGCCAATGTTACCTATATTTGTTGTTAAATAAAATTGTGTTTGTTTAAATATGTTTTTTTTTGCATTTTTACTGACTATATGAATTTAAAAAATGAATTTGGGTTCATGTCATCTTCGATTGTCGATGATTGACGACGCATTTACGTTGCTTATTCCCATATTTATGCTCTACCAGGTATTATGCTGTAACAAAAAATACTACAAAAAAACGTTCCCTTTTGCCGTTTTTGGTACAGAGCCCCCGTGTGCGATTCAATTTGCACTTGGCTGGTTTTTGAAGTTTGGGGAATATAGGTAGTAGGAGATTATATTCTAAGATGAGCGGTAATCGTTGTTTAAATTATAGGATTGCTACTTTATAATTAGTAGGTATATCGCTAAGTACAGATATGGGTGATATCAAAATTCGTAGGCAAGTGCTAAAAAACCGGCCAAGTCCGAGTCGAACTCGAGCACGGAGGTTTCCGTACCAATAAACGGTAAATACCACGTTTGTTGTTTGAGAGCCCCCTTAAATGTATTTTTCCGATTTTAGTATTTTTTATTTCAGCGGCAACCGAAATACATCATAAGTGAAAATTTCAGCTCTCTAGATATCACGGTTCCTGAGATACAGTCTTGTGACAGACACACAGACAGCGAAGTCTCAGTAATAGGGTCCCGTGTACACCTTTGAGTAAGGAACCCTAATAACTCCGTGGTAAATCCCCGGTTGTTCATGCGGAGCGATACGTGAGTCGCAAGGGCACATTAATTATTTTTTCATTATTTTTGTTGGCAACTGGGGCCATTAACTTTACTTTGTGCTGTTTTCATTTCCATCAGGCTGCGTCATGAACGAGCTAAAAATAATACAAGAAACATCTTAATAACTATGTTTTTGTTACAATACCGCAAACCAACAATTACACAAAATAAGACGATTGTTCAACATTAAAAACAAAAACATTTTGGTAGGTACATAATAAGGAGTCTTTTTTTCTGGACAACAATATTATTGTGTGGGCGTCGGGGACTCGCGCGCGAAGGGTTCCGTACCACAAAAAAAATCTGTTCATTCTATGTGACTTATAACCATTTGATGAAATGGAGAGGTTCGGGATCGAAATGGAGAGGGTGGGATCAGGTTGAACAACTCCTTAATTGGATAAAATTAACCGCTGTTAAAATTAACCTTTAAAGTCTCAGGAATTGGTAATGCTTATCAGAATACAGAGTGATTTTTAACCGACTTCAAAAAAGGAGGAGGTAACTCACTTCGAACGTATATATTATATACTAGCTGACCCCACAACTTCGTTTACGTCGCATAAGGTGTATGAAAGGAGAGGTATTTCTTCATCAGACTAATCAAGCAGCATGTGAAACTGCCCTGTTTGCTAAATCATAAAAGAGCTTAACGATTAAGTCTATTCTAAATTTAAGCCGATTAAGCCAACACGCCAGTTTAGATTTATCCATTTTTAGATTCATGTCTATGAATGATTCTTTAAAGTGATATAACTTTTTTATTTATAAACCGATTCACATGAAATAAACACTAAATGTTAGGTGTAATAAACTTCAACACAATAAAGTAAACCGCATTGCAATCGGTTAAGCGGTTACTGAGATTAGCGTGCAAAAACGTACAGACAAACAGATATACAGACAAACAGACAAAAATTCTAAAAATCATTGTTTTGGGTTCTATTGCGTTCAATATTTAATATTTATTCTTAATTATCTTCCATGTACAGACAGCGACATGTTACGATTTTATTATATGTATTGATTGATAATTTTTTATGTTTGTTCGCGCAGAACTCCGTCGTTTATGGACCGATTTGAGAAAAAATTTTTTCGTTCTAAAATATAGTCTCCCAAGGTGGTTCAATTTTAAGGAAGTCAGTATCTGATGATGGCACCCTGGACAAATCGAAGAGAACTTTTAAAAAATGTAGGGGCATCTAGGGCATTTGTAAATTCTTTTATTAAGGGCTTTAAAGTAGTACAACTTAATGAAGGTCTGGAGTCGATCTGATGATGGAGACGAAAGACAGTAGAGAGAATTTCCTAACGATATACAGCAGTTACCTTGTGTTTGGGCTTGATTAATTTGTACTGTCGAGAACTTTACCCTAGATAGATAGATTTTTAGTCAACACGTCACTAAAAATGGTGAAAAAATATTTTTAACAAAAAAGAAACTGACTTCAAACAAAACTAAAAAATGAAAAATAAAATTTACTTAGCACAAAGTTAGTATATTCTGATTTATCAGATATCATTAAATATAATACTGAAGTCGGTGCCAATATGACTACGAGAGAGATTAATAATGCCTACCTAAACCTACATAGTTTTACTGGGCACCGATTTCTGTATTGTTATATTTCATGATATCTGATAAATCAGAATATACTGACTTTGTGCTAAGTACATAAATTTTATTTTTCATTTTTTAGATTTGTTTGAAGTCGGTTTCTTTTTTGTTAAAATTTTTTTAGGGTCCCGTTCTTACCCTTTGGTACGGAGCAGCTGAGACTCCGCTGTCAGCCCCTCTGTCTGTTAGCATGCTGTAACTTATAAACCATGACAGCAATGTACCTATTTATATTGCCACTCTAACAAGAAATTCTAAAGAACCTCCTCCTTTTTTGAAATCGTTTGAAAACAGAATAATAATATAATAATATATCTTTATTTACATAAAAGAATTTACACGATATTGGCTTACAATAATACAATTTTCAATAGTTTGCGCAAGAGATACAGAAACTACATTCCAAACTAGGCGAGTGCCTGTATTTTGGAATACAGTGTTCCAACTTGGCGAAAGTTTATATTATAGGTACATTATGAAGTGCTGTGTTTAACAATAATAATGCCAAATACATTTATTGAACGAGTGAATGAATACTGTTTGTGTGTGTATGTGTGCGCGCACGCACTGTGTGTGTGTGTGTGTATGTGTGTGTGTGTGTGTGTGTGTGTGTGTGTGTGTGTCTCTGCGTTTGGTGAATGTGATTGGTTATGTGGTGGCGGATTATGATTTAAATAGGAGTATTAAGAAGCTCCTCAGTTGAGTGATAGTCTAATCCCTGTATCCAGTCACAAACTTTAACCTTAACTTCGTGGATGTTCAGGTAAGCTATATTTACTTTTTTATGTAGTTCATTATAGATTTTTGTACTTAGGCTACTATACTGTCTTCTTGCGAACGAAGTCTTACTGGCCG
Source organism: Miltochrista miniata (assembly GCA_933228765.1). NCBI lineage: Eukaryota > Metazoa > Arthropoda > Insecta > Lepidoptera > Erebidae > Miltochrista > Miltochrista miniata. Next base: position 396,500 of record OW121769.1, read on the forward strand.
TTCTAGGAAATATATAGCGCTTTGTCCGTTTTCTCGGGTTGGGGTTAGGGTTTAGTGTGGTCTGGTGTTTTCTTAACACTAAACGGAGCACATAGAGTTGTCGAACTGTTACTACTTTGAGGTCGGAGTAAAGTTGTACTGTTGGATACCTATAGGGCTTCCTAGAAATGACCTTTAAGACGGCCCTCTGTGCTCTTTCCAATTTCAGTAAGTGTGTCCTTGCTGCCCCTCCCCAGGCCGAGATACAATATTGAATGACTGATTGTCCTAGGGCCAGGTATACAAATTTCAGCTTGTCTAGTGTGGTTGTGTCCCTCAGCAATTTAAAAAAACAAATCAGTCGACGCACCCGGGTAGTCATCAGGTCTATGTGTCGGTCCCACGCCAATCTATAGTCCATCTGCACACCAAGATATCGGGAAGATTCGACTCTGGTAATTTCGCTACATGTGCAAGAGCTGCAGGTACTGCAGACATGCGCCTTCAGCGAAAAGTTTCGGTTTGGTGCACCGACTTTTGAGATGGAAAATGGGATGTATTGGGTTTTTGTAAGGTTCAGTGTTAATAAATTCTTGTGTAACCATTGCATGACTCTTGCTAAGGAATATTCTGCCCTCTGCCTTACCATTTTCCAGTTAGGACCCGTCACCAGTATGGCTGTGTCATCAGCGTAAGTAACAATGCTGGTATTTGGTAGGGTCAGAGTGCATAGATCATTTATGTACAAAAGAAATAGCGTCGGGGCCAAAATACTACCCTGTGGGATACCGTACGAGGTAGAGACTTCTTCACTTGTGTGGTCTTCAATTTTCACCATTTGCTGTCTGTTTGTTAGATAGTCAGCGAGAATATCGTGTGGTGTTCCTCTTATGCCCATTTTTTCTATCTTCGATAATAGGATGGGGACAGAGACTGTGTCGAAAGCCTTTGTGAGATCGAGGAAGATACAGAGGCACTTTTTCCTTTCGTCAAGAGATTTGGTTATTTTTGACGTCAGGTCAAGTACCGCGTCCTCAGTAGACATTCCGGGACGTAAACCATACTGATTTCTCGCCAAGATCTGGTACTTTTCGACGAAGCCTTTTAGTGCATTGTTGAGTACTTTTTCCAAGATCTTTGACAAAGCAGTCAGTATGGATATGGGCCTATAGTTGCTTATATTATCTCGGTCTCCCTTTTTGTAGATTGGGTGGATAATTGACTTTTTAAAGGCAGATGGAAAAACACCTGTATTTAAGTTGCATATGTGTGTTACGGGAGGGACTAACACTCCCCGAGAATTTCTCAGAATGAGCGCAGAGATGCCGTCCCATCCCACTGCACAGTCAGTGCGCAGTTCCATTATTAGTCTGTCCACGTCGGCCTCTGTCACCTCAATCAAACCCAGGGAGTTTGATGGACTAGCTGTGGTTGTCGAGGTGCTCGTCTGCATCAATTGTGGTGTCGGGGATGCAGAGGTTATCGCTTCAGCTAGTTCCCTTCCTATATCTTTGAAGTATTCATTTACCCGATTTACAGCTATTTGGGGGTTTGGATCAATGTGCAGAAGCTCTGTGGGGCTGCTTTTCAGCTTTTCGGTACTTGTTACAGCTTTGACCGTAAGGCTTTAGTGTCTTTTCCGGCTTTGTTTATCAGGGACCTTCCATATTCTATTTTTAGTTTACGGAGTAGATTATTGCAAAAATTTCTGTAACGCGTGTATGTTAATTTTAGAGTCATATTTTCAGGTGATTTCTTGGTCTTTAGGTGGAGTCGATCACGGTTTTTTATGCATCGTAGTAAACCTATTGTCATCCAAGGCTTTAGGATTTTGTTTCTTTTTTGTTGCCTGGAGCTAGTTGTATGACTTGTTACTATAGTAGAGAGGATGTGTACCAGATTATTAGTTGCAATGTTTACGTTTTCTTGATTGAATATGGAAGAAAAGTCCGTATTTTCTATTTGAAGCTTTACTTGGGGATGGTCAATAACTGTCCTGCATTTCGGCTGTTTTTGGTTGTTTTTGCCTGAATCTACAGCCAACAGGACCGGCTTGTGGTCTGTGATAGAGGATTCCAGTACCAGTGTAGTAGCTTGGAGAGTACTATTTGTAAGTGTGTGATCCAAGCAACCATCAATTCTTGTGGGGTAGCGGTGGGTAGGATAAAGACCATGTGAGGCTGTAAATGTAAGGTAGTCGTTTGCATATGGGTTTTTGCTGTCCGGCCCTATGTCTATATTTATGTCTCCTACTAGACATGTGAATTTAGTTGAAGTGCTGTTTAATATATTGTTTAAGCATTCGGTAAAACTATCAAAGTCATCTCTGGTGCTAAGTGAGGGAGATCTATAGATAGCCACAATGGTAGTATTTGCGATCTCGCATGTGAGACAGCTCACATTTTGAAACACTGGCTCACGTATAGAACATTTTATGTTTTTATTTACATATACGATTACACCGTCGTTTTGGTTTAATGGCGAGGTAGTGCACTGCGCTGTGTATCCATCCAAAATCGGCAGATTTGTCACCTTGCTAAGCCAGCATTCTGTGAGGACTATGACGTCAATCTTGATTTTAATTCGTGTTAAAAGTATACGAAATTGGTCAAAGTTTTTATTTATACTGCAAATATTCATTTGTATTATGCTTAATTTTATGTTATTATTTTTTATTATGGAGTGGCAGTTTTCTGGCTTACATAAATGGGAATTGGTGGCGCTGTATGAGTCAAGTTCAATAGTTACATCATTTAAATTAGCCATTTATTTATTATGTAACACAAGACAAGTCGCATTCGGTGTTGTATTTTGCTGGTGGGTAAAAAGGCACGGTAACCGCAGCTGTGGTCGTGTGGGTATATCTTTGTTTTTGGGCAACTGAGTGTCGTGAGTTTGTGTGGTTGTGAGCTTGACATTGGTGTATTTGTGTACAAGTTTTGAGATGTAGTTTTGTGAGAAATTATTTTCATGCAAGTATCGTGATGAATAACTAAACATAATTAATTTGACATATTGTACGGAATAAATTAATCTAAATACATAACTATTATATAAGGGTAATGCGGTAATATAGTAATAGATAATGGCTAGTCATGGTTTCTTCGACAAATCTTTCAAGCATTGTTCTGTATAGTAGAAAAAAGTGGGACTCATTTACCTACTACAAACGCGATTTCAAAACAGGTATGTAACTATGTACCGAGCAGAGCGCCCTCTTTTGCTCCATGGGTGCGCCTGCCCGACTTTGTATTTGTACGCACACGCCCGTGTTCGATGTTGTTAGGTTGCTGTTGCCATGACGACGGCATTACCATCGATGTACCACGCGACATACACCACACTCAACATCAAGTTAAATTAACCCAATACTTGGTCATCAGGAAAGACCGAATTGTGGGTATTTTACCCTTAGTCAAGATTTAAGAACTGTGGTCAGTGCGCTCACCTCAAGTTGCAGTTTTACAACATTATGTAAATGGATTGTCGTGTAATAACGTGAGACTGAGCCGGTAAGTAAAACTGACACATCGAAGTTATGCTATTTATAGACAATAATAAACGACGTATAACTTTATAGTGCCAAGATTCTGCGTCAGTGCATACTTAGCGGAAATAACCTGCACCGAATATTGCACCGAATAAGTTTAATCCCAATAATTGGGATTGAGGTTACCTATTCAATGTAGGCTATTTCCGCTGAGATAATTATTATAATCCTTCGAGCAAGAAATTATCATACAATAGTCTACATTTTGTTTGTTTGAACAAACAATGTCCAATAGAGTTCAAAACTAAAACGTAGCTGTAGTCACAGTTGAACTGTGACGTCTACTATATTGGAATTCGACAGCATGTTCGGAAAATAAAAACATCAAAGGAAAAGGAGCTGAAGACTCAGCTGACCGTCAGTTCCTTATTCTTTGAAGTTAAGTGTAGAAAATCACACATTTTAAAACATCGAACATTTTGAAGGGATACAAATATAATACACTAGCTGACCCGCGCAACTTCGTTTGCGTGATAAATGAGGAACCGCTCGACCGATTTTTTGCAAACTGCACATAAACCATCTACTAAATAGTCCGAACAAAGCCTAAACATTTGGTTTGGATAGGTGAGCAGGTTCTTGAGTTATAAAATTACAACGAAAAGTGGCATTGATTTTTATATATAATACATATAGCATTATGTTGTTATTTAACAACTAAATGGTGCCCGCAGTTCCAGCCGCGTTGAAATATAATGTTCCCGTTCCCGAATGCTATAGGAACGTATTTCAGGGATAAAAGGGTAGGGTTTTGTCACCCATCCATAATCGGCAATGGTAAATGTTGCTTACTCAGTAATCGTTTACAGACACTGAGTCCGCAGCCACGAGCGTTTCGGTAATAAATAGAAAGCATTAAATGAAAACTTGCTTGAAATGGTTCTTTAGTAATAATATACTCGGCAACTTTAGCCGTGTGTATAAGAATTCAGAGAGATACAGAACCCATAGTAGTGTAGTATCTTTTTATAATGTGGTAGTATACTATAGTAACATGGTGGTACGAGTGTATTATGCTTTAACCTATGAAATAACAATAAGAAATAAGTAAGGGAACCGGAACAGAATTCGACGCGGGTGGAGCTGCAGGTACCATCACTTCAAAATGTTTGACGTTTAGAGTATATATTAGTAAGTACCTTCTAATATATACCTACTCTAAGGTTTGACCAGAACTCTTTTGACATTTATGCTCTTGATGGGATGAGTAGTCGAGCAGTGTCGTGTGGTGTGCGGTGAGCGATGGGCCTGCTGGACAAGCTGGCGGTGTGGCTGGGGCGCGGGCGCACGGAGGTGACGGTGCTGGTGCTGGGGCTGGACAACAGCGGCAAGAGCACGCTCCTCGACGCGCTGCGCCCGCCCGAGCAGCGCGCCGGCCACCTCGCGCCCACCGTCGCCTGCCAACAGGACCACTTCACGAGTAAGTGTTACCTACAAGAGTAGCGGTCTGGCTAAGGTTCAATAGCTACCAAACACAGGATTTAGCAGCGCGGTTGACACCGCAGGGTACGTTTTCTCATACAAACGCTAAATTTACTGACTGCTGAACGAGATCAAGGCGAAGCGTAGAAACATTTGAAGCCAACTTTACTCAACCCCTGTTTTAACACGTGTGCTGCACTTGTTACAGAATAACATTGTGAGAAGCTACCGTTCAACACTTTGTATTACATAACTTAAGATGGCGTCTATATCTATGGTGTATGCTGTTCTAATTTTATTTAGTTGCTCTTATTAGTTTAAATCTATTTTGAACATCAAGACGTGTGAGTCAGGAGCTATGGTTTTGACAGTTAAATTAAATCTCGTCCTATATCTCAACCAGAACAGTATTGTAAAGTATTTTTGAAAGTGGAAGTGTCCTCAATAAAGTTGTCAATAAATAAATTGGCAAGGCGCTGCGCGATGCTTGCGAGGTACTCGCGCGGAGAACCAATCACTTGTCGCTCTGCCGAACAAAAACACAATTTGTCTCGATTTGAACTAGAGAACTGGATCGAAACCAATTTACACTGACAAGCACCTATTTAATTTCATGACAGTATACTTAACTGTTTCTATGCTGGTATGTAGGTAGAAGCATAGAACTATAACGCGATAACGACGACGACGAATTATAACGTGGTATAAGTCTCAAAAAGAATAAAATAATCTTGGAACGACCGGCCCACGCATGTGTTTCATCTTACAATCCCGGGTTCTTTAAGCGAAGCGTGAATTGGCACATCACAGGGCCGCCAACTTGAGAACCACTGTCAGAAGTGTTACGGACTGTGAGAGCGGCCAATCGCTAGATGCGCCATAGCTTTCCATCAGGCTGGCGACGTCAATATGACGAGCTTTGACGAGCCAGAAAAAAAAGATTGTAGTTGTGTTAACATCAACCTTTTTGTGGGTCCTATGCGATCACACACACACACACACACAAAGTATAACTTTCAAGAGTTGCGTTCCCTTGAATTATGTCTCCTCTGTTTTTTAAGGCCACACTGAAGTTCCCAATGAGGATTATTACCCCTGTAAAAAGCGTGTGCCGCAGTTTACAATGTGAACTTCAGCATAGGTGATAGTGCCCATCTTCACTAGTCAACACATGAAGGGAAAAGTATCGAGGACAGTCTAGATACAATTCTTGCCTCTTACCAAAGATAATATAAATAGTAGGTACTTACTAGCTGTTACCGAAGGCTTCGTCCGCGTAGAAGTCGTTATCGCGTAAAATCATTACTACCCACTTTTTGCGCAGTCAGTTAAGTAGCCTATGTCCTTCCCTAGGGAAGGACATAGGTTACCTACTTAACTGGTATAGAGATAGTTTGAGTCCTAGGACTCAAACTATTTCTATACCAATTTTCATCAAAATCGGCTCAGCGGTTTAGGCGTGAAAACGTAACAGGCAGACAGACTGACAGAGTTACTTTAACATTTATAATATTAGTAGGGAAGTAGGGATTACAAACTCTTACATAATCATGTCTATGGGCGCTACAACGCTACTACACCAAGTGTATTTACGTACTCTCCTTTTTACTTTACGTAACATTGTTACAGACCACGCGGCCACCGTTATGATTGTACCGGGTTGTACTGAGAATTCATCTATACTTCTATACTAATATTATATATATAGAAGTATAGATGAAGTCTCAGGAAGATTTGAACTATAAGAGGAAAGATTTGACTGTTTGTTTGCATCGAATAGGCTCCGAAACTTCTGGACCGATTTGAAAAAATCTTTCACAGTTGGCAAGCTACACTATCCCCGGTGAACACAGGCTATATCATTATATTTAATGCCCATGTACCCACGGGAACGGGAGCTGCGCAGGTGAAACCGCGTGACGTCCGTTACTCACTCATTAATTGGCTGATAATACTCATTAAAATAAAATTATCTACGTACGACGACACATTATCGCGAGCTGATGCAAAATTGAATGATTTTAATTCTAACAATATCTATCATTAGCTAGATGTACTACGATACACTATCAATATCCGGTATTAGGTTTTCTAGATAAAATGTTATGAATGATCAACATGCGAGTACCTTCGTAATAATACACATACATAATCACGCCTTTATTCCCCAAGGGGTAGGCAGAGGCGTGCCTAGTATACGTCGACATTTCACTATTAGTTATTGAGCCTTCGACCAAGTAATAGTATAGACCGGCCCATCTATACGTAAGTTTTGAAGACGTTAAAGCGAGCGCATGCGCTCACTTGATCCTAGTCGGTGTCCGTTATTGTTCCGAAGGTGAAACACGTGTCAAGACAAGACATTTTACGCAAGATACCTCCCTGTGCGTCCCCGAAGTGTACAAACACAACTCTTAATTCGAAAAAGAATGTATGTGTGCATGTCGTGTCGTTGCTGCAATATCTTTGTGTGTGAACTAGTCTCACTTTTTGCGAAGTGATGAGCCCATTCTCTTTTTAAAATGAACAGACGCTAATATTGTGACTACCCACGATAGAGATTTTTCAGGCCCCTCATAAAACCTTATACTTGGCTTAACGGCTGCCATATTACTGACCACTGAGACTAACTAGGTACCCTTAACATGCTTTCTGCAGCATGGAAACGCTCATTAACGAAATGTTATAAAGTGGCCATCCATCTGAGAACCAGTCACAGTGAAACATGCTTACAGAACAACCGTTGTCTGTGCGAAGGTCGGGACGCCTTTATGAGCCGTAGTTCACCTATTTCGCCCACCTAAGTGGTCCACGACTAACTTGTGTCACGTTAGTCCACCTGGTGTTGCATAGTTAACTTTAGTACCCCTGGTCCACCTAAATGTTCCACGAACCAAGAAATCTGTTCAATCACTAGCTGAACCCGCAACTTCGTTTACGTCACATAAGGTGCATGAACGGAGAGGTATTTCTTCATCAGACTCATCAAGCAGCGTGTGAAACTGCCCTGTTTGCTTAATCATAAAAGAGCTTAAAGTTTAAGTCTATTCTAAAACAATTCAATCCGCGCCGAAGCCTTAATTATTAAGCTCTTTTATGATTAAGCCAACATGCCCATTTTTATATTCCAATGTATTACGTATAATTCTTTAAAGTGATATATTTTTTTTATTTGTTAGCCTATTGACATGAAATAAACACTAAATGGTAAGTGGAGCAAACCTCAACACAATGAAGAAAACCGCAATGCAATCGGTTAAGCGGTTACTGAGATTAGCGTACACAAACGTACAGACAAACAGATATACAGACATACATACATACAGACAAACAGACAAAAATTCTAAAAATCACTGTTTAGGGTTTTATTGCGTTCATAAAGCCCCTATAATATTTTTTCTTATTTTTCTTTCATGTACAGACAGTGACCTGTAAAGATTTTATTATGTGTATATTGATTGATATCGCCGATAACGGTGCTGGGTGGTGGTGTTGCAGGCGCGGGCGTGTCGTTCAGCGCGTGGGACGTGTCGGGCGCGCCTCGGCACCGCGCGCTGTGGGAGCGCCACTACCGGCGCGCGCACGCCGTCATCTTCGTCGTCGACGCAGCAGACCACCTGCGACTCGGTAGGCATGGCTTACCATACCACACCTAGCGAACGATCGAGATATCTAATCGATAAACCTTATTAGCTAATTATTATGGAGGCTTGGATAATGAGTGTTGCTGGAAATTATTTCAACATCGGGACGGACTGAGACTGATCGCGTCACATGCATTTCAGCTTTGGTCTCGAGAAAGCTGGGCATTGTTCATTTATAATTTTGGAGTGACAAAAATAGGTTATTTATTCGTTTACATTCCATAGTGACAAAAGGAATGGAAATAGCATGGGAATTAAATTACAATGTAACATGAAGACCATTCAAATAGTTATGGCTAAAGTTTCAATAGTCATACTTTATTGCCTTTAAAGTAGGTCACCCGCTCAAATACTCCTACCCACTCCTTGCTTGTACAGTACATAGGTACCAATATGAATTGCACTCAAGCAAGGAACGAGAAGTACGGTTATAAGTCTCTACCGATTAAAAAATTATCACCTTAAATGGTCTTCAGGAAGTAAGGTTACTAGAACAAATATTTTTGAAAAATGAAATAAAATTTCTCATCGTCTAATGTGAGTGTTTAGTTGTTTTGCATGTTTATCGTGTTACAGTTACTAGTAAGATATAGTCTCCACCCCACCATCCATGGTCATTCCTGCCCCACGGCGTACCAACTGACCTAATCGCGGGAGAGGTATGGTTCGACCTTCCCCTGCTCGATTTCCTCTCATCGAGGCTGGCGTCCTACTATTATATCCACCCTTCCGGCGCCGACGAAGAATGCACACAGTTGAACGTCCTGCTGAACTGTACCTATTCTTCAAGGATTGTACTCGTAAATGGCATGGGTAACCAATACAGTCTTCCTGACATCGTCGTACAGGCAACATTCCCAGAATGCGTTATGTCCCCTTCATTATCCGCCCATGAGCAGGCTTCGTTGTCGAGGCCTAACTTGTGTAATCGCACTGGTGTGTTGCAGTGGTGGCGCGCGAGGAGCTGGAGCTGCTGCTGGCGCACCCGGACATGTACGGACGGCGCGTGCCACTGCTGGTGTTCGCCAACAAGGCGGACGCGGCGCACGCACTCGCGCCCATGCAGGTCGCGGCCGGTACGTGTCGTTGTGTGGCTGTGGCTTTGTGTGCCGTGCAGTCAGGTGCAGTGGTTCACCAGGAGTACTGATGTAGTTGTCGGTCTGTTCCAGCGCTGTGCCTGGAGCGCGTGACGGACAAGCCGTGGCACATCTGCGCGTCGTGCGCGCTGTCGGGCGCGGGGCTGGCCGACGGCGTGGCGTGGCTCGCGCGCCAGCTGCGCGACGGACTCATGCCCGCGCCGCACTCCCCCTAGGGCCCCTAGTGGCGCCGCGCAGGGCCCCACACGCTGGGACGAGCCCATTGGGAACCGAATCTAATATTAGCACACAATTTCATACTCCATCACATCCCATCTTGACCAATTTCAAAGTCTGGATCAACAATCGACCGGTTTTTTTTTTACAAAATGTTGTAAAAGCAATGTACAGAGAAAAAAATATTAAGGCTAATTCTAAGTAATATGTATAATTGTACAACGTTTAGACCGTAATATTCATACTAAAATATGTGATTTATAGCACCTGTCAATTTGGACGATACCATTTTTGGGCATGTCCATTGCATCGCTCTTGCTCAAGCGCGTACAAATTAATAGTCGTAGATACGTAGACGCAACAGCTATCTGGAACATATATTCTATGTATGGACGTTCCTGCCTATCGGTAGAATACTTATATGTCAATGGGATCAACCGGATACGAACAGTGTGCTACTGGATCGCCTCACTAAATAACTAGTTCACTCCACTCCGCTACGAGCTCCCGTAGCGGCTCAGTCGCCTGGTACACATCTTGCACTGGAGGCTGTAGTGGGAGCGTAGATCTGATAGAATCTCTCACACTGTTACCTAGGTTTCGTAATTGCAAATAATAGCCACTGAAGACAAATATCGGCAAGCACAACATTTGCAAGCTTTTAGAGCATTAAACAAACATTGAAATACACGTACATGCACGTACCTATGTATATGTACAGAATGTCATTCTTCTCCCCGCCCTGCGACTTATAGTTCTGTCTGTCCGAACACGGGAACGACGGAGCCAACGGAGCGGTCTCCCACACATTTGAGCAATGGTTCAAGAGAATGGTTTGTGTATAACACCTTGTACGTAGTATAATTTTATTACTACATTTAATATTTTTTTTTAACAATACGTAAATGAGCAATAAAATAAATTGTTTCGATAATTTAAGAGATATTCTGTCCTGCATCTCAGAGTATTACTTACAGAGGTAGCATCTAAAATCTAAGAAGATAAACAATTTACCCTTTACTGGAACGAGAGAAACGAGAGAAGTTGTGTAGTCGATAGGTACAATTACATTAATGTTGATAAGTATAGAAATTGTTATGCTACAATAATCATGTACTATGAAGATATTGATTAAATCATTGAAGTAAGACAATAAATTCACGCTTATGTATAGTTCTTTATGTTAAGCACATTACTTTAAAGTAAGTAAGTGTTATTTAGTTCCCTTGAAAGATACCTACATTATATTATCTATTAAGGTACAAAAAAAGTGCATTCATTTTATTTTTAACCTACATAAGTGTGATATGTCTCACACAGTTTTCACAAATTTACACCCTGGATTAGGACCAGAAAATCTACACCGAGCTCGTACTTGCTAAAGTCCCAAGAGAAGTCAGAATGTAACTTGTTGGTTGTATTATTGTAAGAGCACTCTCAAAGGATTCGTCAGATACTTCGGTTGAAAACAAAGACATCCAGTCATCAATACATGTTCTTTATTCAATGACAATAATAATTATTGATTGTTCAGTGTTCCTTAAATTATGTTTAAGCAGGTACATGTACATATTTACAAGTTTTTGCACTGAACCGTCATCCACATACATTTGTTGGACTAGAACATTTACAATAAAATTACTTTACTTATATAAATATCATCACTTATGTCATATACTTATAAATAGAAGCCGTACTCTAATACTTAGTAGTTTTATCTAAATCAATTTTCGTTGAGAACTAACTCCCAGCTGACATCAGCGGCATACAAAGTCTCATCGATTAAGTCGTTCACAACGCGTCAATGTAGCGAGGCCAGAACAATATTGTTAAAGTATTCTGCGTTTAAGGAAAAAAGAAGAATGGTATAAAAATATAGATAGTAATTAGAGAGTAGGTATATTATAGCGATAGCCATTATCAATATTAGCAAAAAATGCTATAGAAATATATTATTAAAAAAATAACTAGGTATTTCGATATTCTACCTATAAGTAGCACCTGTCTTAATATCTATACTAATAAATATACACAACATATTCTGATATTTACAAGTCAAATTTTCTAAAAAAAATGTTAATAGTTCGTAAACAATCCATAAGCTTAAGCACTTTATGTCAGTGCGGTAACAAGGCGGTATGATGGCGCGTATGTCCCAGTATCTCGTCGTATATGTCGTGCGTGGCGCGGCCGCGCGTCTCGGGCAGCGCGCCCAGCGCGAAGGCCGCCAGCGCCAGCGTGAGCGCCGCGGACAGCAGCAGCGCGGCGGCAAGCCCCGCGTGCAGCGCCACCCACGGAAACACCATCACCTCCAGCGCGTTGCCCAGCCACGACATCACACCGATCAGCAGCACTGCGCACCCGCGGTACTGCACACACACACACCAGCCAGTGGCATTATTGCACGAGATTATAGCGTATACATACATATACATATAATCACGCCTTTATCCCCGAAGAGGTAGGCAGAGGCATAGTATACGCCCACATTTCACCTTGTAGTTTTATGTCCCACGTAATAGGTGGTGAGCCTATTGCCGTGTTGAAATGGACAGGCGCAGGTCGCCGCGACCCGCAGTTGAAATTTTTCAAGCCGCCCATAAGGCCTTCAACTTGGCTTAACGATTGTCATTTTAGTAACAACCGGGTTTCATTTCAAGTTTTCCTTCTCTACGCAATGGATCTTTTTGCGAAAGTGTTCCCTTAGTCGCCTCTTACGACACCCTCGGGATGTATTGGGGTGGCGACATTTTGTACTCTTACCCGTTGCAACACGGGACCCCGTCGCCACACAGGGCGTATAGATGGAAATATTAATGGGTGGCTGGTATTAACGATACAGGAACTCACGTCTGTATGTTATTAAAGTGGTGAGCTATTGGTTTTCAAGCTAGCTTAAGCAAAGCCTGCATGTCCGGTAGTTCTGAAGTACTGAAAGAATCTAGCCTGACTAGTTGCAGGATATAAAGCACATCGCTTGTAGAATTGACGACCACGAGGATGAGACGTCCCTCCTTCCCGAGCGGTTAGACTTCATACCGACTAACGTGTGTAAATCCTCAAGGATCATGGTTGACTTGAACCGACTGAACCACACGTTCCCTGCCCATACGCGCTTGATGTTGCCGATAATTCTTCGGAAAGACGTCCCGGCTAAGATATAAACGATTAAAGTGATGATAGTGGTGGTTACCTCGTAGTCAAACATGTCGCATGAGCGAGTAGGGCGCGGGCTGCAGGCCGGCCGAGTCCGCGAACACCGCCGTGCTGAGCGCCGCGGCGGCCCACGCCCCGCCGGCGGCCCAGCGCACCGCCGCCGCGCCCAGCACCATCGACACCCCCGTCACCAGCGCGCACGACGCTATCAGCGACTGCAGACATACGTATAACGCTCTGTATTAGTTACATTCAGAGAAGTTAGAATAGAGAACATTACGTCACGATGTCTCCAGCTGCGGCCCCACACACCGCCATCTCAGTCAAACAGGCAAATCATTATACATTATCGCTGGTTTGCAGCAGTAGCGCAGCGGTCACCTCCAGGCTGGAGTTAATATTGCTATGAGATAATTGACTGAATCGTGGAGTAAGAAATATATGACTTAGCAACAATTTTTTTGTTGTTTTGAATATGTACCCTTCGTCCTACGTTCTCGACGAGATACAGCGAGAGGGCGGAGGCGAGCAGCTGAAAGGCGCCCAGCAGCACGGCGTAGAAGGAGGGCTCGCTGTAGGCGGCGCCGGCCTGCTCGCGCGCCAGGGCGAACTGCATCAGCGCCAGGATGCCGCACAGCTCCTGGCCCACCACCACCACGGCGGTCAGGACGAAAGCACGGCGCCGGCCCGCGTCCGCGACTGGAATATGAACATTTTTAATGTAGCACTGCCGATGCCCGTACCAAAACGGTAGCGGTGAAACAAGACTCTTTCTAGGTATGACCTCTCCAAATTTCGTCACGTGACGTGGCAGAGGTAATTTTGTTACACCCAGTAGAAGATGTTGCAATCGTATTATGACGTAGCAAAAACATGGTAAATAGGTGGAGCACAATGGCATGCAGTTCCTCGTGTCAAATTTATGTAGGGAACTCAATTGGGGCATGGGGAAATCTCCTGAAAAGTTTCTCGCGTATTATATGTCCTCATTACATACATACATACATAACATCACGCCTGTCTCCCAACGGGGTAGGCAGAGACTATGACTTTCCACTTGCTACGATTCTGACAAACAACTTTCGCTTCTTCCACTTTCATAAGTGTCTTCATACATGCTCTTCGGTTAAGGGTACTCTTGACCTGGCCTTTTCTCAGAAGATTTGATCGACATGAGTATGCCGAGGTCGACCCCTACCAGTTTGCTCATTCACTCTCGCTTCATAAATCTGTTTCGTCAGCCTATTTCCATTCATTCTCTCCACGTGTCCAAACCATCTGAGCATCCCTTTCTCTATTTTAGTCACTACATCTTCTGTCATACCGCAATGTTCCCTTATCACACTATTCTTTACTTTATCCCTCAATGTCACTCCAGCTATACTTCGCAAACTTCTCATTTCCACTGCATTAATTTTACTTTCATGCTTCTCCTGCCACACCCAACTTTCACTACCATGCATAAGTGTAGGGACAAGCACTCCTCTATGTACAGCCATCCTTGCCTTTTTAGACACGTTCTGACTGCTCATAAAGGTGTGAATGGCTCCATTCACTTGGTTTCCTGCCAAAACTCTTCTTTCAATATCATTGTCACACTTTCCATCTCTTGCAAATTTTGAACCCAAATATACAAACTCTTTCACCTGTTCCACGCTCTTTCCTTCGATCGATATCGAGCAATCAGTCATACAATTCTCTCTTTAAAAAACCATTACTTTTGTCTTGCTTACATTAACATTCATTCCTCTACTTTTAAGCGCATCGTTCATTATATTAACCATCAACTGCAACTCCTCCGCCGATGATGCCAGTATTACCTGATCATCAGCATAAAGGAGGCATTTGACGGTTAGCTCATTCATTTTTAATCCATACGTGCACTCTTGTAGTTCATTCAAGCAACTGTCCATGTATAGGTTGAACAGCCATGGTGACGCTACACAGCCTTGTGTCACACCTTTTTCGATGGGAAAAAAGTCTGTGCAAGCTCCATTGATCCTGACACAAGCACTGGAGCCCTCGTATAGAGATTTCAAGGCTCGTATCAAGTTGCTGTTCACTCCATACATGGACAGTGTTGACCACAGTTCATTCCTCACCACTCTGTCATAGGCCTTTTCCATGTCCACGAAGATGCAATAGACTTTGACGTTTTGCCAAAAACTTTTCAGCTAGGCATCTTAATGAAAAGACCTGATCCGTGCATCCTCTTCCTTTCATAAATCCTGCTTGTACATCCCACATTTTTCCTTCAGTTTCATTCATCACTCTTTTAATCAAAACTTTCGCATACAATTTGCCTACGACACTGAGCAAGCTTATGCCGCGGTAGTTTTTGCACTCTTGCTGTGACCCTTTACCTTTGTACAGCGGCACTATGACAGATTTGCACCATTCTTCTGGTACTCTGCCATTTCGCCAGCAAAGATTAAAAAGGCGGTACAGCTGGCAAGCTACCACGCCACGACCCGCTTTCAGCATCTCGACAGAAATTCTATCAATCCCAGCAGCCTTTCCTAATTTCATACTATTCAACGCTTCCACAATTTCTTCCATACTTAAGTGGCTTTCATTCTCTAGTTCATTCATTTCCGAAACAAGAGTCTCCCTTTGCATATCCTCTTTTTCAAATAAACTTTCAAAATATTCCTTCCACGTTTTTAACACACATTCCTCTTCTATCACAAGACTGACATTACGGTTTCTGATTTGCTTAAATTGTGAGGTTGTCTTTTAAGTTTTCATTGTCCTCATTGGAGTAACTTATTGTTAAAACTCGGGGGAGGTAATGCCTACTCCTTTTAAGCCTATCTTTTTTTTATTTCAACTTATAACCATACATAATATACATAGGAACTTTCTCCCATCCAAAACCAAGGCAATGCTTGTTCAGACTCTTTTATTTCCTGTCATAGACTATGGTGATGTGTGCTATCTCGACCTGAATGCAGATCTACTCGAAAAACTTGATCGGCTTCTCAACAATTGCATTCGATTCGTTTACAATCTTCGAAAGTATGATCATGTCTCGGTCTATCGTTCCGAGTTGGGTTGGTTGCCCATACGTCAGCGTCGCAAGTTGCGTGCATTGACAATGCTGTTTTCAATAATGAACTATTCTAATGCTCCTTCTTACTTGACATCTCATTTCCAATTACTTTGTTCTAATCACGACAGAAATTTACGCTCTTTGAACAATCGCCTTCTTCTCTACCCTACTCATACTTCAAGTATGAATCATTCTTCCTTTTTTGTGCAATCAGCCCTTCTCTGGAACGCGCTACCGCCAGAAGTCAGGACATGCACCAACCGTTTCACATTCAAACATAAAGTACGCGAGCTTTTCAAAGAATAGGAAATGCATTCTCTTTTCAATGATTATGTATTTACCTTATTGTTTAAATATATATTACTAAGTATATAAAGTATATATGTAGTGTATTAGTATGTATGTATATGCATATATATAATAGATATGTATACATTTATAATAATTATAGTATATATATGTATGGGTTATTGTGATCGTGTGTTTGATTGGTTTAGTTCTTGCTGCATTTATTTGGGTATTAATTGCCTGAATGAGTGCAGTGGATCTGGGCTGAACGCATGTTTTTATACTATTTATACTACAAAGAAGAGTACCTACCATTAGAATGTCTCGATATCAACCTGGAGCACCTTCCTCTACTTATTTATCTCTGCATCACCCAAAGGTCGACTGGTAGAAAATGCCTATGGCATTAAGTCCACCTTTGTACGAATTTGTGCATAAAGTTTTAAATAAATAAATAGGACAATAAAACATCCTAATGCAACGGACAAAAAGAAATTGTCACATACTTTAACTATCATTATTTTGTAAAGTAACCAAATTGAGAAATCTAGTAATAGGATAAACATATCTACATACCGTGTCGTAATGTACAATGCTTCGAGCGACGTTTCACTTCAATACAATAACTTAAAAGTATAGGTACATGAAAAATGAAAATTACTTATGAACATGACACTTATGAACGTCAATATTTTTGCTTCTACATTTACATGTACTGCCAGATTCGCAATGCAATAGGTAGAGCCTGTGAGGAAGAACCTGGCAAGAAAACTAAACTCTACTCTTTTCAAATAGTCTTAGTACATTCGTTTGTCATGCAGTAAAGATTAACAATTTTGTTTACGCAAAGCGACATTTACAATCGCGCCTAATTAAGTGAGGAGCAAGCAACTCGTGTCCATGTCTCTGTATCACAAAATAGTCATCAATAGTATAGTATGCCCTTTTTAAAAGATGTACCTTAATTGCCATTTTGAATCTATATAAAGAAAGGTTCATAATACATCAAGTCCTTCGAATGAGTCGTGTACCTTATGTAATCGAAAATCCTTTCCAATCAATTTATGCTTATTTCTAGTATTTATTGAATGTACGTCACTGTTCTTAAGATATAGATGTATGTTCTTTTTAACAGATATGATGTTCCCAAATATGTATTGCGATGCAACCGTTAAAATTCCTATTTCTTTAAATTTCTCTCTAAGCGATTCTCAAGCATTTAATTTATAAATTGCACGTATAGCTCTTTTCTGAAGTACAATAATAATTTGTATATCTGCTGCCTTGCCCCACAGCAAAATGCCGTAAGACATGACGCTATGAAAATAACTAAAATAAACCAGCCTGGCTGTTTGGACATCAGTGAGCTGTCTGATCTTGGTAACGGCAAAAGCCTTCTTTTTTTTTTTTTTTTTTTTTCGGGTAGGTGTAAAAAAAAGTTCGGAACTTGCTCTGATTAAAAAAATCATATTTAATTAATATCTTGAAGTTATAAAGATTTTCAATAGCTGAGAAAGTGTATTACATACCCAGTGAACAGTACAAACATTTGTGAAAGTTTTTATGTGATTTAAAGGAAACTTCACACATACCACCTACCAGCACTAAACACAGTTAAAGTATCAAAAATAAAAATATACTGTCACAATGTCACAGCCACAACTTGCCGCAATTGAAACTGCGCAATACAAATTGGAAGAGTCCTTTGGAAAGAAGATGGGTGAACTTCAAGCCCAGCTGCAAGCCGCGGGGTCTACTAAGGAGACTGTTTCACGTGTAGCAGAGGAGTTCCGTACCTTCAGGGAACTGATATTCACCATGCTCGGTCTGCTGAGAAAACAGATCACCGAGTGCTCAAAAGCCATGGATGCATTGGAGACTCGGCACCGACGTAAAACTCTGGTCTTCATGGGGATTGCAGAGGTTGAGAAGGAAAATTGTGCTTCTACTATACTGGACATAGTACATAAAAAAATGGCACTTCATAACCTTGCACCTACAGACATCTTGAGTTGCCATAGAATTGGTGCCACTGGCTCTGATCATGATCGTCCCGTCTTGGTAAGATTTTCCAATATGAGCCTCCGGTCAGCGGTGTGGAGGTCAAAGACAAAATTGAAAGGCTCATCAGTGTCTGTCAAAGAATTCCTGACCACGACACGGCGTATGGTGTTTGCTAAGGCACGGCAGCACTTTGGAATGCGAGCATGTTGGACACAGGACGGCGTTGGGTAGGACTTCGGATTACTATCCCACGATTTAAGTGGTGGGAGGGGGGCTGGAGGGGGGAGGGGGGTGTGTAGAACCCCCCCCTTGACGGAAAAGTTGCGGACGCCCCCCCTTTTTGAGTTATGATTTTTTTTATATTCTAACCTAACTTTCGCATTTTCTTGGTTTGAAATCGATTTAAAGGTCGAAATTGGAAGATGGAAAATGGAGGGGGAGGGGGGAATCCCCCTGACCCCTCCCCAAAGTTAGGAAATCAATAGTTACCTTAAATTTAGATTTTTATTTTTTGAGGTTATGTTCAATAAAATCGACGACTTAGGTAATCGTTCTCCAAATAAGAACTCGTCGACAAGCCAAAAAAAAAAAACCACGAAAGCTAAGGCGGGAGCTCCGCTCCGCTTCGCTCCCGCCTTAGCCTTCTAACCTAACCTATCCGAGTCGGGGTGTTAACCATTAGTACTAATTATGGTTGAATTAGGGATGCGCGTAATTCAAATGCCGACCTGGGGTTGAAAAAAAAACTACGCGTCTCCTATACAAGACACAAATTCACAAATAGGGTGTCATTTGAAAGGGTTGACCTTCTTCTTCTTCTTCTTTTAATGAATGGCCCTCCGTTTATTAACGATTTTGCCAGTCTCCAGTAAAATAAATAGATACAAATTAAATCAGTAAAAAAATGGCGATACGCCAGTCTCAAGTCGACATTTTTTTTTTTTTTTTTTTTTTTTTTTTTTTTTTTTTTTTTTTTTCCAGGGTTGACCTTGACCAACCCATAGAATGCGTACGACGTTTTACGTTTAGTTTCACATATCGGCAACCGTCATTAAATTATTATAATATTTAATAGCATTCATTTATATAAATATACGTAATATAATAAAATATGCATAAAATTTAACTTAATAACTAAATATCATTATTAATTAAATTTTTAAATGAAGTAAGACATTGTTGTGCGTTAATTTTACGTAAAACAAAACGTATTGGACGAGCCGAATGTCAAAAACATTGGGAGTGTTTGTGTTCTGTGGTGAAAAGTGACAAATTATTGGTGTTTTTTTACGATTTTCATTATTTTTTTTCTCGTTAACCATTAATCTCCGCAAGTTAAAACTTCGCGTGGAGGCTTCTAATAATATTAGCTTTGTGTATAAAAAATATGAACCTCAAACTCGATGGCAGCTAATCTAAAGTTAAGCCCGTTGTTAACATCAATGTGGCTGGTCGCCGGTACAAAGTCACTTCTATGGATGAACTGAATCCTTTGACGATTAAACATCACAGAGAGGATGGCGACCGAGGTAAATCCGTAGCCCGTGGTGTAATTGGCAGTGTCGATGGTGATCAGGCTCATGCCAAGTCGCGTAGAAACTGATATTCGTGCTATCTTTATATGCTTTTCTGTAGGTGTGCATTCAAAGGGCGACAGGTTGATCGGTAATGCTGTAATTCTTGTTTTGTTGCTTTTTTACTTTATGTTTATCACATTTGGCACACATTAATGTTGCTCAGCTTTGCCTATGCTTTTTTTTTTAATAGAGTAGATGCTAAATTGTTAAGTTTAGGGTAAGTTAATAATTTGTATGTTTACAATCAAAGAAAACTCGAACTCAAACACATCTGACAGAATACATGATGTGACATTGACAGTTGACTTGTTTTGATGATTATAGGAATAAGTAAGTTGCGTTCGGAAATTAACACCAATGTATTTACGTTCCGTTACACTTTTGTTCTGTACTTGAAACACTGATCTGTATAAAATATAGATCAGTGACTTAAAATATCAACTTGTTCATTGATTAATATTGTTGTGTTTAGCATGCTAAAATGTCTGTTTCTATCTGTTTTTTTTTCTTTTTTTATATTTTTGTGTGTCTTCTTATTTATATACATGTAAAACTGCTGGTGGGTGGTGCATAGACTACTTACGTTTGGAAATACTGCATTATTTAATTTTAAACGAAGTTTATTTATGGTATTCTATTTCTATACATAATTGTATTATATTATAAGTATTATTATTCATTTATATATGTATTCTGATAATGATGAAATGTATTATTCTGCCAATGATTCATCTATACTTTCCAGAGATGAAAGTTTCGAGTCTGGTCATACACTTGGTGACTGGGTGAAAAACACATTCGATAGACGGTCGCGTAATCTTCTGAACGTTTGTCACATAAATGCACAGAGTGTGCCTTTTCACTACAGCGAGTTTCTTGAGGCATTTGCGGGTGCTGACGTACACGCTGTCCTTGTCTCCGAGAGCTGGTTCAAGCCTCACCATCTTAGCACCACTTATCCTCTCCCAGGATTTGTTTTAATCCGTAATGACCGTGTTGATGAGGACGAGAGGAGGGGAGGTGGCGTGGCGATATATCTTCGTTCAGACTTTCCTTACAGGGTCATTTCTTCTTCTCCTTCCAGTTTGGCCACAGAGGTGGAGTTTATTTTCTTGGAGGTTATTGTCAAAGGAATAAAAACTGTTCTCAGCGTTGTTTACTCTCCCCCTGACAAAAAGTGCTTCTCTAGTCTTGAGCCTATTCTAGAATCTATAGGTTCAGATTATGAACATCACATTATTATGGGTGATCTCAATACCAATCTCCTTATTCCGTCACTCTCCCATAAGTTCCTTCAGTTTGTTGAATCAGCCAGTTTACATGTCCTCCCTCTGCAAGCTACACACCACAATTTGGATACTGATGATACCTGGCTGGATTTGATTCTCACCTCTGCACCACTGCTTGTATCCTGTCATGGGCAGCATCCTGCGCCGGCATTTTCTCGCCATGATTTAATCTATCTGAAGTACATTCTCAAACCTCCTAAATTACAACCTCGTACTATGCTCATGCGCAATTTTGGCCGGGTGAATGCTGAAAATCTATGTGGGGATGCATCGAAATTAAACTGGGACTCTTTGATTGAGACCCCCTCCGTAGATGACAAGTTGTCTATATTTAATAATGCGGTAATGGGGCTGTACGACCTACATGCTCCATTACGGAGAGTGAAATTGAAGCGTCCTCCTGCGCCTTGGATTACTGAGGAGGTTCGATTGGCGATGGGGCATAGGGATCGTGCCTTTCGGAAGTTTCGGAGAGCCCGTGGCGATGAGACGTGGTCACTGTACAAAGCGGCCAGAAATAGGTGTAATCAGGTGATACGCAATGTAAAACGCCGTTATATTCTTAATAACATTTCTGCTTCCTCTTCTTCTAATATCTGGAAGTTCCTAGGAACTCTGGGTATTGGAAAACCGAATAGTTCTGAGTTCCGTGCAACAATTGGTTTGGATGACATCAATAAGCACTTCACTACAATTACTCATCTGAATCAGCAGACCAAGAGTTGCACTCTGGAACATATTGCTAATATGCCTTGTCCCGAAGTGGACTCCTTCTCATTTTCTCCAGTTACACCAGGTGAGGTTAAGAAGATAATTCTGTCCATTAAATCAAACGCTGTGGGATATGACAATGTTAGCCGCCGTATGATTGCTATGATTTTGGACCATGTGCTGCTAGCAATTACTCATATCATTAATTCCTCCCTAATGTCTGGACAGTTTCCATCTCAATGGCGCAAGGCTTATGTTATTCCACTCCCTAAAACAACAAATCCTTCTTTACCAAATCATTTCCGCCCTATAAGTATATTACCTTTCTTATCAAAAGTCCTTGAGTCTTGTGTTCATAAACAGTTATCCCTTTTTATTTTCAAAAATTCATTATTAAGTTCTCTACAGTCAGGCTTTAGGCCCGGTCACAGCACTACCTCCGCACTTCTCAAAGTCACCGGAGATATTAGGGCTGGCATGGATGAAACCAAACTTACTGTTTTAGTACTGATAGATTTCTCAAATGCTTTTATTAATGTCAGCCACGACATTCTTTTAGCTATCCTATCTCACTTCAAGATCTCACCGGATGTACTGGACTGGTTCTCTAGTTATCTTCAGGGGCGTCAGCAGGCTGTTCGAGTTGATGAGAGGTTATCTTGTTGGTGCGATATGGATGCTGGTGTCCCTCAAGGCGGAATTTTATCTCCATTACTCTTCTCTATATTTATTAATCTTTTAACTCAACATCTCAAATGTGCGTATCACCTGTATGCCGACGATTTACAGCTATATGCTCAGGCACGGGTAGAGGACTTGGTTGGCGCGGTCGATGCGGTGAATAGAGACCTTGTCAGCATCCACAATTGGTCTAATAGATTTGGATTGACCGTGAATCCGTCGAAGTGCCAAGCATCTGTGGTGGGGAGCCAACGCTTGAAAGATCGAGTGGACAATTCGTCTCTTCCACCTGTTACTTTCAATGGATCGATCATACCATTTAGTTCTTCGGTGAAGAACTTGGGTTTAATGGTTGATTCTACCTTGAGTTGGAAGGAGCAGGTGGTTCATGTCAGTCAGAGGGTAACGGGAGCTCTGCGTGCATTATATCGTCTGAGGTACCTTCTTCCCACCAATACAAAAAAAATGCTCGTGGAGACCCTATTGTTTCCATTATTCGATTACGGTGACGTTTGTTACTTCGATTTGAACGCAGAACACCTTAACAAGTATGATCGTCTTCTAAACAACTGCATTCGGTTCGTTTTTGGTCTCCGTAAGTATGACCATGTGTCCAACTATCGCTCCCAACTAAAATGGCTGCCCATTCGCCAAAGACGTGATCTGCGTGCACTTACCACACTATTTTCCATCCTAACATCTCCCAATTCTCCTAACTATCTATCTTCTCAATTTCAATATCTTTGTAACAACCATAATAGAACCCTTCGTTCACAGAATAATCGACTTCTACTTTGCCCTTCTCATAAGTCTGGTTTTGTACACTCTTCTTTTGTGGTGCAGTCTGTCTTGCAGTGGAACGCGCTGCCGCTTGAGGTCAGGAAGGTTACTGGTCGTTATTCATTTAAGAAACGAGTTCGCAAATTATTTTGGAATAGATTGGCAGAATCATAGTTTTAGTAGTTTTATATTTCCTCATGTTACCGAATTTTCTTCTTTCTACATATTGTTTATATATGTACTTATGTGTAACTGTATATATATGTATGTATTTGTATGAGTTTATATATTTATTTTAATATTTGTGTATATATTTATATATTATGTGTTAGGAGTATGTTATGTTGTTAATATTAATGGGTTGTATGCTTATTATTTAGGTATCTTGTTATGTATTTTTTTGATCAAGTCTTAATTTTCTCTACTTTACTTCTACAAGATAATGCACCTACTTTGTTTGTCTCTGCATCACCTATGGTTGACTGTTAGAGAATGCCTATGGCATTAAGTCCGCCTATGTACATTGTGCATGAAGTTTAAATAAATAAATAAATAAAAAGCCGCCGAACTGAGTTTTGCTGCTAGACACGATAATTTGGGCAGTCCACTGTAATTTACTATTTAAAGTGATCCCCAAAAATACGGTTGATTCTACAAGATGAAGGTGTCACTGTTTAATGTTATATTTATTTCATAATTTTTGACATTGGGCATGATAAATCTAATACATTTTGTCTTATTTGCGTTCAATAGCAAATTATTGGTTGTGAACCAATCTACAACTTGGGATAGTGCACTATTTACGTTGTCAAAAGAACTTGGATTGCGATCAACTTTAGAAATAAGTGATGTATCATCAGTTAATAGAACAATAACGCACAAGTTCTGTGCATAGAAAGGTAAATCGTTAATGTAAATTAAAAATAAAAAAGGTCCCAGAATTGATCCTTTCGGCACTCCCATAGCTACAGTAGCTCCAGAGGACCGACTTCCATTAATGTCAACATATTGCATTCGATCTTTAAGATAGGAGGCAACAAGATTCATTGCAGAGTCCCTTATAGCATAATGATCTATTTTTCGTGATAAAGTGTTATGATATTTACACAATATAATACAATTCTTTATATGTACTCGATGGAATTCGAATTAACATTTACACAATAAACACATATCACTATAGCTACAATTAAGCTGTTAATTACCTGAAGTGTTCTATTTGTATTTCAATTAAGGATCATAAAACATATCCACACCTCAACGATATCACCATATTCAGACTAATTACAATGCAACATAAGTTAAACGCACATAAGTTTTTGATTAGCCTCAAGGCCGACACGGGCTTCTCCTTGTCGGGCAGGTCTGTGAGACTCGCCTTGAGCTCCGGCTCATCGCGCTCCAGGCCGCGCCACCACGCCAGGGAGCGACGAGCTTCCTGGAATTAAATTATTCGCTTTTAGATATGTGAACAGTTGCACTGAAATTATGTACCCTATTTTTATATTTAGCTCGCGAAAATGAAACCGCTCGCCTGAAAGAAAGCCATGGCTGCATCCAGTGAATTGAGGGTTACTCTCACAGTTCACTAAACTATTTATGCCCTAATTTTTTATCAATCATTCATTCATAAAAATAATGTAGGTAAGTATGTAAGCTGCTGATGACAGCGCTCGTTCGCTCATTATCTATATGTATCTCAGTGTTAACAACCTCTGTTACTTTTCTAATAGCAATCATAAGCAACTGACCTCAGTGTGACCTTGGGCTGCCAGGTAATGCGGCGACTCTGGCACAAACGCGAACACTACGCAGTGTGCCACGGACATGTACAGACAGTACCACAACACTTTCCTGCAAAATATCAACAACTAATTAGCAGAGTTACAGTCAGCGTCTTCATCATCGGTTTGGTGAGCGACTACAATGATCAAGAAAATGTGGAATACAAGCCACACATATTGTGCCTTTTGTAGCCCATTGAATCCCATTATACAGAACCTGCGCGTCTTCAACTAACAACTATTTCAGTAAATTCTTTTCGCTTCAGCACCCCGACACATTTTGGACACAAAGGCGATTCATAACCATTTTTAAATTTCTGGATTTTCTTAGGTTTCTTATAGAAATAACGAACATAACAACAACATCCACTTAGTGTGTATTTTAAATAGTAGTTAGCAATTAATTTGCTCGGCAGTAAATTGACGCGCGTGGGTTTCCAAGAAAAAATACTCAACAGAGCCCCTGCAACTAATACACAAACCCATGAATTCAGCTCTAGGATTGGTTCTTTATTAGTTTCCTCGATTTAACGTGCAAAGGTACTCCACGAATATGTAAACAATATTTATCTATAGAAGAGTCTATAAGTATACATGAAAGGTATTATAATTACGTGTGTTCCACGCGGAGGTAGGCACTGAGGTACATGAGCAGTTCTCCGAAGTTGCTCGCCAGCACTAGTGCGGATACCGCTGCTCCGCTCACCCACTCCGAGCAAGTCTGGGAATAGCCGTGTAACACAATTAGTGACCCTCGCAATAGGTACTGATAATCACGAGATATGTGAAACGTTAATAGGATTTCGAACAAGCTGCACCAAGCTGTGAATGCAACTGCCATTTGTGGTTTCCCATTTGCCATTTATAATAATGAAATTGTTTCATCCATTTGGAGGTACGCGGTAAGTATGATGCCACTGACAGTAAGACGGAGACACAGGTTAAACTTATATCACCCTTCGTTTTCGGTTGAGGGTACGCTTATACTTACTTCTTTGGCGAGCAACGGCGCCACGGCCCACGCACCAGCGCCCGCCAGCCCGGCGCACGCTCGCGCCGCCACCACCCACCCCGCGCCACCGTGCAGCTTCAGCGCCCAGCACGCCTGCAATCAGAAGTGGGAGCAGGTTTAATGAGGCGTACAAAATTCCTGACTACAGTTCTATATGTGCTTGACTATACCTAGCCACGTTAGGGAAGTTTCCACGGCGACCTAATTCTAGATTTACCGGTCAAATGCCTAGTCAGTATGATAGGTACAGAGGGGAGAGCACTGTAAGTATCTGTCTCTGCTATCTACTTACAGTTGTAACTGTCACCTTAGAGTTGACCTTGTGACACATCAGCGCTCACCTGCACCGACAGTAATATAATTGTTCGCTCCTCTAGTTTACCAGATTCGGTAAGAAGAATGGATATTCGTTTTTTAGAATTAATCTTAGATCAAGTTGAAGCCAAGGTCAATCCACGAGATTTAAGCAAATTATACCTAGATTCAGCTGAAATTCCCATTGTTCCCAATTTCACGGCACCAAGTTAAACATACTTAGCAATTTTTGGTTCTTTAATTAATCAAGTCGATGTATTTTTTCATTTTCATAACATTCATACATACATACTTATGGTCACGCCTTTATCCCCGAAGGGGTAGGCAGAGGCATATTATATGCCCACATTTCACCTTTGTATAATTTGTCCCACGTAATAGGTGGTGCACCGTATTGCCGTGTTTAAGTGGACAGGCGCAGGTTGTGACTGCTTGCTGTTGAAATAAAGCCTTCAACTTAGCTTAACGACTGCCATTTTACTGGCAACCGGGACCAACGGCTTAACGTGCCTTCCGAAGCACGGAAACGCTCAAATAAATGTCACAAAGTGATCACACGAATGGTCACCCATCCATGGACCGGCCATAGTGTAAGTTGCTTACTGCAGTGATCGTTTACAGAACACTGAGTCAGCGGGGCCACGAGCGCTTCAATCAACTTTCATAACATGGCTATTATACACAGATTAAAAAAAAATCTTTTAGTCTGAGCTATTAGATGAGTCATTTTACCACGGTATTGTGAGTTCCATAAGTTGGTAGGTACCTACTGCACGCGTTTGTAGCCTTGAAAGCAGGCTACTGCTGTGTCTCAGTTCAAACGAATACGAACTTACCGCGAACAGAGCAGAAGTGACGATAACTGCGAGCTTCCTGCCGGCGGCGAGGAGCCTCGCGCTCAGCAGCACGCCCACCAGCGAGAAGCAGAACGTGATGGCCGCCGCCGTCATCACCGTGACGTCACGTGCCTTGGACAGGCCGCCAGCCACGCTGCCCCCGCTCGCCACCGACACCCAGCCCATGGTCAGGCCGCACGATATCATTGGAATATTGACTGGAACAGATAGCTAATACACGTCAAAGCCGCGTTTGGTATATTTTTATACCCTAAAATTAGGCATCAGGGGGTCGCAAGATAATAAAATGAGTATAAATAAGGTAATTATTAACCGCAGTCTGACATATCGGGAGAAGTGTGAACCCCAAATACCCACCCCTCGACTACGTCCGTGGCCTGTACCTATTGTGAACGTGGAGGAGATAAGAGTGACAGTGTTACTTCCATTTTTGTGGACAAGAGAAAGTATCCAGTGATGTATAGCATTATCGGACTGATGGACATCGCGTGGTGTTCAATCGCACCTGCCTGCGACCAGAGCCAGTTTTCTACCGATAGAACTATCCTGGGACTACTGGCATCGCGAATAACTTAGCCAGAATTGAAACTAACTTCTCTACGAAATGGTGGTATGGTCGTTGACGAAAGGGTAAAGGGAAAGTTGGCTTGGCTCACAAGAACTGTCACACTGTTCAACAGTTCTTCACGCGGTTGCCCTCATGTTTTAGTAGAATCTACTATGTATCTCATGTCTTTTCAGCGGGTACACGACAATAATACAAAAAACCTAATTCTGAAAGTCACAACCACCAATTTCATTATTCCGAACGAATTCCGAATGATTCGAAACCTCGAAAGTCAAAACTCCGATGTTTCATAAATCCTTTTAAATTAAAAGTCAGAATTTCTAAATTCCGAATGTTTATAATTCCGACTGTTAAAATGTCGAATTTCAAGAAACCGAACCGTAACCGCAGAATAAGCACTTTAAAGTGGCAGTGGGTCGGCCACATCAGCAGAACAACAGACGGCCGGTGGAGCAAGCGAGTTCTGGAGTGGTCCGCGACTTGGCAAACGTAGCGTAGGACGTCAACTCGCCAGATGGACTGACGATCTGGAAAAGGTCGCAGGCTGGGACTGGATTAGGGCTTGAACTCCGGAATTCCGGAATTGACATAATTCCGGAATTCCGATAAAATCTAATATCGTTTTCAATTCCGGAATTGGCGAGATCAATACCGGTATTTCGATATTGGAAAAAAAAAGAATCTCTTCTTTTATTTCATTACAAACAAAAATGTAGATTATAAGCTTCTTATGCAATTTAATTACCTTTAATTACTACAATGTTGATAATTAAGGATTTCTATATTAACAAATTAATGCGATTATGTACTTAGGTATTAATCATTTTATTTGATGATATTTCTAAAACCTACTAAGAATGTAAATCCATAAAATTAATGGTATTTGATAGAAAACATATTATTTAAATAATAATAATATTATTGGTGACGTTTTTGTATTTTTATTACATTTAGACTTCAATTTATAGTGCGAACTTAGACTTAGCTCTGACTTATGCTACGAGTTAAATTTAACTTTGATAGAAACGCTGTAAGAATTTGACAGAGGTCTCGCTCAGCATAGTTCTAGGTAGCTCTGACGGAACTCATGGGGCCCGTACCTTATTATTAGGGGCAAACTTTGCCCCAAGGCGCTCCACTGACCCAGAGTGAGGAGGGTCCTGGGTTCCCATAGGGCCTAAAAAGGCAACATTGTATGTTTCATATTATGAAACGTAAAATGTTTGGTATGCTTTGTATGTTCTGTATTTCAAATTATATGAATTGTATGTTTCATATAATGAAACATACAATGTTGCCTTTTTAGGCCCGCTGTTCTCATCAAGGTGGAGGAACACATTCCGTCGCACATGGCTCCGTCTCAGGCGCCCGACGCTGATTACAGCGAAAACGACGTGCCTAAAGTCACTGAAGGTGAGTTAGGGGCGACTGTACTGCGGCTTAGATTCCGCACGGACCGTGTCCCTGGACCTTACAGCATTCCAGGCCGAGCGTTGGTCCTGGCTCTTTAGTGCATGCCTCGAAAAAGGCCAGATTCCCAAGTTCTGGAAGACAGGGAAACTGGTTCTGATCCGAAAGGCAAGGTGATCGGCAGTCTACCCATCCGGGGATCGGCCGATCGTGTTGCTCCGTTGAGCAACTCCGGCCGATCTCCGATCAGTCGATCCCCAACAATGATACGCTCAAGGAGCTTGCATACCTCGTTTGGTATGCAAGCTCCTGGAGCGTATCATTGCACAGCGCACAGTCGGGCACCTCACACGCGTGGGGGCCAGATCTGGCGGATAACCAGTTTGGTTTCCGTCAAGGGCGCTCCACCGTGGATGCGATCATGCGCATTAGAAGACTGACCGAGGAAGTAACATCGCAGGGTGAGGTGGTGTTGAAAGCGATGGCGATGTCAAGAAATACCGGCATCGCCTTCAACACATTGCCCTGGAGCTGCGTTAGGTAGGCGCTTATTTATCATGGAGTCCCTCCCTACTTCCGTCGAATTGTCGGGGCCTATCTTTCCGAGAGGGCCATAACTTACCCAAGCTGGCTAGGGCCCAGCCGGGTCAGCGAGATACGTCGTGCGGTGTTCCGCAGAGATCAGTCTTAAGACCGTTTCTATGGAACATCGGTTACGATTGGGTGCTGCGTGGTCCGTTGCTCAGAGGCGGCATGTCTCGAGTCCTTGTTTAAATAAATTAATTATATTTCTAATTTATTCCTTTCTGGTGCAAGGAGGCGCTGGAGCGGGGTCATAGGCCTACGTCTCCAGAAATCTAGGTTCGGCAGTTCCAGCTCCACAAGGAAACCGTGGAGACCTGGACTTAAGCAACAAACCGAATCGCCACATCACATCACACAAGGGGGGAATCGCCGAATCGCCACAATCACGGTGGTCAGACCAGTCATGGTCGAGTGACTTGAGAGGAGCCACGGTGCGTGTGCTCTGTCCTACCGATTGTCACAGATGCTTACCGGGCACGGGAGCTTCAGTAAGTATCTGTGACGAATACACCGGGAAACCACACCTGAGTGCCAGCACTGCGAAGAACGCCGTGAGGACACACTACTTCACACATTAGTGGAGTGCACAGCGTGGGCTTAACAGCGCCCGGTCCTCGTGGTAGGTCTGGACGTGGACATTTTCTCGCTGGAGACCATTGCGCGAGCTATGTTCTCCAGTGCTTACTCCAAGTGGGACGCCACAGCGTCTTTCTGTGATCAGTTAATGCGGCGAAAAGTGATCGAGAGAGGACGCTCCCACCCGAATTCAGCATGGCTTTGCTCAAGACTATCTGCCTCCATAATTGGGGGCCTGAGGACGGTGGGTGGGCAAATCGCCGTCCTTACAAAAGCAAGCCCAAGACGAAAACGTGACGTGAAAGTTTCACGCACGTCAACGCCCTGAGATGCGGGATAACACCTGAAAAAGCCCCAAATACGCGGGATAGCACCCGAACCTCCTAGGTGAGGCCGCAGTGATAGTCAAGGTCTGTGGGGAATCCTGGGGTCATCCTTCTGAGGGCTTCCCGGGCCAACCGTAGGCAATAGTTAGGAAGGTTTAGTTGGTTACGTTAAAATAAGTAATTTTACTGGGAATCAAAGTAGTTTATCACTAATCACGTAGGACTGTCAGCTCCCGTTTCTTTTTTTACATACATACATACATACATACATACATACATATGGTCACGCCTTTATCCCCGAAGGGGTAGGCAGAGGCATATTATATGCCCACATTTCACCTTTGTATAATTTGTCCCACGTAATACACACGTGTTTAAATGGACAGGCGCAGGTTGTGACTGCCTGCTGTTGAAATAAAGCCTTCAACTTAGCTTAACGACTGCCATTTTACTGGCAACCGGGACCAAAGGGATCTTTTTTTACATATCACTATTTTGTACAAAACAAAACTTGATTGAGTTCCGGAATTCCGGAATTCCGGAATTCAAATACTGAATATCGAAACCCAATTCCGGAACTGAAAAAGCGTCCGATATTCAAGCCCTAGACTGGATGCTGGGAAAGGCGCAGAATCGTGCGTTGTGGCGTAAATTGGGAGAGGCCTACGTCCAGGAGTGGACTGCCATAGGCTGATTTGATTGTGGATGCGCCAGTACCGACGCATACATATTTTTTAGTTTATGTATTTAATGGTATTTATTATAATTATTATATGTCAACACTCACGCACTAAACGCAGCTTACTTTTATGTATTGTCTATGGCAACACTATCCCGCCCGCTTCCTACATTCACATTCCGCCATAGCTATTGGAAGATACGCACGCACCCGTCTCTTAACGCTCCGCTCCGCTATCGGCCGCTGTGATTACCCATCATATCGCGCTACATCGCTTATCATCAGCCACAGTCTCGAGAGTTACGGTTATAACTCCTGTGTGCATATTTCGCGGTCGTGAATCAAGACCCCGAACGCAAAGCTGGGAGCAGCGCCTACCTACCAACAAGAGTTCAAGGTAAGTGCATTTCCAAGTGTGGTCCTCCGTCCGGATATTCCATCTAACGCATTCTTTCTACTAATAATATTAATTACCTCTTTTCCTATTAAATTCACGCATACGCATATATATATTTAGTATATTACTCATAAATACTCAACGCAAATATTATATTTAACGCCACCCGCACGCATTAGAAAAGTTAATTATCTTTTCACACCGCATATTTTATATTACTCATAAGTACTCATATTCTATAACGCATTTACGCTATTTATCATAATCATATTTACCTATATATAATCAACCCGCTGGCAGGTAGCGCCCCCCGAAATTATCGCTACCCAGGACTTGGACCATCCTGGCCATGTTAGTCCGGTTGTCCGAGTCTAGGCAATCATTTTGATATTTTTTGGTAATTAGGAGTTTTGGCATAAAGTAAAACGGACAATCCAAAATTAACAATTTTCTCAACCGTCATAAATTTAACGTAGTTTTCCCCAATTTCATTACAATTTCATATTATCTTTCGAATTGTAATCGTAGATAAAACTCATATTTATACGTTAATTTTATACCCACATATATTTATTTTATTGTGACGGTACTGGGCAACGCAGCCGATACATAACGGTATTCAAACGATTAACAGCTGATTGTTACGCAGACTCCATATTGGGTTTGTTCTCTGAATACTTTATCGCAAACAGCTGATTTAAGCTAACAGCTGATCGTTGTTCGAATTTTATACTTTTTCGCTGAATATTTCTATTACCTACCCACTTATATACATACTCGTATCTCGTATCAATTATATTATCATGGCTTCTAAAGACAAATCCCATAGTAAAAGTTCAGACGAAAGTCAGGTCATGATAAATTTTTTAGAATACAAAAAACAAAGTTTGTTTCACATAGTTCAAGAAGTGTACAACTTAAGTCTCAAGGTTACCGATGAAACAGTACGCATGATGTTTCTCGCTCGGGTTCAATCTATCGATAAAACCCGATCGGATTACATCGAAACTATCGATAAATTGTTAATTGAACAATTAAAAGATAATCCGCAGGTACAGCCGAGTTATAGTGTTTTTAATACATTTGATGAATTATACTGTTTCATAAAGCAAACGGAAACTACTCTGAGACAAGAACTCGACGATAAAAAGAAAAGTGATAATTTTAATATCAAATTACCCCCACTTAAACTCACAGGTTTCGATGGTACTTATGGTAAGTGGCCTATATTTTATGAAAATTTCTGTAGTGTGATACATACGAATACTCGTCTCACCAACGCCGAAAAGGTTCAATATTTGATAGGTTGCCTTTCGGGTAAGGCACTTACTGTTTGTTCAGGCATAGCTGCTACCGCACAAAATTACGATGTTATTTGGCAAGCCCTTCTGGCTAAATACCACGATACCAGGGTTCAGGCGTCGTGCTATTTAGAACAAATGTTACACCAGAAGCCAGGGCAATCGGCTGATCAGATTTTGGAGAACTTTTGTTCAGCTGAAGCAGCTCTGCAGCGGCTACCTATCACAAATTTATCAGATTTCATAATAACTCATTTAGCATTAAGCAAGTTTGATAAACCTATGCTTGAATTGTTTGAACAATCTCATAGACATTTGAGTGTACCTACATATAGTGACGTCAAAACATTTTTGACAGAACAAAGCAAACTCCAAACGCTCCGCTCACCATCACATTCCCAAAAAGGTGATTATCGCGCTCAGCGGAGTTCAACCGCCTCTCATTTAAATAAACCTAAGTCATTTTTTACGCAAACCCGCCCTAC
Organism: Miltochrista miniata; assembly: GCA_933228765.1. Taxonomy (NCBI): domain Eukaryota; kingdom Metazoa; phylum Arthropoda; class Insecta; order Lepidoptera; family Erebidae; genus Miltochrista; species Miltochrista miniata. The sequence continues at coordinate 430,241 of OW121769.1, forward strand.
TAATTTGAAATCAGTCGATACTTCTAACATAAAAAATTGTATCGTATGTAACAATAATTCCGCTCACCCTTTGTTCAAATGTCAACATTTTATTCAAGAGACTGTTGAAACGCGAAATGAAATAGTTCGTAAACATTCCTTTTGTGTTAATTGTTTAGGTTTTCATCACGTGAGTGCTTGCAGATCTGTTAATAGGTGTTCGATTTGCAATCGGTCTCATCATAGTTTACTGTGTTATAAAAATAATTTGAACGCATCAAATTCAACAAGAAATCATGCTACCGGCAACGCATCGAGGCAGGCAAACGCGTCTACTGCGCCGTCCGAGCATTCCATGTCGACTCATGCGTCATCGGCAGATGATCCGTCCCGCTCGCACTCGCGGGAGGCGCGGTCACATAGTGGCAATATCGCGTCGTTATCGGCTGTGATCCCTCCGCCGCGTAATTCAAGCAGCGCGACCACGGTTTTGTTGCCGACTGCTTGTGTATATGCAAATTATAAATCGGATCGTATACGTTTGTTTTTGGACTCAGGGTCTATGAGTAACTTTATTACGAGGTCTTGTTGTGAGCGTTTGCACTTAACCATACTTAACGCTCCTTCTGTCATTAAAGGCATAGGTCAACTTGAAAGCCAATCTTATGGAATTACGCATTTCAAAATATATTCGCGATTTGATGCCCGCTGTTCTTATTCGGTTAGTGCACGGGTTATAGACACTATTACAGATTTTTTGCCTAACGTGGAAATTGATACAGCGGAATTAACCCATTTACAAAATTTACCTATGGCTGACGAACGATACTATACTCCGGGTGGTATAGATTGTTTGTTAGGTAATGAACTCTTCCCCATGATTTTAGGGTCGCAAAAAATTACATCCCCAACCTCATCAGTAATCGCGATAGAAACCACGCTCGGATACGTCGCAATGGGAAAGGCGCATGCTTTACCTTATTCGCTAGTGGCAAACAAGCATCCCCGCGATCGCATGTCTCATTCCTCCGTGTCCGACAAGGCCTTCTTATGTCACACTCAAGATGTGTCTCTCGAACAATTAACGCAACGCTTTTGGGAGATAGAACAGGTGCCAGATAAGAAGCACATTAGCACGGACGACGCAGCATGTGAAAAGCTGTTCTCGTCTACGTACTCACGCGACGATACCGGTAGATATACGGTTAGTCTTCCCTTTAAATACCCTCCCAGTGAGCTAGGGCATTCGTACACAATCGCCAAACGCAGGTTTTTAAATTTAGAAAAAAAGTTAGACGCTTCTAACTTACGCAACGATTATAATGCCATTATTCAAACATATATTGATCAAGGTTATCTCACTAAAGTGTCAAATAGCTTTCTAGACTCTCAAGTTTATTATATGCCGCATCGGGCCGTTTATCGCCCTGACAAAGAAACCTCTAAAACGCGTGTGGTCTTAGACGCTGGGTGTAAAACCACGTCAGGTAAATCGCTTAACGATTTGCTTTATACGGGACCAATATTACAGAACAATATCTTTCATTTGCTTCTCAATTTGCGTATGTACCCGGTTGCTGTAACCGCGGACATAGAAAAAATGTATTTTCAAGTGAAACTTACTCAAGATCATCATAAGATAAGATAAGATAATTTTTATTTCGAGTAACCACACTCATATTTTGTTAGTAAACACACTTTTATCTTACTTCTAAGTGTTAGTATTAACGTGTTTTGCACAACAGTGATTTATGTAGGCACAATCTACCCGGTCCGCGATAACTTTCAAAAGGGAGTTAGAGCTAGCCCTGACTCTGCAGACGAGGGAGGTGGCACGTTTCCGCATTGTTGTATAAAAACAATCTACTCGTGCCCGCGCGAACATCCCCGACGCGCTGCAGCGCCAGGGCAGCCCCATCAACCTCCTGAAGGCGTTGTTGTATTGGACTCGGAGAGCCCCGTATGCCCTTTGTGTATAATTAGCCCACAGGCTGCACGTGTAAAATGATGTACAGAATGCTTTAAATAAAGTTATTTTAACCTCGGAAGAGCAGCGTACAAACCTGCGAGCTATGGCATTAGCCCGGACAGACAGGGCCCTCCGTTCCCTGTGAATATCAGTATTGTCCTTGAGTCCAGCGGTGACCAGGTGACCGAGGTATTTGAATTGATTGACTCGCTCGAGCGAGATACCTCCAAGCTTTATAGGTGGGACGTTATCAATGTACCCAGCCCCGCTGGCCTCAAAAACAATGTACTGACTTTTCTTTATGTTATAGACTAGCCCATGTTCTGCAGCGTAGGCCTCACACGTGGCCAATAACTTCCTCAAGCCACTGACTGACGCACTCAGCAGAACCATGTCATCCGCGTAACTTAAGTTATTGAAACATGCTCCGTCTATGTGACAACCGACACGCTGGCTGCTGAGTGCCTCAATCAGTGCATTAATATACAAATTAAAGAGGACTGGCGAGGTTAACCCCCCCTGCCTCACACCGCAGTCCAGCTTATATGGCTCAGATAACGCTCCGGCCCATCTCACACTATTTACCTGATTTCCATACCAGTACCGCAGTGTATCCAGGAGATCCTTAGGAACACCCGAGGTCTCGAGCTTTCTCCAGAGCACTCCGTAGGAAACCAGGTCAAAGGCCTTCGTCATGTCTAGGAAACACGCAAACACGGGAGTCCTACGAGTCGTGTAATACTTGATGGTATGCTTGAGACACAGAATAGCGCTTTCGGTTGACAGACCAGGCCTGAACCCAAATTGGTTGTCATGCAGTTTTATGTATTTATTTAACTGTGACTCAAGTACCCCATCAAGAACTTTAGCCAATACAGTGGCCAACGAGATCGGTCGGTAATTTCCCACGTCGGACAAGTCTCCCGTTCGGTTTTTCACAATCGGGACAACTACCGTTTTTATCATGTCCGATGGTAGGTATGAGTGACTAATGCACAGATTAAATAATAGAGCCAAAACCCTCGGTAAATGAGCCCCAGCGTTTTGTAAATGCTCAATGCTGAGCCCGTCGTGACCGGGTGACTTACCACAAGATGAACAAGTTATAAATTTATGTATTTCCGCCACGGTAAATCTGGTATTCACCCTGCCACGACCGACAACAGCATCATGCACAAGCTGAGGCCCTCCCAGCCGTGACTTCACAAAGAAGTGGTTCTTAAAGCGATCAGCTATTTGCTTCGCATCACTCAAACCGTCCACACTCACAGGCAAGCCGGGCCGAGCATTGCACTTTTTCGTACTTTTCCAAAAACCGCGAAAGTCACGTTTGAAATGATGAGAGGCAAGGATATCCATCTGTATTTGTGCCTGATGATCCTGACACCACTTTAATCGAGATTTGAAAATTTTCCTACTCTCTCTCATCTCCTCAAAAATATTCCCGGTCTTTGGTTTCCCACTTGACTGCCATACCTGAAACTTCAGCCTGGCTTCCCCGTGAGCGCTTCGGACGTATCTATTCCATCCAACCACTTGTCCAAATTTCTTTCTAAAAGTACTGCGATGTTTATTGTTACTGTAAATTGATGCCTCACTGAGAGCGCATACAATATTTTTATATAAACTATCGATTATATGTCTATGGGCAATGTCATTACAAAAATTATCACAACAAAATTTTAATTCAAATGGAAAATCAATTAATTTTAGTTCATCATGCATATCAAAGAATATTATTTAGGTTCGATTCCAATTCTCCTATTGAAAGCTATCATTTCAACCGCGTTTGTTTTGGCGTCTCCAGCTCACCCTTCCTGGCAATGCGAGTCGTAAACCAGCTCGCGTCAGACTGTCGCGCTTTATATCCTCTGGCGGCTTACGAAGCTGACAATCACATGTATGTTGACGACTACGTTAGTTCCATAGAGAATGTAGATTTAGCTGAAGACACCTATAGGGAAATGGTCGCTATGTTTAAATCTGGAGGTTTTAACTTAACTAAGTGGATCTCTAATGACAATACCCTATTGTCACGTATCCCGTCAATTCATAAGAGCTGTCTCGCTGTCAAGTTTGATGAGGATCCTCATGTTGACACTAAGATCGTGGGTATGCAATGGCAACCTAACGATGACACCTTTAACTTTAAACTAGTGATCGACATGCCTTTAACATGCACTAAACGCTCGATCCTTTCCGTAACCGCGCGCTTGTTCGATCCGCTTGGAATCATCAGTCCAGTGGTCGCATACATGAAGTTGCTTATACAAGAATGTTGGAAATTACAACTGGACTGGGACGAGACGGTCCCGGGTTGCATTCTGTCTAAATGGAAACACTTTCATAGGGAGTTGTCGCGTTTATCTGAAATAAAAATACCGAGACATATAGGTTTAACATCCGCTCGTCGAATTACTCTAATAGGCTTCTCGGATGCCAGCCAGCAATGTTATGGTGCTGTTATCTATGTACGAATAGAAACGGCTGAGAACGGAAACGCTCTTAATGTGAATCTACTGACCGCTAAATCCAAAGTGTCAGATTCTAATAAAACGCTAGCGCGTTTAGAACTCTGCGCGGCGGTCTTACTCGCAAAATTAATTAATTCTGTGCGCACTGTTTTTAATAAGCGGTGTCAAATAAACAATATATTCGCATTCTCTGATTCTACGGTAACCCTTACCTGGATTCACTCTCCCGCTCATAAGTTTCAAACTTTTGTAGCTAATCGCATCGCTCAGGTAAATGAATATCTGCCTGCTTCCCATTGGTATCACGTTCGTGGGGTTGAAAATCCCGCCGATATAGTCTCGCGCCCTGTGACACCTAAAGGGTTAATAAATAACTATCTTTGGTTTCACGGGCCGAAATGGCTGTCCGCACCTATAAATGCATGGCCTGTGAAGGAATATAAAATCAATCATAACGAGAAGACAGAATTACCGGAAATTAAAATAGCTTCTCTCCATGCACATACCATGCCTGTCTCCGATCACGTTCACATGATAGACGAACTTGCTGAGCGTTGCTCGAGTTGGGTAAAATTTATTCGTTCACTGGTTTATGTATTACGTTTCACTAAGATTCTCAAATCCCGCGGTATACTTTCTGTATACGATTTAGAATACGCAGAATATTATGCGGTTCGCTTCGATCAGTCTAAGTATTTTCAGGTAGAATTACAAGCACTTAAGGCTACTAAAATTTGTCCAAATCAGGCTATTTTAAAACTCAACCCTTTTCTTGACGAACAAGGGTTAATTAGAGTAGGTGGTCGACTTACTCATTCTCAACTAAATTACAATACAAAATATCCAATACTGCTATCACCTAAAGGACGTATAGTGTCGCTCTTAGTAGACCACTATCACACCGACAATTTACACACCGGTCCTGGACTAGTGTTAGCATTGACTCGCCAAAAGTATTGGATTCTTTCTGCACGAAATTTGATTCGCCAACGAGTACATAAATGTAATTTATGTTTTAAAGCTAGGCCTCGTTCTACAACTCCACCTATGGGTGATCTTCCATCCATTAGAGTTTCACAAGTAAAGTCGTTTGTGCATACCGCAGTTGATTACGCGGGACCCTTTTACGTAACTCACATAAGGCGTCGTGGAGTAAAAAGTCATAAAGCGTATATTTGCTTGTTCGTCTGTCTCACAACAAAGGCGCTCCATTTAGAGTTAGTAAGTGATCTTAGTACAGATTTATTTCTCGCTGCCTTTAAACGCTTTATCTCACGCAGGGGTCCTGTTTCAGTGTTGTACAGCGATGGAGGCACTAATTTCATAGGTGCGAAACGAAAATTGAACGAAATTTACACGCTTATACAGTCCACTAATTATAAAAATGATCTGAATAAATATCTAACTCAACATAAGATTCAGTTTCAGCACAGCCCACCTTTCGGGCCCAATTTTAATTCGTTGCCTGAAATTAATGTCAAATGTGTTAAGTCTCATTTATTTAAAGCTATCGGGAGTCAAATACTCACCTATGAAGAATTCAGTACAATATTGGTGCAAATTGAAGGCATTTTGAATAGCCGTCCGATTTGCATACTTTCTTCGGATCCATCGGATCCAACCCCCCTAACGCCTAATCATTTTCTTAATGTTACTCCGCTTAAATATTTACCCGCTGAACACATTGAACCCCTATTACCAGATAACAGACTCACCCGCTATCAATTATTAAATAGAATTGTTCAAAGTTACTGGGCACGTTGGAGCAAAGAATATCTTACCTCTCTCCAACTTAGACATAAGTGGAATATGCCGTCCAAACCTGTGACGATAGGAACAGTAGTTGTTGTTAAGGATGACAATACGCATCCTTTATCGTGGCCACTCGCGGTTGTATCAGATGTGTTTCCCGGGAAGGATGGTGTAATTAGAGTCGTCAGAATTAAGACTTCTTCTGGTGAATACATTCGTCCTGTAACTCGGCTTTGCCCGTTACCCACGCAATAACTCCTACGCTTTTGAATTATTTTTAGTTCATAAGTTTTCATTCCTTTTATATTTTTAAATTTTGTTTACTCAATGTAGAGGAAGAATCCTCTAAGCCCCCCGAAGTTGGATGCGCCAGTACCGACGCATACATATTTTTTAGTTTATGTATTTAATGGTATTTATTATAATTATTATATGTCAACACTCACGCACTAAACGCAGCTTACTTTTATGTATTGTCTATGGCAACACTATCCCGCCCGCTTCCTACATTCACATTCCGCCATAGCTATTGGAAGATACGCACGCACCCGTCTCTTAACGCTCCGCTCCGCTATCGGCCGCTGTGATTACCCATCATATCGCGCTACATCGCTTATCATCAGCCACAGTCTCGAGAGTTACGGTTATAACTCCTGTGTGCATATTTCGCGGTCGTGAATCAAGACCCCGAACGCAAAGCTGGGAGCAGCGCCTACCTACCAACAAGAGTTCAAGGTAAGTGCATTTCCAGATTGATCGATTGAACCGTATAATTCAGAATCATTAAAAATCCGCTATATTATAAATATGAACTCCGATTATCAACAATCCGAAATATCATAAATACGAACTCCAAATCTAAAATTCGAAAAAACTTAACCGGTATTTCAAAGCACTCGCCGGCCGCTGCCGCGGCACGCTGGCTTCGCTCGCTCGGCTCGTGCACAAGGGGTCAATGTTCTAACTTAACCTAACTTAATTCAAATTTTTTGACTCTTGTGACTTCGGGTAAGCACTACAGCGAGTCGGGTTTCAACTTGATTTTTATGTTACACGAATAGGTACCCTACTTAATTACGAAATCATTCAATTATAAGTTTACTTATTCATTTATAAAGTTCTGAATACTATCAATTTTAACTTTAACCTATTTTTTGGAGAAAGTTATAACTTTAACAATGAACTTACGGAAATTTTAAATTCGGAATAATGTTTTTCGGGAAAATAACAGTACGGACTTTTGATTATTCGTACTAATGAAATTAGGAATAACATAAATGCATACTTAAGACTTTCAGATAAATGAATATCGTCCTTTTGAATATTCGCTATAGCTTTGTTTCTTAGGAATTATAATCTTCGGAATTTTGAACATCGGAATATTGAAATTCGGAAAAACTTATTTTGAAATTTTTGTGTGTTCCCCTTTTCAGCACCTTAGTAGAACATTTTTAGTATTTAAAATATAATGTAGTCGAAAGCCCTGATCGGTTGGATTATTTTTATTCTAATATCAGACATAACCCATTATTACAATCAAACATGGTGTTTCCTCATTTACTATTAGTACATACAATATAGATAAAACAATTACAATTTACCAAACGACATAAAAACCTAAGTGAATAGTTAAGTTAGATTATAACTTCCGCGAGTGTAGTAATTCAGGTCTAAGTAACGATAGGCACGGTAATAATAATATGATAGTACTAGCTGTTCACCGCGATTTCGTCCTCGCAGAAGTCGTTATCGCGTAAAGTCATTACTACCCGTTCGCTCTAACTTTGCCGCTGGCGCGGCGTAGAGGCGTATACCCGAATTGTTAATTAGACGAAGTAAATTGACAGTAGCTAATGTCACTTCGTCATAGAAAATACGGAACATTGTATGAAGAAGTGACATTAGTTGCTGTCAATTTACTTCGTCTAATTAAAAATTCGACTTTAGTATGGAGCCGGGCGGCAAAGTTAGAGCGATGTCCTTCCTAGGGACTTCGAAATTTCATCTAAATCACTACAGTGGTTTAGGCGTGAAAGCGTAACAGAGAGAGAGATACTTTCGCATTTATAATATTAGTACGGATTATTGTGCGATAGGGTCACCCGTCACCGGTCACGTGTGTAGTGCAAGGTAGCTTAGTTAGTTTATGTTGGGTGGGGACGTAACAGAGGTCAAGCAACTCGTGGGGCTGTTCCGCCGGTCATGTGACCACAACCGGCACATCATCTAGAATCTAAACAATGTTACTATTCATCTAAACTTGAGATCAATAGTAACATTGAACATTGGTTACAATGACATATCTAGTTGTGCTGTAGTCCCTGAAGATTGCTCTCTTGGGATTTATTCATCGACCGGTCCTTATAAAACTACCGGATGCCTCAATCAGTCACCTATCAACGCTCACTCGGAACCTTTACATTACACCTAGAAACCTGTAATTTTTTGAGAACTACTGTTAAAATGTAGGCACCTACAAATAAAAGGGATTATCAAAATTCAATCCCTAAGCCAATTAAAATAAGTACATAGGTAAGGTAAGTTTTTAGCGTTCCTAACATGGTTAGAACTACAGTCATGAAACGCAGTATTTGTACGTACCTAGGCTACCTAGTAACTATTAGTTATTTGTGGTATGAAACATAATTATTCGGCAGTTCTAACCCTAAGGCGGTGAAACTAGGAGTGGATTTTTGCGATTATGAAAAACGGTTAGGGCTATAATATAGGAGATCTCGAGTATGTTTTTAGAATTTCGGTAACGGAGGGTTCTTGTCCACTGAACTGATATAAATTAGCATTTTTATTATTTAAAAAATGCTAATTTATATCAGTTCAGTTGCATTTGTTCGACTGCCTCTGTGGCGTAGTCAGTAGTGTAGTGATACCGCCTGGGGCGGTGGATGTCTTGGGTTCGATTCCTGGGTCGCGGTCGGTCCAAATATTTGTGTGTTCCACAAATGTATGTTTCGGAGTTTGGGTGTTTTCTATGTATTTAGATATATATAAGTATGTATATCAGTCGTCAAGATCCCATAGCACTAGCTTATATTAGCTTAATTTGGGCTAGATGATGTTGTGTGTGAATGTCCACAAATATTATTATTATTGTTATTGGAATTAGGAGTCGGGAGTTGGAATTAGGATAAATGGTGTGGGCGGTGGGATTTGGGAATCACTGAGCAGCGGTATACTGCTGCCTCAGAAGTGTAAAATATCTAGGTGTGAATTGAATTTCGGTTTACCAATAGCATGAAAGCATAGGGCGTGAACATCAACGGCGTGTGCATCTCGCACCTTCGATTTGCCGACGTTCTTTCAGCAAGCTAGGTCGGGTTTTTAATTCGCTTATACCTATACCGCAGTACCTGAAGACAAAGTCTACAACCAGTGCGTCCTACCAGTTATGACATACGGTGCCGAGACGTGAACACTTACGGTGGGGCTACTTCATGCCGTCAAAATTGTACAGCGAGCTATGGAACAAGCCATCCTTGGCGAATCTCTGTCGGATAAACTCCGAAATGAGATTATTCGGCGAAGGCGGAGAACCAGAGTGGTCGAAATAGCTCGCAGAATAAGCACATTGAAGTGGCAATGGGCTGGCCACATCTGTAGAAGAACCGGCGGCCGTTGGAAGCAAACGAGTTCTAGAGTGGAGACCGCGACTCGGTAAGCGTAGGGCAGGACGTCCACCCGCCAGATGGACCGACGATCTGGTAAAGGTCGGACTGGGACTGGATGCGAAAGGCACAGGATCGGGTACTGTGACGTGAACCGGTAGAGGCCTACGTTCAGCAGTGGACGCTATAGGCTGAATTGATTGAATAGCATGAGAAATTGAAGCGATCACTGCTCATTTATATAATTTGTAAGACGGTCGCGCTCTGCAGAGGGCAGTCAGTATGAGTACCTAGGCATTTTTTACTGCTGTACAGGTAAATTACCTATTATAAACTCGTAATTATTGAAATAATTGTGTATTATTTTAAGTTAGCTAGCGATTGGGGGCCATTCCACAGTCCGTAAGACAGTGGTCCTCAAGTTGGCGGCCCTGTGATGTGCCTCTTCACGCTCCGCTTGAAGAACCCGGGATTGTAAGATGAGGGAAACACGTGTGCGAGCAGGTCGTTCCATGTTTTTTTAACTAACGCATGCAGCGTTATCCTATGCATTTTGCGAAGTAACTAGTTTTAGAGGGGGATCCCCTAAGGTCGTCATCGATAATGGACACCTAAAGAAGTATTAGGAATGCGTCCGAGCAATTTAGAGTTAGACATTGTGAATGGACACGAGATGAAGGTCAGGTTACATATCATCACGCCTGTCTCCCATCGGAATAGGCAGAAACTGTGGCTTTCCACTTGCTACGATCCTGGCATACCACTTAGCCTGAGGTCTTAAAAAACCGAAAATATTTCAAAGCTTATTTAATTGATAAAAGAATTACAAAATTTACTTAATATAATAATGTCTAGACTCGGACATTGCTAGTACCGAAGTGCCGATAAAATAATTTCCTCCCGCGAATGTGGGGGTAAAATGTATGGTCAGCGTTCGCATGATTCCGTAGTCCAAGTCAATTCGCGGCAACACGAGGCGCTGAAGTTGCCGATTAGTTACTAACGCTATCTTAGTCAGCGGAATTGGTGTAGGCAGAGCACGTAACACACACCTACATATGCCCACTAGTAAATAGTGATTATGGGTGGGTGGTTATTATTATTATCAACTAGCTGTTGCCTGTGGCTTCGTCTGCGTAGAAGTCGTTATCGCGTAAAATCATTAGGTACCCTCCTTTTGAGCAGTATCGGTTGAAAAGTAGCCTATGTCCTTGTCAGGGACTCAGCCTACCGTTGTCCCAAATTTCATTTAAATCGCTTCAGCGATTCAGGCGTGAAAGCGTAACAGACAGACAGACAGACAGACAGAGTTACTTTCGCATTTATAATAATTAGGTATTTTCATTACGTTTGAACAGATTTTGTCATAACGGATAGGGACTTAATAATTCGTGTAATTGTCGAATGCTAGTTGGCGCCCGCGTGTCCGCCTGTGTGAAGTTTTGTTCCCGTTGGCCAAGTGCGAGTCGGACTCGCGCACGGACGTACTAAACGTTAGTTGTGCGGAAAATACAACAAATGGATAGTAGAGATAATTTTGAAAAGCAATTAGTATGCTGACTCAATCACAAATTTAATGTGAAAAAATTTTTGGTCTTGGGGCGACGTAGGCACCATCTACCGGTAACTTACGTAATGAGGTGAAAGAATTTGACGGTCGAGAGCAGTGTCTCGGTGGTCCAGTTGGTTAAGGCGTCTGGTCCGGCAAACCAGAAGACGCGGGTTCAAAGCCTGCTCGAGACCAAAAATTTTTTCACATTAAATTTGTAAATGGGTAGTACTATACCAAAAACAGAAAATCAATATATTTAAGGAAGGGGGGTTAACCGGTCGTCCTAGCTGCTCATTAACGACAACGCGCCGCATACCAGAGTACATCTGCACAACAGAAAGTGTCCAAGTTGCAAGCTGCGGAAACTCTTTCTCATTCTCCATAGTCACCAGACCTTGACCAGACAAAACAAAATGCATTTTTTTAACGCCAGGAAAATGCTATGCAGGACTGCTACCGACTAAAAACCACACATATCCTATCTGTCAGCTTATGGTCGGGAACCCCGGATAAGCCCTCTGAAGGATACCCCAGGACTCCCAACGATCAAAATGCCTATGAAGAGTTTGTTGCCTCCCGTTCAACAGATTTTTACAAAAAGGGCCTCAACAAACTGCCATTGCGTTGGTACAGATGCATCGATTGCATGACTGATTAGTATTACTTGAATAACCAAAATAAAAGAAGTTAAAAAAATGGTAAGTACCAAGGCACGTACTTTAATTACACTGCGTCCTCTACGAAAACCCACACGGTGCCCTAGTCCTAGGTAGTCTTCTGAAGGGGGCCTCAGGACATCCTAGTGGCACGCATACTCTTGTACCTGAATACAAATCTACCGGGGTACTTATAGATAAACGTTGCTAACTTACTGAGTACTACCATGAGGGTCTGCCGCAGACACGCTCTCAGGCGCCGCCCTCCCACCACGCGGTACACCTTCGGTATCAGCCCCATCACTAACACTTTCACACACTTATTTACACTCGTGTTCAACTTGACATACATTTTACGATAACTCGAGAAAACATTCGTTGTTGATAAGTTGGACGAACGTTCACCGGCGCTGGCGCGTATTATACTATGAAGTTTAGAAAAATACTATTCTATTGAAATACGTAATAGTGTATGTATTGTGAGCGATTTGTTCGCGCCACGCTCCGCTCAGGCTCAGCGCTCGGCCGTCGATGTGCTGTGAGTGCCTGTGAGTGCTGTGACTAACGTGCCGTTGCCGGGGGGTAGGTAGGCGCAGGAGGTTTGCATCTGACGTACAACGTTATCATCTGTGACGTTGTACGTCAGATATTATTTTTAAATACTTGTACTTATTTTTTTTGTTATATACTTCACAGATGGCGTTGAAGCTATTTTAATGTTCAAGGGCATACATACGTAATCATGGCCCTGCCATTATCCCCGATGGGGTAAGCAGAGACATTATTATAAGCCCACATTTCACCTTTTTAGTATCCGTGACGTGACACGTAATATTCAATGAGTAGTAAGTATTGCCGTGTCGACATAAACTGCCTGCTGTTGAAAATGTTCCAACTGCTCATAAGGCTTAACGACTACCATTACAGTGGCAACCGAGATCAACGGCTTTTCGTGCCTTCCGAAGCACGGAAACGCTCGCAATTAGAGAATGTCACAAAGCTTAGTGGTCACCCATACGAGAACCGGCCACTGTGAAAGTTGGTTACTGCAGTGATCGTTTACAGAAAATTGAGTCCAGGGGGATCGCTTTGAGAGTGGCCGCCAATCGCTAGATGCGCCACGGCTTTCCATCAGTGGCGACGTCAATTTGGCGAGTTTAATATTTAAAAAAGAAAATTTTATTAGATGCACTTTCATACCTAAATCACTGAACCGATTGTGATGAATCTTTTTTATTTATTTTTTATTTATTTATTTATTTATTCAAGCATACTCTTTTCACTACCCTTACAGGACCCTTACCCCAACACAGTAGTGAAGTTACAATAAAATTAAAATTAAATTTAATTTAAAACAAGTACATTAAAATTAAAATTACACACAATTAGGTACATTAAATAATAATAATAATAGAATAGGATTAACAATTTCACATTACTCTTATTAATCGGCTTCTTTCCTTAACTAAAGTGAAATTATAAAATATAAAAATTACCTATATACCTAGTCACATTGAAATATCATCAAAAATTCTAATATTAAATTGTCATATTATACATTATACTTACATACAATTTTACTATTATAGACAACTAGACAACTCGAGTACAATCATAAAATCAAGTGATATATATTATATTATAATCATTATTGCATACCTAGTCAAATTAAAATGTCAAAGGATATTAAATGTATTAAAAATGTCAAAATTTACATGTCAATAAATTTAAAAAAGTCAAATTAAATTATAATAATGATGAGATAAAAAATAACTTGGTCCTGTGGGCCTAAAAAGGCCACATTGTACGTTTCTTTTATGGATCTTATAGTGTTTCTCTTCACTAAATTGTCATTCACTAAATTTTCTTGAAGAATCTCGTTGTAAATCATCTGAATTGACAGTTTTGTATGGAAATTCGTAAAATGGCCACATCCATGAATAATTATTTATTAATAATGTCAAATTCTATGTTCAAATTGGTGAATTATTAGATTGGTAAGGGGGGGACTAAGATTTCACGTTTCAATTTAGCATTTTTATTGTCATTTGTGAGTTTTTAAGTTCTTTTGGACAAAATTGCATACTTGATACTTGGGACTCTATAGAAACTTTTTAAAGCTTACACGTCAAGATAAACTCGTATTTTCATTAATGAACAGTGTAACCTTTATACTTTTGATTGTTGGCACTTGATGGAACTTGTTATACATTATGAAAACTCACTCACTTGTACTATTCCACAACTTTTATTATAATTTTAATAATACCTAACCGGTTCCTATTATAGCATTCTCAAAGGTCCTTTGAGACCTTTGAGAGCGTGGTAGCTTATGGGATGTGCTATGGGTCCGGAATGCATTAAGTTTTCATAACAGTGTAACCGTAGGTAGGTAACCCAGGGAGTTGAAAACGTTTTCAACACAAGTGATACAGTCGCTCTGCCGACCCTGGAAAATCTCTAAAAGACATAACATAGAGTTAAGGAACTTTGAGAAGTCTGACCCTGAGTTTATTGGTTGTTTTCATTACTTACCTTAGCCTTTGATTAGAATCAAAAGGCTAAGGTGACATTAGGTATATAATTATACACCTAAACCTAACTCTAAGATACTTATAATGTCACCTTAGCCTTTTAACATGATATAGTGGTCATCAAGTTATAACAACCTTACCTTTGAGAATGCCGAAAGGCGAAACCAGTCAGTTGTAAAGTAAATAAATGTTGTAGAACAGTATAAGTGGTGTTATTCATTATGAGCAGCAGGTTCCACCAAGTGTTATCAATCAACAGTATAAATAACCTTTTTGGGCTACCTACATGTCACAATGTTTCGGGGAGTGCCACGGGTCCTTCTAAGTTCACATGGCATCCGCAGTGGTAGCTTATGGGATGTGCTATGGGTCCGGAATGCATTAATTGTTGGATTTATAAGCCCCTTTGGGCTAGCAAAGAAGACCTACATATCGAGACAGAGATATCTTATTTGCCATTATTCCGGATTGACCAATCCTAAGGGAGCCACAAATCTTTTTCCAATATTTACATGGCACCTACAATGGTACCTCATGGGGTTGTGGCATGGGTTCGGAATCCTAGGGTACCATGGACCCTCCTCCAAAGATTATATGACACCCCCAGGGATATCTTTTGGAGGGTACCATGAGTCCGGATGTGGCACAATCCTTCTCATAAGTTAACATGGCACCCCCGGGGTATCCTATGGGTCCAGAATGCATTTCCAACAGTGTTAAAAGCACAAGCCAACCTGTCCAAGCCAAACTTACCTGTCAACTAGTACATCTGCTAATCTGCTGTCATTCCTGTAGACCTGAGGCTTCGATGTGAAAGGAGATTTTTTTGATACATTGATGGTAAAGGTGAAATTAGAGATATAAAAATGATATAGAAACTTTGTACACTTAAGTATTGCTTAATTTATTTATTCATTCATAATAACAGTGCTCTAGCCATGGTAAAAAAATTGTACAATTCGCATACACAAAATCTTCAACATTCTATTGGTGTCGGTTAAATCTTTTTCTTTTGTATATATGTCCTTCCAAACCGGTCATAATTAACATTATGCATGTACATTCACATTCATTAATTGCTGCAACACATTATTGACGTTAATGCAAGCCATGATGAAACTAGTCATGACTCCTCGAGAGCTCATCCAATAAATACTATTTGGAAAATTATCTTGCATCTGAAAATGAAACAGTTTTCAATTAGGTAAATGTGCATTTATGTTGCATAAAAGAACTTCTTGTATTATTTGAAGATTATTTATCAAGTTTTTATGTGATTCAGGCTCCTTCCTCTAGTTTAATGATTGCTATTTTGAAAACTGAACCCAATATCCTTTTTTGATAATGATAACTTAGCAATTTGCACTAGGAGTTAGGAATTTGTTGCAAGATGCATTCGGTGGCATCGGTCATGAAAGCCCTGTCTTTTAGCCTGATGACCTGTAGAAGTGACCCGTTGCATAACAAATGCTTATGTAATACCAAGCCATTGTCAATTATGTTAGATAACTGTCATGGAGCTCTCTCAACAATAGGAAATACCAAAGCATGTATGCAGTGCAGGTATAACAGATAATGCAAAACTAAACCCGGCCCTGATTCCCTGGTAGTAGCCGATTGACTGCAGAATAAAGGACACATCACATGCTCAAGCAAAAGCTTTGGTAAGCACAACCTAATTATAAGATAATTTGCAATCTAGTAATTAAGAACTATGAAATAAATATGTAGGGGAGAGGGGGGCACATTTGAACATTATTTAAGTAAAATATTGTATTTCTCATATGAAACTATTTATCAAGGTTTATTTAATTTTAATAGTATATATGGGGTTCATGTCATATTGTAAAAATGATATTTACTTATTTTTACTTATGACAATTGCACAATTTAATTTTTTTTTAACCCTTAATTTGTTTAAAAGTGCCCCACATTTGGGGCACTTTTGAAACCTACTGGGGCAGTTTAGAAAAAACAGGATAAAATGAAATCAATTCATGTTATAATATAATTAACACTATATTTATGTCATTTTCATCTTACATCACCAATAAGGATATCCATTTAATTCTTACATCAACTAATAATCAAATAAAGTTAATAAAAGTCAAAACGGCCTGGGGCAGTTTTGAATAAGTCTACAAAGCTATACACGGTGTTTCTTTTAGGGTGTCAAGCCGCCACTAGCTGGTAGCAGGGTTCCATACCTATCGATTTAACCCCCATGTATGTTCTACGATTTTTTGTAGTTTTCGAGATATAATGGTCTGCATAATTCCCTATTTTTTTATTATCGATTAAAATTTTTACATCTTGTATCAAAGTTAGGAAGGAGATTATTTTGTCCATAATACTGCAATCAATAGGCATTATAATAATAAAAAAATATCCAAGAAAAGTCGAACCAAAAAGAAGTTGTAATTATTTAAAGCCATGTGGAAAAATAACGAAAAAAATTTATATCTCGAAAACGACAAAAAATCGTAGAACATACATGGGGGTTAAATCGATAGGTATGGAACCCTGCTACCAGCTAGTGGCGGCTTGACACCGTAAAAGAAACACCCAGTATATACTTTAAACTTTTTCACTCTATAATTCAAAGTGGTTGGTTTAATATTGTATATAGCAGCACATGTCCTGAGCTTAAGGCCATCGTTGACAATACACAGTACATCTTTTTTCAGCATCATTTCGTTCACACCAGTATCTTTTTTCTTTTTATAGTTTCTCACCATTATGACTTAATAGTTAAAAACGCAAATTAACGAGTTAATTATACAGGTTGGGGCACCTTTGAACATTTTATTCAAAAGTACCCCATTGATTGTATTCAAATCTTCCCCAATATCTACCTTCAATATATAAAGTTCTAGACGAAAACATAACTTGTGTTCAATAAACTAATATCTGTTTATACTTATTTTAAAGTATAAACAATAATCTGAAATAACCATAATTCAAAAATAGCCCTCTTGTGATTAGTAATTTGCTTACAAATAAAAAAACAAATACTTACTTTTGTCTCCTTATAGCACCCTCGAACAGTTTTTCCAAATGACGTTGACTTTCACGTTAGTTAGAGACTGACAGATGTGTAGTTTGATGTTACCAGTAATAAAAAGGTTTTTAAGATTAAAAATAGTAAAAGGTGTATTCATAAATTCGGTTATTCAAAACTGCCTCTGTTCTAAACTGCCTCCCTCTCCCCTAACTAATTATTGAATTATAATTTTGTTTACCTTTTATTGATTTTTATTTTGATACAATAAGTACATGTAATAAAGTTGAGCTTTGGGTCTTGCAAAGGACTTGAATGTGACGAATGTCCCTTGTTTATAAATCTTGATTGCCTCAGAGTGTAGGATAGCACGTTAGTAATCAATTATTTGAATTCAATCACAGAGAGAGAATATTGGTGCCGTTGTTATCGTTGAAGTAGATTTACTATATTCTCTGATACAATTTCTTGTTTTCTTTTTGGTGTTGAATTCAAGCTTGAAACTGATACCTAGGTCACAGAAACCAACAATAATATCTCTTTGAAACAATACCTAACTATTAGGAATGTTCCTTTTTTTCTAGCTACAATTATTGATCAAATTGACAATGACATGACACCTATGACAGATGCAATAATGTCTGGCGTAAATTACGAGCGACCACAATAAAAAATAAAGTGCATAATTATGTAATTTAATGCTTCATTTTTACTTATTTTGTATTCTATAGATGAAAATCACGATATATAGTTAAACTATATATAAAAACTATCGTTTTACGTAGTAATATTGGCAAAATACTTTTACCATTCGGCGTTTCCCTGTATTTTTTTAGAGCAGCAACATCGATTTCAAATATGTTGGGAGAATTGCTAAGATTCATTTTTTAATGTTATCTCTAAAGCATTTCTTGTGCAACTCTGCAAATGAATCTGATATGAATGAAACGCGCTATGTTGCCTTTTTAGACCCGCAGTATAGCTACCAGCAAAACGAAATTGTAGAAATCTTTATTAAAACTATATCAGACATTGTGATAGATCTCGGATACGGTCCTTCGCCTTCCGTATCCAATATCTCCCTGCGACCTTTTACCGGTGGTCGGGCCAACGGTCGGGGCTCGTCCTACTCCACATTTCACAAGCCACGGTCTCCTCTTTAGAACTCGTTTGCGCCATTGCCCATTGATTTCTCACTAACTATAGGTTAGTTACTATATCAAATATCTTACATCTCTGCAGACTAGCGCAGCAGCCTTGCAGCACGAGATTAACTCCTAACATTCCGCCTTAACCATTGGAAGTTCCTTTTTTCGTTAAATGGCAGATTCTGGAAACGGCAGCATCATTATTCATTTTTGTTTTATATTTAGCTCGCCAATTGACGTCGCCACTAGCCTGATGGTAAGCCGTGGAGCATCTAGCGATTGGGGGCCAGTCTCACAGTCCGTAAGACTTTCGACGTTGCTACAATACAATTCAATAATCTAATTACATAAAAATTGGTACAGTTCAATATTCTAATTACATAAAAAACATAGCAGTTGTTTTAAAATGTATTTAATACATAGCTAATCTGTCTATGGAATGATTAAGTTAAATTGTAGTTACGCAGCTGTAATTAGTTAAGTGACAAAGCTCTGTTAAGAATAATTAGTTGAACAATCTTGGTTTTAAAAGTCCTCGGACCGTCTCTTTAAATTAGCGTTGTATGCCCTACACATACCTACGCATATAGCATTAAGCTAAGGGACGGCCGTTGATCTACATTAGGTTTTATTTTGTAAATATATTTTTAAGTTTTTTTTTATTTTTATAATTTAATTTTTAGATTTTTTCATTATTACCTATTAATGTAGATTAAAAACTTTTTCTTTTTTTTTTCATTTTTAAAAGGTGTGGTGCCGTACTTGTTGTGATCGGGCTTGAATCAACAAGTGTGGGCGAGCGGCCGAGCGCCTGACACAAACGTTGCCGCAACTTGTAGCATCGCCGCAACTGCGGTGTGCAGCTGTCTGTTCCTACGAGGCACAAGCACAATGTTACATGCTGGAAGTGCACTTACCTTGAACTCTTGTTGGTAGGTAGGCGCTGCTCCCAGCTTTGCGTTCGGGGTCTTGATTCACGACCGCGAAATATGCACACAGGAGTTATAACCGTAACTCTCGAGACTGTGGCTGATGATAAGCGATGTAGCGCGATATGATGGGTAATCACAGCGGCCGATAGCGGAGCGGAGCGTTAAGAGACGGGTGCGTGCGTATCTTCCAATAGCTATGGCGGAATGTGTATGTAGGAAGCGGGCGGGATAGTGTTGCCATAGACAATACATAAAGTAAGATGCGTTTAGTGCGTGAGTGTTGACATATAATAATTATAATAAATACCATTAAATACATAAACTAAAAAATATGTATGCGTCGGTACTGGCGCATCCAACTTCGGGGGGCTTAGAGGATTCTTCCTCTACATTGAATAAACAAAATAAAAAAAATAAAAGGAATGAAAACTTATGAACTAAAAAATAATTCAAAAGCGTAGGAGTTATTGCGTGGGTAACGGGCAAAGCCGAGTTACAGGACGAATGTATTCACCAGAAGAAGTCTTAATTCTGACGACTCCAATTACACCATCCTTCCCGGGAAACACCTCTGATACAACCGCGAGTGGCCACGATAAAGGATGCGTATTGTCATCCTTAACAACAACTACAGTTCCTATCGTCACAGGTTTGGACGGCATATTCCACTTATGTCTAAGTTGGAGAGAGGTAAGATATTCTTTGCTCCAACGTGTCCAGTAACTTTGAACAATTCTATTTAATAATTGATAGCGGGTGAGTCTGTTATCTGGTAATAGGGGTTCAATGTGTTCAGCGGGTAAATATTTAAGCGGAGTAACATTAAGAAAATGATTAGGCGTTAGGGGGGTTGGATCCGATGGATCCGAAGAAAGTATGCAAATCGGACGGCTATTCAAAATGCCTTCAATTTGCACCAATATTGTACTGAATTCTTCATAGGTGAGTATTTGACTCCCGATAGCTTTAAATAAATGAGACTTAACACATTTGACATTAATTTCAGGCAACGAATTAAAATTGGGCCCGAAAGGTGGGCTGTGCTGAAACTGAATCTTATGTTGAGTTAGATATTTATTCAGATCATTTTTATAATTAGTGGACTGTATAAGCGTGTAAATTTCGTTCAATTTTCGTTTCGCACCTATGAAATTAGTGCCTCCATCGCTGTACAACACTGAAACAGGACCCCTGCGTGAGATAAAGCGTTTAAAGGCAGCGAGAAATAAATCTGTACTAAGATCACTTACTAACTCTAAATGGAGCGCCTTTGTTGTGAGACAGACGAACAAGCAAATATACGCTTTATGACTTTTTACTCCACGACGCCTTATGTGAGTTACGTAAAAGGGTCCCGCGTAATCAACTGCGGTATGCACAAACGACTTTACTTGTGAAACTCTAATGGATGGAAGATCACCCATAGGTGGAGTTGTAGAACGAGGCCTAGCTTTAAAACATAAATTACATTTATGTACTCGTTGGCGAATCAAATTTCGTGCAGAAAGAATCCAATACTTTTGGCGAGTCAATGCTAACACTAGTCCAGGACCGGTGTGTAAATTGTCGGTGTGATAGTGGTCTACTAAGAGCGACACTATACGTCCTTTAGGTGATAGCAGTATTGGATATTTTGTATTGTAATTTAGTTGAGAATGAGTAAGTCGACCACCTACTCTAATTAACCCTTGTTCGTCAAGAAAAGGGTTGAGTTTTAAAATAGCCTGATTTGGACAAATTTTAGTAGCCTTAAGTGCTTGTGATTCTACCTGAAAATACTTAGACTGATCGAAGCGAACCGCATAATATTCTGCGTATTCTAAATCGTATACAGAAAGTATACCGCGGGATTTGAGAATCTTAGTGAAACGTAATACATAAACCAGTGAACGAATAAATTTTACCCAACTCGAGCAACGCTCAGCAAGTTCGTCTATCATGTGAACGTGATCGGAGACAGGCATGGTATGTGCATGGAGAGAAGCTATTTTAATTTCCGGTAATTCTGTCTTCTCGTTATGATTGATTTTATATTCCTTCACAGGCCATGCATTTATAGGTGCGGACAGCCATTTCGGCCCGTGAAACCAAAGATAGTTATTTATTAACCCTTTAGGTGTCACAGGGCGCGAGACTATATCGGCGGGATTTTCAACCCCACGAACGTGATACCAATGGGAAGCAGGCAGATATTCATTTACCTGAGCGATGCGATTAGCTACAAAAGTTTGAAACTTATGAGCGGGAGAGTGAATCCAGGTAAGGGTTACCGTAGAATCAGAGAATGCGAATATATTGTTTATTTGACACCGCTTATTAAAAACAGTGCGCACAGAATTAATTAATTTTGCGAGTAAGACCGCCGCGCAGAGTTCTAAACGCGCTAGCGTTTTATTAGAATCTGACACTTTGGATTTAGCGGTCAGTAGATTCACATTAAGAGCGTTTCCGTTCTCAGCCGTTTCTATTCGTACATAGATAACAGCACCATAACATTGCTGGCTGGCATCCGAGAAGCCTATTAGAGTAATTCGACGAGCGGATGTTAAACCTATATGTCTCGGTATTTTTATTTCAGATAAACGCGACAACTCCCTATGAAAGTGTTTCCATTTAGACAGAATGCAACCCGGGACCGTCTCGTCCCAGTCCAGTTGTAATTTCCAACATTCTTGTATAAGCAACTTCATGTATGCGACCACTGGACTGATGATTCCAAGCGGATCGAACAAGCGCGCGGTTACGGAAAGGATCGAGCGTTTAGTGCATGTTAAAGGCATGTCGATCACTATTTTAAAGTTAAAGGTATCATCGTTAGGTTGCCATTGCATACCCACGATCTTAGTGTCAACATGAGGATCCTCATCAAACTTGACAGCGAGACAGCTCTTATGAATTGACGGGATACGTGACAATAGGGTATTGTCATTAGAGATCCACTTAGTTAAGTTAAAACCTCCAGATTTAAACATAGCGACCATTTCCCTATAGGTGTCTTCAGCTAAATCTACATTCTCTATGGAACTAACGTAGTCGTCAACATACATGTGATTGTCAGCTTCGTAAGCCGCCAGAGGATATAAAGCGCGACAGTCTGACGCGAGCTGGTTTACGACTCGCATTGCCAGGAAGGGTGAGCTGGAGACGCCAAAACAAACGCGGTTGAAATGATAGCTTTCAATAGGAGAATTGGAATCGAACCTAAATAATATTCTTTGATATGTATGATGATCTTGAGTAAGTTTCACTTGAAAATACATTTTTTCTATGTCCGCGGTTACAGCAACCGGGTACATACGCAAATTGAGAAGCAAATGAAAGATATTGTTCTGTAATATTGGTCCCGTATAAAGCAAATCGTTAAGCGATTTACCTGACGTGGTTTTACACCCAGCGTCTAAGACCACACGCGTTTTAGAGGTTTCTTTGTCAGGGCGATAAACGGCCCGATGCGGCATATAATAAACTTGAGAGTCTAGAAAGCTATTTGACACTTTAGTGAGATAACCTTGATCAATATATGTTTGAATAATGGCATTATAATCGTTGCGTAAGTTAGAAGCGTCTAACTTTTTTTCTAAATTTAAAAACCTGCGTTTGGCGATTGTGTACGAATGCCCTAGCTCACTGGGAGGGTATTTAAAGGGAAGACTAACCGTATATCTACCGGTATCGTCGCGTGAGTACGTAGACGAGAACAGCTTTTCACATGCTGCGTCGTCCGTGCTAATGTGCTTCTTATCTGGCACCTGTTCTATCTCCCAAAAGCGTTGCGTTAATTGTTCGAGAGACACATCTTGAGTGTGACATAAGAAGGCCTTGTCGGACACGGAGGAATGAGACATGCGATCGCGGGGATGCTTGTTTGCCACTAGCGAATAAGGTAAAGCATGCGCCTTTCCCATTGCGACGTATCCGAGCGTGGTTTCTATCGCGATTACTGATGAGGTTGGGGATGTAATTTTTTGCGACCCTAAAATCATGGGGAAGAGTTCATTACCTAACAAACAATCTATACCACCCGGAGTATAGTATCGTTCGTCAGCCATAGGTAAATTTTGTAAATGGGTTAATTCCGCTGTATCAATTTCCACGTTAGGCAAAAAATCTGTAATAGTGTCTATAACCCGTGCACTAACCGAATAAGAACAGCGGGCATCAAATCGCGAATATATTTTGAAATGCGTAATTCCATAAGATTGGCTTTCAAGTTGACCTATGCCTTTAATGACAGAAGGAGCGTTAAGTATGGTTAAGTGCAAACGCTCACAACAAGACTTCGTAATAAAGTTACTCATAGACCCTGAGTCCAAAAACAAACGTATACGATCCGATTTATAATTTGCATATACACAAGCAGTCGGCAACAAAACCATGGTCGCGCTGCTTGAATTACGCGGCGGAGGGATCACAGCCGATAACGACGCGATATTGCCACTATGTGACCGCGCCTCCCGCGAGTGCGAGCGGGACGGATCATCTGCCGATGACGCATGAGTCGACATGGAATGCTCGGACGGCGCAGTAGACGCGTTTGCCTGCCTCGATGCGTTGCCGGCAGCATGATTTCTTGTTGAATTTGATGCGTTCAAATTATTTTTATAACACAGTAAACTATGATGAGACCGATTGCAAATCGAACACCTATTAACAGATCTGCAAGCACTCACGTGATGAAAACCTAAACAATTAACACAAAAGGAATGTTTACGAACTATTTCATTTCGCGTTTCAACAGTCTCTTGAATAAAATGTTGACATTTGAACAAAGGGTGAGCGGAATTATTGTTACATACGATACAATTTTTTATGTTAGAAGTATCGACTGATTTCAAATTAGTAGGGCGGGTTTGCGTAAAAAATGACTTAGGTCTATTTAAATGAGAGGCGGTTGAACTCCGCTGAGCGCGATAATCACCTTTTTGGGAATGTGATGGTGAGCGGAGCGTTTGGAGTTTGCTTTGTTCTGTCAAAAATGTTTTGACGTCACTATATGTAGGTACACTCAAATGTCTATGAGATTGTTCAAACAATTCAAGCATAGGTTTATCAAACTTGCTTAATGCTAAATGAGTTATTATGAAATCTGATAAATTTGTGATAGGTAGACGCTGCAGAGCTGCTTCAGCTGAACAAAAGTTCTCCAAGATCTGATCAGCCGATTGCCCTGGCTTCTGGTGTAACATTTGTTCTAAATAGCACGACGCCTGAACCCTGGTATCGTGGTATTTAGCCAGAAGGGCTTGCCAAATAACATCGTAATTTTGTGCGGTAGCAGCTATGCCTGAACAAACAGTAAGTGCCTTACCCGAAAGGCAACCTATCAAATATTGAACCTTTTCGGCGTTGGTGAGACGAGTATTCGTATGTATCACACTACAGAAATTTTCATAAAATATAGGCCACTTACCATAAGTACCATCGAAACCTGTGAGTTTAAGTGGGGGTAATTTGATATTAAAATTATCACTTTTCTTTTTATCGTCGAGTTCTTGTCTCAGAGTAGTTTCCGTTTGCTTTATGAAACAGTATAATTCATCAAATGTATTAAAAACACTATAACTCGGCTGTACCTGCGGATTATCTTTTAATTGTTCAATTAACAATTTATCGATAGTTTCGATGTAATCCGATCGGGTTTTATCGATAGATTGAACCCGAGCGAGAAACATCATGCGTACTGTTTCATCGGTAACCTTGAGACTTAAGTTGTACACTTCTTGAACTATGTGAAACAAACTTTGTTTTTTGTATTCTAAAAAATTTATCATGACCTGACTTTCGTCTGAACTTTTACTATGGGATTTGTCTTTAGAAGCCATGATAATATAATTGATACGAGATACGAGTATGTATATAAGTGGGTAGGTAATAGAAATATTCAGCGAAAAAGTATAAAATTCGAACAACGATCAGCTGTTAGCTTAAATCAGCTGTTTGCGGTAAAGTATTCAGAGAACAAACCCAATATGGAGTCTGCGTAACAATCAGCTGTTAATCGTTTGAATACCGTTATGTATCGGCTGCGTTGCCCAGTACCGTCACAATAAAATAAATATATGTGGGTATAAAATTAACGTATAAATATGAGTTTTATCTACGATTACAATTCGAAAGATAATATGAAATTGTAATGAAATTGGGGAAAACTACGTTAAATTTATGACGGTTGAGAAAATTGTTAATTTTGGATTGTCCGTTTTACTTTATGCCAAAACTCCTAATTACCAAAAAATATCAAAATGATTGCCTAGAATCGGACAACCGGACTAACATGGCCAGGATGGTCCAAGTCCTGGGTAGCGATAATTTCGGGGGGCGCTACCTGCCAGCGGGTTGATTATATATAGGTAAATATGATTATGATAAATAGCGTAAATGCGTTATAGAATATGAGTACTTATGAGTAATATAAAATATGCGGTGTGAAAAGATAATTAACTTTTCTAATGCGTGCGGGTGGCGTTAAATATAATATTTGCGTTGAGTATTTATGAGTAATATACTAAATATATATATGCGTATGCGTGAATTTAATAGGAAAAGAGGTAATTAATATTATTAGTAGAAAGAATGCGTTAGATGGAATATCCGGACGGAGGACCACACTTGGAAATGCACTTACCTTGAACTCTTGTTGGTAGGTAGGCGCTGCTCCCAGCTTTGCGTTCGGGGTCTTGATTCACGACCGCGAAATATGCACACAGGAGTTATAACCGTAACTCTCGAGACTGTGGCTGATGATAAGCGATGTAGCGCGATATGATGGGTAATCACAGCGGCCGATAGCGGAGCGGAGCGTTAAGAGACGGGTGCGTGCGTATCTTCCAATAGCTATGGCGGAATGTGTATGTAGGAAGCGGGCGGGATAGTGTTGCCATAGACAATACATAAAGTAAGATGCGTTTAGTGCGTGAGTGTTGACATATAATAATTATAATAAATACCATTAAATACATAAACTAAAAAATATGTATGCGTCGGTACTGGCGCATCCACATGCAGACATCTCTAATCGGGCTGGAGTATACATACATATATTATAGTCACGTCATTGTCCCCGAAGAAGCAGGCAAAGGCATAGTATACGCCCACATTTTAGGTACCTTGTAGTTTAATGTCCCACGTACCTAATAGGTGGTGAGCGTATTGCCGTGTTGGAATGAACAAGCGCAGATCCTGATGCATCACGGTTGAAATTTTTCAAGCCGCCGCCCCGCATAAGGCTTAACGATTGTCATTTTACTGAAACCGGGTTTGATAACAAGTTTTCCTTTTCTACGGAATCGTTTTGCAAAAGTGTTCCCTTAATCGCCTCTCACGACACCCTCAGAATAAATTGGGGGATGGGGGTTAACATTTTGTTCTCTTCCTTCGCTACACGTTCCTAATAGCCACGTCTTTATACCCGAAGGGATAAGCTAAGGTACGGTAGGTATACGCCAACATTCCACATTTCTAGTTCTTGTCCCATGCGATACGTGGTGAACTTATTGCTGTTGCCGTGTGAAAATAGACAGGCGCAGTTTGCGACTACCGGCGCAGCGGCGGCGGTTGCAAATTTTTAGCCGTCCACTTCACTTACTGAATGTTATTATGTGGCCACCTATCCGAAGACCAGCCATAGTGAACATAGCTTGCTGCGGTGAGAACATTGAGACAACGAAGCTAATAGAAAACACATTAGTATCAAAATGTGGATTTAAAAACATAATTCTTACGTGTTTATCAGTTGTCGCCTCAATGCAATCGCGTATCACGCTCAGAAGCTCATTGCTCCGTTCACATATACTTTGTAGAATCAATTTATGATTCTACAAAGTATAATCCTCATATTATTATAACTAGCTGACCCTCGCAACTTCGTTTACGTCACATTAAGGTCTATGAAAGGAGAGGTATTTCTTCATCAGACTCCTAGTAGCGTATGAAACTGCCCTGTTTGCTTAATCCTAAAAGAGCTTAAAGATTCAGTCTATTATAAAACCATTCAGTTACAATAGCCTTAATCATTAAGCTCTTTTATGATTAAGCCAACACGCCAGCTTATAACTTAACCCTTAGCCTATTAACCCTCACAGTCAAAGGAACCCTTGAATTCTAGGTTTTTGCAAGTTGAGATGCCTCTAATTCCTGAACTACAAAACCCACAATTTCGAAACTTGTGTGAAACAATCCTTAACGTACTCCCTTTGTAAGACTAAAACAATATTTGAAATCGGACTACGCGTTGAGAAATTACTACTGAAAAACCATTTTGTCTTTCATCCCCTATCCCGCAGGAACCGCGCTAAATATCGGGATCAAAAGTATCCAAGAACCTTCCTCAGACTATAAGCTCAGAATGTACCAAGTATCATTCAAATCGGTTCAGTAGTTTCGGCGTGATACTTATTCGGGATATAGACAGACAGACAGACAGACAGACAGACATGAACATTTTAAATTACATTTTCGGCTTCAGTATCGATTAGAGAATGCCATACGATTAAAATTTTCAAAATATCTTCCATGTACAGACTCTCGACCCTCAATAGTTTTATTATATGTATAGATAATTCCTATAAAGTTTTAACCGTCAAAACTATTTCGTAAAAATAAATTCAGTGTGTGTACCCCGTGTTTATTTGGGGTTCACCCTTCACCCTTCACCCTCCACCTACAAGGCAGACACAACCCTCGAGCTACCATCACCAAGTCCAGTACCAGACCAGACGAACAGTACGGTCCAGTACCAGACGGACTTCCTGCCTACTGCTGCTGCACGGACGCTGCTCCGAACCTACCTGGAGGCTAACGCAGGACAGTGGCATTTTTTTTATAAAGTGTGAATTACATCCTACGGTTTACGAGCATACCGAACCCACCTGAGAGAACTTTTACCTACCTACCCCTAATCTATACTAATATTAAAAAGCTTATTAATAAAGAAGTAAAGTTTGTGTGTTTGTTAAATTGTAAGGGGTAATCTCGGGATCTACTGAACCGATTTAAAAAATTCTTTCACCAATAGAAAGCTACGTTATTGTGGAGTGTCATAGGCTACATAACATCACGCTACAACGAATAGGAGCGGAGCAGTAATAGTAAATGTTTCAAAAACGGGGGAAAAGTTATTCCTTTTGAGAGCTTCGACGAGACGCTACGGGCGTAAACGCAACGCGACGGGAGTAAATGCGACGGGAACAGGGAATACTCTCTCTCATGTGGCGCAAACGAAGTTGCGCGGGTCAGCTAGTTTCTAATAAATTGAATTCGTTCGTTCCTCCTTCAAGACCCTAAAGGTTACAATCCCACAGCAAAAGCTCTAAGCGCGTGGAATTCTTTTCTTCGTGCATACATATGGTCATGCCTTTATCCCCGAAGGGATAGGCAGAGGCATATTCTATGCCCACATTTCATCTTTTTTTAGAATTCGTCCCACGTATAAGGTGGTGAGCCGTATTGTCGTGTTGAGATGGACAGGAAACATTTTTTTCTTCGTGGTAATCTTATTTTGGGTATAAAAAGTAACGGATATAACGGATATAAAAAGTAGCTTTCTTGCTATGCCAAATCTATTATAAACCTAGGTATACCAAATTTCAGCCATATTCGTTCAGTGTAAAAAACATTCATACAGTCATCAGTCATCTATATAGTATACACTAGTATACACCATACATAAACTGACCATACGTCCTGTTTTGAACGGGACTGTCCCGTTTCTCGGTCCCTTGTCCCCTTGTCCCCAAACATACCTTCGGGACGTTAAATTGTCCCGTTTTCCGAAACATTGCGATTTTTAAAAAATTTGTTGGGACATCAGCGGTCGGGGAATTTAGAGCCAGTCCGTGTTTTCACTACCTACACTATTGTTTTGTTTTTGTCTAAAATTCGTGAAGTAGTTTAGTGGTAAACTGATAACTAAATGGAAGTATTTTTGAAGTGAAACTTCTTTATCGGCGTTGGAAAAAAATTTGCGTCACGTCACGTCACGTCACGATTTTTGGTTACGCGCCATCTTTGTTCTGTTCCCCTTTGGGACTTTGGGACTTTGGGACTTTTGGACTTTTGGACTTTGGGACTTTTGGACTTTTGGACTTTGGGACTTTTGGACTTTTGGACTTTTGGACTTTTGGATGGGATATTGGTACTTTGGGTCTTTGGGACTTTGGAACTTTGGGACTTTGGGACTTTGGGACTTTTGGACTTTTGGGCTTTTGGACTTTTGGATGGGACCTTGGTACTTTGGTTCTTTGGGACTTTTGGACTTTTGGACTTTTGGAGTTTTGGAGTTTTGGACTTTTAGACTTTTAGACTTTGGGACTTTGGGAATTTGGGACTTTGGGACTTTGGGACTTTGGGACTTTGGGACTTTGGGACTTTGGGACTTTGGGACTTTGGGACTTTGGGACTTTGGGACTTTGGGACTTTGGGACTTTGGGACTTTGGGACTTTGGGACTTTGGGACTTTGGGACTTTGGGACTTTGGGACTTTGGGACTTTGGGACTTTGGGACTTTGGGACTTTGGGACTTTGGGACTTTGGGACTTTGGGACTTTGGGACTTTGGGACTTTGGGACTTTGGGACTTTGGGACTTTTGGACTTTTGGCCTTTGGGACTTTTGGACTTTTAGATGGGACCTTGGTACTTTGGGTCTTTGGGACTTTGGAACTTTGGGACTTTGGGACTTTGGGACTTTGGGACTTTGGGACTTTGGGACTTTGGGACTTTGGGACTTTGGGACTTTGGGACTTTGGGACCTTGGGACTTTGGGACTTTTGGACTTTTGGCCTTTTGGACTTTTGGACTTTGGACTTTGGACTTTTGGACTTTTGGACTTTTGGACTTTTGGACTTTTGGACTTTTGGACTTTTGGACTTTTGGACTTTTGGACTTTTGGACTTTTGAACTTTTGGACTTTTGGACTTTTGGACTTTTGGACTTTTGGACTTTTGGACTTTTGGACTTTTGGACTTTTGTTCTTTTGTACTTTTTGACTTAATTTAAGGTGAGGTGAAAATTAAGTTTATGAAGAAGTTTCACTTCTTACGTGTGTACACTAAGTACACGCAATTTTTTTTGAAGTGAAACTTCTTTATCGGCGTTGGAAAAAAATTTGCGTCACGTCACGTCACGTCACGATTTTTGGTTACGCGCCATCTTTGTTCTGTTCCCCTTTGGGACTTTGGGACTTTGGGACTTTGGGACTTTTGGACTTTTGGACTTTGGGACTTTTGGACTTTTGGACTTTGGGACTTTTGGACTTTTGGACTTTTGGACTTTTGGACTTTTGGACTTTTGGATGGGATATTGGTACTTTGGGTCTTTGGGACTTTGGAACTTTGGGACTTTGGGACTTTGGGACTTTTGGACTTTTGGGCTTTTGGACTTTTGGATGGGACCTTGGTACTTTGGTTCTTTGGGACTTTTGGAGTTTTGGACTTTTAGACTTTTAGACTTTGGGACTTTGGGACTTTGGGACTTTGGGACTTTGGGACTTTGGGACTTTGGGACTTTGGGACTTTGGGACTTTGGGACTTTGGGACTTTGGGACTTTGGGACTTTGGGACTTTGGGACTTTGGGACTTTGGGACTTTGGGACTTTGGGACTTTGGGACTTTGGGACTTTGGGACTTTGGGACTTTGGGACTTTGGACTTTGGGACTTTGGGACTTTGGGACTTTGGGACTTTGGGACTTTGGGACTTTGGGACTTTGGGACTTTGGGACTTTGGGACTTTGGGACTTTGGGACTTTGGGACTTTGGGACTTTGGGACTTTGGGACTTTGGGACTTTGGGACTTTGGGACTTTGGGACTTTGGGACTTTGGGACTTTGGGACTTTGGGACTTTGGGACTTTGGGACTTTGGGACTTTGGGACTTTGGGACTTTGGGACTTTGGGACTTTGGGACTTTGGGACTTTGGGACTTTGGGACTTTGGGACTTTGGGACTTTGGGACTTTGGGACTTTGGGACTTTGGGACTTTGGGACTTTTGGACTTTTGGCCTTTGGGACTTTTGGACTTTTAGATGGGACCTTGGTACTTTGGGTCTTTGGGACTTTGGAACTTTGGGACTTTGGGACTTTGGGACTTTGGGACTTTGGGACTTTGGGACTTTGGGACTTTGGGACCTTGAGACCTTGGGACTTTGGGACTTTGGGACTTTTGGACTTTTGGCCTTTTGGACTTTTGGACTTTGGACTTTGGACTTTTGGACTTTTGGACTTTTGGACTTTTGGACTTTTGGACTTTTGGACTTTTGGACTTTTGGACTTTTGGACTTTTGAACTTTTGGACTTTTGGACTTTTGGACTTTTGGACTTTTGGACTTTTGGACTTTTGAACTTTTGGACTTTTGGACTTTTGGACTTTTGGACTTTTGGACTTAAGTCTTTTGGACTTTTGTTCTTTTGTACTTTTTGACTTAATTTAAGGTGAGGTGAAAATTAAGTTTATGAAGAAGTTTCACTTCTTACGTGTGTACACTAAGTACACGCAATTTTTTTTTACTTTGGAATTTTACGAATGCCGAAACTCAAGTGTTTATTTAATGTCAACATACAAGCAAAGTAACCATTTATTG
Organism: Miltochrista miniata; assembly: GCA_933228765.1. Taxonomy (NCBI): domain Eukaryota; kingdom Metazoa; phylum Arthropoda; class Insecta; order Lepidoptera; family Erebidae; genus Miltochrista; species Miltochrista miniata. Next base: position 462,433 of record OW121769.1, read on the forward strand.
AGCAAACGGCCAATTATTACCTATGGTGCCGAACTGTGGAAACTTATAGTGGGGCTAGTCCATATCCTTAAAGTTGCGCAGCGAGCAACCGTCTTCTCCACCAGAGAACCAGAGTGGTCGACATAGTTTGCAGAGTCTGCGTTTTGAAGTGGTAGTGGGCTTAGCTACATTATGTAGAACAACCGACGGCCGAACGAGGAAACGAGTTTTTGAGCTCGCAGCTTGGTAAACGTGGGGTAGGACAACGGACGACCCCTCCGCCAGATGGGCCGACGATCTAGAAAAGGTCGCAGGCTGGGACTGAATGCGGGATGCGCAGGACCGTGTGTTGTGGCGTAGATTGGGAGAAGCCTACGTCCAGGAGTGGACTGCTATAGGCTGATTTGATGCTATCACAAAAATAGGTACTAAAATTAGACAAAAAGGAGATATAGGAAAATACTTCGTGGAGGATTGAAAGAAAAAAAAACGCAAGTGCATTCTGTGCCCAAGAAGGGTGACAAGCCCGACCCGGCCAATTACAGGCCTATAGTAGTCATTTTGTCCCTTTTATTGAAGGTGATGGAGCGTGTCAACAATACACAGCTCTTAAGGTACCTTGAAGAACACGAAATGCTCAGTGACCGGCAGTACGGTTACGGTCACGGTCGTTCGATTGGCGATCTCCTTGTGTGCCTCACACGGCTGGGCTACCAAGCTATGGCTATCGAGAGTAACGATGGAGCTCTAGCAGTGAGTACTCGACATCTCTAAGTCTTTTGACCGGATCTGGCACCGTTGTCTTCTGGCGAAATTGGGCCTGCCCGAAAGTTAAAGCGGTGGGGTGTCCAGCTTTCTGGCTGGTAGAAGCATCAAGGCCATCGTTGACGGCAGCTGTTCTGACTGCATGGTCATAAACGCTGGAGTACCACAAGGCTCAGTGCTGTCCCGTACTCTGTTTCTGCTGCATATCAATGACCTGTTGTCTATTATTAACAGCATTTATCGTTATGCGGAACGGGACGGGGCCGACACTTGCTATTCGAAAAAACTTGTGTCTGAAATAGAGAGTACTCTCACCAGAGTGTCCGACTTCGGTGAACAAAATCTTGTTCAATTCAACCCTGCCAAGACACAAGTTTGTGTATTCACAGAAAAAAAAAATAATTTACTGCAGCACCACAATTTAAAGGCACATCTCTATAGACTCTATAGACAGTATAGGTATCCTAGGTGTTGACACCTACAGTGACGTTAAGTTCCGAAGTCATTTGGAGAGCAAGGCCAGGCTGGCGTCCAGGAAACTAGGTGTGCTCAACAGCTCAATTTTACTGCGGCGAAAACACGGCTATTCTCTAAGTCGCAAGTGCGGCCGCACAAGGAGAGCTGCTGTCACCTTTGGACGGGGGCACTTGAATATCATTTTTGACCGGTCGACTCGGTGCAAAAGCAAGCCATGAGAGTTGTCAAGGATCCCATGCTTATAGGTGGTGTGGAACCCTTTTCGCGACAGGAGAGACAGACTATGTGCGTGTTCTACCGCCTGTACAATGGTTTGTGCTCTGAAGAATTGTTCAATATGATGCCCACAGCTACTTTCTATCATCGCACCGCTCGCCATAGACATAGTGTTCGTCCTCGCACTTGGCTTGTCACCTTAGTGCTATAAAAAGGGGGAGACGAAAGGGGACAGGGGGGCTTCTATAGAACAGTTGTTTTTGCCATTTTTGGTACTGAATCCTTTGTGCGCAAATCCGACTCGCAGTTGACCGGTTTTTTCTATATAATTAAATTATGTTTATTTTAGTTGTTAACCTGCTAACTGGGGTATAAAAACTTATGTCCCGTTTTGAGATCAAAAATAAATGGTCAGTTTAACCATACACATGCATATACTTACAGACTTTCACGTTTATGACATTAGTGAGGAACTTGGGAAAACACTACAGTCAAAATATTTCGATTAACAATCATAATATAAAAAGTCTTGCTAAATACCATTTCTGTAAAGTACAAACATGTATTTCATAATCATTAAAAGTTCAGTAATCTCCGAACAGTAATGTAAGTACCTATGGAGGAACTCCGAACGTATCCAACTTCATACATCAGCAAAGTCTTTGGTAACTGACGCAGAGCTACACCGACCGCATTAGAATTAATTATGTAAAGTCAAAAGTCATCACAATGTTTATTATGATTGAACCCTCGAACCTCCACCCTCGCACTCAACTCGAGTTGATAATATAGTCATCTATGTAAACTGCTTTATCTTGCCAACGTCTAATATACCTATTTCTTTAATTGATTGGCTGTTTTATTTAATTTATATAGCGCTTCACTAAATGCATATAATTATAGCAAATTTTTCTTTGTCGGTTTCGGCTAATCTCTAAAATGGCTAGACCAATTTTGACTTCCACTGGCTGATGTTACAAGATAAGGAGAAACTTAGGCTACACTTCACAGTCCTGTTTTCCTGCAGGAATGGGCACAACGCGGGTGTGACCACTGTGGCATCAAGCTGTTCGAAAGAAGCCTTTCGAAAGCCGGTGTAATCGAGACGGTTGTTAGCAAGAAATATTAAAAACCATTACGATTCGAAATTGGAAATGAAGAGGTTTTGCAGGTCCCGTTGTTAATTGTATCTGTATTACCTGAAATTTGCATTAAATGGTCTGTCGTATACTCATTTACAAAACTCTTCAGAAAATTACAGCATAAATATGTGTGGGCTTTTTTTTTTTTTTTTTTTTATTTTATAACTACAACTACAGACGCTTGGTCCGTACCATTTTTTACATACATACATATGGTCACGCCTTTATCCCCGAAGGGGTAGGCAGAGGCATATTATATGCCCACATTTCACCTTTTTGTATAATTTGTCCCACGTAATAGGTGGTGAGCCGTATTGCCGTGTTTAAATGGACAGGCGCAGGTTGTGACTACCTGCTGTTGAAATAAAGCCTTCAACTTAGCTTAACGACTGCCATTTTACTGGCAACCGGGACCAACGGCTTAACGTGCCTTCCGAAGCACGGAAACGCTCAAATAAATGTCACAAAGTGATCACATGGACGGTCACCCATCCATGGACCGGCCATAGTGAAAGTTGCTTACTGCAGTGATCGTTTACAGAACACTGAGTCCGCGGGGCCACGAGCGCTTCTCTCTTCTTTTTAATTAGTTTATAAATGTAATTTAAGTTAATAATTCAGTCTCCGCGTTAGACAAATCAATAATTATAACCTATAATAATATAATTATAATAATAATCTAGGATGCAATATAAAATAATTAAGCTAGTAGCGGCCCCGATCGTGTCGTTGCCATAAGTCAACGTCAAGGGCACGGGTTTTTTATAAAGTACAAGAGAGTATCTCTCGCCTTATCGTCCCTTCGCCGGATTGCCATTTTTAGGTTGTAATCCCTCACTTGCTCTGTAGTCCAGCGGCGAAGGCTGAATTTTTTCAAAAGGAAAGCCGGTGAAAAAAATAATATCCAGTTGGTCACACCTGTAGTGTAGGTATTTTGCGTATTTATTAAATGGTGGCGCGCGGCGGTGTAATGCCTTTTGTGTTTTGTTTGCCACCTGTACTATACTCGTAAGATCCATGTATTTAATTCAAAACAATGTCTTACGTGCATGATAAATTGGCTTATAAAAAAGTATCATAAATTATCTACTGATGACTAAAAAGATATTCAAATTTACACTAACTGAAAAGGTCTTAACCGACCTTAGGTGTAAATAATAGACTGTATATCCTTGTACTAAATTTTTTTTTATTAAAATAATATTCACAGCTTTGTCTGCTCAGGTAACGAAACCATACCGCGATCTAGATACTATATACAAAAAAGTGATGCCATCTAGTTACATATTTTGAACTAAAACCTGACTTGAACACTAACCATGTTTTGAAATTATTCTACTACTCTCTGCAAGCTCATACCTACCTATTTCAAATTGTCTCGATTGAAGTTAATTGAAAATAATTCATAAATTTGGGACTTAGACGCGAAATAGGTATAGGTACTTCTAATGTTTTTAATAATATGCATGTACTAGCTAATGCCCGCAGTTTCACCCGCGTAAAATTAGTTCCCGTGGGAAGTTACTCCCGGGATAAACAGTAGCCTATGTGTTATTCCAGACTATAATGGATATCTGTATCAAATTTCAGCCCGATCCGTTCAGCCGTTCGAGCCTGAAAGAGTAACAAACATCCACATTCACACTCACAAACTTTCACATTTATAATATTAGTAAGATTTCAAGTACCTATAGAGTATTAAAAACCGCGATATTTTACAATACAAAATTGAAATAAAAACATACTTCTTATCTATTTTTTCAAAAATATCTGACAAAGTGATTCTATGGAACAAAACTGCTTTATTATGTTATAAACTATTAATGAAACATTCAGCCAAAATAAAGATTATTAGGTATCCCAAGCCATTGAACTAATATCACTAGCGTATTCTGAGATACCTACTTGATAAATATAAAAAAAACACTGACCTTTATTTTTTATCGAACCCGTAATACCGAAGGCCTACGTCCATCAGTGAGCATTATGTGACTCCAAAACAATAATCATGTGTACAGAAATCACAACAAAATACAGAACACAAAACACAATTTTACACACTTTCACGATGTATTTAGTACTTGAAGTAGATAATTATTTATAATTAACTAATAAACAGCACAATACTTTATAAAGTCAATTGAAACTATGTTATGTTTTATTATTATTCACGGGAAACGCATGTGAAATGAAGTAATAACAACACATCAAATTAAAAACACACTTCGATGCAAAACGTTTCGACGTGCGTTAGGTGCATTTAATTTGGTCGAGTTTTCAAGTCAAATACGTTGTCCTTTTCTATTAATATGACTGTCTCAGGTGTAAGCCACGAACTCATGGCTTACTTTAGGCGAAAATCCACGAATCAAATCTTGAAAAAATGTGAGAGAATAGGACGCATATATACATTTGCGTAGTACTAACGAAGCAGACGCAAAATGATCAGGAAGCCGGGCTTACCGCGTGATGTCAGAGATAGGGTCTTTGAACTTTGACTCGAAAATTTATTGCTATGACTTTTGTAGCAGGGGTTGAGACGAAAATGCCGACTTACCATGTAAATTTGCAAATATTTTTATATTTGAATGAGTGTTCGAGAATATATGATTGTGTTTATTAGTTATGAGTAAATATTACATGTCACTGCCCGATCTGAAAAGGGAAGCCACAAGGAATGGGCTTCTATGGACAATTCGCCACTGCTGTAGTCGCAACTTCAGCGCGAGTTATCAGGCGCGCTGTCGCGTCATCACTGCTGTCGTCTGTGTAGTAGACACAGGTGTTTGTGTGCCTTGAAATTGCGACCACAGCATGCGGGACACTTTGGAGGATTTGGGATTTGCGTGATGTTGTACGCACTACGCGGATTACTATAACCACCTTTTCGTACGTCAATCCCTGCGATTCGTGAACCGTTAGTGTGCGAGATCCCTCGTTGTTACCGTATCCCTGACTGATTAAGAGAGCTTTCTCAGCCTGGGTGTGGACGAGGTATAATGTGTCATCCTGTTTCGGGATCCCCGCACCTGTGAAAGGTCTCAACGACAGTGATTTAGTACGGTTTTTGAATGAGTATATGCCACTATAGATTTCACTGAGGGCATACGCTACATCCTGGGGGTTTCTGTACGTACATAACAGCTCTTTTGTTATGTTAGTAATAAGGTTGGGTCTATTATAGAACAGTGGGAAAAGGTTGTCTCTATCTTGTACGGAAGCTGATTGTTATCACCGATCAATAGGGCTTCGCTGGCTTTGGCAAGCTGTATTGCCATTACTATGGATCCAAAGTGGTTCATAAGAGCCTCGTCCACCATGAGGCGTATACACGATTAGCCCTTACTCATTCCATTGACCAGAAAGGATGCCATAGTCCGCACTCTTGTTTTGACACGATCGCCTATTCGGGGCTCCAGCTTGTCCCTAAGATCCCTGGCAGCTTCCGTAGTAGTTGTTAATATGATGTCACTATCAAATTTTATTTCAGACATCACCCAGGTCGTCTTCCCGCACCCGGGAACTCCATTTACCCATGATATAGTGGGCGTCGTCCAGTGCTCCGGGTATCCGCTGTCGCCCAGGTCTCCCGATATGGTTTGTGCCATATTCAGAATCCTGTCTTCGAGCATCACCTTGGTACACTTGGCGACTACCACCATTGAATCGCCAGGTGGTGTTTTGAATACCAGCTTACCCTCCCTTGACTCTTCTTCATTCAAGGGCACAAAACCACACCCGTGGCTGTAGGCCGCCATGTACGATCCCGACATGTTTCCGTATACTACTAAGGATCTGTCATTATCGTACACCGCCGCCCCCGCCTCATCCAACAGTTCTCGCAGCAGTCTTTGGTTATCACGGCGGTAGGTCTGCATGATTTTACTGCAGACATCCGTGTTTACCTTTCGTATGGCTTTCGTGACTGCTACGAATTTCATGAATGCATTCACTATGTGGTCTCGCGGTTCTCGAGCGATTCTGAGTGTTGGAGGGGTTACCTGTCCCATGTCGGCTTTAGTGCGTTGAGGTCTGGGCAGCTCCAGTTGGTTGCAGGGAGGCCCTCTAAAGAAGTCACGCACCGCATTTTCCATGACAAGTGAACTGCGCGTGGTCGCACAGGGTATGGTCCGGGTATGTCGCACAGGGTATGTGTGGGCTTATTAGTCTATGTATTGGGTTTGTTTTATCATTTTAAATGATGATGCCATTTTGTAAGCTATTCTTTATTTTATCACTTCACTACAAACTTCGGAAAGTAGCGCAAGACAACACCTTTGCGCTACTTTCTGCATTTGCCCCAAATATTAATTGTGAGTCCTGTCAAGCGCGGAATATTAATTGGTGAATGGTCCGTAGTGGGTCCGTGGCTGGCTGTAACGTCATTGCGCGGTTACAAAGCGGCCGATCTCCTATTACCGCCAGCTCTTGTTCGGGACGCCAGGAAACTGCTACTGCGATAATTATTGTAAATTATAAATAGGAAAAGTTTTATGTTTAGACACAACAATATTTTTATAAAGTTACTAGCTAAAGACATGGAATAGCACTTTAACTCCTAGACCGGTCAGGGTGCTGATCAAAGTCTGCCGTGAGACCAGAGTCTCATATTCTTCAGAACACTCATCTGCTGCCGTATGCCGTTGGAGTACACTGTGTGGTTTTAGCTGGCAGGTGTCCAGTATACCGTCCATTAAGCTTTCTAGACGTAAAGAAAGTTACTAACTTATGCCCTCAGCTCCATCTGTTTTAATATATTTCGACTTCGTTTTGAGTTGTCGGTCTCGTCTGTTGGTAAGCGGGTGAAGCATTTACAGTTGAGGTCGGATTGGGTGCTCATTGTCTTACAGGGGCTCTATAGGTACACCTTCTTATTAAATACTAGCGAACGTCACTCGTGTAGCTCCTGTTCCCGTGGGAATACAGTAATAAAATGTAGCGTAAATTCACCGTGAAGAGTGTACCTTTCCAACAGTAAAAGAATTTTACAAAACGGTTCAGTAATTTCGGAGTCTACTCGATAAAAACATACAAAATTTCTCTTCATATTTATTACAATAGATTAGTAGATATGTTATTATAGATTAGTTTCTGCTTGCCTGTATTTGGCCTTCTAGGAATAGATACTCGTAGTGTTGTTCCTTTGTTATCGGGATGTATTCACAGAGTTCAAAGAAATTGTTACAAAATCGTCGTTTAATAAATAAGTGGTAGCATTATTAGGTTTGAACGTACACATACAATACACACAATCGATACAAAAACAATCTCGATTGTTTGCCTTTGGTGAGCTCCCACTGTGTGGCCGTGGGTGTCGACCGGAGTGTTTATTTAATTGTACGATTTCACGAACAACTTTATTGTAGATTCATTCATTGTCGAGTTTGTACCCCGACTCCTCCCACTGTTCCTGAAAAAACAAAACAGGTTTCTTAACTTTTCTAAGTGGTAAGTCAGAGCCATAATTTGATTTTATTGTTTGTTTCGTTTGCATTGAATAAGCTCCGAAATTACTGAACTGATTCGAAAAATTCTTTCACTTTAATGGAGGTCTATTCGCGGGTACAAAGACTGTATTTGACTACCGTATTACTACAGGAACGGGTACTAAGTGGGAGGAACTGTTCGACATCGGCCAGTCACTTATGAAATGTTTACGATCGCTGGATTCATGAGCATTAAGTCAATTTGGGGCAAACTTAAACAGGATTCTCTGATGTAGATGATTGTTATCATCACACCACTGTAAGTTGAGGTGAGTTGAAGGTATCAATATAGGTGTTTCCAAGTTTTATAAGTACATAGTGCAATAACTGAATACATTAATAATGTACATGTGACGTAGTTGGAAAGAATAATACTAAAAGTTATTCTGCAAATTATTAAAGTTTGTGAAATCATACTTTTATTTATTGCGTTAAGTTCTGCAGTTAACTTCAAAGTTTAAATAAAAACGTCCCTTGTCTATAATACAAAGTGTAGGTATACGAGTATTATGTTTTTACGGTATAAAACCGTCCTGATATAATATAAATAAAATAAATAGGCATTTTCGTAAGTTATGCTTTTTATAATATCCCGATGTAAAAATAGACAAAGAAACACATTGACATTTTCTATATAAGGTGTCAATTTCAGAACATTTCAATATCCATTGCTCTGTTGCGTTAGCAACCGAGTACTTATCGAATTTCAGTAGTCTTCTCTCACAAACATACCCAATAACTCAGTGTTTGATTCAGAAATTGATCCCGGGATCTAATACTCGGTATCAGCATAACCAAAGATGTCCCATTTACGTACAAATTCAGTGGCGTAAAGAATGTAATACAGCGAGCAACCCCCAGAGTTGAATGGGCGCCAGTCGGGTGCCGGTCGCGGGCCGGGTCTACACGCCGTAGAGCGCCACTCGTAGCGCGCTACGCCGTAGCCGATAGAACGTGCGCGACCTAACAAGTGGCTGTAGGCGGTGGCGACGCGTAGCACTGTGATGTGAACCTTATCGTTCGTAGATTTGCTCTCAATATTTGATATCTACTCGACTCGTTTGCTGAGAGGTGTGAATTATCTTTATTAATACCTTATATTGCTTTGCATGTATTTGTCTCATTTACTCGATCCAGTTTCTTGATTTGGAATAACAGATGCAGTACTAAAATATGTTTGTTTACTCACGAAAACTCTACTGTAAATATCCCTAGATTGTGCTAACTTAATAGTGGCTGTGAATTTAGAGAATGTCAATGAAAAATAATATACAAATACCTATGTCTCTAAGACTTGCTACTAAAGTACTGTTTACACAACAATGCCCGATGCTAGAGGACTATGTATTTTCTCGGAAAATGATGAGATAACTGAACAAAGGGCGCCAGTGTGGCTGTAGGCTAGAGTAGTTCCATAGGCAGTACATTTTGTTCACGTCCACCAAACACAATATATTCTCGGTATTACAATTATTAGTATTTTGCGTTCGTAACTATATATTATAATTATAGATTAGGTCCAAAGGTTCAAAATTCAAAGAGGTCAATGTTCTGACTGTAGCATCACAATATATTTTTGTGATGATATGATAAATGTTATGTATGTCTAAAGAAATTTACACGCTTAGTTTCGCTAAGTTAAATGATAGACACAATGTCAACACTAGACATAAAAATAACCTTGCTGTTTATCATAGCAGATTGCATAAATCAGCAACTCTTTTATGGGTAACTGTATACGCTTTTACAATAGGTTACCAAACAAAATTAAAAGTATGTCCCTAAATAAGTTCAAAAGTTTATGAAAAGTTAATTATACTGCAACGGCTACTATACACTTAATGATTATTTGCAGGATAAAGAATCCTGGAAATAACCTGCTCTGCTGGATTTTCAAAAAAAAGTTCAATCGCATAGTTTTGAAATTCTTTAATATTTAAATAGAGCACTGAAATGCTGAGTTTCTTGCCGATTCTTCTCAGGTGCATCGCGTTGTGAACTGGTGGTACTTCTTTGGTTTATATTCAGGATGTTTTACTAGTGCATCTGTATATGCTTTTGTGAAATATATTAATTTGTTTGTTGGCTGCCCGAAGCACCCGGTAAACCCATACATGCCAACATTGACAATAATGTAGGAGACGCGTCACACGATATTGTTGACACTTATTATTACTGCTCCATTCCTTTGTTACTTATGTTAATTTTATAATGGTGAAATAATATTAAGGTTAAGTGGTCCCAAAGTGTGTCAATTACAACGAAACTAACTTCATTATTAAATAATGTACTTAACTATATTATATTTTATAATTTTACTAGAGGACGTCACGTGGTTTCACCCGCGTAGTTCCCGTTCCCGTGGGAATACAATATTTTTTCCTCCATAAGAACCTTCTCCTCACAATACCTTACACAACAAAAAAAGAATTAGTGAAATCGGTCCACCCGTTCTGAAGTTATGCGCTTACCAACACATTTTGCGATTCATTTTTATATAAAGGGTGTTTTTTTTAGAGGTATAGAACTTTGAAATGGAATAAAACGAAGGTGATTGTTTTTATTGATATGAAAATGACTTTATTCGAAAGGAAATCTTCTGGCATTATAATTAAAATATGATTTCTGGCAAATAACCGCCACGGCTGGCTCGGACGTAGTCTAATCTAGAGGTCCAATTTTCGATGACTTTCCCAACATTTTTGGCCGTATATCGACAATAACGCGCCGAATGTTGTCCTCCAAGTGGTCAATCGTTTCGGGCTTATCGGCGTAGACGAGCGACTTCACATATCTCCACAGAAAATAGTCAAGTGGCGTAAAATCGCACGACCCTGGAGGCCAATCCACTTGTCCAAAACGCGAAACTATGCGGTAACCAAACGTTTCCTTCAATAAATCAATTGTGGCACGAGCTATGTGACATGTTGTGCCGTCTTGTTGAAACCACTACTACAGCACATCATGGTTGTTCAATTGATGAACAAAAAAGTCAGTAATCATCGCTCTATAGCAGTCACAATTGACTGTAACGTTCTGGTCAGGATCGTTTCTATAGCAGTACGGACCAATTATTTCACCAGCCTATAAAGCACACCACACAGTCAGTTTTTCTGGATGTAACGGTGTCTCAACATACACTTGAGGATCATCTTCACCCCAAATATGGCAGTTTTGTTTATTGACGTATCCATTCAACCAAAAGTGAGCGGCACCGCTAAACAAAATTCGCTTATGAAAATCACGATACGCATTACGGACAGAACCAATATTTTCAAAATAAATTTGCACAATTTGGAAGCGTTGTTCAGGCTTCAGTCTATTCATGTTGAAATGCCCAACCAAACTAAACATAAATCACTTTACAGCTGATAATAATACCGCCAGTTAAAACAGTTATGCCAACTTAAAGTTCTATACCTCTAAAAAAAACACCCGTTATAAGAATAAATAAGATATCGTTGAAAGAATATTAATTTTTATCTGTACTGACCGACGTTAATATTAATATAGATTAGATTCAATAGAAATGAAAATGTCACTAAGACGCGGTTTGGCACCCTGCCATTATTTTCATTTGGGTGTTATCTCGCGTGTTTGTCAGGCGAGGTCGCGGGGGTAGCCAAACTCTGGCAAAGGCAAAACTATATAATAGGTAAATGAACATTTGAAATGGGCTTATAATTAGGTAATGTAGATAAATCCATTCATTTCGTAGCCACTGTAATTTCATAAGATTTTGCCTCACATCGCCTATACCTAGCTGTTATTAAAATGGGTGTAATTATACCTAAATAGTTAAGAATTTACGAGAGAAAAACTGAATAAGTATACCGATCAAGATTCCTCAATAACCATCCGAGTTTCTTCACAGTTGTTGGGTAGAAATAAAAGTAATAAGTTTAATTCAAAATCTTACGTACTAAGCTTTTATTTGACAAAGCGAAAGAATTGTAAAGCACAATAATTATGAAGTAACATTTAAGTGCTAACGTGCACATCACACGTTACAAGCATTTGAGATTCAATTCACTCAATTCACTCTATAGCTTTGTTATTACAAAAAAAAAACATAATACAAATGAATAATCACGGAAGGAGACAACCAGCTGGGCCTTGTTCCTAAACGAATTCAGCTAAAATGGCTATTTGTACGCGCGGGCACTGCTGCGGGGCCCCTGGGGCTCCATAAACGGACTCTGCATTATCATTACGAGGGAGGAAAGCCTCCTTTGTTCGCGCCTCGCTTACCACTCGCTTTTTACCTTTTCTATTGGTTTTCCTTAGGGCTTCCTAATTAGGTACGCTGTTTGTAGGGATACTTACTTAGCAAGCTTTTCAGAAATGATTACAATTTTGTGTCAATGACCAGGCGTTGAAAATAATGGGTTTTGGGAGTGCTGTCAGGTTTTGTTACATATTACGTTAGCTGAGATGGCCCGGACACAAAAAGTAATAATGACATTACTTTTAAATCAATTCATTACTACAGTATGTTTTAGGAACAATGACATTATTTCCTATAAACAAAGGAATGTCAGTAGTTTAGTATGATTTCAAAAAATCTTTTACTGTTAAACGCTACATTATTCTAAGTTATGGTATCTATGATTATGCTACTACCCAAGGGTGTGAAGCAGTAGTAATTAATGTCATTAACACAGTCGGGTAACATAGCAGATTTCCATACATTATTGTAACTTCGGGCTTGTACAGCTCAAATAGGTGCTACAGGGTTACGATATGCTACGAATGGCATATCGTAGCATTTTGGGTGGGAGCGGACTAAGTTTCTTGGGATGTTCTTCTCTGTCTGTAGCATTTTCGAACCCACGGAGGAACAAACCTAAATATTATTTTTTTAATTTCAAAGGGAATAAATTTTATTTTATTTATTTTATTTTCACCCACAAACTGACGAGATGTGGGCATGACGGATTCCTATTAGTTTAAAATCAACGAATTTCAGTAATCAGCAGTATTTATACTTGGTTCCTAAATAATGAGCCATCTTAATACAGCGGCACTACCTGTTAATTACGCGTGTACCGTATTGTATTAGTTAATTGCTTTTCTAATATTTGTTCAACTGAAAACAATATGTAATATTTATTTAGTGGTTGCACATAGGGCTTAATAATAACAGTTCAAGCGGTACACCGAGTCGAGTAAGTATTCGTAGCGCGGTACCTTTTAATTTTAAACTTCATTCAGTACGTAGCTATTATGAAATCACTTTGAACTGATTTAATTTCTCAACTTTTGGACTATTGAAAATTCTCCACTTTTACTATTTGTTTTAACTATTGAGTACTAAACAATAGTGGTACTAAATAAAAGACAATCGGACACGTGTGTTCTAAACGTGAAGTTGTGAAGTTGTAGTGAGTGGTTGTACCGTCAAGAACGTTCAGTGTAGTTCAGTGTGAAGTGCTCAAAACGATTGTATCGAAGTTCAGCGTGATAAAGACTGCGTCAGGTGAGTCCATCTTCTAAACTATTTCATGTGATGTGATTTATTATAAAACTACAATTCTCAAATTTAGCATACAAACTCTTCAATTATGAAGAGATTATGAAAACGTGATTCAGGATTTGCCAAAATTCTATGAACGGTGTAAAATAGCAGTTGAAAATGTGTATTGCATAAAGCTGGTAAAGGGATATACCTGGTAAGGCCAGCGGGGAGCGAATTTGGAGGGCATCGCCAGTAAATGATATCTATCTAAACCTTATATTTGGGGTCTTGCTGTATTAACTATGACGACGGTCTCGTGTCTCCCCTGGTCGACCTCCAGGGGGAGACATCAGGACTTTTCCAGTTATGGTTTCCTCTAGCTGGGTATATTAATACAAGGATTTTGTGCCAACGATTACAGAGCAGCAGAGTCTTAAGCCTAATAAGTGCTAAAGGTCACTGTACATTGTGATTATTAAGGTTCTCAAACACACAGTTAGCACGAAAGTGTTAGAACTAAAGTAGGCTAACAATTAACTAAAGGTAACTATAATTAATTGAAAAGTGTGCCACTCTAAGTACCGTATTAATTACTAAGTTCATAAATTCATGTACCTAATGTACTTCTAAAATTGTTAACGCCGCATAGAAAAATAGCAACATATTCGGTATTTTTTATAATTAATTCTCATGAAATAGACTAAAGAACAAGAAAGACCAAGATTAAAATATAGTTAGGGTGTGTGTTTCTCAGTTACCCTTGCCTTTAGCCCTTGCCTTGCCATAAAGTGCCCCGCAACGTTTGTCGGGGTACCTGGCGGGCTGAACGCGATCAACACTTTCTACTTACTTACCTACTTAATGGAGAGATTCAAGACTAACAAGTGTTAATATTGTATAATTCCATGCAGATGAAGTCTTTTCTAGTTTCGAATACATTTTAGTTTAAAGTAGACTCTGCTCTGCGACAGCTAAATCGAGAGTTCGCGAATAGGCAAGTTAACTAACCAAAAAGGAGCAAATTATGACTATCCCACAAATGTTTTTTCCCACAGATGTTTCAATAATTCAATTAAAATAAAACGCATACAGTATGAGGTTCTTCAAAAGGGGTCTAAGAAGGATTTTACAGGGTCGGCAGCGCGAGTGTGGCGCCTCTGGTGTTGCAAACGTTCATACGCTGCAGTAACCACCAGTCCTTCTGGTGGGCCGTATGCTTGTCTGCTAGTGATATAAAAAAAACCCAAGCCAAGTGCGAGTCAGACACGCGCACAGACTTGAGGGTTCCGTACCAAAAAACGGTAAAAATCACGTTTGCTGTATAGAAGCCCCTCTTAATCCCCCTTTTTCTGATTTTAGTATTTGTTGATATAGTGGTAACAGAAATACATAATCTGTAAATTTTTGAGAGACAGCCTCAGGACGGACAGAGAGACAGACAGACGAACGGCGAAGCCTCATGAATAGGGTCCCATTTTTACCCTTTGGGTACCCTTAAAACGTGAAAAAAACTTAAACAAACAAAGACAAAACAATACACTTTACTTTATTATGTCAGTGTGGACGTATAAATACAACTTATAAACCCATCATGGTAAAGAGGGCAATAGCGCATCGATTAGAGTTGAAGTATGGCTTAGTAAATATTCAATTTCTTAAGTCTTTAAAGTTTTTTAAAATACTTAGCTTAGTCATGGCGATACCACAGATTATATAATGCGATACCTAGAGAATCTTGGCCACTTTTGAAGTTCTTATGTTATTCCATAAGCTATCGGTTAAAAGCTATTAGAGGGTTGTGTATTGTGTGCGGTGCGATTGTGTGTGGAGTTCGATGCTTATCGGAATACCTCCGCGCGGCTTTGTGCCGTCGACAAAGGAACGCCGGAATGTGGTCGGCCGGGCACAGGACGTGCACGAGCGCGGTACCGTGCTCATCAATACTGAGGAATTTACAGACCTCTACTCATAAAAAGTGGACATTATTGAGATTATGAGATGAATTTTTCAGCGCTCGTAGTCTCGCTGACTATTTTCGTCGAAACGTTCACTGCAGTAATATAACTTTTGCTAAGGCCAATCCTCGGATGGGTGAAAACCTTAGAGAAATTTACGAGCGTTTCTGTGCTTCGGAAGGCCCGTTAACTCGTTGGTCAAGGTTGTCAGTAACATGGCGGTCGTGAAGCTGACCTTATGAGCGGTTTGAAAAATCAAACAGCGACTCGTCACAACCTGCGCCTGTCAATTACTACACGACAATAGGCTCACAACCTAGTACGTGGGACAAAAGGTAAAGTAAAGGTCATAGCCCACTTACACGACTCTGCTCCCACCCAGCAAAAATAATATAATTCAAATATAGGCTTTAAATATTGCTCTTTAGGTATATTTTTCATTGCCATCTTCAATTAGTAGACAGTTCGCTTTCAGCGAGCTGACCGCCGTCAGACTGCTCGAGAGTTGACGCCTCGCTGGGCGTGCGTTGTAGACGAGCGGTCGGCACGGTGCCCGCGCGCTCACTGCTGGCAGTCGCAGCACCGGCACCGATCGCGGACTGTGTCTATTGCGAAAAGCGATAGCGGTCGGCGGGTGGACAGCTGGCCGTCTGCTAGCTGTCGCCGTGTGGACTGCTGGGTGCGTGCTAGCTGTCGCCGCGTAGACTGCGAGCAGTAGTCTTCTTTTAGGGCAGTGTTGGGTGGGAGCGGTGTTGGAGCAGAGTCGTTTAAGTGGGCTATGACCTTAAGACTGAAGTTGAAACGCGACCGTATGCTATGCTTCAGCCTACCCCTTTAGGGATAAAGGCGTGGCTATATTTATATGTATGTGATACATTTTAAAAGTTATATCTAACTAGCTGTGCGTTTTCTTCAACAATTTCCACCTCGAAATGTCAGCATATTGTTGATCAAAGAAGTACAGTTTTGGTGTATCGTCAAATAACCTGTTGATATTAACTTAATTTTTTAACTTCGCTTTCATCTCAGAACTGCGGCCATTGATTCATTAGCTATTGTAAACTAAATAGCGAAGAATTCCCCTGTCTCTTTAAATCTTATACAAATATATACCACACGAATCTACAAGGTACAAACCTCGTAGTTAAACTTGAAGTTATAACATGCCCTCACCCCGTCTCGCACGTGCGTCGTGCGTCGCCGTCGAGTCGCATGGCAGCCGCCCTGTTATATTCCTAGCCTGTTACTTATAATTAAATATGTATAATAATACTCACATGTTAACGTTCCGTATAACAATAATTGATTGTAGGTAAACTAATAACAGTAATGAATACCGGCGAGGCACCAGTTCATAATTCCCCAGTTTCCTACAAAGCAACAGGTACACATCACCAGCATAATTTGACTCGATTGGTGCGTTGTTCTCGTAACAAGTGGATCGTACAACAATGGTATCGGTCGTACCAATCATGGACTCGCTACCTTTTTTCTCAAATCGCTTTACAGTGCAAGTTTGCAACCTTCCAGACCTTATCAATGCGTGCTAATTGGTAGTAGTTAATATTAGAAAATCCATGTTGTGAAATCCACTCGAATTGTAGCAAAGGTAATAGTTAATAGTACTAGTTTCTACCCGGGTGATTCGAGGTGATTATACTTAACTATGAGCCAATCGACTTTCACCTATCCAATGCATGGGGCTTCTTGTAACCAAAGACTTCTATATAAAATGAGGTAGACATGCCCTACGCACCGATTTTTGAAACCTATAAACTGCGCTAATTAGCAGCGTTGTTCGCACTGTTGTGAGTCAAAACTTCGAGAGTAGGTACTCGAATTGCAATTGGAGTCCATACGCCTTCTCTTTTACTCTTATTCTATCCGTATATTGCTTTTGTGTGTGGTGACAATTACGTAAATAGTATATATAAGTGAGTGTAGTCTTAGCAATGTGGGTGTTTGAGGATTGCTTTTGAAATCTCGCTTTTTTTTTTTTTTTTAAATTTATTTATAGTATCATAAATCGTACATTACATAATACAAAGTAGCACAATTAAACCACGTAGGTTTGTCTTTGCGCTAGAATAGAAATTTAAGAAAAAATACAAAAAATAGTCGAATTAAGTACGTTGAAATCTCCTGTAGGTACATTCACCTAGGTACTTCAATACTAGTACACTTTTGGAACAGTGAAAGGTACGGTACAGAAACACCCACCAAGCCCTGTGCTCAGAAAATTCCGCGCCACGTCAGAGAAACAATCTTAGAGTACATCTATTATTATTTGGTACCTTTTAATATACACTCCAAGGTCGCAATCTATCACACACAATGTGTAAAGGTACCAAGTACATACCTACACACAAAACAATGAAATCGTGTCGCATTACAATACAGTCATGTTAGACAAGCCAGATAAATTTTAACCAAATATCATGTTAAAACTCTCATTACTCCTTTATGAATCATAATAACCTGCCATCCGCGACACTATAATTTATTATGGTTTTACGAATTTTACTTGATGAACTAGGTAGGCAATAATTAAAGCCTTAAAGGTAGGCAAATAAAAACAATACCGTCATTATTTGGGGTTTACAATACTGCTCTGAAAGATTTTTTTTAAAACTGATTTGATGTTGTCCTTGGTCATGTCATTTCGCAAAACTGAGGGTAGTTCATTTATTAAACGAGGAACTAAATAACGAGTAGTCCTTTCACCAAACACGTTATCAGCCCGCATAGTACATAACTTGTTTTGAGCAACACTTCTAGTATATACAGAGTGTTCTTTTTTTGTAATTAAGTTGAAATTAAAAAATTGCTCTTTTATTAAATTTAATTTAAATTGCAGATAAACAGGCAATGTGTTACAATGCTTGAAGAGACCTAGTTCGTCATCCCTGAATTGTTCTTTGGTTTTTGGTGCAACTATTCTCTTTAATATTCGTAACTGTAAGTAGTAAATTTTATTTAGGTGAGTTTTATATGTACGACCATAGCTGCTCAGACAGTATTGAACATGAGATTCCGCCAATGAGTTATATAGCATTAACTTTACTTTATATGGAATACGTCTATTCAGCAAAGTGATGTTTGCTAGGAACTGTCTCAATTTAATACATACATGTTCGATGTGGTTTGTCCAGTTCATATTCGCATAAATTTTAAGTCCTAGGTATGTATGTGAGTCAGTAAGTTCAATATTTGGGCAACTACACGAAGACACGTTGACTTGGCCATAGTGAAGATACATGTGATTGTGAGCCGTTATTATGTTGGTGAGTGGGTGCTTAAGGTATGGTGATTTGATGTGCATGAGTTTGGTTTTTGTAGCGTTAAGTACTAAACCATTATCATGACACCATTTACATAGTAAATCGAAGTCGGATTGTAACAGCTCGCATGCTTTATTTGGATCCTTGTCGGCGACCACTATACACGTGTCATCAGCAAATTGATAACATTTGGAAAATTTTAGGTTATTGCTCATGTCATTGACGTACGTCAGAAAGTGCAACGGGCCAATCACGGATCTCTGCGCTGTTCCCTCAGGAGTTGCCACCGTGTCACTACGAGTATCGTCAATTTTGACTTGGTAACTTCGATTTTCCATATAACTCTTACACCAACCCAGCAGTGGACCGCGTATACCATAAACTTCTAGCTTTTTAACTAGCTGTATGTGATTGAGAGTATCAAATGCGCGTGAGAAATCAATGAATAAGGCTAGCACGTGACACCTATCATTTAAGTAAGCATTGACTTCGTCTGTGAAGTTTGACAGCAGTGTTTCAGTACCTTTGCCACGTTGAAAACCAAACTGATTATGATATAGAACTGTGTGTTTGTTATAGAAGTTATGTATTTGATCACATATATATTTCTCGACAATTTTATCCACTGCGGAGAGGAGAGTTATCGGTCGATAGTTGCCAAATTCATTACGTTTACCTTTTTTGAAAATTGGCCAGACACATCCATTTTTCAAGCAGTCTGGGTAGATACCTAATCTAACACTTGTGTTTACAAGGTTTGCTATGGCTACCGATATGTCCTTACTTATTAATTTTAAGTGAGAAATTTTTATGGAGTCGTCGCCGGGGGCTTTATAAGGATCGAGTTCTTTAATTATTTTATTGATTTTATCGGCAGTGGCCTGTTGGAATAGTATAGAAGAGTTAGTAGGTTTGCAGTCAAATTCTGAGTCTAGTAATTTTATACAACAATTTGGAGTTATAGCCGTCACCGCATTTTTAAAGCAATTGGCAAAATTATTGACTAATGTCGTAATATTGTATCCCTGAGAGTCGAACGCCTTTAATATTATATCGTCCAATGTCAACGTTACTCGACCGAGCATTTCATTTATAATTTGGTAATTTTTTTTCGGGTTTTTGAAATTAAGATTAATGTGTGTGATATAATAAGAATTTCTACTTTTTTCTAATAGACAATGCACTTTATTCCTAGTTTTATTGTACTCTAATTTTAATTGGAAGTTAGTTGGGTTTTTTTTCCACAGGCGATACCATTCATCACGTTTCTCACACAGTTGCACAATATTATTGTTCATCCATGGGACTCGAAATCTTTTTTGAGGTTTTTTATAAGTACTTTCTTTACTTGCTTGATTACGTGCTTGGCTGAAAGATTTGCAAATAAAGTTGTTTATGACTGTACTATGATTTGTTTGCACTAAAGCTCGATAGATGGTGATGTACCTTATTTCTGAATCTAGGTATGGTTTCGTTACCGCTCGTAGCATATAAGTCGAAGGATTTAATATTTTTGTGTACACCTGATCCAGTATACATACAGTGAAAAAGTCAGTGCAGATTCATTTTAATTACGCTTCCTTCCCGCGGCGCAGTTGGACCTGAACATGGTCCTCGCGAGTCCG
The DNA here is from genome assembly GCA_933228765.1 of Miltochrista miniata. NCBI lineage: Eukaryota > Metazoa > Arthropoda > Insecta > Lepidoptera > Erebidae > Miltochrista > Miltochrista miniata. The sequence continues at coordinate 482,817 of OW121769.1, forward strand.
GATAATTAGTTGTTGAACTGGAAGAAGCGTATATTTTTGTAGCTCTTGGCGGACCAAGTGGTCATTCCCGCCTGTTAGGTTAGTACTGGTTGGTTCTGTGGATCGCAGACCAGAGAAGTCTTCCCCTACAGCGGGCACCCAGGTGGTGGTGTCGTGCGCTGGAGCTGAGGAACTACGGCGGCAAATGGATACAGCTACATCGGGCGGAACTGCAACTGAAGAGGAGCAAGGGACAGGTGTGACCACGAGAGGGCGCTGCAAGCTGCTGAAAGGAAAAGTGAGGTGTTGTGCTTGTGTTGGTAATTCCGTGTAAAACTATGAGTACAATTTCGACCTTATGTCTTCGTAGTCTGCAACTTGGAAATTAAAAAGAAAATTTTAGAGACAGTTCAGTGAATTTCAACCATAATGCATAGTAGTAAATAACTTAGGTAATTTTTAAGTAGTCTAGAACTTGCAATATTTTAAGGCAATAAGTGGTTGGGACGGGGAACCTATGCCCGATTTCACCAGGGATCTAAATTGGTAAAAACACTTAGAAAATTATTACTGTTCCTTAAGGGGTACTACAAGGAGGCATTCTTGTACTCATGCACTTGGTTTTTTTTCTTAAGGTTACTTTAAGGAATAGTTAGTACCAGTCCTTAAGAGGTACCTCAAGGAAGCATTTATAGCACTTTATTGCACTTAGTTGTTTTGGATTTTGGATTAATACGTTATAGTTTTATAATTTTTGCCTTGTTATTTACAAAATGGAAGTTTTTGAAGCAATGCAGGACAGCATAAAATGTAATATACAAAGGGCTGTCAACAACTTTAATAAATTCCCTAAGGAACGTCTTACATTTTCTTATGTAGAAGTAAGACTAGAAAATTTAGAAAAAATATGGGATGTGTTTTGTGATAATCATAAGAATTATCTCAATAAAACTAAAGAATTGGCATCGTTTCATGGGTCTAAATATTGTAAGAACGATGTTTACAATGAGATAGAGGAATTGTACATAGAGCGGAATTGAAAGAAAAGATAAGGAATTTTACAAATATTTCTATGATTACTCAACCAGAACTTGAGAGTCAGAGTCCAAAATTAAAGAATAGGGTTAAATTACCAGAGGTTAAAATTCCTTTATTTTCTGGCAAGTATTCGGAATGGCACACCTTTAGGGACTTGTTCTTAGGGTTAATTCATAAAGATGAGAACTTAGATCCCTCACAAAAGTTCTATTATCTTAAAGGTCACCTCACGGGGGAGGCAGAGCAGCTACTTAGAAACATTAGAATCACGTGCGACAATTATGAAATGGCCTGGTTGAAACTAGAAAATACATACAACAACAAAAAGTTTTTGGCTAAAGATATTTTAAAACGTTTGCTTAATCAAAAAGTATTGCCTAGTGAATCAGCTTTGGGAATAAAATCTCTTTTAAACACTACTACCGATTGCTTAGAATCGTTAAAGAATCTAGGGGTAGACATTTCATCTTGGGACATTATTATAATTCACGTAATCGGCGAAAAGCTTGATAAAGAGACTAAGAAAGCCTGGGAGTTGAGAATTGCTGAAGATTCCAACGATACATTGCCTTCCTTTATCGAATTCTCACAATTTCTCACATGCCGGTTTCGAGGTCTAGAAGGGATTGATACTGAGGCTGATAATGACAAGAAGATTCAAAAGGGCTTGCAATCTTTTCATGCGATTAAGGGAAAAGAGTTTAAAAATAGTTGTGCTTTTTGCTCTGCTACGCACAAAATATGGTCATGCAAAGAGTTTATTAACAAAAGCGTGGATAAACGACGCCAGTTTGTCCAGGATAATAAACTGTGTTTTGTGTGTCTCAAAGGTAACCACTCGGCCAGAGCTTGCAAAAATTCTCTTAGGTGTCACAAATGCAAGCGTCGCACAGTGTACTGCCTAGAACAAGCTAGCTGGACAAAAACAACATTAACTATTCTGGAAACTGTTGCTGAGGGTGGTTAGAGTATAAGTTGCTAATCATAAATACGGGTAATGTTTTCTATGAAATGTGTCAAAACATTAGTAATGAGGGTAAGTATTTAAGATACTCGATTAAAATGCATTAAATTAGTTGCGTTTAAGCTCCTTAAACGAAAACATTTGATGTGCTCTCGTTTGTTGTTAAGTTGTGAATTGGTGACGGATTCAATAACCAAGGGTAAGTAGTTTTTTTTTTATACTACTTTAGTCAATGTTGTTTAAGGCGTAACCAGTAAATAACCGTTTGATTTAAAATAAATAACAAAAAAAATCTTAAATTTGTAATTTACAAGACGATAAGTAAAAATCCCCTCATTTCCCCGGGCTGTTTTTTTTATCAAATGAGAAATTTATCATCATAGTTTTAAATGCATGTACTTTTTTTTGCTCGAATTTGCTCTTTTATTTTTTATTATTTTTTTTGTAGGAAGAGAAGTTTGAAGAATGGGTGAAAACTTCCAGTGATGGCAGAAATGCTGCGCTTTTTAATGTTATTGCGATGAAACATGATCTGGGCAGCAAATCGGAGCAGTCGTTCAAGGACATCAAGGCAGTTATTTCGAGATTTTCTTCGAAATTATCGGAGAAATGAGAAAATTCTCGTAGAATTTGGGATCGCTTTCTGTCTTCGAATAAGTCGTGGCTAGAGGGGATATAACGTTTCGTACGTTATACAACACTGCAGAGCTGACTACATCATCTCAACATCCCATGGCTGGCCCTGGAAGGCCGAAAGCAGACTTGCAAAATGCCGCGACATGTCGATGATCTTATTCAATCCCGAAGTTCTGAAGAACTGATCGCTGCTGCCGAGATATCTTCCCGACTATCTGGTACATACCTATATACCTAAATATATACATATACTTATATGTGTAAATCTTTCTTTGTAATACATCTAAATTTAACTTCTGTTACTTACTTTCAGGAAAATAACTATGGCCAGTCTGATCGGGCAGGTCAGTGAGAGTCCAGAAAAAATCAAAGATTCCCTAAAGGCGACTAAAGAAATGAAGGAGATTCCCAAATAAAAGGCGGTTCTCCTCCTCCTGAGGTTTTAGATTTAATTTTAGAGGCAACAAGTAATTTAAAGAGAAATCCGGTCCATACGTTAAGTGTTGTATGTCATATAGACTACACAGAAGAAGATTCTTTGATTCTTCTTTTTGTCTAAGAATTGAGTGATGATGAGTAGGTTAAGTTATTGTTTCCTTTTGTGTAACTTATTGTTTCCTCTTATTCTAATTTATCCTGTTATGTTTTTGTGTACCTAGTGATAAGAAATATATTATGGATTTCAATTTTTTGTTTTTATTTTTTCTCGCTAAAACTATGCACTGCAAACAACTTAGATGTGTATAAACATAAATAACAAACACTTTCAAAATTAAAAACATTGATAAATAATATTGTCCAGCTAGCTTGTTCTAGGCAGTACACTGTGCGTCGGCATAATTTATTATTGCACGAAGATATCAGTAATTTCGGGACGTATGATGGGAACCGTCATGCTTCTCACACCGAGAATGCATCATTGGGTATAGGGCAGACGGAAGGTATAAAATTGGCCACACGAACAGGTAAATCTAGTAAAACAATGGTTTCGTGTCTTTCAACTGGGAATAGTCATAAAGCTGTTTTACTGACCACAGCGTTGGTAAATGCAGAATTGAAAGACGGAACTAATAGGGTAATTCAAAGTTTACTAGATCAGGGGTCGCAAGGCTCGTTTATAACTGAAGCAATGGTTCGGTACTTAAGGTTGAAACGTGTCGCGACAAATAATACCGTGTTAAGGCTGGGAGGCGACAAGAGTGTTATATCTAAACACATTGTCACTGTACCGTTAAAGTCTAGGAGAGATCCTTATTTTAAAATGATGGTTCAAGCATATGTGCTGAAGTCAATTACATCGGTTCTACCAGTTACCCAGGTAACTAAAGTAGACTGGGACGACTTGACTGAAAAAGATATGGCCGATCCAGACTACTATATTCCAAAGCAGATAGATATGCTCTTGGGTGCGGAAGTTTACAGTCAAGTCATCCAATCGGGTATCAAAAGGAATTTAAGCGGTACTCTGCTGGCGCAGAATACATCTTTAGGGTGGATACTGTCGGGAGTATCGGATGTTGCTAAATCTTGTAATCTTTCTTTACATACTACGGTTGTACATTCCTTGCATTTCCAGAAGAGAATCAGAAGTTCTGGAAGTCAGAAAAGCAATCATCTGAACATAGGAAACCATTCACAGAGGGTGATATGAAATGAAAAGAATTGTCTGCAGCAACTACAACACGAGATGAAAATGGTCGATGCATCATAAGGTTACCACGGCGTGATAATTCTCCTGTAAGTAATTTTGGTGATTATAAAATGGTTCCTGAAAAAAGATTACGAAGATTGAAATATAAATTAAATACAGTCCAATCGAAGGGGGAGTTAATCTACAGAAGTGGAACAGAATAGCCAGGAATAATAGTATATATACAGGGATGGGATCTAGGCAAGATAAGAATTATAAGTTAGTACCTAGATAATAATATACGATACTCGGACTTACCTGGTAATTATAATAGTTTATGTGGTAACATTGTAGAATACATTTTCGCAATGGAAATTTGTATGTGGCAAAAAGATATAAGTTATTTATGGGACAAAAGAACAACAATGTTTCACACTTCAATTTTGATACTAAAAATATTTCCAGGGTGGGCGGACGCTAAGCAGCGTCTATTTATTTTTACTAATTTTTTGTAGGTATCAAAAGAATCGTTTTTGTTGAAACTTATTGCATTTTTCATTAAAATAAAATGCTCAGAATGGCAAAACAACTCGCGTAAGGCCGCAGAACATGACAACTTATCTGAGATTCCATTATTGAATCGTGGGTCTATAACACCTGGGACAGAATTATCTTAAAGCGTGTGTCGTTCCGGCTACTGCGTAGTTTTAATTTTTGTTTGTTATTCTTAATGATTGATTTTTTGTTGTTCTTAATAATTGTTCCAAGCATAATGTTGTACAAACCACACGGGGTATTTGAAAATGTCATGATATTAGTGATAAGATTTTGAATTTGTTTAATATTAAGGGTTTCAATTTGTACTAACTACTTTGCCATGTTTTTACTCTGGAAGTACATTTTGCCATAATGTCCTTGGTGGGCGGTATGTTTATGACTGTACTATGATTTGTTTGCACTAAAGCTCGATAGATGGTGATGTACCTTATTTCTGAATCTAGGTATGGTTTCGTTACCGCTCGTAGCATATAAGTCGAAGGATTTAATATTTTTGTGTACACCTGATCCAGTATACGTACAGTGAAAAAGTCAGTGCAGTTTCATTTTAATTACGCTTCCTTCCCGCGGCGCTGTTGGACCTGAACAAAAGTTATATATTTCATTTGGACATTTAATTTCATTGGTTTGAATCCATTTGATTTTATTTAATTCATCAAAAAGTATTTTATAATCAATATTTATTTTTGAAACACGCTGTTTGTGCTTGCCATGCTTGGGTTCCGAGTCATTCACGCAGGTAAGTATGACGGCCCGGTGGTCTGCCAGTACTACGTTAAGCGCTGCCGAGTACGGATCAAATGTGGGGAGACGAGCAAAAATATGATCTATGCAAGTTTTGGAGACGACAGTTAATTTTGTTTCGATCCTAGTGTTATTCGTTATTCCACACATCAATCCGCGCCCGTGCAGTGCTTCTAGATAACGATTTCTGTGAGATGACATGGATTTCAGATCAATATTGGTGTCCCCAATGAGAATAAGATTAGGTTTGGAGTCAAATTTGGAAATGAACTTACCCAGTTCATTGACAAACATAGTTTTCTTTGAATTTGGTGGTCTGTAAATAGAACATATTGCAACATCTTGTTTACATCCAATCTTTACAACCCCTGACAAATTCTCGAATGTGAAAGTGTTTTGTTTGATCGGTGTAAATTTTAAATACTCTTTCACATACAATATCACACCGCCACCTTTTTTGTTTACGCGAAGTTGTGAATACATATTATAGGTAGGTATGTTATATAACTGAACAATATTTTCTGATGTTCCAGCCTCAGTAAGAACTATTATGTCTATAGAAAATGGACAGCTATGAATGATTAGAAGTAAATTTACAAAATTTTTGATTATGGATCGTATGTTAATATGTATACATGTTAATTTAAACTTCTTCGTAGAAGGAACTTGCTTAAAAAAGTTGTCTATTGAATCACAGTCGAATATTTCCTTAATATGAGGTTCTTCCATGCACTTTAATAGTATGTAGTTAAATAAATAATAAGATTTAGTTTGTCACTAATCCTATTTTTACAAATTGTGCTCTTTTTTAATTTGATTGATATCTTCTAAAGATTTTATAAAGTATGTTTTACTGTTAGAAGATTTTTTAGCACATACCTTGCCTTCTTTACACCATATAAACTGAAAGGAATTTCGTAATTGTAGCTTAGTGTTATATAAAATAGTCTTAAAATAATTTGTGAGAGCTTCTCTTACGTATACACGTTTAACAGCTTTATCCGAGGTGACATTAGAGCATACTTGGCCCACCGTGATGGTTTTCACTTTACTAGCAGCTATCCATTTATTTCGGGCGTTTTTCGACTTCATTTCAACAACAATGGTGGTAGGTTTGTCCTTTTTTCCTGGTATGCGATAAGACGACTGAATAGCTTGTTAGAGTACGGCACGTCTACCTCAGTTTATATAGAAGTCTTTGCTTGTAACACATACGTCAAGGTGTATTATTATTTCCGCTGAACCGATTTTGATAAAACATACAGCGATATTGAATTTGAAAACATACCTTCAAAATCCTAATAGCAATATGATCAAGCTACTCAACTTTGTTCTAACCCCGAACAAATATACAATCAAAAAAACAGACACGAAGAAAAAGAAAATAGATTTGGACTCAGAAGCCAAATTAGTCGATTACAGCTATTTTTTAAAATTTATCTTGAATGTACCGTCACAGCTATTATTACAATTTTAAAATAGTTGAGATTACAGAAAAGACCGGGGACGCGTTCATGAATTGTACCTACGATCTAATTAATAGTAGGTAAGTACATAACGTGACAAACCCACGTCCCAGACTAATAAAATTAGTCTACGGCTCTAGATATTATGCGTCCTAAATATAAACTCCCTAGACAATTGGAATAAAATAGAAAGCACCTGTATGACTAATGTAGCAAACACAGTAGATATACACGTATGGAATTCAGGTGGAGACACATACCATGCCATGTTGTTATCAGTACATATGTAAGGTTTCGTGATTTTTGCCTGAATGTTGCAATATGGCAATGAAGGTAGTTTGAGAATTCAACTGGTATGGATTGTCAATAAAAAGCAGCAACGCCATTTTGTGGCTCTCAGTCGTAAACTACACGTCGCTACATAGAAACGTAAAAGTGTAATTGGGCAATGGGGAGCATAGTTGACGGTGGAAGGTGATCGTTTATGCATAGTAAGGTGGCCACCCTAAACCTGCTGTATGGGTCGCAAGCCCCAGACGCTGTTGCAATGTTCTTCCTTGTGCCACGTGGTGTATAAGTTTTAATAATTGTATTTGTTATGTGAAAAATAAAGAAGGAGTGATGATATCTCTGTGTTTTCTTCTGAGGTTTTACATCTCAGAAGTGGCACTGGGATCCACGCCATGTAAGTACACGCATAATTTTGTATGAAATGGTTACTTTGGTTAGTAGGATAAACTATGTATCTGCCTTGCCATAACATGGGTTTGGTAAGAAGGATGGATATTGCTGGTTAAGATTTAATAATGTAGGATAGATAATGCTTGTTAAGGTTTAGTAAGGCGATAGATATTGCTGGTTAATTCAATTAGTACTTTTCATCTAACAGTATGCTGAGTTTTGTTAAGTGATGGGAAAATGGACCGTTAGGTTTTAACTACATGGTAGCACAGATTTCATGGACATGAGATCAAAGGATTTTCAAAGTTATTTCGATACTGGTTTGTAAGCGAGTGCGCGTAGGCGAGGGTAGGTTTGAAAAAGGAAGTAAACGGTAGATACATGAGTTTGCGTTTTGTACCTTGTTGTTTTATGCTAGTAGTGTGTTGCGATTCTGTTAATAAAAGAAAAGTGGAATAAGTGGGTAGAAAAGAAATCTTGCAAGTTTAGTGGTTAGGTACACTGTGTTTGTGTAGATTCGGTATTTGAAATTGAATACATTATCAAGTCATTTTATTGTGAATATTTAGATCGTTAATTGGTTCAAGGATGGAGTTTCGTGTAGGTGTACCTACTTATTTGGTGTTTCGTGCAAAAGTTAGGTTCTACAATGGATTTCGCAATTAACATTATCTCATTGCAATGCGCTGGTCGCGTTAGTACCTACCCAACAAGCAAACAGCGGTTTTATAATTATCCTAAGACCAATTTTCAATAGACTTATAACGAACTCATAAGAGCTTACAAGCCCGGAAAAGGGCCCACTTTATTAGTGTATTCAGTTTTTTAACAGTCTAATAGTACCCTCATGAAATTCAACTAACGACTGTAACAGCCGTGTAGCGGCATTTTGTAAAACCATACAATCCTACCAAATCTATTAGTAGTCTCTTAGAAAACTAAACTAGATTGTTATGCACTTTACAACTGTTCTACAAGTTCTCATTTCGTTCATTTCGTTCAGTCAATCATTCAGTTATCAATATTGGGAGTTTTACACACTCCGTGTACATAATACTAAAAACTTTATTAAAATACTAATAATATTTTAGACATTAATAAGGCCAGTTATATGATAATTTTTCAGAGTCCTCGTATTTCATGATGTTAATCAAAAACGTACTGGGAACTTGTATTTCTCGTGCAACATACCAAGTTTCTGGTGAAAATTTTAAAGCCCCTCTTAAAATAAGTAATTATACATTCGTATTCATTATTTTAAAATAACAAAATGTTCCCCATTAGTCATTTTCGGTAGCCATTTTTAGTTTAGCATTTGGAAGTGTTCTACTATACCTCTATAGACAAACTCGGTTCTATAATATCTAATAGTCGCTGCATTCACTCGCCATGTTTTTATCTTTTGAGGATCCGTGGTGAAATAAGAAAACCGCTAAATATACAACCTAATATTGAAATAACACCTGTAGGTGGTATTTGTGTTCATGAATATAAGCAGTTATGTATTTATTGACGATTTGTGTAAGTAATTAATATTTTTTTGAGTTAAAGCGCTTTTACTCTAATACTAACAGTACAAGTTTGTCATATTATTATTTATTCATGAGCATAATCACCACCTATGTGGTTTGGTGTTACTTCTTCTGTATTTGAGTCATAGTCCAATATACGGAACCCTTGCCAGGTTTTATGACTTGAACTTCACAAGGTCCCAAACCACCTATTGCAAGGGTAAATAATCTTATAATGACTTTACCAACGAATCAACAAGTGTTTCTTTGACAATAACAGTATTGAACTTAGCTCGTATAAAATCATAACACTTATAATAGCATGTGGCAAGTATGTTATTAGTAAAAGTCAATTACGACTTACAAATGGTTTTATAAAACTACTTTATTTGTAACGGATTCAAATATTGTACTTATTAGCGCTTATAAAACTAAGTAACAAGTGTAAATGGAATCAAGTGTATTTACACTTATGGGCAGCTTTAATTAAATAGGAGATTCGGGTCCATAGTAGCCTAATAAGCAATCTTAAAAGCGCTTACAAGTGCTAGTTATAAGAACCTTCATTCTTAAGTCTGATTGCTCTTACTAAAAGCTTTTACAAGAGGGTGCGGCTTATAGTGATCTGTATACATAGTATTATAAGCACTTAAAAGGCTAATTATCAGAATAATCGTGATAAAAAACCAAATAGCATTTTCTGAGACGCATATAAGAGTAATTGCGAACGCCAAAATCAATATAAGAATCTTATAAGTGTCTTATTCCTATAACATATGTGTTCTGAGACTATTTTGCTTGTTGGATAGGTACTCGGTTTAAGACTAGGTCTACGAATATCAAGCGCCTAGTGTCGAGGATGAGTGTGAAAAAAAAACTTGGGTACTGCTTTGAGAGGCTAACAAATACGTCTATTAATGATATTGTGATTGATAAGAGTAGGCATCCATCCTTATGAGATTTTTCTAGTTGCACTAAGTATGATGACTTTGTCACACCTATTGGAATACTGCAGGTAGTGGTGGTTTGGAAAGATTTGCAATATATAAGAAGGGTTCCTAATTGGTATGTATGCTTATAAGGGAAAGCGCAACAAACATTGGAAGCTCTATTAGAGGTTATTTATATCTATGTGATAAGCAGATCACCTTACCATAAGTTTTTTTTAGTGGTTTCGATATTATACCTGGCCATTTAGGCCCTTGATTTCTTTTTGAATTGTTTAAAAAGTAAGTGAAGTTTTTCAATATCTCGGTTACAGATGTTAACCAAGAACTAAGTTTTTATAAGTTTGATAATCGTATTTAATCGAAAATAGTTAGAATTAGAATGATCTCGCAAGAGTGTTCTAGTACGGGTGCATTCAAGTCAGCGTTTTAATAAAACGTGTAGTTTTGTAAAAGGTTTAGAGATCCGCAGGTCTGGATCTATGGTTCGGTTAATGGTTTTGGTTAAGAGAATATATATCTACCTACGTATCTTAGGTTGGGGATATGAAAAGGTCAGTTAGTTACCCTGTAAACTGATGTGAAAGTGGTTTTGGTTGTGTCCGCTTAAACGTTTTCAGGTTCAAACGATCAGGAGGTAATTCGATGCAATAACTTAACTCGGCTGTGATGAGTGTTTGTGTGTGTGTGATCATAATATTTTGTGAGAGTTGTTGAATTTCAGTTAAGTTGGAAGTAAAAGTGAATTTTTAAAATGTAACTACCGACGGAATCTTCGTCGATACCTGTGTTGCTACCTTTACGTTGGGTGGCGCCTTCGATGGTTAGAATCAGTCTCAGCCCGGCGGATGGTGCTGCAGTCGGTATTTAGATTTTTTATTAATGTAGACGAGGTTGACCAGGTCAACTAGAGTTTTCTAATTTTTCAAGCAAAGAGCCAAGATTATGATTTGTGGGTTACATTTTTATTGACCGAACGTGATTGGGATGGACTCCAGAATGCAATCCTGGAATGACTGATGTGATCTGATCGTATTTCCTTAGAAAATTATAATGTAATTCATTTAGTTAAAAGATATCAGACTAAGTAGTGATTCGGGTTGTAACGTCGTTGGACGTTACCGGCTACAGGATGGTTAAATGGTTGCCCAAGAGGGGTTTTGTTGACCAGGAGTGATACAAAATGTTGGGTATAGATATGAAATGTAGGTATGAGCCACCGTCACTTATTTCATGGACGGGATTAATCTGTTCATGAAATGGTGTGGCCACTGCCATGCCATTCCCCATAATGTTTTCCGGAAGACATGTACAGTAACTGGCTACCGGTGTACTTTAACTCTTTTTGTTAATTTTCATGTGACGAGTTCCGAAAAATGAACTGGAGAGCGCCGAGGCCTCGGCAACCGTCTCCGTGAGCGGTTGTGCTGTGGCCGCCGTGGGTGCTCCATCGCCGGCGTAGAGGAGAAGCAGAGCGCGGGTTGACAGCGGCTCGCGCGGGCGCGCATGGTCACAAGCGGCTGCAGAGTCCGGAGTCAGGGGTCACCAGCAGCGTGTGTACCAGCGGCGTGCGCAGTACCAGCGTGCGTACGAGCAGCGTGCATGCAAGCGGCGTGCGTATGAAGTTTTGAAAGCCTATAAGTTGGCGTTTATAAGTTTTGAGCCTTCTATAAGTTTTGAAGGTCTATATGTTGGCGTTTATAAGTTTTGAGCCTTCTATAAGTTTTGAAGGTCTATATGTTGGCGTTTATAAGTTTTGAGCCTTCTATAAGTTCTGAAGGTCTATATGTTGGCGTTTATAAGTTTTGAGCCTTCTATAAGTTTTGAAGGTCTATATGTTGGCGTTTATAAGTTTTGAGCCTTCTATAAGTTTTGAAGGTCTATATGTTGGCGTTTATAAGTTTTGAGCCTTCTATAAGTTTTGAAGGTCTATATGTTGGCGTTTATAAGTTTTGAGCCTTCTATAAGTTTTGAAGGTCTATATGTTGGCGTTTATAAGTTTTGAGCCTTTTATAAGATCTGAAGGTCTATATGTTGGCGTTTATAAGTTTTGAGCCTTTTATAAGTTCTGAAGGTCTATATGTTGGCGTTTATAAGTTTTGAAGGTCTATATGTTGGCGTTTATAAGTTTTGAGCCTTCTATAAGTTTTGAAGGTCTATATGTTGGCGTTTATAAGTTTTGAGCCTTCTATAAGTTTTGAAGGTCTATATGTTGGCGTTTATAAGTTTTGAGCCTTCTATAAGTTTTGAAGGTCTATATGTTGGCGTTTATAAGTTTTGAGCTATACGTGTCGTTCCTGAGGAGTTCTATGTATATATCTGAACCTGAGCTGAGCAATAAATAAGTTTGAAAAGTCTACCGCGTTACCTACCCTCTGAGATAACCTACAAATTGATACTATAAAGTTATATGTTTAGTATGTGTGATAGTGTTAATGTGTTATAATGTCGAGTGGTTCAGCAGCACAACTAGTTATCAAAAGATATAATGATTATATTATAAACCCTATTGAATAAAAGTATGTGCCGTCTGGAAAAGAAAAACAATCACATGACTGTACTATTTGAATAAAGTTGAAGGATTTTCCATTGCTTAGACACGAGTAGACCTAGTTTGTTACTATTTATTCGAGATTCACAAGTTTCCAATGTTAAGATTATAACTGGTTACTATTTTGGAGGGCAAAAATTTAAGGTTTCCCATTGTTTAGAATGATTGCTGATTACGATAAAAGAGGAAGTTGAAAGATTTTCCATTGTTGAATGATTGCTGGTTACTATGAAAAGAGTAAGTTGAAAGATTTTCCATTGTTAAGAATGATTGCTGGTTACTATGAAAAGAGTAAGTTGAAAGATTATTCATTGTTCAGATACATAGTTAGTTACTATTTAAGCTAATGTCAAAATGGTTTTCCATTATTTCAATTAATAGCTTGTTACTGTTTAAACGAAAGTAAGTTCCTAATGTTTAGATAGTTTATTGTTTAATCAAAAGTTAATATTTCCCACTGTTCAGTTAAATAGTTTGGTAATGTTTAAACTTCAGATAAATAGTTTGGTATTGTTTAAACAAAAGTCAAAAGGTTTTCCATTGTTCAGATAGATAGTTTATTGTTTAAGCGAAGGTTAAAAGTTTTGCAACTGTTCAAATACAGTTTGTTATTGTATTAACTAAAGCTTTAAGGTTTTCCAGTGTTCAGATATTTGTTATTGTTTAAGCGAAAGTTAAAGAATTTTCCACTGTTCATATAGATTGTTACTGTTTAAATGAAAGTCAAAAGGTTTTCCATTGTTCAGACAGATAGTTTATTGTTTAAGCGAAAGTTAAAAGATATTTCAAATACAGTGTGTTATTGTACCATCTAAAGCTATAAGATTTTCCGGTGTTCAGATAGTTTGTTATTGTTTAAGCGAAAGTTAAAAGATTTCCCATTATTCAGGTATACCGTTGGTTACTATTCAAGTGAAAGTTGAAAGACTTGTTCAGGTATAAGCCACTACTAGTAAGCGAAACTTGAAAGGACTTCCTATTGTTGAGATTGATGGCGGTGACTTTTGACGATTGAAAGTGGAGAAAGTTCATTTCTTTATTGATGAAGTTAGTTGAACATAGAAATTCTTGAAGAGAAAATATTTAAATCGTGATGGATTATCTTTCACTACAGACTAACTAATGTTCTAATTTGTAAATGTATTAGATATTATAAAGTATCAGATAAATGAAAGTTTCTGAAATTATGTAAAATTGTGTCAAACACGACACATGGAAAACTAGAACATGGTAAAAATGTTTTTTATATGTCATTGAAAGATTGTATTGAGTTACATTGGATTGGTTAAATTGATCTAATTTATTTAGAAGGTTATCACCAGCTCAGTTGAATGTTAAATTTGTTTATCGATTTGCCATTCCATTAAATGGGTATTCTGTAACATTAATCTTGACGGGCAGAGTGTAAGGTTTCACCAGATGCGTGTATGAGGACATACACGTCGTCAGGATGGTCGAGTGTAAGGTTTCGTGATTTTTGCCTGAATTTTTGCAATATGGCAATGAAGGTAGTTTGAGAATTCAACTGGTGGGGATTGTCAATAAAAAGCAGCAACGCCATTTTGTGGCTCTCAGTCGTAAACTACACGTCGCTAGATAGAAACGTAAAAGTGTAATTGGGCAATGGGGAGCATTGTTGACGGTGGAAGGTGATCGTTTATGCATAGTAAGGTGGCCACCCTAAACCTGCTGTATGGGTCGCAAGCCCCAGACGCTGTTGCAATGTTCTTCCTTGTGCCACGTGGTGTATAAGTTTTAATAATGGTATTTGTTATGTGAAAAATAAAGAAGGAGTGATGATATCTCTGTGTTTTCTTCTGAGGTTTTACACATATAATTGAAGTTTCTAAGAGGAAGTTTAAAAGGTTCTGTTGCAAAAGAACGTTTAGGCTAAGTCTTGTTATTTTGTGGAAATCGTCATGAATGCTATGACTTCTACGTACTAGAACCTGGCTTGGCTCGCCAAAATGATGCCGCCGTTTGATGGAAAGTCACAGCGACATCTAGCGATTGGGGGCCACCGTGTCAGTCTGTAAGACTATAAAGCGGCCCTCAAGTTGGCGGCCCTATGATGTGCCTCTTCACGCTCCGCTTAAAGAACCCAGGATTGTAAGAGGAGGGAAACACGAGCGCTGGCAGGTCGTTCCAGGTTTTTATGGTTTGACAGAGAAACGATCTCTTAAATCGTTCAGTTCTAGCGAAGTTTCTTTCCACTGTGTAGGAGTGGCACCTCTGTCCAGCACACGTTGTTCGGGATCGGAAAGGAGAGGGCGGACATGGAACCTTTCCGTCTCCCTATGAAACTTTTATAGGCCATACGCTAGGCCACATAAATAGTCCCTATACTGACACGATCAGATATCAATAAAATAGGTTGGTACCTACCTAATTACTAAACAAGACAACCACACTGGTATGTTTTATGTATGTACGTTATGCACAATGTGTGTCGTCGCCAGTGAAAGTCCCGTCGTCACGTCGCGTCCCGTCTCCGTCGTCACGTCGCCGCGTCGGGACTCGGCCGCTGTGCGTCGGGGCGGAAGCGACGCCTGTAATTTCCCTCCGGAGGCAGCGGATTTGCCACGTCGAGTTCACGCCTCCGCGCTCTTTACAATTAGGTGGCCTTTCACTATCAGTTATATCAACGAATTGGTAATATGTTATTGGTATAACGCTAGTAGCCTCGCTAATTCAGTGCGTAAGTGTGTTCAGGCTGGTCTTCAGATCTGTTATCACTTTGTGACATTTTTTACTTACGGGCGTTTCCGTGTTTCAGAGGACAAGTTAATTTCTACTTTTTTCTTTTACCTAAACCTTTGAAAATGCCGTGAGGTGAAACCGGTCACGCTTATAATAATAAATATACAATTGTGGAACAGTACAAGTACCATTTTCAATATGTGCAGAAAGTTCCACCAAGTGCCGTCAATCAATAGTTTAATAAGACAATATGTTGTTTTCGGTGAAACATAGTTTTTTTTTAACATTAAGCTCGTTAAATTGACGTCGCCACTGATTTAAAAAGTTCTATATCATTTGTAATCTTTGTCGTATAATACGAATTTGTCGTATAATATAATAATTACCACGCGGGTTATGTTTTTTACCTATGGTTCTACCAAGTACCTCTGGTAGTACCACGGGCAAGAGGGATATGATTTAGTTTTTATTTCATGAAAATATATATTCTTTATCAAAAGTTGGGTTTGAGTTGCTGTACCAAATACAATAATGGTCTGACATTTGATTTAAAATGAGTATTTAGTATTTACTCAGGTCAGATATTGGAAATTTTGCACGCGATTGTAAATATTATTTGTATTTCATTTCAACTTCAGCGATTCTACTCCGAGTAAACAACATCAACGTACCAATAACTACAGCAGTTTATATTGGTTTTATAATTACTCGGCAACTTATTTCATCTGAAGTTATTTGGCAAACGAGAACAATTTAGTCTACAATTCTCTGTCGTGCGTAAATCAGAAGTGACCAAATTACAGTAATTAAACAATTTGTACCTCGATAAGAAAATTTCACAAGTTCAGCCCGGGTTTTATTCATTCATGTCCAATTATTTATCAAATACGAGTCATTTCCTCGATGATCTACCAACATCCCTGATTAAAGGTTCACTCAATATTACTTTCTTGTGTTATGCACTAACTTAACTAAGTTGAAATGCCATCATAAAATAGAATCGTTACCTCGTAATTATTGTCTCTATTAACATAACACTTTACATAACAATTATAGTACACGTTGTAATTACGGAATAATTAGAAGTAATGTCAATTATGAGATGTACCTGAATACTAACATAATAAAATCTTGACTTATATGAAGTAAACCACTCACCGATACTAAACCATCATAGTTAAATATTGTTATCAATATTATAGGCACATAGAAGACAACAGGCAAAGTCAATAGTTAATAACTAATTCATATCTCTCCAAAACGTCACACAAAAGTGATCTCAGAAACCGTTTAACCCTGTCCCATTCATCGCATGATGACATTGATCAAGCTGTGACGACGGCATCAGTGACCTAAATACACGCGTCAATGTCGCAAAAGCCTCCCCAAGTAACAGTTTTGTTTATCCCTTGTTACAGTCGAGGAGGTGTTGAAGACCTCCTGTTGCTCAAATTGATGCGAATATTAAATGAGATGTTTACACGAAACAATATTTGTGTTGTGGATTAGGCTGTTCTGTGAAACGTGGCATGAGTTGGAATAGTTGTACATTGTTGCAAGCAGGTGCGACAGGGTTTTAAGTTTAATCATTTGTCAGCCCTTGACATAGAAACATAGCATGTACAAAATGAAATGTACATGGATGGATTATATCAGCTAAATAAAGCTATGAATTGTAATAGATAAAAATATATTTACAATATTGGATTTTCTCATTCAGATTTCTCAGGTAGTTTTCATTTCTGCTTCAAAAAGGAGAGCAGAGGTCAAAGAACTTCTTGAAATAAAATTTCTAATCCCGTCCGTACCTTTTATCAGCAAAGTCAACATTGGGTAACGAGTGCAGACTGCAACACTCGGCGAGCTCAATAATTCGATTTTATTCTACCGACTGAAGTGACTTTAATTTTGGTTTTATTTATTCTCGCCGACTTCATCGGTGCAATTTCTTAAGTTTAACGTCCTGTATATTTCCTTGTCGTAAGAGCAATTACACAGCAAGATGTAACGTACTAATCAACAAGTATCATTAGTGTTGAGGAAGGGTCACACTCACTCACAGTACATAAAATTATAATGTTGTGGGGGAGCCCACTGTGACGCCCCATACCACTAGACTAGCCCTTCCCTCCTACTGTCCGGCCTGTACAGTAATTACGTTTTGCATTTATATGGCAAGTTATTACATCGAACTTGGAACTTCTCTCTTTATCTACATACAAGCAGTAGATAGGTATATAATATAATTATTTGTTTGAACTTCTTGAGGGAAGAGTTGTAGAACTATCCGACACCCAACGTATACCTCCTATACCTAGTATCGAGTATAGTAAGTAATATAATATTCTTTAATAAGAGGAAAAGCTAAAAATCTTTCATCTTATCTATAAGGTATACTAATAAAACTCACTGCAACTGCAAAACACCAATGTGTACAATAATGCCAAATTACAGCTTAGTCTCTGTAAGGCAAAAGTATAGTTTTGTTCCTCATACCTTAAGTGATTTCTAAGGGCTCTCTGTCGGAAATTCTGGGACATCCTTCCAAGGACTTACCCAGGGCTTCCGGTCGTAGGCAGTGGCATAGCATCCATTTAGGATTAGCACAGGTTGAAAATAAGGGTTCTTTGTATACTAAAAATTCCTAGGATACCTTCGTACGAAGCTCGCTTCAAACAGAACTCGTGTTTGAATCGCAACATGTAATTAAAAGTGTATATGAGTATTATATTTCGTGTCAGAAAGTATGAGAAACAATAACATCACAAATAATGTATCACAAATAAATGATTTTGATTGATTTGATTGATTGATTGATTAACTTTGTACATTAATTCTAATCATAATAATGTATTTGTATATGTGTACTCGGGCGAATATTCTGAGACCTCAGCGATATGAACACACGCAACTCGCTACAAATACATCAACAGAATTATTTATGAGTATCTTACATACATACATACATATTGAAAATAATAAGGCACCAAAGATTTTCTGCACAGTAGGTATAAAGCCACACATCTCTTTACCACTTCAAATTTATTTGATCCTCAAAATATAATATGTTTTTTCCACCAAAATTTTATAAGAAACTAGCTGACCCGCGCAACTTCGTTTGCGTCACATAAGAGTGAGAAAGAGAGTGGTATAGTATTAATATTTTAAGTAGGTAATATAATCCCGTCGCATTTACTCTCGTCGCGTGTCTTAGGTAGGTATATTTATTAAAAAGGTGTGGTAGGTTTTAATATTAAAAGTGATATAATTTTTCCCGTCGCGTTGCTTATATTCATTACCATTAGAGTTGAACCGCACAACTTTGTTGAAGTGATATAATGTTTCCCGTCGCATTTATTTTTGTCCGTTTTTTGGTATGGAACTCATCGTGTGCGAGTCCGACTCGCACTTGGCTGCTATTATCTTTCAGTTGACTGGCTACTGCTGCAGAAAACGTTTACTCCCGACGCGTCGAGTTGCGTCGCTCATATTTTAAAAATTATTAACGTTATTGTAAGTGAACCTTAAAAGATAGGCATAGGCTGTTCAGGACTTTTTTTTGTAACTCTTTAAGATGAAACATTTTGTAGTACACCATTTTTACATAACTTTAACAATTTACGCAACGTACGCAATCAAAGCTCTCAAAAGAAATAAATTTTCACCGTTCTTAAAACTATATTCATGGCTGCTCCGCTCCTATTTGTCTTAGCGTGATGTTATATAGTCATTAGCCATCCTCAATAAATGGACTTAAAAACTGTGAAATTATTATTGTAATGCAACCAGTAGTTTCTGAGATCCTAGCACAAACAAACTCTTCAGTTTGATAATATTGTGAGCTAACCTTAAAAGAAAGACAAATTCGGTTATTGTGAGCGAACCTTAAAAGATAGACATATGCTGTAGCGGACTTTTTTATAGAACTTTTTAGGAGAAACAATTTTGTAGTAGACAATTTTTACGTAACTTTAACCATTTAGGCAGCGTACGCCTCGGAAGCTCTCAGACGGTAAAATAATTTCCCGTTTTCGAAACATTCTTTACTGCTGCTCAGCTCCTATTCGTCTTAGCGTGATGTTATATAGCCTATAGCCATCCTCAATAAATGTACTATCAAACTGTAAAAGAAGTTTTGAAATCGAACCAGTAGTTCCTGAGATCCTAGCGTTCAAACAAACAAACTCTTCAGCTTTATAATATTAGTATGGATTCCTTCAATTTCTTTTCACAACCAAGTTCTATGGTAAAGAATTTTATAACTTTCGCCAATTTTCTTCCAAACCACGAATTTAGTTTTTAGTAGCTTTTCATAAGCGACTTGAAGACAGAAGTGAATGTCATCGTTGTATTTAAGTTATCGATCTCTGTAACTTTGCATTATGTTGGCACCCTAATTTTAGGGTGGACCAAATTAAATGCCTTGCACCAGAAATACAAATGACCGTACTGGCCAAGGACCAAAATGACTGGAACGATGTGGTGTGGGTAGGTACCCTAGCTATTGAGACTGTACACGCCAAAAGGCATCATAAATCCTTCTGTAGTTCGACTAATTTAATGTGCGAACTTAATCATCGCACTAGTAGTGAGCTAAAACTATTGACGTCGTGTTCCCACAATTGTAGGATTAAGAAAATAGCTATATCTTTTCAGTACCACGTCGAGTTTAATCTGCCAAGTTCGTGCGTCACCCCGCGTAGGAATTAAAAGTGTGCAGCGGTGGAAGGTACCTACACATGTACCACACAAGGAACTTGTTGCCAAGATATAGAGTAGTATAAGGTCCTTTCGCAAGCTCTATTCCATGTCCTGGGGTATCCTTCCGAGGGCTTACCCGGGGCTCCCAATCGTAGGCTGTCAGCAGGACATGTGAGGTTTTTTAGTCAGTAGGAGTACGGGGCATAACATTCATGAGGATTGCCTACCTCACGTAAAACAAAAATAAAAGCTCTATTCCATCTCCAGTACCATATTTTATCAGACAGATATTGTCAGTTTTGTATTTAGTTGTGATGTAGGTACTATTTATATTTTTAAGTTAACGACTCCACTAAGTAGGTACAAGAAAAAAAGTCAGTTCACAGTGTTCAGTAACAGTCACAAAAAATGTTACCCGAAAAATTCCATTACGCCTGTGCGACTGGAGATTTGAAACCGCTTCGCCACCGCCGCGGCGCCACGGAGACAATGGTCTATCACCAAAGTTTGTAACGAATTCATTGTAGGTACGTGTAGCAAGTAAGACTTAAAAGGCTCGGTATTTACAGGGTATTTGGGAACGCTGAAGTAGGTACTTTATGATTGAGACACGAGGACCTTTCATTTTTCATACCAAATTAAACCTTCTTTTTATGTGGAAGACCAAATGAAGCCAAAGGACATCGTCCAAACTCGCCCCAGAACCACCAAACATGTGACTTACACCATAATTATTTATCTATTTAAATAAATTAGAGGCCAATATCAAACGGACAAGGATCTGTTCAAAATTAATAAATAAGAGTTATGTTAAGATTTTTACTTAACTCTTACCATTTTCTACCAACCAAAGACAATGTGCAAGCAAATAGCAGGCTGTCATAGTCTTTGGTAGGTACCTTGATATCACCAGTGTTGCCGTTTCCAGTATTTTAATACTTTTTTGGTATATTTTATTGACTTTTTCGATATCAGTATATTAATGGGTATTTTGGGTATATTTTAATTAAAAGGTTAGCACAGCAGCACCTCAGCGAACATTTAAGTTCTGGGGATTGCCCGGATTTTGTCCATGATCTTTCATTCTGGAGCATAGATAATCTTATGATCAGTATTTCCAACAACCAAGAATAGGGTCAGCCACGAAACTTCGTTAACGAACGAAAACAAAACGAAGTTTCGTGGCTGACCCTATTCTATATCAATTGCGGATCGGAGCACGAACTTCGGATGCATAGACACATTTCGTGAATGACAATGATAGGGAGGTCATTTGCTGATGTCTTATTCCGGTAAATACGGGTTTCACTTTTATTAAAATTTAAAAACAAGTAAGTTTTAATAAAAAAGTTTGCATGTAACAAGTGGTTTATAATACATTTCTTGTAAAATGTATGCAGAAAATAAGAATAAAAAGGTATTTTAAATAAATGTATATTTTCAACCATTTTGATATAGACAAACTAGAGATGCAAATGTCAAAACCTTACGTTAAAAAATGTATCTGAACATAATAATGTAATGAAAATTAAAATTATTATTATCTGAAATCTATATCTAAAACATATTATTTCGTTTATACATATAGACATAAAAACCTTTGTAAGTAAACAATTCATATTACAGTGCAATTGAATGTTATTTATTCTATTGAATATCACACACACACGTGAGATATTATGTCTTGTTGAGTAACTTATTTTTAATGTAAATTTATTTTATTTTGCAGCTTCTGTACCAACTGCCCCTAGGTGGAGGGGACAATTTTCTGGCTCTGATGTGAGACGGAGATTGTTTGATATAGAGGGAGTGCGTGCAGAGAATGACACACTTAGAAATACCGAGCTCGCTGGGATCATGAATATACTGATGCAGATTCAAGCTGCTCTGTTGGAACTGATTCAAGATATTAGAGACAAATAGGATAGGAGATACTATATAATAGGAAAGAATGAAAGGCAAATAGTTTATAGATTGTATCAGTTAATAAAAGTCGGGCAAGACAATTGTTTTCGTTTTATTTTACCTAAATATACATATATTATTTTCAGTATGAATGAACTAGTACAAAAGAAACGGCCCGGAAGCGGTAGAAATTTAAAAAAAAAATCAAAGTAGGTATCAGGGTCTCGGCTTGTCTTACAGTTTTCTGCCAGTTGGTGGCGAGACCGCGTTGCACCCCATGGACCTACGGTGCATGGGATCCAACGCAATATTTTTTGATCGAGTCGACTGGTGACCCAAGGGCTAGCAGTTACTTCTCCCAAAGAATAGGCATCGCTATTCAAAGGGGAACGCTCACAGTCTTTTGGGCCCAATGCCAAGGGGCTATTTTTCTTAACGTGAGATAAAATCCCCATGGATGCTATGCCGGACTTCTACCGACAAAAAAACTACACGTAGGTATCCTGCCTAACAGCCCACGGTTGGAAACTCTCGGTAAGCCCTCGAAAGGATGCCCCATTACTCCCAACAGACCCATGGCTACCACGGACGGTGGGCAGTCCCCTCACCATCCTCAGGCCCCCGGTCATGGAGGCGGATAGTCTTGGGCGAAGGCGCCCCCGCCGCTGACTGCGGAATTTGGGTGGGAGGGCTTTCTCCCGTAGCTAACTATTTCTTAGCACAACTCCTCAAACAGTTGCCGACTGAGCCTATAGTTTGCAATTAACTCTACTTCGGAAATAATCATATAATTGACTTAATTTGGCAGTCTACGACGATTTCTTCTACGCTCTAATCGTTCCTCACGTAGAGCAGCCTCAATGAGTAACATTCTAGACATTTTATTTAAAATTCTTACAAAATATACAAGGAAACGAAAATCAAACGGTAACACTTTTGGTTTCATCAATATTAGGTTAATATTCCGAACAATTATATGTCAAAGTTGAATTTTCGTTCGTACTATTTGTGAATTAGAGTAGGTTTAACGTCAAACAACTTCGTTTCGTCCGAAAGTTGCGGAACGTATGGAACCGTAGTAGGTTTTATACGAAACTTCGGCCCGAACTTCGTTGTTCGTTGAAACAGAATAGGCCTACGTACAGGGTTAAATGATATTTTCCGCTGTCACATAAATGGGACCACGGAATAGAAGGAGTACAATACAAATATTGAATCAACTAAACTGCTTTCACTATATTATTGTATGAGTACCTATATATTGGCAGATGGAACCTGTGAGTGCCCGAAAATATGAAATTAATAATTAGATTACATTAGGGATAATTTTATGTGTGTGAATTTAATGTCTTCATCACATAATTTATTAAAAATTTTTAGAAGCCATATTGTGTAACGCATTATAATATACAGGATGGAATTTAAAGACGGTAGTTGGAGGTAAAGTACCCTTAATATTGATAATGGCAGGTTTTGCTGAAAGGAAACATTCCTTTATTTTCAAAAGAAAGTAAAACTGCTTTAAAGATTTTTGAAAAATCACCTGCTAGAGTCGGCAATCGAACCTGAGAGATGTGAAAAAAAAAACTTCCTATATTTTATGATAACAACTGAAAGAGTCTTTAATAAGGAACAATTTATTAAGGAACCTAGTATCTTAAATTAAAGAAAGACGAAGTAAAATATGTTTTTATTGTAAAGCTTACTCACTATCTAAAGAAAAAAAAGTCTAACCTAAACGTCTAGTCTAGTCTAAGTAAACCTCTTCCTTTTTTGAAGTTGGTTAAAAAATATTCTAGTTTCTGTGATTTTTTGTGGGAATATTCGTTCTGGTCACTTAACCAACCAACTTCAAAAAAAAGTAGGAGGTTTTCAATTAGAATGTTTTTTTTTTCTTTAGATAGTGAGTAAGCTTTACAATAAAAACATATTTCAATTGATCTTGTTTTAATTTAAGATACTATGTTGTTAAAAAGAAATTGTTCCTTTGTAAAGAATCTTTCGTTTGGTATCATAAAATACGGGATGTGTTTTTTTCACATCTCCCAGGTTCGATTCCCGGCTCAAGCAGGTGATTTTTTTAAAAATCTTTAAATGCAGTTTTACTAGAGTATTAATACACGTTCCGATTTGGTTGGACTCGACAAAATCGCGGCCGACGGAGCAGCCAATCCAACATTGCTACAGACGTTCCGACGGTCGGACATCCAACCATCAGTTGCCTATGCTCTGTCGTAGTGTACGGACGTCATGCCACCCGCTCTTACAAAGCAAGCACCACAACTATAGCGGCTATCGATCGCTATAGTTGTGGCAGCTACATTAGTGCCCCAAAAGAAAAAAAAAGAAAGAATAGAAAAGAATGGGCAAAATTTTATTTAAGGAAGCATAATTATTCAAGTATACTTGAGTACCTATGCTTAATTTCATAATTACTACAATATATCAGTAAACTATGCCTCTGCCTACCCCTTCTAAATATAGGATAAAGGCGTGATTATATGTATGTATGTTTTATTACAATAATCCTTGTGGGTTAAGTCTTACAGACAAGGAAAGTATTTTTATAATTAATAAATGTGAACGATACGGACTCCGGGGTAGAGCACTAGAATGGATCAGTAGCTACTTGCGAAATCGAAGCCAGTGTGTAGAAATAGATCGCATTGATGAACGGCGTTTTGTGACATTATTTAGGTCTAGCTTTGAGATAAATAAGACAGGTGTACCTCAGGGAAGCGTATTGGGCCCTCTGCTCTTCCTACTCTATATAAACGATATACCCAAAGTCACAAATCACCATTGTACATTGTTTGCGGATGACATATCGGTTGTGGTGGCTGACTACAAAGATGAAGTAAAGCATGTCTACAACGTCATGAGCGCTATTGAACTCATAATGGATTGGTTGAACAAAAATAATCTAAGTGCAAACCTAGACCAAACAAAAATCGTCCAATTTGAAAACTACAGATCAAACAATAAACCCTTAAAAATTACATACCGAGGTACCGACATAGAAACCGCCTTGGAAACTAAATTTCTAGGCATAATGTTAGATAAGCACTGTAACTGGAAAGCTCATGTGCAAAACATATGTACAAAAGTTAACCGTTTCGTTTTTGTCTTGAGACGACTGCGCCGAACAGCAAATTTGAAAACCGCTCTAACAGCCTATCATGGTTATGTTGAGTCTATACTTAGATACGGTTTAATTGTCTGGGGCAACTCAACTGACATATTGAATGCTTTCAGAAGTCAAAAAAGGTGTGTTCGGGCTATGGCTAATATTGGGCCATTGGATTCGTGCAGACCAGTTTTTAAAAGCCTAAAGTTGCTAACTCTGACGTCACTATATATACTTGAGATCGGTTTGTTTGTCCGAAATCATCCAGAACTTTTCGAAAGAGTTAGCAAACATAAAATATATAAATCAAGAGATGAAACCAAACTATTACTGCCACCTTGTAGAACATCTTTTCATAAAAAAAATTCTTATAACATGACAATAAAGATCTTTAATCATATACCAAAGCACATAAGAGAGTTGACGTTTCATAAATTTAGGATTACACTAACTAACTGGCTCATTGAAAAATGTTACTATACGATTAAGGAGTTTTTTGACGGGAAATAAATAATATTAATAAATATAGTAATAAATAATATAGATATTTTAATTCGGTAGTTATTAATCTGACATGTAAACATTTTATGTAGGTACAATATTGACAATTTTCTGTTCCAAAAACATTGACATGTGTAATTTTATTGACATTTTATATAATAATAATTAACTAATTGTGAATTTTAATGAATTGTATTAATTTGACTTATTGTGCATTGTTACGCCGCCCTTAAATCACTATGACAGTTGACATAAGAAGTGACGTAATTTCCGAGTGTATAATAGAGAGTGTGTATATAAGCGACTGCCAGCCATTTTGTCGGGTCATTCTGTACTGTATACTAAGACTAGCCGAAGCTCTGCCCAATTTATTGTGTGTCTATACGGAGAATAAAGTAATTAGCAGAGTCCTGAAGTGTTTAATTGCCCCTTCTGTTACAATCAGAAGTGGGATACTTCAAGAAGAAACCATGAAGACTGTCAGTTTTGAAGAAGAAAAATCCACTTTGAAGTACGCCGAGGGTCCTGTCGACAACAATAGTGCCTCTACCTCGCAAACCTCGATTCCACGTGGACAATCGAAGCAAAAGTTACACGGCGCACATCCAAAAACAATGTGGGTATTTATGAAATGTTTTACAAGATGCTTCCAGAGAACACAACTATCGTATGAATATGAACCAGTTTTCTTCTTGAATAACCTGCTACCTACCCATGTAAATACCTTCAGTAAGAGCACACCTGTATAAAAGCCCCGATATCAAGAATCGGACTACCGCATTGCAAAAATCGGACTATCGCATTGCAAAAATCCGACTGCATCAACCGCTTTGTCAAGCTGAAGTCAGTGGAATTAGTGCCAACAGGAACGTCGCGGCGCCGGCGCTTCAGTCGTGAAGATTTTCATCGTGGAACACTTAAACCACAGCGCGCGGTAGCAGCGTGCTGCAGCGCTTGATGAAGACAGATGCTGCCCGAGATGGGCAGCTATGAACAACAAGGCTGAGATACGCTAAAAGCTGCACAGATAATTTGAGGTGGGTGCCACTAATTGCCTTTTTCCTATCTGATGTAGCCAGTCTTTGCCACTAATTCTAATTCGTGTAGCGAAATAGCCATTGCCAGTTACAACAACTACTGTAGACTACCAATTTACCATTTGCCTATCGCCTATTTGAAATAGCCGCTCTTTGTCACTAAATCTGATTCATCTACGAACTGAGCTATTGCCATTACTTGCCAGTAAGAACTATGTGTAGGCTCCTTGCCAGTTAGGCTAATAATTGCATTGCCTGTTAGGCTACTAATTGCCCTTTGCTTAGCCGAAATAGTCGTACTCCACACCTCTGAATTTCTCTAGTTTATTTAAATAAGTTCTAGTCATTGCCAGTAAAACAGCCGCCTAGCGTTAGGTTTTGCGTTAGCATTATGAAGAAAAGGAAAGTCTATTAAAATTAATCGTTATTCGTGTTAGAATGCTGGTAAAATAAATGGAATAACTATTATGCACTGGATGTCGTTGCAGTTCACGATCGATACCTGTTGGTATAATTACTAAAGCCCTTAACCAGTCAAATCTAGATTCAGTAACATTCAGAACATTTTTGTAGATACAAGCACTTTTTAGGTAATATCGAAACGCACAGTTAATCCGAAAATTTACTATTTGAAAGAGGCGCAACAATATTGTTTCGATAAAACAAAGCCGGTAATAAAATATGCGTATTTAGATAAGTATCTACGATCCTAAAACTGTAGATGAATAATCGAATCATACAGATATTTGCAGGCTATAGGTACCTATTTACTTATTTGGTAGGCATACTGAAACAAATCCAACAGTCGGTAAGTGGTTTAGCCCCGTTGAATGTAGGTACATTATAATATCATGCTTGGTTTCGATAAGTCGTAATTGGCGGTAGTACTTTTATTCATTCGTTTCGAATCTAAATAAACGTGTGTATTGTTAGTAATCGGATATATCTACGTTGAAATAGTGTCTCGATTTTATAGAATAGTATGTAGCTCGGTATTGTAGTGTTTTAACCGTGATAAACGTGTGATAAAGGTATCGGAAGTGCTTAACATCTAAGTGTAATGGTGTAGGTAGGTACTTGAACTAATTGAACTAGAGTTATTATGTATTAATATATACGGGTCCGCACTTATTAGCGAAAATTGATTCATCATAGTAGAAATTTTATGTAATAAGTATCTATTAGTATATAAAGTGTATTTGGCAAAAGCGCTACGGATCTTGAAATGAGCATTTGTCTCAGTGCGATATTCTAGATGTTATTAGGCCTCATACTTCATGATCTTTTACATTAAAGCAGATGGCATAAATTAAGTATACAAAACAATATCGCCTGAATCTTTCCAAATAATAGGTTTTGAACCAAGAATGATGCAATTGTAGATTCGCTTAAGTGATCTTATCCCGATTATCATACTGGGATGGATTGAGTGATGAGCAGCTTCAGACAATCCACAACAACTTGTTTACTACGATACAAATTCATCAATGGTACGCCTAGTCCACGCGAAACGTGAATAAGTTAACCTGTAAACGCCTACTTTTCATAGTGAACTTTTGCCCATAGATTGGTTTAGTTGAACGCTTCTATGCCCTACCACTCTGCCTGTGACGTCCTGTAAACCCTGTAGGACACATGTTACAATTCGTCCATGTTTACTGTGTTAATTGCAAGTAGGGACCTACGCCGCATTCTTCGATCAAAGTATATTGTTGATCGAAGGCCGTACCTATTCCTTTAACATTATCTTATAACTATTTCGCTCTCTTGAGTTGTAGCAACACGATACCTGCATAGCTATGTTGTTCCAGAATTATTTGTCATTCTAATGGCAAAGAAGTGTTAAAGTCGTTTTATTAGCTTAGGAGCTATAATACAAACCGTTCCTCTAAGATACTAGTCGATATTTCTTTTTGAGAATGTGCCTAATTACAGTAGACGCATCGTTTAAAGGTTAGACACCGTTATAGCCACCAAAAAAAAAAAAGAGTCAAAACGGGTTTCGGTAATTAAACGACGTATTTACGTGTGAGGACAATGTTCATAAGGAGATATAGCCCTGCGTGCGGGATATTTCTATTCTTTACCAAAATAGGACAGACTGCCGAAAAAGCAAGCCCTTAACATAAATGTGCCAGCTGTAAGAAGTTCATAAATCCATCCAACTACCTAACACTAAATGTTATACTGTTACATTCAGCATATCAATTGGCACACAGCAGCCAGCAACAGCATCTTTGTATTTTCCGCTTCAGAATGTCGGTAGAATCGTGTTTACTACATTTAATACTTTTGTGGTATGATTTTGGAGGTACCCGCTTGTTTATATTTCGTTATTGTGCAGAAAATAGTTAAGATTGTAATTGTGTACCATGTAGTTGACAAGATAGAAGTTATAGCGAGACTAAGTTCAGGGAGTCCCTTGGGATACTAATGACATTTTGTTGTTTTATTGTACGGCATTGAGACTTCAACGCCAGTAAATAGTCATTTGCATAGGATGTAAAAGCGATAACAAAATCATATAAATTGATATGAGTTATAAGAGCTATGTGTAAGCCTAGTTTTATTTAACCTAGAAGTACGCTTTGTGACTATTGAGGATAATATAGAATCAAACAAGTTAGTAAGCGAATGATATGAAGTTTTGATAATATTGCAAGTTATTTACGTTGCGTTATTTATATAGTTGTGCCAAGCACTCGCTCCTAGTATCGGCTAAACCTCGGAGTACATTTGTATAAGTAATAAGTTCGCAGACGCAGGCACCTACCTATCTATAATGACCTGATACGCAATGACTATAAGGTCCCATCGAAAAGTAGGTCCCGTATTAACTGATGCTTCTATTTGTCACGTGGTTTATTTATTTCAACGTCAGATAACTCACCTAGTAGATAGTGCCGTGAACATTCCACTCATGAATCTATCTTGGGACCAACTAGTATTATTGCTATGTCTTTTGTGTGTTTATCGGGCCAGCCACTAACCAAGTCTACCGTTCCCTTTATGGGAACGATTGTTACAGATAAAGATAGTAAAGCAGAATGTAAGCCAATCTACCGTGATGATGATGAAGCTACTTTGGGCCGGGCTGGGCAAAGCCAAGCTATGCCACGCCACGCCACGACAAACCAGCCAGCAAGCTAGTCCTGCGAGCTAGTCCTGCGAGCTAGTCCTGTGAGCTAGTCCTGTAAGCTAGTCCTGTAAGCTAAACCTGTAAGCTAGTCCTGTAAGCTAGTCCTGCGAGCTAGTCCTGCGAGCTAATCCTGCGAGCTAGTCCTGCGAGCTAGTCCTGCGAGCTAGTCCTGCGAGCTAGTCCTGCGAGTTAATCCTATGAGCTAGTAGTAGGCCAGAGAGACAGCCTAGCAAGTCAGCCTAGCAAGTCACGCCAGCGAGACAGGTCTGCGAGACAGGCCAGCGAGACAGGCCAGCGAGACAGGCCAGCGAGACAGGTCAGCGAGACAGGTCAGTGAGACAGGTCAGTGAGACAGGTCAGCGAGACAGGCCAGCGAGACAGACATGCGAGTCAGGCCAGCGAGTAAGGCCAGTTACGATTATTTGATTGATAAGGAAGCCTGGAAATGATCTGCTCGCTCTACTGGTGGAGTTTTAGTTTATAGTACTTTTGTAAATACGTAGTGCACAAAAAGAATAGCCCGCCGAGTTTCTTGCCAGTTCTTCTCAAGTGGGCCGCGTTCCGAACTGGTGGTACTATTATTTTGCTTTGTATACATTGACGTGTCGCAAGTGCCTATGTATTAGTATTATGCGAAATAAATGTTTTTTTTGAGTTTGAGCGAGTCAGACCAGTGAGCCAAGCCAGCCCAGACGCCTAGTTCCTATTGCAGGAGCAACTGCTTACAGGATGGCCGAGTGTTACGCCGCCCTTAAATCACTATGACAGTTGACATAAGAAGTGACGTAATTTCCGAGTGTATAATAGAGAGTGTGTATATAAGCGACTGCCAGCCATTTTGTCGGGTCATTCTGTACTGTATACTAAGACTAGCCGAAGCTCTGCCCAATTTATTGTGTGTCTATACGGAGAATAAAGTAATTAGCAGAGTCCTGAAGTGTTTAATTGCCCCTTCTGTTACAGCATCTATAATCTCAATCTCATATATGATCCCAGGTATGAAAATGTTTGTAATATTATTCTGGAATGATTTTTGATAATGTCTAATTAATGTTATGAATTCAATTTAAAATTTGTAATTTTGCATGCAGATAAATCTGCGAAACATGCTTGGACATTATAACTATGTAAGATCTTTTGTAAACACCGTGTTTCATGCAATAAAAGATTTATTATTATTATTTTTATTATTATAAGTCTAAAAGGTTCACTTTTATTTCGCGTTCTGTTATCGCATTCTCCGCGTCGTTAATTTTGACATCCTCCATTGGCTGTGTCGCGAATGCGACTGAGCTGCATTCGATCGGATGGAACGCTTCAGACGTACCGATTTGGTTGGATGGTTGACTTGTCGGATGCGTCGGCGATCCAACCACGTCCGACCGATATTAATAATAATTATGTTGGGCCGATCGCCTTACACACTTTCCGATTTGGTTGGTGTCGGGTGGTTGGATCTTTCGCCCCAGAACCAGCACCAATGGAAAAGGGCTTATTAAACGTGCAATATTCTTGCAATTCATATTACATTGTATTTCTAAGACGGACAAGATTCTAAAGCGCAGAAATGCAACAAATATGTCAGATTTTAAGGTTATTTTTGTGCACAAACCGGCAGTTATTGGTTTCGTATTATTATTCCTTTTAATTGCTCTGAATGACCTTCGAAACTTTTTAATATTTTTTTTAGAGAGTTAATACTCTCTAAAAAAAATATATATATAGATTGCTATTGATTATTTCGACTGTCAATACTAATGTATTGACAGTCGAAATAATCAATAGCAATCTATAAAATAGGTACTTACCTACCGAGGGAAGACAAAATATTAGATACCTAAACTGCCATATTGAATCTCTGTCAAATAGTTTCGTATTTTTCAATAGTAGGTACCTACTTAATTAAATAGTAAGTTATTTAAAAATGGCATGTATTTAAATCGATATCTGTTTATTCCCTTTTTTCGAACAAAATATTACAAAGTTAAACCAAAAATACTGACTTGCACACTAATTATGCACACTAAATAAGTCAAATTCAATATACTGTTTAAAGGTGTTTGCAGAACTATTTTACTGAACAGATCACTATTATCAAAATCGTATATCTAAAAATACCTTAGCTCAACAAACTTATTAAAACTTTTTTTAAGAATAACATCGCCTAATTTACTTTTATGAACATCTTTTATTCTAATTAAAAACCCAATTTAATCAGTCATCTTTACAAAATTAAATTTTATTAATCAAAAAAATAAAAAACTAACCTAACCTAACCTATTACGTTTTAAGATTGTAAAATTTTGAGTGCAAGTTAGTATTTTTGATAAGCAATTCGTATTTTTGTGTAGCAAATCTTATATCCGGTGTACGAACCAAATTTTTGGTTTAAATTCGTTAAAAAAGGTCATCTCGTTTTGTATAAAATTTTAGTTTTTTAAGTAGGACATGTTTAGTTTATCAATTGGTTTTTTTGCACAGCATTTGATTTTCTGGTTTGCGTTTAGTAAATTAGTGGAGTTACCTAGTGTGCAGAAAAATTAAACAGATGTGCATTTAAAAATATCCCTTTAAAAATTAGTTACCTGAAACCTATTTTATGTTAGTTAGACTAGCCGACCTACACGGCTTCGCCAGTGGCATACTTCGTAATATGAGCCCATACCTATATATTTTTTGTTTTCAAATAATTTGGGAATCTGCTGGATTTGTTGTCATTTATGATTACTGCTCCACTCCTTTCAGTAGTAGCGTGATGATATTCAGCTTATAACCTTCCTCGATAAATGAACTCATCATTATTCTTTGAGCCTTTTACCAACTCAGTTGGGGTCGGCTTTCTAGTCTGTGATGCGGCTGAACTTTGACAGCCATCTGGACTTCTACAATCAACTGGGTCTCCCAACCATAGGCTGTTGGGCGTTACGTGAGGTTTTTTAGTCTGTAGGAGTCCGGCATAACATCCTTGAGGATTTTTCTTCACGTAAAAAACGGGTCGGATTTTAACATGGAATTTGAAGTAATAAAATGAATTCAACATCCTTCATCCTCATCAAACTTCATAAAAACCCAAGAATGTGGAAAAATAACCGAATATGATTGCAACAAACCCTTCAAAGGAAAAAAATTGTTGCGATGCCGGATTGGGTTTTTTGTAGGGTCCTTAACGACCTCTAGGAGAAACACCCGTATTGCTCTCCCGAGGAGAGCCCCAGACGTGCAAGGCACCGCCGGCAAGCTTAGTGAGAAGGACGGTTCTTTTACGGGACTGGGAGCTAAACACACCTTCCCAGCAGCTCCCGTGGGCTGGAATGACGGTGCCCAACCACATTCCCCGCGTAATCAAAACAAAAATGCAGAATATTTTTAAGGATCCGTACCCAAACCCAGGCTGTGAGCGTCTCATGAACCGTAAGTAGGAAGATGAATCTTTTCACAGGTCATGTATTTCTCTTGCCGCTATAAAAATATATTTAGGGAGGCTCCCATAGACCAAACGTGATATTTATGTATTAACCATTTTTTGGTACTGCATTCTTCCTGCACTAGTCCGACTCGCACTTGGCCAGTTTTTTTATGTCTATGGTAATTGCACACCTCTTACAACAAAATTAAAAGTACAAATAGGTCCCAATCCCAAGGTACTTTTTCAAGTGTTTCATATTTTACGTGGTAACTATTTACTACATTATATATGAAATACTTGAACTACTTATACAGGGTGGAATTTAAAGACGGTAGTTGGAGGTAAAGTATCCTTAATATTGATAATGGCAAGTTTTGCGGAAAGGAAACATTCCTTAATTTTCAAAAGTTAAGTTATTAACACACTTTCCGATTTGGTTGGTGTCGGGTGGTTGGATCCAACCAAATCGGAACGTGTCAATATTAAGGGTACTTTACCTCCAACTACCGTCTTTAAATTCCACCCTGTATAAGTAGTTCAAGTATTTCATATATAATGTAGTAAATAGTTACCACGTAAAATATGAAACACTTGAAAAAGTACCTTGGGATTGGGACCTATTTGTACTTTTAATTTTGTTGTAAGAGGTGTGCAATTACCATAGACATAAAAAAACTGGCCAAGTGCGAGTCGGACTAGTGCAGGAAGAATGCAGTACCAAAAAATGGTTAATACATAAATATCACGTTTGGTCTATGGGAGCCTCCCTAAATATATTTTTATAGCGGCAAGAGAAATACATGACCTGTGAAAAGATTCATCTTCCTACTTACGGTTCATGAGACGCTCACAGCCTGGGTTTGGGTACGGATCCTTAAAAATATTCTGCATTTTTGTTTTGATTACGCGGGGAATGTGGTTGGGCACCGTCATTCCAGCCCACGGGAGCTGCTGGGAAGGTGTGTTTAGCTCCCAGTCCCGTAAAAGAACCGTCCTACTCACTAAGCTTGCCGGCGGTGCCTTGCACGTCTGGGGCTCTCCTCGGGAGAGCAATACGGGTGTTTCTCCTAGAGGTCGTTAAGGACCCTACAAAAAACCCAATCCGGCATCGCAACAATTTTTTTCCTTTGAAGGGTTTGTTGCAATCATATTCGGTTATTTTTCCACATTCTTGGGTTTTTATGAAGTTTGATGAGGATGAAGGATGTTGAATTCATTTTATTACTTCAAATTCCATGTTAAAATCCGACCCGTTTTTTACGTGAAGAAAAATCCTCAAGGATGTTATGCCGGACTCCTACAGACTAAAAAACCTCACGTAACGCCCAACAGCCTATGGTTGGGAGACCCAGTTGATTGTAGAAGTCCAGATGGCTGTCAAAGTTCAGCCGCATCACAGACTAGAAAGCCGACCCCAACTGAGTTGGTAAAAGGCTCAAAGAATAATGATGAGTTCATTTATCGAGGAAGGTTATAAGCTGAATATCATCACGCTACTACTGAAAGGAGTGGAGCAGTAATCATAAATGACAACAAATCCAGCAGATTCCCAAATTATTTGAAAACAAAAAATATATAGGTATGGGCTCATATTACGAAGTATGCCACTGGCGAAGCCGTGTAGGTCGGCTAGTCTAACTAACATAAAATAGGTTTCAGGTAACTAATTTTTAAAGGGATATTTTTAAATGCACATCTGTTTAATTTTTCTGCACACTAGGTAACTCCACTAATTTACTAAACGCAAACCAGAAAATCAAATGCTGTGCAAAAAAACCAATTGATAAACTAAACATGTCCTACTTAAAAAACTAAAATTTTATACAAAACGAGATGACCTTTTTTAACGAATTTAAACCAAAAATTTGGTTCGTACACCGGATATAAGATTTGCTACACAAAAATACGAATTGCTTATCAAAAATACTAACTTGCACTCAAAATTTTACAATCTTAAAACGTAATAGGTTAGGTTAGGTTAGTTTTTTATTTTTTTGATTAATAAAATTTAATTTTGTAAAGATGACTGATTAAATTGGGTTTTTAATTAGAATAAAAGATGTTCATAAAAGTAAATTAGGCGATGTTATTCTTAAAAAAAGTTTTAATAAGTTTGTTGAGCTAAGGTATTTTTAGATATACGATTTTGATAATAGTGATCTGTTCAGTAAAATAGTTCTGCAAACACCTTTAAACAGTATATTGAATTTGACTTATTTAGTGTGCATAATTAGTGTGCAAGTCAGTATTTTTGGTTTAACTTTGTAATATTTTGTTCGAAAAAAGGGAATAAACAGATATCGATTTAAATACATGCCAATTTTAAATAACTTACTATTTAATTAAGTAGGTACCTACTATTGAAAAATACGAAACTATTTGACAGAGATTCAATATGGCAGTTTAGGTATCTAATATTTTGTCTTCCCTCGGTAGGTAAGTACCTATTTTATAGATTGCTATTGATTATTTCGACTGTCAATACTAATACTCTCTAAAAAAAATATCAAAAAGTTTCGAAGGTCATTCAGAGCAATTAAAAGGAATAATAATACGAAACCAATAACTGCCGGTTTGTGCACAAAAATAACCTTAAAATCTGACATATTTGTTGCATTTCTGCGCTTTAGAATCTTGTCCGTCTTAGAAATACAATGTAATATGAATTGCAAGAATATTGCACGTTTAATAAGCCCTTTTCCATTGGTGCTGGTTCTGGGGCGAAAGATGTATGGACGAGTAGCAATGTCCTTTCCTTGGTTTTGGTCCTATTCCACATGAAAAAAAAGGTTTAATTTGGTCTCTATTAAAAACTTCTATTTATCGATCTAGATAATACTCATCTTTGTAGAAAGCAAATACAAACCTACTCAGAAAACATTATATAGCTTGGCTGATATTATTTTAGTTTAGAATATATACATCGTATCTCATGAAAGTTTAGAGCTAAGGATTTAAGAATACTTTATATCATGTTTACGATGTACCTACGGCAAGATCAGGGAGAACATAACCCTATATCAAATGGCATTATGGCATCGATGAGCGATCTCACTTAACGATAAAGTATTTATTTTATTGCTCATTGAGTGAGCCTTACCGGACATTTCACCGGAAGCAGCGCAGTCAATTGTATGACATTAGGTAATTTATTTTCTCTTTATTTTTGTGAACAAGTAATTAGTATATCTATCTACCTTCACGCCAAATCCCTTGCGGGGTAGGCAGAAAGAACCGAGCGCCACACGGCACGGTCCATACACACCTCACTTGCTTATTTAACTTTCATTTTTCTTTTCACGCATGAACGTCGGTTCCTTCGGCTCTTGACACCACCTGCTGCTAACACACGATTAATTTGGTCGTGGTAGGTATGTTGTGACCTTCCCCGACTCCTACGTCCATCCACTTTCGCGTTGTATATATGTTTTGCCATTCTTTCATCTCCTATTCGCTCCACATGGCCGAACCATCGTAGCATGCCTTTCCTTACTTTAACACCGACACTCTCTTCCATACCAACTCTCTTTCTTATATCTTCATTCAGAACGCGATCTGCGAGCGTTACTATGCAGATTTTGCGTAGCGCACGCATCTCGACCGCGTTTAATCTACTTTCATGCGTTGTCTGCCATACCCAACTCTCGCTTCCATACGTTAGCGTAGGCATCCGCACCGCAATGTGTACAGTTACCCTCCTTTCTACATCAGCGGTGTACCGTCCATCCTTGCTAAATGCACATCCAAGATATAGGTACAAACTCATCCACCTGTTCCAGCACTACATCATTTACAGTTATCCTGGCATTCGTTCTGTCCTCTTCTCTAAATACTTAGTATACTTTACTTATACTTAGTATACTTGCCTTACTTGACTTATATTTAGTACACTTTAACGTTATGAGATGAAAAAACAAACCAGCCAATTGCGTGTCAGCAAACAAACACGTTTGTTGAATGAGAACCCCCTTAATGTTCTTTTTGTTTTTAGTATTTGTTGTGAAATTTCAGCTGTCTAGCTATCATAGTTCACGACATACAGCCTGGTGACAGACAGACGAACAGACACACGGACAGCGTTGTCTCAGTAATAAAATAAATACGGTTCCATTTTTACCCCTTAGGTACGGAACCCTACTAAGTATACTACTATAACTAGATATATGAACAAATCCTGCTTAGCCCAAACGAGTAGGCTGCGGGATATTCTGCCAGCTCAATAATAAGAATGTGACAGTTTTCTTAGCCTAAACCTAACTACGATTACGAGCCTGTTCTGATACAATTGGAATAGTAGGCAGAAGTGTACAGAGTGTATATTCAAGACGAGAGCCGCCAACTGCGAACACAGAGGAACGCGGTCAATACAAGGGGAGTAGACATAGCATGTTTGACCTATGCACATAATTGTCTGTCACATTTTGCGGGGGAAAACCGTAATCATATACACCACTAAATAGAAAAGAAATCGGCTGTCACCATGGAACTTACATATAAAAATTAAACAGTACACTCATAATTTGACACATACATATATTTTTAAATGCGCTTTAACAGCAGGAACACCGGCGCCTTCCAATGGCGCCTTCCCTTCCGATAAACGTCGTAGATCGTGTTGCTCTATGTTTGCGAAACTTGGCTGGCTGTAGGCTGGCTATAGGTTATACACACAATAAATTCTCCACTTTGGCACACATAATAAAATATTACCATTCGCAAAGGGATTATTAACGTCAGCCCTTTTTGGAAGTTAATATACCAAATTGTAAATGGAATCAGGGAAAAGCTCTCCGCGTTACAGCATCACGTACGTACTGACGAAGTGGGGGAGGAGATGGGGGATGAAGTCACTTGAAAGAACTTCTTACTTGAAAATTATACTAACAATAATTTTGTGTTAGGCCATAATTATACATATAATAGGCCACCTGAGTGATAAAATTGGAAATAATTTTCAAATTTGAATGGCTTTGTGCCCTTTTCACCTTGCAAGGTGACGGGATGTATTTTTTCCTTGTTTCAAATACAAAGAAATTTGTTCTGTGTTCTGAAATAACTGAAAAGAAAATCTGTATAATAGATTTAGAATTTTTCGCTACTCTCGTTTGTCTTCGAGAGTATTACCATAAAACATAGATAATGCAAGAATATTACGCGACGAGGAAAGTTTAGAAGAAAAGTTTCAATTGATCAGATATCAAATTCTAAAGATCAGAGGGAATGTTAACCGACACTGAATAACGGATACCGGACAGCGTGTATTCAACTGTGGTGCACCTTCGTATATCGGTCGGTTAATACAACTCTGTTCCACTTGTCTACGCTACAGGAAAAGTTTAGCTTTATAGCGCTTGATACTGGAATTATGACAGTTTACACTTTGTTTCAGTATTCCTTCTTATATGAAAAGAAAATAAAGCTATAGGTATAAGGGAAACTGGGGACACTTGATCCCCCCTTTTGTTTTTTATCCCTAATTTCTATATTGAGTATCCGTCTAAAAAACTGTTGGTACTAAAATACGTGAAATTTATTTGCTTATAATTGCTGTAAGAGCCAAAGATATGAATATCTAAATTTAGTAGTTATTTGACTAAAATCAATAATAAGGAATCGTACCATGTGTCCCCTTTATACGTACGTTTTTACCCTCGGGGTTCAGGGGATACGCGTTACTTCTCATGAAGCTAACGTAATACCCTGAGGGCACAGTGTTTGGCTTCTTCAATTCGATCCCTAAGATCTAATATCCTAGGGATTAACGAAGGAGCCTACATTAGGAGGAAGGGCATAACGGAATTCCGTTCGGTGCCGCCTGGGGCAGTACCTCCATCCTGCAGAAGACCGCGGTAATAGTAACCTTGCTTCGTGCTGGGTTATGTTCTCCGTCGGTTAGCAGGGTTCCAGTGCTCATTGGGGTGACTTTGTGCCGGTGGCGGTGAGACCAGAGGCTCACCTGTCTCCATTGGCTAGCATAGGTGCGGAATATTGGTATGGCGGTCAGGGAGACCCGGTGAAACGGTTGACCGCTGACCGCCCGCAGGCTGTACGGGACCCGAACCTGGGGATTACGTAATCTCCGCCCCAGGAGGCTGAACCAGCAGCCTGTGTAAAGTCCCTGGTGCCGTGGTCGTGCCGGAGAAGGATACCGGAGTGGACGCGGCTACTGCATTGGGGGGGGGGGGACCGGGGGCCCTTCCGTACGCCGTGCCAATCTACTGCACTACCTGTGCCTGCCTTTGGGGAATTGGAGCCTCGCTTAGTCTCTTGCGTCACCGACACACAGGCACCCCCTACCTTCTTTTTATCCCCTTTCAACAACAATAATGGCAAAAGGTCACATAAGAAAAATGTTTTCCACAGCGGCTTCGTTGTCGTCCACACTAAATGTGGACTTCTGCAACATCAGAGGAATGCACTCAAACATCAACGAGATCCACCGCCACCTGGAATCTGCGAGGCCGAACTTATTTTTCCCGACGGAGACTAAGATATCTTGCCCGAAGGATACATGTTACTTGATGTACCCTGGCTATAAGCTTGAGGCTAATTTCAGGCGTCAAGCTGGGGTATGCATGTTCGTACGGGAGGATATCTGCTGTCGCCGTCTCAGTGACCTGGAAGACAGGGACCTGTCTACATTATGGGCGCGCGTGGATCATGGGGGCCACACTCGGATCTACGCGTGCATTTACAGGTCCCATAGCGGTGATACGGAGACAGTTCGCCTTTTTGACCACCTGCAACAATCGACCGACAAGGCTATTGAGCGGTATCCCTCCGCGGAGATAGTGATTTTGGGGGACTTCAATGGTCACCATATTGACTGGTTGGGTTCCGTGCACACTAACTTTGCGGGGAAAGCTGCTCACGACTTTGCCCTGACCTACGGTTTCTCCCAACTGGTAAAATCTCATACGAGAATACCAGATAGGGAGAACGAGCAGAGTGCATTGCTGGACCTTCTGCTGACTACGCGGCCTGACGGATACACCACATCAGTGGATGCACCACTTGGTTCATCGGACCACTGCCTCGTTCGGTCGCGAGTGCCTCTCGCAAGGCCTGAACCACCTCGGCCCTAGGAGTGGCGACATGTGTAGCACTACAAGTCAGCAGACTGGGATGGACTTCGAGAGTTCTTTGCGTCGTACCCGTGGAGGCGGCTTTGCTTCTCTTCAGATGATTTGAACTCCTGCGCTGCAGCAGTAGCTGAGGGGATCTTGGCGGGCATGGAATGTTATATTCCTAACCGCTGGATCCCGGCAGGAGCTAGGAAACGTCCGTGGTTTAATCGGCTTTGTAGAGAAACTAGGATGTTGAAAGAAACTGCCTACAGAGCTTGGACCACGGCTCGCGCTAACTCAGATCCTAGCATCTCTGAAGTGAAACGCAAACTGAATGCCGCCTCGAGGGCCAGTAAAGGAGCGGTTGCCAGGGCTAAGTTCGATTTCGTCGGCAGAATTGGTCAGCGACTAGCCGGCTACCCTTCTGGAAGTCGTGAATTCTGGTCGCTCGCCAAAGCTGCCGAGGGAAACTTTTGTCGGTCGGGATTACCACCTCTACATAGACTGGATGGTAGTCTGGCCCAGAGTGCCAAGGAGAAGGCCGACCTTTTGGGTTCTCTCTTTGCCTCCAACTCGACCATGAACGATGGAGGTGCGCTTCCGCCTGGTATCCCTTGGTGTGGCACTTCCATGCCAGAAATTAAATTCAAGCAACGGGACGTCAGGCGGGAGCTTCAATCCCTAGATATTCATAAGTCGAGTGGGCCGGACGGCATTCCCGCGGTGGTACTTAAGCGGTGTGGTCCGGAGTTGTGTCTGGTACTTACACGTCTTTTCACGCTTTCATACTCCATGAAGCAAGTCCCGGAGTCGTGGAAGATCGCGCACGTGCATCCTGTGCCCAAGAAGTGTGACAGGACCGACCCGGCCAATTATAGGCCTATAGCCGTCACCTCCCTTTTATCTAAGGTGATGGAGCGTGTAATTAATACACAGCTCCTGAGGTACCTTGAGGAACATGACCTGCTCAGTGACCGGCAGTACGGTTTCCGTCACGGTCGCTCGACGGGCGATCTTCTTGTGTACCTCACACACCGCTGGGCGGCGGCTATCGAGAGTAAGGGTGAGGCTCTAGCAGTGAGCCTCGACATCTCGAAAGCCTTTGACCGGGTCTGGCACCGTGGTCTTCTTACGAAATTGCCCTCCTATGGACTGCCCGAGAGTTTATGCGAATGGGTGTCCAGCTTTCTGTCCGGTAGAAGCATCAGGGCCGTCGTTGACGGTAGCTGTTCTGACTGCATGGCCATAAACGCTGGAGTACCACAAGGCTCAGTGTTGTCCCCTACTTTGTTTCTGCTGCATATCAATGACATGTTGTCTATTGACGGCATTCATTGTTATGCGGACGACAGTACGGGCGACACTTATTACACGGGCCGTCCCGGTATCTCTCGGGTTGCAGTGGAAGAAAGTCGTGAACAACTTGTGTCTGAAGTCGAGGCTACTCTCACTAGAGTGTCCGATTGGGATCGACAAAATCTTGTCCAATTCAACCCTACCAAGACACAAGTTTGTGTTTTCACCGCAAAAAAGACCCCGTTCACTGTGGCGCCACAATTTCAGGGCAAATCTCTCACCATCTCTGAAAGTATAGGGATCCTTGGTGTTGACATCTCCAGTGATGTGCAGTTCCGCAGTCACTTGGAGGGCAAGGCCAAGCTGGCGTCCAGGAAGCTCGGAGTGCTCAGAAGGGCGCGGCGGTACTTTACTGCGGCGCAAGCACTGCTTCTCTATAAGTCGCAAGTGCGTCCGCATATGGAGTACTGCTGTCACCTCTGGGCGGGGGCACCCGAATACCAGCTTCGTCCATTTGACTCGGTGCAAAGGCGAGCTATGAGAGTTGTCAACGATCCCATACTTGCAGGTGGTGTGGAACCTCTTAGTGACAGGAGAGACTTTGCTTCGCTGTGTGTGTTCTACCGCCTGTACAACGGTTTGTGCTCTGAAGAATTATTTGACATGATGATTACGGCTACATTCTATCATCGCACCGCTCGCCATAGACAGGGTGTTCATCCTCACACGTTGCGTCCTGAGCGCTCGAGCACGGTGAGATCTAATAGAGGCTTTCTTCCGCGTACGCTTAGGTTATGGAATGATCTCCCTGCTTCGGTTTTCCCAGACGCCTACAGTATGGGGTTCTTCAAAAGGGGACTTAGAAGGTTTCTAAAGAGTCGGCAGCGCGCTTGTGGCGCCTCTGGTGTTGCGAACGTCCATACGCTGCGGTGACCACCGGTACATCTGAGGGGGGCCGTATGCTTGTCTGCCACTCTAGTGGTATAAAAAAAAAAAAAAAAAAAAAAAAACGTAAGACTTGATCCCCCCGGTCTGGATGACTTGATCCTGGGGGAACAAGTCTCCCATATTTAGGGTCACATGATACCTTTACTAAGGAGTTAAAAAAAAAATGTCTTGTCTGTTTAATTATTTTCGAAATCACATATTTCTTCATATATCTATCTATATCACGGTTTATTGGTAGCGCTCGTGGCCCTGCGGTTTCAGTGTTCTGTAAACTATCACTGCAGTAGCGACTTCCACTAAGAGCCAGTCCTTGGATGGGTGACCATCCATGTGATCACTTTGCGACATTTATTTGAGTGTTTCCGTGCTTCGGAAGGCACGTTAAGCAGTTGATCCCGGTTGCCAGTAAAATGGCAGTCGTTAAGCCAAGTTGCAAAGTTGCAAGTCTTTTTAGGCGGCTTGAAAAATTTTAACAGCACAACTTGTTTGCTCCACCGACCATCGGTTCTCCTACAGAGATGTGGCCAGCCCACTGCCATTTCAAGACGCATGCTTCTGCGAGCTATGTCGACCACTCTAGTTCTCTAACGGAGAAAATCGTTCCGGATCTTATTCCTCAGAGACATCCATAGCGCAGCTCGTTCAATTGCTCGCTGTGCGACTTTAAGGGCATGGACTAGCTTTATTTCCGTTCCCTGGCACCATTTTTCGGGCACCTTCTCTGGTTTTGTAGGCTCTTGGCATATTGTTCTGCATTGAATTGAAAAAAAATAGGTAGGGGACACTTGAGCCAGGTGGATCAAGTCTCCCATAATAAAGTGTACCAAGTATACCCTGAGCTATTTGAGGTTAAAAACAAAAATATTTTCAAATGTCTATAATATTACCACTTTATTACGTAAAGAATTGCTAATATTATAGATAATGACTAGTATTAAATGCATACACACTTAAAAGTCCTATTTTAAATAAATGTTTAGTCACAATAAAAACTAATCAAAATTTTCTTTCTGCCGCAACAATTACTTACTCGCCCGCCATTTGCCAAAGTGTCAAATATGATAGGTTTACCATCTTTAGAAAGTTATCGTGTACCATATACAATCGATATTGCCACTATAAAACTAAATACGGCTTATACGGGTTCTGTAAATCTTGTGTACCTAGTCTCCCGTAAGGATCAAGTATCCCCAGTTTCCCCTACC
Organism: Miltochrista miniata; assembly: GCA_933228765.1. Lineage (NCBI taxonomy): Eukaryota > Metazoa > Arthropoda > Insecta > Lepidoptera > Erebidae > Miltochrista > Miltochrista miniata. The sequence goes on from OW121769.1 coordinate 526,554, forward strand.
TATTACTTTACGATCTATTCTTGTTGCATAGAAAGTTTAATCACCTAAAATCTCGACCGCTGCAGCTAATTAAGTGTAAGCTATTTACTGTATACCTACTAGGTGCCCATAGGTTCCCGGTTTCTCTGTCTTAGACATCAGGCTACCCGCACCTCAATTTCCCAGAGAGAGTATCTATTGCCCAGACGCCTAGACCCCATTGCATTCTAAGTCCTCGTATTTTTTACGCTCCGCAACTCCGGTTCATACAGGATTCGCGAAGAATCGTAAGTAGTGCCACAGGGCGGCAACTCCATACAAATGATTCGTATTCAATTCTCTCACCTACACTTAAACACGTTATGTTTGTTCAGAGCTTGAATATATGTGTGACCACTAAGTTTAAACAGCTATGGCGGGGGTAGGGAAATTTGCTATTATATAATCTTTGGTAGTGAGACCATACATATTCCTACACATGTTGGTCTCTAAACCTACCGGTGGGACTCAAGGTAGTCACACATATTGTTTATCCCGAGACGTTACGTAGTCCCGAGAGAGTAAAACGTTAAGTCGAAATACGTGCAAACTTGCAAGTTTGAGGGTGGCCTTGTCTCAAAGCGTGGTCATTGTAGTTACGCACTAAAACACATTTTCATTCCTTCAAATCCATACCTAAATGGGTGCAATAGGAAGATGTCTTTCTAGCAGAAACGGTTAGGGCTGCGGTCGTGAAATTCAGTACACGTGTTTGCTAAAACCTTAAAAAATAGTGTTACCGTTAATGAAAACTTCTAACTTCTAACTAATCTGACAATTTGAGAGTGACGTAAAAAAAGGGTAGGGCAACAAAATAAAAAAATAAAAACGTCATCTCGACATTCTCGAGCGTAGCTAAATTTTTTTTTTTGAAGGAAATAATTCAAGAATAATGAAAAATATATAATCTGACGATTTCCGCAAGCCGAAATAACAAAAATTCGTCGATAAAGTTACAGTATGTGCCAAATATCTTTGCGTCTACGAACTTCGTTCGTACTACTACTACTACTTACTTTTAATAATAGTATAGAATTAATATTGACCTATTCACATCTATGTCCTGGAAATTACGCAACAGCATCGATAAAATGAATTTTTAGGCTTAGTACTTTTGTTTGCGATTGTACCTGCGTCGATCGCCACCAAGCTGGTCAAAAGCGGTTGATTCGTTCGAGAGATATCGTGAACGAAAGAAACCCGAAAAAGTGTTTTTTCGGGATTACTCCGAAATTTGTGGTTCGATCAATTAAAATTGCAAAATTACTTATGAGGATGATAAAACTGCGTCGAATGCCGCCAACCGCGTGAAAATCGGTTATCCATTCAAAAGTTATTGCGGTTTGAAAATTCCAAAAATAGTGTTCTATGAAACTTCTATCAGATTTTCGAGCTGAGAGAGCTCAAATGCATAGAAATATTATTTCTTTGAACTCAGCCAGCTCAAAATATCACATAAATTCTATTTTGAGCTCAAAAATGTCATAAGTACAATTTTAAGAGCCCAGGAATGGAATTAGCGGGAAGTTGCAGGGATGGCCTTTAAGGTGAACCGTTTTTCTAATTTTTTTTTGTCAGATCAGGCCAATCCCTCTAGATAATCGTCAGATTATGAGACAGTACGTTTAGAACATAAAGATGAACCATATACAGGGTGTGGCGTAAATAGTGGTCCAACCGTCAGGGTGTGATAGACCAGGTGCCCCACTATAACATACTACAATATCATCCAAATTTACCCAAGGGTCTCAGAAAAAAATAACTTTTTTTGAAAAATCGTCCCTTTTTTGTAAAGTTGCCTGTAGATTATAGGAAAACCGCTATTTCTGATTTCTGTTTTTTTTCTCTTAAAGCTAAATATATAAGCTATCAAAAAATAATATTGTTAATAGAATTCCACAACAAATGTTTGAAATAAATATAAGTTCATCTCAATTTTCTCTCTAATTTTCAGGTATCATGAAAATTGTTCAACGTTTTTTATAAAAAATATGTACTACACTGATGCTACCCAAACGTTTAAAAATATGCTTATGTAATACTGATTTCAAAATGATACCATGTAAGGATTTCGCATAAACAGAAACTAGTACCTAATTTTTACTGTTAAAGTTCAAAACGGGTTAAGAAAAATTACCAAAATCAACTTACATACATCACACTTATAATGTTTTTTTCATAGTAATAGTTCATAGTCGACATTATTATTATTTATTTAAAATCTTATAACCTAGATAGCGCCCGCGGCTCCACCTGCGTGGGATTTTGTAACTATTCTCGCTTTTATTTATTTTCTATCTGAAATTCTGTTCCCATTCCATGACAAATTCCTAGCGCGTGGAACTGCGGGCGCCATCACGGTTATGATTTTTTAAACTATCGCAGTTTTTAACACTTCACGCGAAATACTATTTACTTACATTCACCGACGTTTCGGGCGTTCAACCGCGACCTTGATGTTGCCTGCGATTTCACCCGCGATGAATTTTGTTACTATTCCCACTTCCGGTGGGATCATAAAAGCGAGAATAGTTACAAAATCCCACGCGGGTGGAGCCGCGGGCGCTATCTAGATTATAAGATTTTAAATAAATAATAATAATGTCGACTATGAACTATTACTATGAAAAAAACGTTATAAGTGTGATGTATGTAAGTTGATTTTGGTCATTTTTCTTAACCCGTTTTGAACTTTAACAGTAAAAATTACTAGTTTCTGTTTATGCGAAATCCTTTCATGGTATCATTTTGAAATCAATATTACATAAGCATATTTTTAAACGTTTGGATAGCATCAGTGTAGTACATATTTTTTATAAAAAACGTTGAACAATTTTCATGATACCTGAAAATTAGAGAGAAAATTGAGATGAACTTATATTTATTTCAAACGTTTGTTGTGGAATTTTATTAACAATATTATTTTTGATAGCTTATGTATTTAGCTTTAAGAGAGAAAAAACAGAAATCAGAAATAGCTGTTTTCCTATAATCTACAGGCAACTTTACAAAAAAGGGACGATTTTTCAAAATTTTTTTTTTTTCTGAGACCATTGGGTAAATTTGGATGATATTGTAGTATGTTATAGTGGGGCACCTGTTCTATCACACCCTGACGGATGGACCACTATTTACGCCACACCCTGTATATCTTAATCTGACGTGCTTGAGTATTTCAAAATGGCGAATTTTTTTTGCACATTATGAAAATGGCCGCGAGTTTGCGTCCCATCGAAATCGTCAGATTAGTGAATGAGAGCTTTTTTTTGGTGCACTTAACACTCCCTTAGAAAATCTGACGCGCTCGAATATTTCTTTTTTTTCATTTTCAACCCTTAAATACAACCACCCGCATCATGCTAACGATCAGATTAACATACGTACATTATTAAAAATACGTAGGGAATTGATGCCAGTTTTTTTTTACATATTTAAAAATCTATAGCCGCTTCCCCCACCGATGTAAAGGTATATATCATATAACATTTTTTTCTTCATATCATCTAAGCTTTGCATCCCAATAGGTCTCTACGACGCTCGAGTAAATCTGCATTTAGCATCGTGGGCTCCCCTACTATAGCGAACATTACAATGTGCGGATTCCCACAGAAATACATACTAATGAAGTTAATAACAAGAGCGTGTTTAAAATACGCTTCTTTTAGCCATAAAAGGACGCAGGAGTGTTATCAAGATAATCTGTAAACCAATTTGGGTTGACCTCGCGCCCCAAGTGTCGCCCTTAAGGGTATACATGTAGGATCCCCAACTCAGCGATATATTATAAGGATGCCCTTTAATCAAGATGTTTTCTTGCGTACAATAGCCTGAAAATTTGCTTAGAGAGCTAAAAGGCATAATCATTTGAACCGTTGATCTTTTTAGGGTTCCGTACTCAAAGGGTTTCGTCTTTCTGTCACAAGGCTGTGTCTCATGAACCGTGACAGCTAAAGAAAAAAGAATTTTTCAAAGATGGTGTATTTTTGTGGCCGCTATAACAAAAAATCGGCCAAGTGTGAAACGGACTCGCGCACAGAAGACTCCGAATTCAAAAATCTCGTTTGTTGTATGGGAACCTCCTTAATTTCCCCTTTTTTCTTAATTTGGTATTTGTTTTTGCGGCAGCAGAAATACATTATCTGTAAAAATTTCAGCTCTCTAATTATCAAGGTTCCTGAGATACAGCGTCGTTACGACCAGACAGACAGACAGATAGAGATGGACGAGGATGGCGTAATCTCATCAATACGGTCTCATATTATATTCTTTGGGTACGAAACCCAAAATAAAATAAAATAAAATTTATTCCCTTTGAAATTTTTAAAAAATTATTTAGTTTTGTCAAAATTTTTGTGACTCTACCGGGGGTTCGGAAATGCTACAGACTGAGAAGAACACCCCAAGAAACTCAGTCCGGTCCCTCTTATTCATCTTAGTATCTAATACAGTTTTTTTTTAAAATGTAGAAAGGAGCAATTCGTGTCACTGCCAGGCAGTCTTGTCTTCTAGAAAGTCTTTAATGCTATAATAAGCTTTCTGGCACAATTTAAGTTTTACTAGTTTTTTAAATTTATTAACTGACAAACCTGTTATGGCTGTCGGCAATGTATTGTACATTCGAATACAATTGCCCGCAAAAGAATTGCTTATTTTATTAAGCCTAAATCTAGGTACAGCCAATTTATTCTTATTTCTTAAGTTTAGGTTATGGATATCACTATTTTTAATAAATTTACTGTTATTTTTATGAGTATATAATAAGTTTTCATATATGTACTGTGAATACACAGTAAGGATGTTGATATCCTTAAACTTTTCTCTTAATGACTCCCGAAACCCCATACCATAGATAGCCCGGACAGCCCTTTTCTGCAACACAAAGATACATTCGATGTCGGCAGCGTTACCCCATAATAGTATGCCATAGGTCATGACACTGTGGAAATAGCTAAAGTAGACAAGACGCGCTGTTCTAAAGTCTGTCAGTTGTCGGATCTTTTTAACGGCATAGGCTGCAGAGCTCAGTCTGCCCGAGACTTTCTCGATATGAGGCCCCCACTGCAAGTTGGAGTCTAACTTTATGCCCAGAAAGACAGTTTCATCGACCAATTCTACTTGATCATCCCTAATCTTAATACTACCTACCCTAAAATGCTCCTATAAAACAAATGTGATTGTTGGCCGTTTTTTGGTACGAAACACTATGTCCACAAGTCCGACAAGCACTTGGCCGGTTTTATCTTAAAATGAATAACTAAATAGGAGGAGAAGGAAAGAAAGCTAAAAAAAATAACTGTGTAATTAAGTTAACTGTGTTAATATAGGCAGATGAACAGTTGTAACTAACAGACACTCCTGTGGATGAAGGCGAATCAGAAATAATTCACGTTACACCAACGTCGGTAATGAACACCCTGTTTTCTACACAAATGTAAATTTGGTGGATTACTTGGGTGAGATGTGAATTATAATAACCGTAACATGTTTCTGAGAACGCACGGGCCTTCACCAGCGCGAGAATCTATAGAGTTAGTGAAACCACATGGTGAGATGATAATGTTAATAGAATGTTCTTTGTCTATCTTTCGTATAAGAATTTGTTGTTGGGCTAGAAATTCCGGAATGAGCAACTCGAATAACTAAAATTTCGAATGTTATTGATTCATACACCACACAATCCAATCATTATAATGCCACCAATCGAGAACGCGTATCGCCGCTTTGCCCCATCGCTGTCTAAAACAATGAACTTCGTAAACACAGTCTAGACTCAATTATGTGTCTCCGTGCCTCAAAGCCGTCCTCAACTAACCGGCCAAGTGCGAGACAGACTCACGCACGGACCACGTACGGTTTCGTATCTTTAATCGGCAATAAGTCACGTTTGTTTTTAGGGAGCAGCCATGCTTTTTAGTTTTTAGTATGTTGTTATTATAGCAACAACAGAAAAACATCAGCTGTGCAAATGTCCACTGTCCAGTCATCACGGTTCATGAGATACAGCCAGGTTGGTGTTGGACAGATGAACAGCGGAGTTTCTTGGTCTCAGATAGGGTTCCGTTTTTACCCTTTGGTGCGGTACCCTAAACATGAACACACTACTTTCTATATTGGCTTGTAACAACAACATTATGTAGCAGGCGTAAGAACAAGTTTGAGTTTAGTCAGAAGTAATTTGTATACTTTTTTTTTTTGTTTTGTTTAACGTGAGGGAAAATCCTCATGGATGTTATGCCGGACTCCTACCGACTAAAAAACCTCACATCACGCCCAACAGTCTATGGTTGGGAGCCCCGGGTAAACCCTCGGAAGGATGTCCCAGGACTCCCAACAGACCCATGGCCGCTACTGCGGCCTCGCCCAGGGGGTGGTTTGGGTGATATCCCGCGTCTTTGGGGGGTTTCGGGTGTGATCCCGCTTCTAAGGGGGGCGTGCGTGAATTGTCTCACTCACGTCACGCTGCCGTCATGGGCCTGCTTCTGTAAGGACGGTGAGCCGCCCTCTCACCGTCCTCAAGTAATTTGTATACTTACTACTTAAATTATTGTAACATTTCAGTCCTATCGAACATTAGTTTTCTTAAGGTTTAATCATCAGGTAGTAAGTACCTATAACATGAGTGAAGGGGCCTCAGTCACATATTTATACTGTGCCTCAGTGACACTATATTTATACTGTGCCTCAGTGACACTGAATATTAATGTCGTTTCCGTCCCGAACGAGTAAATAATAATTAATATATGTTATGTGGGTAAAATTTGATTTAAGACAAGCGTTTGACCTCTAAAGTTTAAGTTTTGCTTACGTTATATTACGGTATTTTACCTAAAGAGTTAAAAAAAACCAGATACCTTTTAACTATTTTTAAAAAGGTGTTCCACACTTTTCTATGTGTTCTACGAAGTGTTTTTATTCGTATCTGGTGCCTAAAACCTAAAGAAACGAGCAAAAAATGCAAGGTCCTATATAGTCCTCATTCATGTTAGTTAAGTCACAATGTTTTTAGACTATTTTTGAATAATTATCTTTTCTATCAGTCATCAACGCTTCTAGAAGATAACTAAAAGTGCTTAAAACCGCACACTCGCCAAGTAAAACTGCGCTGGGAATAAGTTTAGCAAAGCCTTTTGATCGCTCACCGTCCTTACAGAAGCAGGCCCATGACGGCAGCGTGACGTGAGGAACTCACGCACGACCCCCCTTAGAAGCGGGATCACACCCGAAACCCACCCCCAAAGACGCGGATTAGCACCCGAACCACCCCCTGGGCGAGGCTGCAGAGGCGGCTGTAGGTCTGTTGGGAGTCCTGGGACATCCTTCCGAGGGCTTACCCGGGGCTCACAACCATAGGCTGTTGGGCGTTGCGTGAGGTTTTTTAGTCGGTAGGAGTCCGGCATAACATCCATGAGGATTTTCCCTCACGTAAAAAAAAAAAAAAAAAAGCCTTTTGATCAAACTTCGCAACTCGTAGCTACTTATTTGATTACTTGCTTACAATAAAATTGCCTAGACAGTTCAAAGGCTTCAAAGTAAATCAGTTTATGATCAACTTCAATCTATTCTTATTAAATTGTGCCATATTTACGTAGGCAGCGTCTGGTTACCAATTATATCAGTCTCATTCTAAAGGCTTCCAGTTGAGTTCCACTTTAACTTCTACCAGAATTTAGTACTAGCTATGAAGTCCTATTATACTCCGTATATTATTATCTACGTAAAACCTCACTACAAGTGCCTCTACAATATTGTCTTATAAATAACAGACCCACAGATGATACATACTAAGCTCTCATACATTATCTTCCAATAAAGGAGGAGGCCTACCTAATAGCTTTTTACCAAAATGTTCACGTTTCGGTAAAAAGCTATTACGAGCTTTTACAACTGATTGATCGCTTCACGTGTCTCACAACTGTGTCTTAAGCACTTACTCAAAAATAATTTACATGATATTTACGTGTTCAAATAATGTTATATTACATTCAAGTTCCTTGGGTACGTAGGAAGGGATATGGATATAGTACAAGGGTAACTCACTATGCTAGTGTGGCAATGACCAGGAATAGCAGACTAAATATAATTATTACAATATTACATATATAACGCCCTGGCCACGGGGCAGTCGCCATGGCGAAAATTTGTGCGGCGCGACCGGCGAAGCGTCTTGCGACTCAACCAAATGAATAGAAATGTACTGAGCATGCCACGGGGCACGGCGACCGGCGATGCGACCGGCGAAATGTACCGAGCGAATTTCACGGCGACTGGCGGTGCGGCGTGCGAGTGGAACAAATACATGAATTAGTACGTAGGGATGCAATATCGTTACTAAAAAATATCGATATTGAAATATCGATATTTTTCAAAATAAAATATCGATATTGAAAATATCGATGTTTATAAACGATATATCGATATTGATGAACGATATATCGATATATCAATTTTTTTGCCGCTCTTGTTTTTTTTAAAGAATAATGATCGCACGTAAAAAATCTTGATTATTCTACTTTTGTTCATAACTCCGCTTTTTTTCAACCGTTTGCCATGGAACAAAGCTCAGATTTAAGCTTAATAGGCCCCCGAGACGATCATGCCTTGCAATTGTCAATCACGTAAAATATGAATGAAAGTTGCTTCTGTGTGCGTGATTGCTTTGCATGTGTGTGTGCATCGACGTATACGTGCACATGAAATTCTACGTTATTGACAATTGCCAATTGATCATGTCGGGACCCCTTAACAAGATGTCTATATTAAAAAACACATAAATTTCCGTTCAGCAGTATTTGCGTCCATAGCGAACAAACAGGCATAAGGACCAACAGACAAGAATTAATAAAAACGTTGTGTGCAGTATCGTTTGTTAAGATATTATAATTCAAGTATTATTTTTGTACAGACACAACCACTTTACACTTTAATAATACGAGTAGTAGAGACAGAAAACACTCAAACTTTGAAAAATGTATTTGGCCGATTGTCTTACCCGGGAATCGAACCCAAGTAAGACAATCGGCCAAATACCTCAGCGTAGCAGTCGCATGCACTATCACAATAAACTTGTAAATAACACATGAAATTAATTTCATCTTAACTCAGTTTCATTTACCAAAACCCAAGTGTCTTGGCATATCAAGATAAATACCCAAATCTTTTATTTAAAATATTCAATTAATTATAATTTTTGATTGAGTAATATCGCTCATAACGAAATCATCTCACGCTCAAGAATATATCGTCGAAATTTTGGGTTTCAATATGGATATTAAAATATCGATATTTATCACCGATATATCGATATTTCAAAAATATCGATATATCGTTTGCATCCCTATTAGTACGGCGCATGCCACGGCGTCGGGCGGCAGTCGCGGCGACTAGGCCTGGTGCAGTGTTGGGCATTAATCAATTAATTTTTTAATTTTCAAATGAGCTATTATTTTTCAATTTACCTACCCCAAAAATAGGGATATTTTTTTTACAATACTGTTTTTATGTATTGTAATATCAATATTTACAAGAAATAATAAGAAAAAAAACTCTCTATTTTTGGGGTAAAATTGGAAATTGAATTATCATTTGATACGTTGTAATTTGTAATCTAAAATATAATTGATACATTTATTCAACAAAAATCTGCCTCAAATCTGCCTCTGTGGCGCAGTCGGTAGTGATACCGCCTGCGGCGCTGGAGGTCGTGGGTTCAATTCCCACCGGAGACAAATGTTTGTGTGACCCATAAATGTTTGTCTCAAGAGACTGGGTGCCCCGTGGCCAGGCCGTAACGGCCTGGCCACGGGGCACGGCGGCGCGAACGGCGGTGCGGCGGGCGAGGCGACTAATCGTGCGGCATCGTTTGCAGGCCACGGGGCAGTCGCGTTCGCCGCCGCGACCAGTAAGGAAGTCCGAGAGCAAAATGTCTTTATCTAAGTTATCTCGATATTGCTTAGAAAGTAATAGTTTTTTTGCTCAAGATATAATTTTTGGAAGAGATTGTGGAGTACATGCTGTAAATAGGAATCGAGGTATAGATGGAGAATTTCACAAGAAGTACGAGAAATACAGAACGTATCCAGAAAAATTTCATTTCACACAAAAACATTTCACACAACGCTATCTGATCCCAAAGTAAGCTAGAAATAACCTGCTTGTGTTATGGGTATCAGACCACGGATATTAATACTTATCTATATACTTTTAAATACATACATATTATACATAGAAACACCCAGTCTCTTGAGACAAACATTTATGGGTCACACAAACATTTGTCTCCGGTGGGAATTGAACCCACGACCTCCAGCGCCGCAGGCGGTATCACTACCGACTGCGCCACAGAGGCAGATTTGAGGCAGATTTTTGTTGAATAAATGTATCAATTATATTTTAGATTACAAATTACAACGTATCAAATGATAATTCAATTTCCAATTTTACCCCAAAAATAGAGAGTTTTTTTTCTTATTATTTCTTGTAAATATTGATATTACAATACATAAAAACAGTATTGTAAAAAAAATATCCCTATTTTTGGGGTAGGTAAATTGAAAAATAATAGCTCATTTGAAAATTAAAAAATTAATTGATTAATGCCCAACACTGCACCAGGCCTAGTCGCCGCGACTGCCGCCCGACGCCGTGGCATGCGCCGTACTAATAGGGATGCAAACGATATATCGATATTTTTGAAATATCGATATATCGGTGATAAATATCGATATTTTAGTATCGATATCGGAATCAAAAATATCGACGATATATCGTTCTTCATGAGCGAAATATCGATATTTTAATATCCATATTGAAACCCAAAATTTCGACGATATATTCTTGAGCGTGAGATGATTTCGTTATGAGCGATATTACTCAATCAAAAATTATAATTAATTGAATATTTTAAATAAAAGATTTGGGTATTTATCTTAATATGCCAAGACACTTGGGTTTTGGTAAATGAAACTGAGTTAAGATGAAATTAATTTCATGTGTTATTTACAAGTTTATTGTGATAGTGCATGCGACTGCTACGCTGAGGTATTTGGCCGATTGTCTTACTTGGGTTCGATTCCCGGGTAAGACAATCGGCCAAATACATTTTTCAAAGTTTGAGTGTTTTCTGTCTCTACTACTCGTATTATTAAAGTGTAAAGTGGTTGTGTCTGTACAAAAATAATACTTGAATTATAATATCTTAACAAACGATACTGCACACAACGTTTTTATTAATTCTTGTCTGTTGGTCCTTATGCCTGTTTGTTCGCTATGGACGCAAATACTGCTGAACGGAAATTTATGTGTTTTTTAATAGAGACATCTTGTTAAGGGGTCCCGACATGATCAATTGGCAATTGTCAATAACGTAGAATTTCATGTGCACGTATACGTCGATGCACACACACATGCAAAGCAATCACGCACACAGAAGCAACTTTCATTCATATTTTACGTGATTGACAATTGCAAGGCATGATCGTCTCGGGGGCCTATTAAGCTTAAATCTGAGCTTTGTTCCATGGCAAACGGTTGAAAAAAAGGGGAGTTATGAACAAAAGTAGAATAATCAAGATTTTTTACGTGCGATCATTATTCTTTAAAAAAAACAAGAGCGGCAAAAAAATAGATATATCGATATATCGTTCATCAATATCGATATATCGTTTATAAACATCGATATTTTCAATATCGATATTTTATTTTGAAAAATATCGATATTTCAATATCGATATTTTTTAGTAACGATATTGCATCCCTATACTAATTCATGTATTTGTTCCACTCGCACGCCGCACCGCCAGTCGCCGTGAAATTCGCTCGGTACATTTCGCCGGTCGCATCGCCGGTAGCCGTGCCCCGTGGCATGCTCAGTACATTTCTATTCATTTGGTTGAGTCGCAAGACGCTTCGCCGGTCGCGCCGCACAAATTTTCGCCATGGCGACTGCCCCGTGGCCAGGGCGTTACGGTTCAAGAGCACGCGAATTTCAGACCTTGATAGTTTTAAGTGTTCTGCACCTAAACAGTAAAAACGAGACCCTATTACTAAGACTTTGCTTTGTCTAGCTGTTTGTCTGTCACCAAAATTATATGCCGTGTTGTTATGGAATGGTTGGTATGGAACCTTCCTTGGGCGAGTCTGATTGCTCCTAATTCTACCTGATTCACGACTTAATAGCTGCTTAGATTATCTGGGACTAGATAATCAGACAAGTACCTACTTCCAAGGTCCACTCTTTCCACAGCAGTTACACCACCGTCAAAGAATAGTCGTTGGTCAACATCGCTGGACTCGTAGAGTACAGCAGTATCTCCAATATTTTACATATTGCAGTAAACCGTATCAAAGATTTAGTATATTCATAGTTTTGTGATAAATAAGAAGGTAACATTGCGGATCCCGTGTAATAAACAAATACCTTTAATAATGTGGAATATTGAGACGATCGTGTATATTTTAAACAAAATTTTCCAGCAAAAGTTTCGCATCGCAAAGTAGAAAGCAAAGCTCAAGTTTGTCTAAGCGTACTACTGCTACTAGTGTAGGGAGCTACTTGATCGCCACTTTGTAAACGGCGCCGCCTCATGAATACTTATAGATGGTGCAACGACTTACTGTCAACATTTCTGAGGTTTCTCCTCAGTGAGCGACGAATACGTTTCGATAATATATTTTAAACATAAACCGAATTTTACCATAGTTTACTGTCACGCAGAGGTTACAGAGAACACAGAGATGTTTATTCGTTGGGTTACAACAACAGAAAAAACCGACAAACAATGTTTGCACGTTATTAATAAATAGATGTATGAAGGTCGCCTACTTTGACTCTTTAGGAAATTACGTCCTACTTTATATAATGTCAATTGTCAGAGAGATCTGTGGAGTGGCGTTACACTACGAAATATCGCAAAAATGCTACACCTATACGAATCGAAACTCAATGAAAACCAGCTCACCGTACTGTAGATAGCGCAATACAATGTTTTTCAGTTCGATGGGTATTCAATCATAAAGCACCCATATCAGTCGCTTGCAGCTGTCGACACAGTTTGTATACACGTATGTACATTAAGCTTATCTATACATATAATAAAACTGTAGAGGGTCGGGAGTCTGTAAATGGAAGACATATTGAAAATTTTAATTGGAGGGCGTTCTCTAATCGATACTGAAGCCGAAAATGTTATTTAAATTTTTCATGTGTGTCTGTCTGTCTGTCTGTATCCCGAATAAGTATCACGCCGAAACCACTGAACCGATTTGAATGATACTTGGTACATTTCGAGCTTATAGTCCGAGAAAGGTTCTAGGATACTTTTGATCCCGATATTTGGCGCGGTTCTTTAGGAAGAGGGGATGAAAGACAAAACGGTTTTTTAGTTGTAACTTCTGAATGCTTCTGAATGCGAAATGTGGATTCTAAAACTTTTTCAGTATTATAGTGGGAATACTCTAAGGATTCCACATAAGTTTCAATGTTGCGAATTTGTGGTTCAGGAATTAGAGACATCTCAACTTTTGCCAAACCTACAATTTAAGGATTCTTTTAAATCTAAACTGGCGTGTTGGCTTTATCATCATGTTCTGTATGAAGTCTGTGTAGTATTCTGGTACTTTTTGGGCACGAAGGACCTACCATAAAAGGCTACGTGGTACCCGGTCAAAAGCCTTTTCGAGGTCAATGTTGTGGAACAAATACAAGTGGCAATATTCAATATGTGCAGCAAGTTCCACCAAGTGCCATCAATCAACAGTATAAATAATAGACGAACAATCTCGAACTTATTATTGTAGTCCATTTATGATGTGAGAATTTATCTTTATTGCCTCCGATACAGTCGCAGTAGTTACACTATTTTTTTTTAAACTATTGATCTTGGAGTTGAACAAATGATACAGTTAGTTCTGATCACATCTATTCTCATCTATCATATTAGTCTAAATATTGTTACAATGGTATACCGTCACAATACCAGAAATCATAATGCCTTTACTTAAAATGCATGGGCCCAAAATACCCGAAATCGAAATATCAATAAAAACACCCCGACTCGGATAGGTTTCGTTTTGTTTTGTCGATTGTCTTCCTTGTTAGACTGGACTAGTACAGTCCAGTCTAACAAGGAAGGCAATCGACAAAACAGTTACAGAGTAGGTTATGGTTTTTTTTTTCTATATTCGAAATATTAAATTTTACGCAGTTATGACAGTGACACATTGTATTCTATTTTTGGTATTCTAATTTTAGGATAATTTAAAATTTGGATTTTGAATTTAGGTACCTAAGTATAATAATTATTTGTATTTTAAATTTAGACATTGTAGGGTAAGGTGTTCTGGATTAAGGTATTTTCAATGTTAAGTTATTTCGAATTCGGGTATTTTGGGCTAATGCATTTTAAGTAAAGGCATTCTGATTTCTGGTATTTTAATATATAACCTGTTACAATAACGTGAATGTTTAAAAAGATAATAGGATATTATTTAATCATAAAAATAGAAGTTATGAATGCCAATGTTCCTCGTGAATACACGTGGAATGGTGTAGCAAAAAGGCGGTTCACTTCGCCCATCGTGTCGTGTGGGCGACGCGACGCGTCAAGAGACCGACACCTGTTGCTGCGAGACAATCAATCATTGTCTTTATTTTGATCGGTCTCAGTGTGTCAGAGGTCGAGCTTTTTCTCTTGCATAGAAGATTCATCAGCGTTCGTTCACAACATTCACAAATGTGGAATATGTATCTATCCAATAGCGTGCTCGTATATTGGGTGTAGTTTTGTAAGTTTTTAGTTTTTAAAACTTTTCGAATAATGGATCAGCCATTTTTTATGTAAAAAGCTCCTTACAACTGCCAATCTGTCTTTATCAAAATAAATAAGTACTGTTTTACTTCACAGTGAAATAGCTTATTCAATTTCTGTGGAATGGAGGCATGTGTGGGCCCGGTGTGCACGACAGAGGTATTCGTGCGCTTAGTCCGCGCCCCTGTAACTGCGGGTCCTTGTGACACAATAATTGAGATAGTACAGATGGAAACCTACATACTACATTCGCTGAGGCTACGCACATATAAACAACTCATTCACAGACACTACACACACATAGACATTCACAGATACGAGATCAGGCCGTCTCAACCGAATTTTCGATACTGATTTGTGCGCGAGTTTGTGTACCCTCTGGTAGGTGTGAAAAAAAAGTACATACATGAGTTTTCCATCTGAACTATCTCTAATTTGTGCTTGTAATGAAGATAATTATAGTCCAGTCAAAATAGACATTCGAAGTAACAATAATTCCCGGGGAGTCAAATTTTGGTGGCTGGGGTTTGCCATTACAAATAAAATACTAAAAGTCCGCATCGATCCTATGTGTGCTTACAAAAGTTATTTGGGGTCACAGGTCAAAATGCGAGGTTTTTTTGAATTTATCTCTAATATGGTAAGTGTTATTAAAAAATCAATCAGGGCAAAGTTGTAGATCTCAAAGTTCTCCACAAAAATAGTCTACATGGTTTTTTCCTAAGTGTTACCATTCCTGAAATATCGCGATTATAAGAGTCATTTACATGTTATGCATACATTTCCACGTCACCTGTGAGGTATTCTAGGTATTCGGCGCGTTCGTCTTTGGGGTTTCTGTCTGTCCGTCTGTCTGTCTATCTGTCTGTCCGTCCGTCTGTCTGTCTTTCTGCCCGTCATAAGACTGTATCTCATAAACGGTGTTAGTTAGGAAGCTGAATCTAATAGATACGTAAATCAAAGATATACGTAGGTATCTATTATTTTATAACCAAAAACGGGTATACATAATTTCATGATGCTAACTTTAGAAATTACGAATTTCAATACAACTGTTTATACCTTATTTTACTACCATAATGGTGGAATTTCCAAACAATCCTTTCTTATTACTTACCTAGTTAATAAAAGGTACCTACTGTCCACATTTCATCATAAAAAAAAAAAAAATAAAAAAAAAAAAAATAAAAAAAAAAATATAAAAATTCAGTCCAGAATATGATTAATCTAAAATAAAAAAAAACACATTGCACTGGTCATCAATGAAATAATCAATGGTGGATTCAATGAAATAATCTTTAAATTTTTATTTACTTATTTTATTTATTTTTTATTTTTTATTTCTTGTTTATACCTGCGTACCCAAGAGTTCTGACGGGAAAAAAGTCGACAACCTAACATTTGCATATCCTATGGGCGTTGTACTTTCAATTGCAATGTATCTAGGTATTTTTCAAATCAGTGAAATGAAAACTTTTTTATTAAAATTTTGATCAATCATTTGAATATAAAATAATTTTCATCCATTAACCAGCTCGGTGAAGATCGTTATTACCGGGATCTTATACTAGGTACAAGTATTAGTAAAAATAGAAACATTAAATTTGTACGATAATTTACTTTTGTGACGTTTTTGATGAATAAACTCTTGGGTGTAAATGAAACTAAAATTTAAATTTTCTATTTATAACCAATTATTTATTCATTTATAATTACTTACTTATTTATTTATTATTATCAACCAAGTAATTTAATATTAACGGAACGTTTATTATAAGCCAATAGAAAACTAGCGTGTAAAATATTATTTCAATCCCTTTGTCTAGCGCCCACATCCTGAAACAAGACGAAAGCACTTATCAATATCGGTAAAACATCCAGTGCTGAAACATGTAGGTATAAGTATAAAATAGATTGTTTGAAGTGATACTCAGAGATAATGTTATAGAACGAGAGTCTGTATTCTTAGGTGATACTATCCACACACACCTAAAACTGCTGCATCTAGAAAGATTAGCCTGATCCATTAAAGTACAAATAAAAAATAAAACATTTTAAAGGGGACTTACGTGTCCTCGACTATGGCGTGGTTTCCCTTTTGCACGACATGTATAATATATATTATACATACATCACAGTCACACCTTTATTCCCAAGTGGTAGACAGAGGCTTAGCATTATACGCCCACATTACAAATTACAGTTTTTTGTCACACATAATAGGTGATGAGTTCATTGCTAAGTTGAAATGGACAGGCGCAGGTTGTGACGACCCGCTGTTGTATATTTTCGACAGCGTCGTAGACATTGAGTAAATCAAATATTACTTCAAAGAACCACGAGGTGTACTAGTACTTCGTTGAGTAAAAGGAAATCACACCTCTATATTGGCCAACAGTCTCAATGGACGGTCTGAACGCATGAAGTGCTCGTGAACCCGCGAGCTCAGTGTTCTTTAAACGATCTCCTCAGAAAGCAACTTGCACTATGACCGGTCCTTGGATATTTTATTCGCGATCGTTACTGTGCTTCAGAAGGCACGTTAAGCCGTTTGTTCCGCTAGTCTGTAACATGACAGTTGTCAAGCAAAGTTGAAGGTCTTAAGGGCAAGTTGAAAAATTTCAGCAGTGGGCCGTCACGACCTGAGACTGGGCCAGCAGCGCCTTTGGTGTTGCAAACGTCCATAGGCTAAGGTAACCAACCATCAGATGGGTCATAAGCTTATCTGCCACCTTAGTAGTATTAAGAGACTATATCTTAACTTGTTACTCACCTACGATAATGTCTCTTTGCTGCAGGTATGTTCTCATCCTTCTCCTTGAGCAAGAACTTGCGCCCGCCGTAGCAGCAATTAGTTAAGTACGTAGGAATGTTCAGGTTCTCCAGGTCATAGTAGAAACTGTCTCTGTCCTCTTGCTTCAAGGACGAACGGAGAGACACAAAGTTGGTGTTTTTGAACGTCCATTGCTGTAACGTATAGTATTTTAACGCCATGATAGCTGTGTAAATGCGACGCTGAATTTTCACCAACCTGAAATAAGTCAACCGATTAGTTATTATATTGAAGAATGCTACATCTTTATCTAAGTATCTTATCTAGGCCGATAGTGTTACTTCAGAATCCCATATGCCCAAAGTGGTTGGAAGAGGAAGAGAGCAGCCTTCTCCTATAGGCTGAGTGTGGACATGTACTCACTAAGCAGATAGGAGACATTGGGCACGGACAAATGAAATCTAGAGGATCTGCAAGGAAAGGGGAAGATTTGACGGGGTACCGTGAAGACAGCTTGGATACCAAATCCAATCCCAAAGAGGTGGCTGGAGAAATGGACGAAATGGGCAGCAGAATAGGCGGTCGGATCGTCCGCTCGGCAATGGCCGGCGTCCCCCACTAGAAAATAATAAACAAAACTTGAGAGGTGCCAAGGGACAACCGGATGGAACGAAGTTCCTTTCGATTAATTAGTGAAGGAATTGTATAATTTTTTTACTACTACTACTACTACCACTATTACCACTTACTACCACTTATTACCACTTACTACCACTTACTGACACTTACTACCACTTCCACATACTACTTCTTACTACCACTTCGTACAACTTACTAGCACATACTACCACTTCCTACCGCTTACTACCGCTTACTGCCGCTTACTACAGCTTACTACCACTTACTACCACTTACTACCACTTACTACTACTTACTACCACTTACTACCACTTACTTCTACTTACTACCACTTACTAACACTTACTACCACTTACTCCCACTTACTACCACTAACTACCACTTACTACTACTTCTTACCACTTACTTACTCCCTAGTCACGCCTAAAGAAGTTTTTCTTCAAAAATCTGAGTTACTTACTCCCTAGTCGCGCCTCAAGAAGTTTTACTTCAAAAATCTGAGTTACTCCCTAGTCGCGCCTAAAGCAGTTTTACTTCAAAAATCTGAGTTACTTGCTAGTCGCGCCTAAAGAAGTTTTACTTCAAAAATCTGAGTTACTCCCTAGTCGCGCCTAAAGAAGTTTTACTTCAAAAATCTGAGTTTCTCCCTAGTCGCGCCTAAAGCAGTTTTACTTCAAAAATCTGAGTTACTCCCTAGTCACGCCTAAAGAAGTTTTACTTCAAAAATCCGAGTTACTCCCTTGTCGCGCCTAAAGAAGTTTTACTTCAAAAATCCGAGTTACTCCCTAATCGCGCCTAAAGATGTTTTACTTCAAAAATCTGAGTTACTCCCTAGTCGCGCCTAAAGAAGTTTTACTTCAAAAATCTGAGTTACTCCCTAGTCGCGCCTAAAGAAGTTTTACTTCAAAAATCCGAGTTACTCCCTAGTCGCGCCTAAAGAAATTTTACTTCAAAAATCTGAGTTACTCCCTAGTCGCGCCTAAAGAAGTTTTACTTCAAAAATCTGAGTTACTCCCTAGTCGCGCCTAAAGAAGTTTTACTTCAAAAAACTTTTCAGAGCGAAACTCCTATTTGCTTTGGTGTTGCTTGCAGAGTTCGTGTTCGTCCCCTGGCTAGCACTACCACTAGCAAAAGTGTCGTAACCTAACTTATGGTGATAATTTTTTCCGTCTAGCCCTCTTTCGCAACGCGCCATAAGGAACTTTGTTCCAATAATACTTTAGAATCCACGTAGAAGCAAGATAATACAGCTAGATTTCTATAAGTGAGGGTCATGAGCCTGAATAACCTCGTCAGTTAGGCAGCAGGTGCGCCACACGTAGGTGAAGTTGGCTTTGGTCACGAAAATCTAGCTGGAACCCCTATCGCACCCCTCCTGTTATTACTTCATAACAAACAAAATTAAATGATTAAGATTCTCTAGATATGTATACCAAGAGCGGTCACACTTTCATTTTTAAAGCTTTACTTAGTATTCATAGTCTATTATTCCTAAATCTTCACAAATCATGAACTTGTTCGGGTGTTCATTTAATTCTTAGTGTGAAGACAGTTCTCTTTCAGGCTCTGTTGCAAGAAATAAGCGGCGTTTTCTCTTTTTACAAAGTAGTTTTTTACTTACATAGGCTTTTGACCAAATAACTTAAGAAGAGAATCCACGAAGAAGGCTGGTAATAACTGCTGGAGGATGAACTGAAAAAATTAACAATCGACTATTAGTGTTTAGCGTTAGAAGGTTTATACGAGCAGTTTATTTTCTGTTCCATGCACAAAACGGCAAGTTTTCAAAATTGTTTTACATTTGAAATGAATAATAAAAAAAAACAGACAAGTGCGAGTCGGACTCGCCCACCAAGGGATCCCTATAACCGTCAGCCCCTCCGTCTATACAGACTATACATTTATTACGAGTAGATTCAATTGTTCAAGAAACAAGAAATTCAAGAAAATAGAATCTCGCAGTTGCAAGTAACAAGAAACTCTGAAATCGAATCTCAGAGTTTTGATTACCTACCTACGTTTACCCATAGTTTTAGAATTTTTCACTACTCTCGGTTACCATTTTTATAAACTACTAGCTGACCCAACAGACGTTGTCCTGCCTTAACTATGAATAAGGAAATCTGTATCCCGAGTTCTGAGTTCCCGGTCCCAGTTCCTGTACCTGTTTTTCTGATCCCTGTACCCGGTTTCGAGTTCCGAGTTCCCGGTTCCTGGGTTTCATTTCTTCTGTTCCCGATACCCATTTTCGAGCTTCGAGTTCCAAGATCCGAACCAAAATCGCTATAGAAACAATTTCTTTGAACAGTTCGAGCCAGTTACAGTTATTGCAAATTTTCTAACTTACCAACACATTTTTCGATTTATTTTTATATCATCTATGTATACAGGATGGCCTTTAAAGACCATGGTTGGAGGTAAAGTACCCTTAATATTGATAATGGCAAGTTTTGATGAAAGGAAACATTCCTCTATTTTCAATAGTAAGTACGGCCGCCAATTGTAAAACCAATTTAGTGTAAGTTAGTAGATATAAGTATAAAATGTATTTTGGTGTTACAATCAAGAATATCTATCTATCTATATATCTAAAGCTGCATTTAAAGGTTTTTGAAAAATCACCCGCTTTAGTCGGGGAATCGAACCTGGGAGATATAAAAAGACCTGAAAAAATACCGTTTTATGATACTTTTCTTTTTTTTTTAATTACGCATAATCCTAAAGTTATTAATACACGTTCCGATTTGGTTGGACCCGACCAAATCGCGGCCGACACGGAGCAACCAATCCAACATTGCTACAGACGTTCCGCGACGGTCGGACATCCAACCCAGTGTTGCCGTTTTAGTGACTTTGTCACTAGATCTAGTGAGTTTTCTATATTTACAGTGACAATTTTTTAGGGTTTAGTGAAAAAAAAAACTGGTGACTTTTAGTCACTTGCCCACGGTCATCACATTTTTTAAATCATATTTTTTAATCTATGTCTATTAAGTTACTAGTCTGGGAAGTTTGTAATTGTGTAGCTTTTTTTGCTTTTTGTTTGTGTATAATGGCAACATAAAATCTTTAAATAGCGTTCCACATCACATTATTTCGTCTGATTGTTGCATGATATTACATCTCACTCTGTCCAGTGAAATCATAATATTGCTATCTCATACTACAATATTTGTAAATGTCTGTAATATGTGTCGCGAATGTGATTGAGCTGCATTCGGTCCGATGGAACGCTCCAGACGTACCGATTTGATTGGATGGTTGGCTTGTCGGATGCGTCGCCGATCCAACCACGTCAGACCGATATTAATAAAAATTACGTCGGGCCGACCGCCTTACACACTTTCCGATTTGGTTGGTGTCGGGTGGTTGGATCCAACCAAATCGGAACGTGTATTAATAGTCTAATACATAGGCACTTGCGACACGTCAATGAATACAAAACAAAGTCACTACCACCAGTTCGGATTTGAGGACCGCAGCGATGACACGGCGCCCCACATGCTGTTGGAGTGCACGGCGTGGGCGCAATAGCGCCAGGTCCTCGTGGTGGGTCTGGACTTGGACACTCTCTCGCTCGAGACCATGGTGCGAGCCATGCTCTCCAGCGGGAGTAAGTGAGACTGCACCGCCTCTTTCTGCGAGCAACTCATGCTAGTGAAAGAGACGGCGGGGCGGGAACGGGAGAGAACTCTCTCACCCGAGTTCCGCAGTCGGCGACCTGGGCGCCGTCGACTTGTTTTCGCCGAGGACTATCGGCCTCCATGACCGGGGGCCTGAGGACGTTGAGAGGGCGGCTCACCGTTTATTGAATACCGCACATTTATTGAACAATCTTTTATATTGATCAATATTATTGTCAATACATGTCGTGTCGTTACGCTCTTTTATGAAATCTTTGATAATTATGAGATTTGAATTAAGAACTTAAAACATTTATTGAAATCGATAGCAAATTGTATAGGTACATTACCGGCTGGTACGACTGCAGGCTGTACAGAGTGTACAGCCCTGCAGCGCGGTGACTTGTGTTAACTAAAAAAAAACTAAAGAGCGGGATTTGTCTCTGTTCTTTTAATTAGTAAACATATTTATTTTAGGCAGATTATTTTGTCAATTACTATTAATTTATTTTGCTGACGATTTGAGATTTTAAACTAAATTAGATAAATATAGTTTAAAACTATATTTATCTAATTTAATATTTTTCATTAATTTATGTAATTTGATTTGATAATTTTCATTTGATGTCATTTATATTATTTAATATTTTTCATTAACAGGATACTTTATTGTTAAAAATTACAGAGAAACATAAATATTACATATCTATATTTACACTATTACTATCTAAACTAAACCTAAATAAGGCCCCCGTGGCATTGTGCCCAAAAGACTAGCAGCATTCCCCCTTTGAATAGCAATACCTATTCGTTGAGCGAGAAAACTGCCAGCCCTTGGGTCACCAGTTGACTCCACAAGGCGCTTTTTCAAATTCTTGAAAAATTTTTGCGCATTGGGACCCCATGGACCTAGGGTCTCGACACCGACTGGACAAAAACGATACGATGAGTCGAGACCCTTATATTTATTAATTTTAATATTTTCAGCCGCTTCCGCTGCGGCACTGGCTTTTAATTTTGTTTTAGGAAGATGGGACGGGGCTAGAGTGTCAACACAAGTTGCATCCCACACCAGGACCCGACCCATCTCCCACGGTATCAAAGTTATACCATCTGGTCTCTTGCCATCGTCCCTGAAAACGCCGTTTGGCTCTAAGAGCGCAGGCACATTGGCGGTGGCAAGAGCACGGCGGATGATGTCATTCAGCGCAGCGTGGCGTGAGAAGCGGCCTGCGCTCTTTAAACATGAAAGACCATGATGCCCCAAAGTGTCAACGTTAAAACCGCAGGGGCATCGATGTGGAGCGCAAAGCGTGACGCCAAGTCTCAAACCAACTGAAATTCTTAGGATGTCCGGTTCCAAAAAAGTTCCGGTGTTGGCTATAGGGAAAGCTTTCAACCAATCACCGGATTCCTTTCTACTGAGCGCTAATAATCTGGCCCGATCCGGGCCTAGACTAGCATTTAAAAAGGAGTCAAAGGTTAATTTTGACATAGCGTCGTCCCAGCTCCGTTGTAAATTTGGATGGGTGGGTAAATTTTGACCCGGACAAGCCATTAGCCAAGCATTCTTGGCATCTGTAAGGCCAGTCGTCTCATAGTCTGTAAGACAATTCGTCAGAATTTTACCTACGAGACTCGACGTGGCATGTACAGATGACAAAAAGGCTGGCAAAACCACACTGGAAATTTTGCGGATCCCTAGCCCACTATATTTAATGGGAAGAGATGCCTGGGACCAAGATTGTTCGCTCAGTTGTATATTGAGAATTGATTCCAAAGAAGATTTGATTAACGAATCAATAGAAAATAAATGACTTTGATGTTTCCAAAAAGGACAACAGCGAAGCAAATAAATAGATTTGGGAACAAACATACAAAATTTCAGAATTGTGATTGCGTAATGTGAACTAATAGAATGTAGCCGATCTACATTGGATTCAAATTTTGAAATTTTTTGTGCTATTAATTCGGGAATAGCATCTTCAAATATAGGGGACCCTAGGAGGTAAAGATTCTCTCTGCTAACAATTTTAATATTCGGACATAGGGAATTGAATTTTTCAACGAGTTCCGAATTGATGTGATTATTATGAAAAAATAATTCACACTTATTAAAATTTAATTCCAAACCAATTAAATGAAATTTATTTTTAATTTCTATAAGATCTGACAGAACAGAATCTGCATCACCTCCAAGAGTCCCGTCATCTAAATACCAGACGTTAAATTTTGACTTTAAATTTTGGATTATGGGGTTAATGGCTAGGCTGAAAATGGCTGGTCCGAGGGGATCACCCTGCTGGCAACCGACTTCAGAAGAAAGTTCGTTGCATTTATACATTAATTTGGAAGGTTCGTGATAACAGTTAAGTAAATAGTTATAAATTTCAGGAACATTGCTTCTAATTTCTGACAGCAGGATGTCACGGTTTACCGAATTAAAAGCATTTTTCACATCAATTTTTAGCAAAACCTCACACTCACCTTTATTAAGGTAGGTGCGTAAGGCGTGGACCGCCGCCTCACACCCACCTTTGGTACCAAACCCTAATTGAGTCGGTTCAAATTTTTGTTGTAATTTTGACAAGATGTATCGGACAGAAATTTTGGATGCTAAACGCCTAAAAGTGGACCCAACAGCAATAGGACGGACTCCTCCGTCTTTTTTAGTGAGAGCAATGAGATTAGCTCCATAGATAACAGGAGCAATCTCAGGGTTAATGTTACCAGAGAGCATGAGGTTTACTAATTTTGTTAAACAACCGATGAGGTGCTTACCTGCATCACCCACACAGTGAGAGGTTAGGTCTTTTAGTTGTTGTGGAGAAAGACCATCAAGACCGGCTGCTGATCCGACTTTAAAAGCATTAATCGCACTCACTGTGTCCTTATCCTGTGCAAGTAAACACACATCGGGTGATGTAGGCGGGTCCAGAACGTAGTCCGAGACTGGAGCTGAGGGATGTTTTGTCTGTAAAGACGTAAGGGTATCTGTTGTATCTGGAGACAGTACATCACTTGAAAACAGGAGACGTGCGGCTCCTTTTAAATCTCCGTCGCTAACTTTTGCTTCTACAAGCTTGTTAACATCATAAATCTTTTTGTTATAATTTCCAGTAAAACAGCAATTTTGAGTCGGAAGTGTGGGGTTAGAACAATTATTTTTTATTTTTTGTGTGAGAGATATAGTCTCGTCACTAAATTTAGCATGTAATACTTTATAAGGAAATAGCAAAAGATTTTGCCAATTTTCAATGCTATTACTATCCAAACACTGCGTTATAAATTGAGACAAAAGTGTAGCGACAGAGATCCTGGCACCACGAGGAATTCGTTTAACTAAACTCACATTATTTTTTAAATTACTCAAAAGGTGATGAAAAGGCGTGCCAGAAGGGTTACTATCAGATGGAATAGAAGCATGAGGTTGTGCGAAATTATCTGAAAGTAACGTTGCTGAGTTTTGGCTGGGGCATTTATGTAATTTTGATATATGTATACGAAGTCCTCGAGCACTTTTAAAAGATTTTAAACAAATGGAACAAGAAAAAGTATAAAGTGACGTACCATCTTCCGATTGCGTCAAGCTTTGCATTTACTTATAAGTTATTATAAAACAGAAACTACAAAAACAAACACAAATAAAAATACAATAAAAATAATCTTGACGTTCGCGTTGACGCTCTGTCACCGGGCGCCGGGCGCATGCGGAGGAGCCAGCAAAACCAGAAATAATTTTCAGCCTGAAAAATAACAAATATAATTAGATAAATCGCATTTAGACTTAAATATTACTTAAAACCAAGCCTTAGGTGGGCCAAAATTATATAATTGTTATTTAAAACAATTATATAATTTTTGTTAGACCGGTTGACATAGTTGACGTTGACGTTTTTCATTGATTTTCATAATTTGATTTCTTATTTTTCATTTAATTTATGTAATTTGATTTGTTATTTTCATTTAATTTAATTTGTGTAATTTGATATTTTAATTTAATTTCATTTTTTTCATTTAATTTATATAATTTAGTTTCCATTTCAATTTTCATCGCATCTAGCTATTAGGTTACTACTAACATAGAATAAGTGTACTAACAAGCTATGGAATTTTGTATCCGAAATAAAAAGTATTATTATTATTATGCTCTTTATTCAATAAAATAACTTATATAATACATTTTTAAATATAGTTATAAAAAAAATACATTTAAAAATATAAAATATAGTATCCCACCGGCATCGGGTACAGGGACCAAGCTACCGGTGGTCAGGGCTCCAGAGAGAGGAACCTCCGCACAATGCGTGCCGTGTCCAGTAACACTGCTTTTTGCATCACGCCCTTGATCCAGTTGCCCAACGCGAGCCTCTGAAGGTGTTGGTCGAGGCTCTTAGCTATAAGACCGTTAGCGGAAATGACTATTGGAACAATGATTGCCGTATCGACTTCCCACATGTCGACAATCTCGCGAGCTAAGTCCACATATTTTTTTTTTTTTTATTTTAATTATTATTATTTCCTTTATTAATTACAACACATATTCAATATATTTTTAAATACACTTAAAATATTATAAAAAAAAAAATCTATTTAAAAATATATAAAATAGCAGCCCACCGGTATCGGATACAGGGACCAAGATACCGGTGGTTAGGACTCCAGAGACAGAAACCTCCTCACAATACGTGCCGTATCGAGGAGTACTGCTTTCTGCATCTGGCCCTTGACCCAGCTACCTAACGAGAGCCTCTTAAGATGTTGGTCGAGGCTCTTGGCTATAAGTCCGTTCACTGAGACAACTATCGGGACAATGACTGCCGAGTCCACCTCCCACATGTCAACAATCTCGCGTGCTAAGTCCAAATATTTAATTTCTTTATCTTTTTCAGCTTTTACGAGATTGCCATCATGAGGGATTGTGACATCGACAATCATTACCTTGCGCTCAGACCTGTCTATCACCACAATATCAGGTTTGTTAGCAATAACAGTCCTGTCTGTGATGATAGGCCGGTCCCAGTACAATGTGATAGGACCATCTTCAAGAACTGGCTCAGCAACATACTTATAGTACGGAACCTCAGCGTCCACCAGATGGTATTTCAGAGCAAGCTGTTGGTGAATAATCCTGGCTACTTGATTGTGCCTGTGCAAGTACTCGCTGTTAGCAAGACGAGAACAACCGGAAACTATATGTCTGAGGGACTCACCTGGTTGGTGACACGCTCGACAAATGTCGATCGTGCCGTCCCTCATAATATACCTCCGGTAATTGTTCGTCTTGATAACTTCATCTGCAATTGCACAGACAAACCCTTCGGTTTCTCCGAAGAGATCACCGAAACGTAGCCAGGCCACGGAAGCTAAAAAGTTCACATCAGGCCCATGTAAGGCCTGATAGAACCTACCGTGAAGCTCTTTACTCTGCCATACCCTCTGACGGTCACCAAGGCTAAGCACTGTATGCCTGTTACAGTTCTCTTTAGCCAAACCAAGCGGGGTGAGTCCAGCGTCCACTGCAACAACATCACGATGCATATCCACATTCACATCTAGAAAATACTGTCTAAGACTGTACACCTCGCGGTTATGAAGGGTTTTAGCATTTAAAAAGCCTCGTCCTCCACACCTTCGTGGGATGTACAGCCTCATCAGAGATGAACGTGGATGATGCATACGGTATGCCGTTAGCAGTGTTCGTACTCTCCGATCCAAAGCGTCCAATTCGGTTTGAGTCCACTTGAGTATACCAAAGGAGTACATCAGAAGTGGCATGACCCATCCATTATAAGCGCGAACCTTGTTGCCACCTGATAAAAGACTATTTAGTACCTTTTTCAGGCGACCAAAGAAACGCTCTCGTAATGAATGTTTCATGTCAGCTTCATTGATGCACAAAGCCTGCGATATACCCAAGTACTTATAGGTATCAGTTACGAGGAGTGAGGTTAGATGGATGGAATCAGAAAGCTGAATACCATCTGATTCCATTATCTTCCCTCGCTTAATATGCATGACTGCACATTTGTCAACACCAAACTCCATTTTGATAGAATTACTAAAGTTTTCAGTAACCTTTAGTAGATCTATCAACTGTGAGTTTGTTGTAGCAAACAACTTTAAATCATCCATATAAAGTAAGTGAGATATTACCTGACCTCCTCTTCGCAACCTATAACCTAGCCCTGAACTCTCCAGTAAAGTACTTAAAGGGTTCAGTGCTAGACAAAACCAAAGAGGACTCAAACTGTCGCCTTGGAATATTCCCCGCTCGATTTTTATAGGTTCACCACTACCGCACGGCTCTCGATATCCTGGATAGCTAAGAATAGTTCTCCATTGACTCATACATGACTTTAGAAAGGTGCATAGAGTTGTATCTACTTTATACAACTCCAACACCCTCAAGAGCCACGAATGAGGTACGGAATCGAACGCTAAAATAATATTATTATTAATAATAATATTATTAATATTATTCCTCTTTATTACTTTAAACTACTTATAAATTACATTTTTAAATATACATCCATATAAAAAAAGTACATTTAAAAATTTACATTATTCCTCTTTATTAAATATAAACAACATATAAATTTACATTTTTAAATATACATATAAAAAATACATTTAAAAATATAAAAAAATAGTTTCCCACCGGCATCGGGTACAGGGACCAAGCTACCGGTGGTCAGGGCTCCAAAGACAGGAATCTCCTCACAATGCGCGCCGTGCTCAGCAAAACCGCCTTTTGCATCAAGCCCTTGACCCAACTGCCTAAAGAGAGCCTCTTAAGATGTTGATCGAGGCTCTTGGCGATCAGACCGTGTGCTGATACGACTATCGGAACAATAATCGCTGAATCTACATCCCACATGTCGACAACCTCGTGAGCCAAGTCCAAATATTTTAATTGTTTTTCTTTTTCTGCTTTCACGAGATTCTCGTCATGTGGAACTGTAATATCAACGATTATTGCGAGGCGCTCTGATCGATCTATTACCACTATATCAGGCTTATTGGCGACAATAGTCCTGTCAGTGATAATAGACCGATCCCAGTATAACGTGACACGACCATTCTCTAGAACTGGGTCGGGCACATACCTGTAATATGGTACCTCTAAATCTACAAGTTTATACTTTAGTGCAAGTCGCTGATGGACTATCCTGGCTACTTGGTTGTGTCTATGCAAATACTCGCCATTGGCAAGACGAGGACAACCAGAAATAATATGTCTGAGAGATTCACCCGGTAGGTGACATGCCCGACATATGTCAACCGTACCATCTCTCAAAATATATTTCCGATAGTTATTCGTCATGACAACTTCGTCTGTAATTGCACAGACAAAACCTTCAGTTTCTCCAAACAAATCACCGAAACGTAACCAAGATACAGATGTTATTAGATCTACATCGGGCCCGTGTAAAGCCCGATAAAATCGTCCATGCAGCTCTTTGCCCCGCCATATCTCCTTGCGATCATTAGTAGTCATAATTACTGGTTTGTGCCAGTTCTTTTTGGCAAGAGCAAGAGGGGTCAGTCCATTATCTATTGCTACCACATCCCGATGCATACCCACGTCCGCATGAAGGAAATATTCCCTAAGGTTGTATACCTCACGATTGTGTAAGGTCTTGGCATTTAAAAAGCCACGACCTCCACACTTTCGTGGGATATACAACCTCATTACAGACGAACGTGGGTGATGCATTCGGTTTATGGTCAACAGAGAACGAACTTTCCTATCCAGGGCGTCTAATTCAGTCTGAGTCCATCTAAGTATGCCGAAGGAATAGATTAAGATTGGCATGGCCCAACCGTTGATAGCCCGCACCTTGTTACCGCCCGATAAAAGACTTTTCAGAACTTTTTTCAGGCGGCCAAAGAAACGGTCCACCAACGTTTGTTTCATGCCAACCTCTGTAATACCTAATGCCTGCGACATACCCAGATACTTATAAGTTTCAGTCGCAGAGATGGATTTAAGTTTTGTGAAATCAGAAAGATATACTCTTTCAGATTCCACAATTCGTCCCTTCTTCACATGCATGACAGCGCATTTATCTACACCAAATTCCATTTTGATAGAATTACTGAAAGCTTCTGTGACTTTTAGTAACTCTATCAAGTGGGAATCGGTGGAGGCAAATAATTTCAAGTCATCCATGTAAAGCAGGTGGGAAACAACTTGACCTCCTCTCCTGAACCGATAGCCTAGCCCTGAACCCTCCAGTAAGGTACTGAGAGGATTCAGCGCCAGGCAAAACCATAAGGGACTCAGACTGTCACCCTGAAATATACCCCTCTTGATCCTGACAGGCTCGCCATTTCCAGGAACCTGACGACATCCTGGATATACAAGAGCCGTTGTCCATTGCCCCATACATGTCTTCAAAAAGGTGCTAAGAGTTGCATCAACTTTATACAACTCCAGCACCCTCAACAGCCATGTATGTGGCACTGAATCATAGGCCTTCTTGTAATCAATCCAGCATGTCGCAAGGTTTTTCCTGTTACGACGAACCTGCTGATTAATGGCCATGTCAAGAATAAGGAGTTCTTTAGTACCACGTGACCCGCTTCCACATCCATTTTGAGAGTTGGACATTATAGAATTATTTTCAATGTGTGTTGTTAATTTAACTCTCAAAATAGATGTTAGAAGCTTATAGACCGTTGGTAAACAGGTTATCGGTCTATAATTTTTAGGGTCCGTAGTACTACCGGATTTGTAGAGGAGGTGTGTTATACCCGAAGTCATAAAACATGGAAGCGACCCGGACTCAAGTGATGACTGAAAACAGGATGCCAAACAAGCATGTGAGCTATGAAACCATTTCAGCCAAAAATTGTGCAGTCCGTCCGGCCCAGTTGATTTCCAATTGGGCAACGAACGAACCGCACTGGCTATGTCACTAGATGTTATTAGGACTGGTTCCATAGTCTGTATCGACTCACATGACTGTTCGACATCCCGCATCCACTCACACTCTGTATGACCAACAGGTACCGACCAAAGGCCTCGCCAGAATGTACTTGTGGTTTCAGCATCTGGTAGGCACCTATTAGTCACACTCGAATCGGGTTGCTCCCATCTTCTATACACCCATCTCTCATCCTTTTGGAACGAGCGATTCTGAATATAGCGATCCACTCTCTTCTTGTACCTCCGTATGCGGCTCGCCCACGCATAAATTTTCTGCTTTAGGAAGTCAATACGTTCTGTGACCCGCACTGAGTATTCGCGAGGACTGATATCGGTCCCCGCGAATGCACGAGTCACAAAACGCATCACTCTGGGACGGGTGTTCCCTGTCCTAAAGCAGCTTAGTTTACTAATGAGTACCCTGGTCTCAGCGATGCGACGCTCAATTCTGCATTGCCAGACTGGAATAGACTTGGGTCCAGTGGCCGGCTCAAATTTCGGAAATTTTACACCAGCCACTCGACACAATGTTATAGCCGCGCAATACAGAATTGAGTGTGCATCACTTATATCTACACAAGTATCAAAATAGCTTGATAGAATTGAGTCCAGGGTACCCACTAGCGCCAAGTTCTTTTTATGCGTAGGCAAGCGCGGTATACGTGGACGACTTATGAGATCACAAAATCTATATTCCTGAATCGTTCGCTCCAAAACACTCCTTAATTCATCATTATACTGTGTACTTACCGTAACCATATCATCCACTTCTTCGTCAATGGGTACTAAAGATTGTGAATCGTTGATATTATTTGTTTCACTAGGTATACTAGATTGAGACGAAGTAGGGATGATAATGTTAGACTGTACTTCTGAGCGAATCCTCTCAAGCACGGTATCGTCCAGCATATGACTACGCTGGATGACCCGCACCTGATCCGATAGCCGCTGTGCCGACACGTTCACGGTTGGTTCAAGAGCCTGAAACAAAGGTAGCAAACGAACACGGTACGCAGTGAGGTTAATTCCCCCCTCTGTAGCCGCAAAATATGCCCGCATGACATTTTCATTCATTGACGAAGTCCATCGCATGCGGTGCACATTACCACCGGCAGCGGGGGCCCTATTCGAGGCCGGTGTGCCTCGGGGTCCCAAGCTGGCTGGCGGCCGGCCTCTCCCCTGCCGACGTACAGGTAGTGGCGACGTCGGTGGGGAGAAATACTCGTCGCTACTGCTGGAGCTCGACGCCTCAGCAACAATCTGTTCCTTGTGCTGCGAGGCGGAGCTGTGCGACGAGTCCGGTGATGTTGTTTGTGCAACAGTGTTCCTGGCTCTCGATCTTGTAAGCATTTTAGTATATTTTTTCCATATTTTTACATGATATTCTTGTTTGACATGACGTTTGTCATGTCATTTTTGTCTGAAAATTTCTTCTTTGTTTATTTATTATTATTATTATTAAACACTGTTTTTTATGATTTCGTCATAAAAGTGCAGTTTTTAGATTTTCCACCATATTTGTGGTTTATGAGGATTTGATTTGCCAAATTTCATAGTTCTAGGTTAACGGAAAGTACCAAAGTACCCTATTAATTTTGATTCCCTTGGAGTATCGAAGTACACGTTTTCGACGATACTATAGCCGTAACTTTTTTCTGCTTTAACTTAAAGGTTTGATTTTTATACAGCATCAAGGAACCATAGACCTTGATATATGGTATTAATTTCAACTCCATACCTTTACGCGTTCACGAGATAAGTGGTCTTGACAGACAGACGGACGGACGGACGGACGGAGGGACGTTCAACAAAGTGATCCTTTAAGGGTTCCATTTTTTCCTTTTAGGTCCCTAAAAATAAAGGGGTACTCTATTTAGGGACGATGATTTCCCTTTACGTGTTACTTCTTCAGAACACGTAAGGAAGTGAGATAGATTCGGTCTATCGCTCGTTCCGTGCTCTCGCCTGCATATTGTTTTCAGGCGGAACGTGACAATGCATCATCTATACTTCTATACTAACATTATAAACAGAAAAGATTTGTTTTTTTGTTTGTTTGTTTGATTGTAACGAATAGGCTCCGGAACTACTGGTCCGATTTGAAAAATTCTTTCACTGTTGGGAAGCTACACTCTTTGCGGGTAACATAGGCTATATTTTATTCCCGTATTCCCACGGGAACGGGAACTACGCGGGTGGAACCGCGTGACGTCCGCTAGTGTTTTATAAGACGCTATCACGCACGCCAGTAAAAAAAGAAAACCTTTGTGCATGTTTTTCGATCCAAGTAATCTTTCAAAGAGTAAATTTTGGAACAACCTATATAAAATGAATAATATTAATCACCAGAATATGGTAAAGGAGTTCACTCGTGGTGACCCTGCCGCCGATGTTCCAGACTATCCCGTCCAGCGGTACGTCGAAGGACAAGACTTTGCACAGCTGCACCAGGTTGCTGCACGTCATGTGGATCAGACTGCTGGCGCAGCAGTTGTACACCTCGATGTCGTCAGTTGGCTCCAACCTGGCAGATGTTAATGGCAAATGTTTGTTAGTTCGGATCATTCCCAGTAGTGTTGCGGCAGTAGTTCCGTGACGGAACTAGTGAGACTTTTTGTCCCAATAGTTCCGTGGCGGAACTAGTGAGACTTTTTTATTCCCAGTAGTCTCGTGACGGAACTAGTGTGACATTCAAAGTAATTCTCATAATCATATTCTTCTTCAAAAGTCAACAGCGCGAGTGTAGCGCCTCTGGTGCTCAAAATCAAATCAAAAATATATTTTTTTCACATAGGCATTATACAGATGCGCTTGTAAAACGTCCAGAATATAAAACAAAACTCTACCACCAGTTCACAACGCGACCCACCTGAGAAGAACTGGCAAGAAACTCAGCGGGTTGTTGTTTTTTTGCTCTATTTACAATTTTAAAGAATCTAAAAACTATGCACTATAACAATTTTTTTGAGAATTCAGCAGAGCAGGTCATTTCCAGGCTTCCTTATCTACAATTGACTCGAAGTTGCACTGGGGCCCGCATATAGAAAAAATGTCAGGTAAATTAAGTTCTGCTGCATATGCAGTTAAAACAATTAGACGGCTCACTGATGTTGAAATGGCTAGAATAGTCTATTTCAGTTATTTCCATAGTGTTATGTCATACGGAATTCTTCTCTGGGGAGATTCAGCGGACATCAGTAACATATTTATATTACAATAGAGAGCTGTGAGAGCAATATACCAGCTAGGTTCTAGAGTTTTGATTACGGTAGAGGTTTGTTTACATTATTTTAAAATGCGGCAAAAACGGACCTCGGTTTTCTTACAATTCTATAAATTACCAACAGCGTTTACCTTGCGAGCAGCGTTTTGTTACATTGATTATTGCAATAATGCCTTAGGTGTTTCAGTGCTCTGGTTCACTTACATCACTGGTATCGTTAAAATGTTGTATATTAATGTACGTACTACCGTATGCTTGGCAATTAGCAGTACAACCAAAAGCACGGCTTTACGGTTTAATGGGACACTGGTGAGTAGGTACTAGCCACGCATCTTTGATTCTCTTAGTGCGTCCGGGTGCCGCTTTTATTAGGTTTAACTAGTTCAGTCTATTTTATTTAAAATTTAATTACGGAATCAATGTTTATAGTTCAGATGATTTAACTCCTTGTCGATCTTTTGATCTTACTGTGGTGGATACTTTTACATTTTCATTTCTTGTAAACTACGTTTAATATAGGCTACGGTGACCACCGGTCCTTCTGGTGGGCCGTATGCTTGTTTGCCACCTTAATGGTATAAAAAAATACATGGCATAACCCCATAAAAACTCTAACGTTGTTAGATCTGTAAATCTCGGCGGCCATCTTATTTGTCCCGATCCAGGGAGAAAAGTCTTCATTGAGATCAATGGCGTGTGTGATGCATCAAGTGGCGATGCCACCTTTTAATTTTTCTGAACAAATTTTAACATCAAATGTTAAAATACATGGTCTTCCTTTTATTTTTGTCACTATGTTACTTAGCGAAAAATAATCCTTATGATGAAGCCTATTGATCGGTATGATAAAGCTACGGGGTAATTATTTTTTCTCGTGTAGCGGGTTCGATTCCTGGCTCAACCATGTAAGTATTTAAAAATCTATGAATGCAGTTTAAATTGTTTTTTTAATTAAAATAATGTCTTGTTTCAGTAAATTGTTCCATCTACAATATTTAAGGTACTTTCCCTCCATGTGGCATAGCCGTGGGACGCCCTATAGGTACAGGGTGAATTTTTCAAAAGGGATTGGATGGCCAAATCCGAAACTATAAGGAATAGCGAAAAATGCTCAAAGGAGTCACGAGCCCGATTTTGATGAAACTTAAAACCTCATCATTATATTTTTGAAAAACCAAAAATCCTAGCTGGGATTCGAACCGATTGATTTTGAAAACACACCCTATATTATTACACCATACGATGGTGCTATTAAGGTTGCTATTAAGGATCTTATTCTGGTATGTAATGTTATACGGCAAACTATAAGAAAGTGCTCATCTTTAACAAAATACAATTTATTTTTCTTACGTTATATTAATTGTTCTAAATGTAGAAAATTGTTTTCAATACGTAGCTGGATTCGAGACCTTAAGGATCGTACTGCATTCAATATAATTGATTCCGTTAGAATATTCTCCAAAGAATCATTCTGAGCATGAATAGTTACGATCTATTCTGGGATTTCGAACGAAACAAATTATGATATGTACAAAATTTAGGTACATGAAACGCGTGAAAAATATAACCGCACTCTTTGACGTATTAAATGATAGATAGCTATCATCTGCCCACCTCACGACGCTATCTTTATCCTTTTGCAAGCGTTCACGGATTCTCCACCAGTCTTAATAAACAACTTCAGATCATCGGCGAACAATAAGCACGAACTGTGATTGACCACTTCTGGTAGGTCGTTGATCATTATGAGAAACTCCAAAGGCCCTAAATTACTTCCTTGGCTCAGGCCAGTTCCGGTAAAATAAGGCTCCGAAACGCACCCATTGTATTCCACATACTTCTATCGGTATTTCATATAGCTTGCAAAAAATCTAAGCAAGTGTTTCGTGCATCCGATTTGTATATAATTGACGCTTTGTCCCGATTGACTATCTACTGGGAAATAATTTATTAGTATTTAACACGTTCACGGACAGTACGTCGAGAACCGTACATCCTGACTCTCATAATATGGCACTACGGCTGTAGCCGGTGATTTTAAATGTATCAAAAGTGGAATTACGTTCACAGCCGAAGATTTTTCATTACACACATAGGAACGGCGTGACTCTGTGCCGTTTTAGGCTGTAATACAGACAGGTAGTGTCACATCAAGCACTCCGACGCGTACACACAAGTTAAGTCTCTCACGCACACATTGAAGGACATCATATGCTTTATTCCGCCGGACTACTGGTAAATAATGTATTAATATTTCATTAACCTTAAAAGTTCCGCGGAACAAATGGGAACTAAAAAGTCCATATGACGCCAAATAGACTATTACTTTGATCTAGATCTCAGGACTCGTAAGGTCTGCTGAATTAAAATTTAAACACAGATAACTTCAGTTCATGAACTAAAAACGCTCTAGACTCGAAACACGATTACTGATAAAATCCTCGATAGATTTTTGGTTTGAAAATACCTCGATTTCGTGAAATTTTAAGCTAGATCTCGTATGTTACAAGTTATTTTTAAAATATAAAATATTAATAAAAAAGACAATAGTAAAATCTTCATTTGCACTTGAGCATTTTTTTCATATTGGTTATAGTTTTTTAATAATTAATTATTTTCGTTAAAAGCGCATAATATATATATTCACGGACATTATTTATTTATTTTTTTATTTATTTAAACCTTTATGCACAAATTCGTACAAAGGTGGACTTAATGCCGTAGGCATTTTCTACCAGTCGACCTTTGGGTGATGCAGAGATAAATAAGTAGAGGAAGGTGCTCCAGGTTGATATCGAGACATTCTAATGGTAGGTACTCTTCTTTGTAGTATAAATAGTATAAAAACATGCGTTCAGCCCAGATCCACTGCACTCATTCAGGCAATTAATACCCAAATAAATGCAGCAAGAACTAAACCAATCAAACACACGATCACAATAACCCATACATATTATTATATATACTATAATTATTATAAATGTATACATATCTATAATATATATGCATATACATACATACTAATACACTACATATATACTTTATATAGTAATATATATTTAAACAATAAGGTAAATACATAATCATTGAAAAGAGAATGCATTTTCTATTCTTTGAAAAGCTCGCGTACTTTATGTTTGAATGTGAAACGGTTGGTGCATGTCCTGACCTCTGGCGGTAGCGCGTTCCAGAGAAGGGCTGATTGCACAAAAAAGGAAGAATGATTCATACTTGAAGTATGAGTAGGGTAGAGAAGAAGGCGATTGTTCAAAGAGCGTAAATTTCTGTCATGATTAGAACAAAGTAATTGGAAATGAGATGTCAAGTAAGAAGGAGCATTAGAGTAGTTCATTATTGCAAACAGCATTGTCAATGCACGCAACTTGCGACGCTGACGTATGGGCAACCAACCCAACTCGGAACGATAGACCGAGACATGATCATACTTTTGAAGATTGTAAACGAATCGAATGCAATTGTTGAGAAGCCGATCAAGTTTATCGAGTAGATCTGCATTCAGGTCGAGATAGCACACATCACCATAGTCTATGACAGGAAATAAAAGAGTCTGAACAAGCATTGCCTTGGTTTTGGATGGGAGAAAGTTCTTAAGCCGATAAAATGCACGTAGAGTCCCGGTAATCTTCTGACAAATGCTAGTAACCTGTGTTCTCCAATTGAACGTATCGTCAAGGAGCAGGCCTAAATTTTTTACATGAAGTGTAACTGGAATAGTTTTTGTATTAAAAGTAACTAACGGTAAATTTTCCTTTTCCAGTCTGCTCATCATTCGACTACTTCCAATTATGATGGCTTGGCATTTGTCAGGGTTAATAGTAAGCCCAAAGCGGTCACACCAGTGACCTATGGCATTTAAGTCTTGGTTAATTTTTGTCACCGCTTCCAGAAGATTATCCACCCTAGCTTGACTATATAACTGCAGGTCGTCTGCATACAAGTGATACGCACACTGAAGCTCTTTGGTTAGGAGATTAATAAACATGGAAAATAGAAGAGGAGAGAGTATACCGCCTTGAGGAACGCCAGCGTCTAGATTGCGCCAAGTCGATGATTTCTCATCAACGCGAACTGACTGCTGACGACCCCGAAGATAAGATGAGAACCAATCCAGTTCGTCAGGTGAAATTTTTAGGTGGGCAAGGATAGATAGAAGGATATCGTGATTAACGCAATTGAATGCGTTAGAAAAATCCACTAA
Source organism: Miltochrista miniata (assembly GCA_933228765.1). Classification (NCBI taxonomy): domain Eukaryota; kingdom Metazoa; phylum Arthropoda; class Insecta; order Lepidoptera; family Erebidae; genus Miltochrista; species Miltochrista miniata. The sequence goes on from OW121769.1 coordinate 564,788, forward strand.
GACCAGCACTGTCACTTCACCCCTCTCCATTCCCTCCCTAATATCACCCGTTACTTTTAATAGAGCCGTTGTTGTACTGTGACCCAATCTGAACCCCGACTGTAGCGGGCTCAAGATGTTATTGAGCCTTACAAATCTGGTCAACTGGCTATGTACGCAGGATTCAAGGACCTTTGACAAATAGGGGAGGATAGAGATTGGGCGATAGTGACTAGGCAAAGATGGATGGGAAATCTTTGGGAGGGGACAAACGTAGGCTTTACGCCATGTGATAGGGAATTGACCAGAATCAAGGGAAAAGTTGATGATATGGGAAATAGTAGGAAGGAGTTGGTCCAAAATGGTTGTAATCATCCGACGACTAATATTGTCGCAACCAACTGCTTTTGATGATATGGACATTGTAACTTTTTGAATTTCACCTGGCGTGACTGGAGAAAATCGAAAATAATCATAATCGGGATCGACAAGCCTGTCCACAAAGTCAACGGTTAGACTCTTGGTCAGATCATCAATTTGATTAGAGGTAGTGAAATGATGATTAATGAGATCTAACTCAAGCGTCCCTGGTAACTCCATCTGTCTTGACCTACCAATTCCCAACGATTGGAGAAACTTCCAAACATTAGCAGGTGATGAGGAAGATATTTCAGTGGAAATATGTCGGCGTTTGGCGTTGCGTATCACCTGGTTACAGCGGTTCCTAGCAGTTTTATAAGCGTTCCAGTCAAGTTCCCGTCTATATTTTTTGAAAGTTCGAAAGGCCTTATCTCGTCTTCGCATGGCCGTACGAACCTCATCAGTTATCCACGGAGCTGGGGGACGTTTTATCTTAATTTTCCTAACAGGGGCGTGAATATCATAAAGTTTATGAATAATTTCGTTGAATATCAGAACTTTATCGTCAATAGTATTTGCTTCAAATAATGGATTCCAATTAATTGTAGATGCATCATTACGCAACTTATCAACGTCCATTCGACCAAAGCAACGCCTGTGCAAGATTTTTGGCTTCTGTTTAGGAGGCTTGAGAATATAAGAAATAAAAATTAAGTCATGATGAGAGAAAGCTGGAGCAAGATACTGACCATGGGAGGAAACAAGAGAGAGAGAAGAAGTAAGAATTAAATCTAGCCAAGTATCCGGCACGTCTAAATTATGATGCGTGGCTTGGAGTGGCAACACATGTAGACTGGCAGATTTAATTAAATGTTGAAGTTTAGCAGCTCGCGCTCGAATTGTTGGACAGCTGCTCGGGAGAAGGTTAGTATTAAAATCACCCATGATGATGATGTGCTGATAATCAGACCCCAAAGATTCTAAAACCGATTCGAAGTCAGTGAAATAGTTGACAGTGGGGGGGCAGTAAACCACACCGAGTACAATTTTGAGACCTTTAACCCATACCTCAAGAAAGAGAAACTCTGCGGTAGCAGAATACTGAGAAGGCGACGAAGCAATTATTTTGTAGGGAAAATCACTGCGAAGATATATTGCGACGCCACCTCTCTCCTTACCCGTCCTGTCATTCCGAATAAGAATGCAACCAGGAAGTGGATACGATGTTGAAAGAAGAGGAGGCTTTAAGAAAGTTTCAGAAATTAAAACCGCATGGATGTTCGAATCAGCAAACGTTTCAACCAGGTCACTTTCAGCATTAATATGACACACATTTAGTGTCCTACCTTGTTCTAGTTCAAATTTGTTTCTAAGTACTTCACCAAGTGTTTTAGGTATAGATGAAAAACTGTCATTCTCTGTATCTGAGTCACTGAAAGAATGATAAAATGAATTATCATCTGACAAGTCACTCGTCATTATAGTAATTCAATGAATAAAATAAAATAATAAATATAATAATACTTAAATCACTAAAATAAATAAATATAAATATTTAAAAAATAAATGTACCAGTACAATATGACACAAATTAGCAGCTGTCAATCTCTGCACCACCCGCCAGCAAACTCTCACAAAAAAAACAAAATCGAAAAAAAAAAAAACACATACAAGTGAAAATATATGATAATATAAGCACACAATGTCATTAACTGATGTAAACAATAAATCAGATAATTTCGACTTTAGACTGTATGGCCGAGTTACATTGCCTGAGCCTTCTATAAGAAAAAAAATGTAAAAGTGACAATATGATATGACAATGACAGTTGGCTGGCAGACAGATACTTGTAAGTTGTAAACAAATTGACATCACGTGGCAATGGCAAATTAATTAATGTTTTCTTTAAATAACTATAGTTTTCAAACAGTTTAGAATTGGATTCAATTGTTGAAAGAAGAAGTATAAATGCAAAATAAAACTGAAATGTCACGGATGTTGACTAACGTCTACCCAAAGCAGAACATTACTTTGCACTAGCATTCACTGAGGATAGAGATTTGGGATACCTCTCTATGATTTTGTTGAGTTCCTCCTGAGTGGTGACTCTGTGACGATTACCATCACCCGTTTTCACCGTCACAATGCCATCCTGGGTCCAGCAACTACGCAGCCCGAAGTGTAGTCGTGCCTTAGCGAACACTGATTGCCGTGTTTTGGTTAGGAATTCTTTAACAGAAATGGAGGATCCTTTAAGGAAAGTCTTTGCCCTCCATACCGATGACTTCACGCTCACTGCACCAAACCTGACAAGTATGGGACGATGTTGGCCAGCCCTAGGAGCTCCCAGTCGATGACACGATTTTATGGAAGCAGCAGTGATCTCCTTCAAAGCCATCTTATCATGAAGAACTCCCACAACTGTACTAGTGCAGTTCTCTTTTTCTACTTCGGGGATGCCTGAGAAAACAAGTCCCTTCCGGCGCTGCCACGTATCTACAACATCGACGGACTTGATGCATTCAGCTATTTGCCTCCGCAGTACACCAAGGATACTGAATATGAGCTCACGGAAGGTGCGGAACTCCTCTGCAACCTTAGCAACAGTATCCTTTGCTGAGCCACCAACATGCAACTGAGCCTGCAGTTCATCCATTTTCCTGAAGAAAGTATCCTCAAGACTCTTTTGCATAGTCTGGATCTCCTCAAGCTGCTGTGACATAGTGCTTTTTGATAGATAAACACTGTTTATATTAAAAAACAGAAGTGCTAAGTGTGAGAATCTTAGAAGCTGGCAGGTGGTGTTCAATTATGCCTCTATATGTCACATATATTATTGCAAACGTGAGTACACTGTATTTGTTGACTGTATATCGACACCCCCATGCAATATCATTGTAATTCAAATTTCTTGTTTTTCAGTGAGCGCGAATTGAAGTTTTGAAAAATCATAAAATTCTACTGTTATCCTATGCAGTTACAAAAAGTGTTGTTACTGCGTATATTTTAGCTTAACTATTTATAGGTGCTGTAAGATTAACGAAAAAAACACGTTTTCATGGCTTTTCTTGACTTACGTGAAAAGCAATAGTTTATGACAGTACATCGATTACAATGAATAACATTGTAACTCTGAGTTACAATTGAGATCTTCATCAGACTTTTTTTTATTGCACTGCAAAGTGATTGTAACTCAAACTTACAATTATTTTGCATGGGAAATTTAAGCAGTCTTGCAAAGTTTATCATTGTAAAACTTAAGTATCATCATAGAAATAGTAGAAAACCTTTAAAGTATACTATAAAGTCAGTATGTATATAATATCTACTATATTAGTTTTAGAGTGGGATTAAGAAATGGGCCTTTTAATTTTTTTTATTTATTAATATTCAAAATAATGAACTATTTTCATCAGCATTTTCATACTTAGACAATTAAATTTTAAACTCACACAATTGTTTAATTTTATTTATTTATTTATTTAAACTTCATGCACAATGTGAAGGGTGTTTTTTTTAGAGGTATAGAACTTTGAAATGGAATAAAAAGAAGGTGATTGTTTTTATTGATATGAAAATGACTTTATTCGAAAGGAAATCTTCTGGCATTATAATTAAAATATGATTTCTGGCAAATAACCGCCACGGCTGGCTCGGACGTAGTCTAATCTAGAGGTCCAATTTTCGATGACTTTCCCAACATTTTTGGCCGTATATCGACAATAACGCGCCGAACGTTGTCCTCCAAGTGGTCAATCGTTTCGAGCTTATCGGCGTAGACGAGCGACTTCACATATCTCCACAGAAAATAGTCAAGTGGCGTAAAATCGCACGACCCTGGAGGCCAATCCACTTGTCCAAAACGCGAAACTATGCGGTAACCAAACGTTTCCTTCAATAAATCAATTGTGGCACGAGCTATGTGAAATGTTGTGCCGTCTTGTTGAAACCACTACTACAGCACATCATGGTTGTTCAATTGATGAACAAAAAAGTCAGTAATCATCGCTCTATAGCAGTCACAATTGACTGTAACGTTCTGGTCAGCATCGTTTCTAAAGAAGTACGGACCAATTATTTCACCAGCCTATAAAGCACACCACACAGTCAGTTTTTCTGGATGTAACGGTGTCTCAACATACACTTGAGGATCATCTTCACCCCAAATATGGCAGTTTTGTTTATTGACGTATCCATTCAACCAAAAGTGAGCGGCACCGCTAAACAAAATTCGCTTATGAAAATCACGATACGCATTACGGACAGAACCAATATTTTCAAAATAAATTTGCACAATTTGGAAGCGTTGTTCAGGCTTCAGTCTATTCATGTTGAAATGCCCAACCAAACTAAACATAAATCACTTTACAGCTGATAATAATACCGCCAGTTAAAACAGTTATGCCAACTTAAAGTTCTATACCTCTAAAAAAAACACCCGTTACATAGGCCGACTTAATGCCATAGGCATTCTCTAACAGTCAACCATAGTGATGCAGAGACAAACAAAGTAGGTGTATAATCTTGTAGAAGTTAAGTAGAGAAAAGTAAGACTTGGAAGCCGTCGGAGCTCTATAAACATCTAAGAGTTACTAAAATGCACGTCTTGGCAAAATCAAGAGACGAAATCGTTCAAACTCTTCCAAAGGATAAAAATATAGCAGAACTTGAGTCACGCCTCCAATTCCACAAGAAATTCATGGTGGGTTCGCAGACTGGTCGAGCGGGGTTGGGTAGTATCCGGAGACAAACAGATAAAGACATTACAAAATCTTTTCTGGAGCAGGATGAGAGCGATGCCTATAAGGTGCACGCGACGAACCTGGAGATGCAGAATGAATGGCTTACTCTGGGCGAATTTTGTATTCCCATGGCCTTGCATTCGCGTACCTTATTGTACGACTGGTCGCCGGCTTTGCTTAGATTATACCTGAACGCGTTTCAATTGACCCTCTCCGACCAAAGTAATCTGGTCAGGTGGGGGAAAGCCGCAGATAAAACATGTAATGCACGTGGAGAAGCGATTGGAACTGCTAGGCACCTGCTGGTAGGTTGTAGGACGTTATTAGACCGAGGTCATTACTCACGCCGACACGATAGAGTATTGGAAATCATACGTGAGGCTGTCAGTTTGGCGGTAGCGAGAGCGAAATAGGGATTAACCACAAACAAAAGAAATGACATTGCGTTTGTAAAGGAAGGCTTTTCAAAGAAAGTACCTCAAAAGCCATACTCAATTTTGATGGCTGCCGCCGATTGGACTATACTCTCAGACACGTATGAAAAACACTACAAAATCCCAGAGGATGTGTGTGCCTCGTCATCCAGACCCGACATATTCCTGTTTTCGAGGATACACAGGCGTGCGGTGCTCGTGGAGCTGACGGTGCCGTGGGAGACCAACATACCAAAGGACCACGCCATGAAGACAAATAAATACTTTGACTTGTCCAATGAGTTAACCAAAAATGGCTTTGTGGTTAAACTCTATGCCGTAGAAGTAGGAGCAAGGGGAATTCCAGCTAAATCCCTGTATAATTTATTTAAGGACCTTGGATTGCCAAGAGCTTCGGTAACTCTTTACTAAAACGAGTATCCAAAGCGGCATTGATAAGATCTTACCAAATCTGGTTGGGCAGGGGGGGGGGGACATTGTTGACGGTGGAAGGTGATCGTTTATGCGCTTAGTAAGGTGGCCACCCTAAACCTTCTTGAATGGGTCGCAAGTCCCAGACGCCGTCAGGGTGTTCCCCCCTGTGCCACGCTATGGACCCGGCACCCGCACGGAGAATCCATGGAATGCTAAGAATACGGTCTCTACATTGGGTTCGAAATTACCCTGCAGTAAGATTGTAAATAAATTTACAATGTTGTTGCATGTCATCGGTTCAATGTTTGTGATATTCATAATTTTGTAAATCAAGTTACAATGATTATGGTCGAAAATTCAATTTTTTTGACGAGTTACAATGCCTTGGCCTCTCTCATAGCTCAAAAACGAAGGGACTTAGAGTTACGTTGATTACACCAATAAAAAGGATTTTTTTTTACAAATTGCCATAGTATTGTAACTCAATTTGACAAAAAAATGAGTTACAATGTTGTTGCATGGGTGTGTCGATATCACTAATTTATATAGCAATTAGGTAAACTCACATTAAAACTTATTTAATTAAATCAAGAAAATTTTTTATATGTCTACACTTTTTCACACCTACCGCCCAAAAACTGAAGACAAACATTTATGGGTCACACAAATATTTGTCTCCGGTGGGAATCGGACCCACGACCTCCAGCGCCGCAGGCGGTATCACTACCGACTGCGCCACAGAGGCAGTCAGGTAAAAACAGATCGCATCTCTCTCTTTCTTGCACACTAAAATGCATATCTTCTATCTTCTTTTAACAATTTGGCGTCTGGTAGGCTCTTAATAATTGATGCTTTGTTCCGCGGAACTACTGGGAAAAAAAGTCTCACTATACCGTCACGGAACTACTGCCCCGGAACTACTGCGAATGATCTGTGCAAGCCACAATCTACGATATGATAACAAGAAGCGCAGAATAAGTATTCACGGACATTTTGCACATCTGATCCTGATCCTAAAGTAAGATAGAATTAACTTGCTTGTGTTATGGGTCACCACATCACGGACATTAATACTTTATGTAAATACATACCAACTTAGAAAACAAAGAAAAACCCAGACTCTCGAAACAAATATTTATGATTCACACATTTTTTTGTCCCGAGTGGCAATAAATGTAAACATAATCTAGGAATTTATTATCCCTGTGCGAAATTTCAGCCAGATCTGGTCAACCGTTAGAGCGTGATTGAATAATAAAATATCCAAACATTTTCTAAACGTTCACATTTATAATATCAATAGAAGGAATACTCGTATAGCTTGGTAAGTCATATTTCTTAGTTCCTCGTATCCACGCAGCCGCAGCTAAGTGTCTCGTACAAGCGTCGACAGGAATGAAGTCGCTGATAATATTGGGGTCCGCCAGGACTATCCTCATTATGCCTGATAAAATAAGCACATAATTTATGTTCCACACAAGCTCTTTTTACATACACACATACGACTATAGTCGCGTTTTTGTTCCTAAAAGGATTTTCAGAGGTGTATTTATACGCCCACATTTCACCATTTCCATTTGTCCCATGTGTGAGCCTATTTGCCGTGTTAAAAAGGACAATTTTTCAAACCACAAGACTTTCAACTTGCCTTACGAAGCACGGGGAATGCTCGTAAATCCTAGCCATGGATTAAAATACATAACGCAGTAATTGTTTACAGAACACCGAACTGGCGCTTCATAGCTTAACCAATATTCTCGCAATACGTGTGTAATTAATACACAGCTCCTAAGGTACCGATGTAAATGTTTTGGTCATTTCGAACTAATTTCCTCTTGTATTTCTTGTTTTAGTATAGGTTTGTTATGTATATGTATTTACATATATATGTTTATAATATGTATTTATGAATATTGTATATATCTTGAGTAGGTATCTATGTATACAGTATCTATTATATTGGTTTGTGTATGTTTACTTTATTTTGAACTGAGTTTACTAACACACTTCTACCTTTAACATACTTCTTTCTTCAAGCTATCCTTTCACCGGACTGCTGGAAGAAATTTCTTTTTTTTTAGAAATAAGCAGTACCATTGTACTTATTTAACTTTTTCGTATTTACCTGTAAAAACATTGTGTGTACATAAATGTTAAATAAATAAATAAATAAATAAATAAGTACCTTGAAGAACATGAACCTGCTCAGTGACCGGCAGTATGGTTTCCGTCACGGTCGCTCAACGGGCGATCTTCTCGTGCACCTCACACACCGCTGGGCGGCGGCTCTAGCAGTGAGGCTCGACATCTCGAAAGCCTTTGACCGGGTCTGGCACCGTGGTCTTCTTATGAAATTCTCCTATGGATTGCCCGAGAGTTTATGCGGATGGGTGTCCAGCTTTCGGGCCGGTAGAAGCATCAGGGCCGTCGTTGAATGCAGCTGTTCTGACTGCATGGCCATAAACGCTGGAGTACCACAAGGCTCAGTGTTGTCCCCTACTTTGTTTCTGCTACATATCAATGACATGTTGTCTATTGACGGCATTCATTGTTATCCGGACGACAGTACGGGTGACACTTATTACACGGGCCGTCCCGGTATCTCTCGGGTTGCAGTGGAAGAAAGTCGTAAACAACTTGTGTCTGAAGTCGAGGCTACTCTCACTAGAGTGTCCGATTGGGGTGGACAAAATCTTGTCCAAATCAACCCTACCAAGACACAAGATTGTGAGTTCACCGAAAAAAAAACCCATTCACTGTGGCACCGCAATTTCAGGGCACATCTCTCACCATCTCTATAAGTATATAGGGATACTTGGTGTTGACATCTCCAGTGACGTGCAGTTCCGCAGTCACTTGGACGGGAAGGCTAAGCTGGCGTCCAAGAAGCTCGGAGTGCTTAGTAGGGCGCGGCAGTACTTTACTGCGGCGCAAACACTGCTTCTTTATAAATCGCAAGTGCCACCGCACATGCAGTATTACTGTCACCTCTGGGCGGGGGCACCTGAATACCAGCTTCGTCCATTTGACTCGTTGCAAAGGCGAGCTATGAGAGTTGTCAACGATCTCATACTTGCAGGTGGTGTGGAACCTCTTAGTGACAGGAGAGACTTTTCCTCTTTGTGTGTGTTCTGCCGCCTGTACAACGGTTTGTGCTCTAAAGAATTGTTTGATATGATGCCTACGGCTACTTTCTATCATCGCACCGCTCGCCACAGACAGGGTGTTCATCCTCACACTTGCGTACTTAGCGCTCGAGCACGGTGAGATCCGATAGAGACTTTCTTCTGCGTACGCTTAGGTTGTGGAATGATCTCCCTGCTTAGGTTTTCCCAAACGCCTACAGTATAAGGTTCTTCAAAAGGGGACTTAGAAGGTTTTTACAGGTTCGGCAGCGCGAATGTGGTGCCTCTGGTGTTGCAAACGTCCACAGGCTGCAGTGACCACCGGTACATCTGGTGGGGCCGTATGCTTGTTTGCCACTCTAGTGGTATAAAAAAAATACTATTCTATGATTCATGTCAGTGACCCGTCATATGAACAAGAGAAATATTCACACTTTATGATTCTCACCTTTACCGCAAGCTATGAAAATTCCTACGGGACCATTGAAACTCTCGACGTAACCCGGACACGGCTCCGTTCTACTGGATATCACTGAAATATAAGTTTTGCTGGGTTACCTATCACAATACCAGAAATCTTAATGCCTTTACTTAAAATATATTAGCCCAAAATACTCGAAATCGAAATAACTTAATATTCAAAATACCTTAATCCAGTACATCTTACCGTACAATGCCTAAATTTAAAATACATATAATTACTACTTCGATCAACAATATACTAGATAACCGGTCACGACCAAAAGCGAAGCAGAAAACCGTCCCGTGTTGCTAGGTACTTATGCCTGTATCGGTTCATTAGCAATCCTGATAAATTTGGCCAAAACTGTATCAAATTTCAACGTAAAATATACCTTATGACATACAAAATAAAGCATAAAATACCATACCGCTGTTATATCAGTAACGTCGTTTTGTTCCTTATACGTTGGCACCAACAATTCGTTAGGATATTATTGACGCCAACCTTTTTATCCAACATTTGTAACCTAACTTTACAATTCGTAATTTTATTAAAATATTGTCAATATTTATTTGTTTAACGATTAAAATATGATATAATATATATTTTATTTATTTATTTGTTTATTTATTTGTTTTAGGAAGGTTTACAGACTAATAACAATGTATGTATTATTACTTTATGGTTACAATATAGCTAATTACAAGCCTACACATATATATGGCTATCTTAGCACTTAGTTAATCCTAAAAACTCAGTTTCTCCTTTCACGTTTAACAAAGCTTACACAATAACAAAAGATATGTAAAGTACGATCTGATGAGAACAAAAAGAGGAAACAATGTATTTCCTACAGAAACAATTTATAAAAAAAACAATGAAAGACATGCATAAAACAGAAAAAAAAATCAAAACAGACGTATAAAGCACTAGATCCATCTGCGGTTTGTTCAACACTAAACTGATTGGGTTTTTCGACGGCGCACAGCACCCGTACTAAACAACTTATCACCCATGCGTCTTTAATTATGTTTGAGCTTGTACAGAACAAATCTATATCGAGGAGTATCGAGACCTTATTAATTTTTTTACACTTCAGATAAGAAACCCACCGCGTCTATAATTAGTTGAGGCTACAGGGACACTCAATACTGGCCGCTGTCTTAGGCCCAGTAGGTTGGTGCGGAGGCCCACATTAGCTAGAAGATCTGGACAGTCTACAGAGCCATTCACGATTTTAGCCAAGTAACTGACGTCACTCACATCACGCCTATATTGAAGCGGGAGAAAATGATATTTTTTACATCTAACAATGTAGTCAGATGAAAACTGTTTAGCTTTAAAATCTAGGTATCGTAAGAATTTAGCCTGTACTTTTTCTATACGGGATATAAAGGATGTTTTTTTAGAGGTATAGAACTTTGAAATGGAATAAAACAAAGATGATTTCTTTTATTGAGATGAAATTCACTTTATTCCAAAGATAATCTTCTGGCATTATAATTTTAATATGATTTCTGTCATATGACCGCCACGGCTGGCTCGGACGTAGTCTAATCTAGAGGTCCAATTTTCGATGACTTTTTGCAACATTTATGACCGTATATCGGCAATAACGCGCTGAATGTTGTCGTCCAAGTGGTCAAACGTTTTGGGCTTATCGGCGTAGACTAGCGATTTCACATATCCCCACAGAAAATAGTCAAGTGGCGTTAAATCACACGATCCTGGAGGCCAATCCACGGGCCCAAAACGTGAAACTATGCGGTTACCAAACGTTTCCTTCAAGAAATCAATTGTGGCACGAGCTGTGTGACATGTTGCACCGTCTTGTTGAAATCACAACTTCTGTACATCATGGTTGTTCAATTGATGAACGAAAAAGTCTGTAAACATCGCTCTATAGCGGTCACCATTGACTGTAACGTTCTGGTCAGGATAGTTTTTAAAGAAGTACGGACCAATTATTCCACCCGCCCATAAAGCACACCACACAGTCAGTTTTTCTGGATGTAACGGTGTCTCAACATACACTTGAGGATTATCATCACCCCAAATACGACAGTTTTGTTTATTGACGTACTCATTCAACCAAAAGTGAGCTTCATCGCTAAACAAAATTCGCTTGTGAAAATTGCGATACGTATTTCGGACAGAACCATGATTTTCAAAATAAATTTGCACTATTTGGAAGCGTTGCTCAGGCGTCAGTTTATTCATGTTGAAATGCCAAACCAAACTAAACATAAATCACTTGACAGCTGACAAAATTACCGCCAGTTAAAAAAGTGTTGGCAACTTAAAGTTCTATACCTCTAAAAAAAAACACCCGTTATAAGTATCGTACTGCGGGTTCCACACCTGCGTACTCAAGGTGACTACGGACGTATGAACAAAATAGTATTTTTACCGGCTTCAGTGATCGGAAAAATGCTGAAGATCTTAAGGCGCGTACGGATTGCGCGTGCACTGGGTATGCGTAGCCAGTATACGCGTGTCCGGAACGTCATATCCGTACCTGCAGCTACGCGTACACTCTTGGGGAACGCGTACCCCGCGAGCCAGCTCGCAAGCGAGCCATCGTCTGTCGGTTTTTGGTCGCGCGTCAAAGGGGACGCGCACGATCGGGTACGCTATATTTGGACGGCAAAATAAATAGTCATGCGTGTTCTGCAAGTCTTAATAATGAAAATCTTATCAGATTGATTCAACTTTATGAATTTCACCGGGTCTTGTGGGATAGCACACTAACTGATTATCGAAATAACGATTTACGCCAAGATGCATGGAAGGCCGCAGCAGTGGTGGTGCACGCAACCGCGAAGTGTTTCGGCGTAATGGCGAATGACTGGAACTCGCGACGCGCCCTGGATCGACTGACCTCGCGTACAGGTTCGCGGCGGTCCGTACAGGAGGTATACGCGTATACAATGTACGCGTGGACAGTGTTTTGCGACTACGCGTAGCCGAGGCACGCGCAATCCGTACGCACCTTTATGATAAAACCCATCAATTTTAAAGCTTTTTAACTACATTATCTATATGTTTGTCATATATTACTTTGCTATCTTGGATAACTCCTAGGTCGCGAATATGATCCACTCTATTAATACTTTGGTTGTTTAATGTGTACCTACTATCTATATATACAGGCCGCCGCGTAAAACTCAGGTAGCAACATTTTGTGATATTTAACTGCAGCCTGTTACGCGAGCAGTAGGCAACAAATCTGTTCAGATCTTCTTGGAGCAGAGTAGAATCATCCAAACTATTTATTACTTTTAAAATCTTCATGTCGTCTGTGTACAACAATATTTTAGAATTGAGGAAACAGTCTTTAATGTGTGATATAAATATATTAAACAAAAGAGGTCCTAGGAGTGATACCTGAGGCACGCCGGAAGGCACCCCATTCCATCCAGATGTGTACCCATGCAGCACAAACGCCTGTGTACGATTGTCAATATCAGAACAGAACTACCGATACAAGTCACCGTGTATCCCAGCCACCTGTAACTTTTGCAATAGCACTCTATGATTGATACGATCGAAACATTTGCAATAATCTGTATAAATAACGTCTACCTGTCCAAGTTGCTCCATTCCTTTTAAGATGAAATCATTAGCTAGGACCAGATTTGAAGTAGTGGATCGTTTAGGAATAAACCCATGCTGCTCGTCACCGAAACTATGCTGTACAGCAGGGTAGACAGCATTATAAACTATCCGTTCTAGTGTCTTAGCAAATAAGCATAACTTCGATATTGGGCGGTAGTTTTCAACGTTAGATTAGTTACCTTTCTTCAGCACAGGCGTGATAAAAGCCGATTTCCATATCTGCGGCACCTCACCCTCATCAAGTGATCGCTGAAAAAGTATAAAGATAGGCTCAACCAAGGAGTCCACACAGTTAACGATGAATACGGGTGATATCATGTCAGGACCGCCGGATTTAGTTATATCTAATGTTTTCAATAACTTCAGAACGTTGTTTTTTGATATGTCCACTGAGCCTATGTAATTTACATTATAGTATGCATTAATCTCATCAATCCTACAATTCGAGTCAGGATTTTGGAAGGTGGACCTGAAGTACTCCGAAAATAAGTTACTAATTGCCTCGCCCGTATCAGCAGTCGAACCCTGATAATTCATCTTATTTGGAAGTCCAAAATTACTTTTAACTTTCCTTCAAAATCTTTACCAATGCAGAATTATACCACGGAGGGTGTGATGTTTGTATTACAGATTTATTAGGAATATATTTGTCTCTGAGGTCGTACAGTGTTTTATAGAGAAGACTAACAGCGTGGTCCAGTGACTCAGTATATAATAATGAGTTTCAGTTTATATCATTGAGCGCCGACTTAATGGAGTTGTAGTCACCCTTGTAACAAAGATATTTGTTACAGGTATTTTCTTCCAATCTATGCAACTCCGCAAATTCTGCACAAACAACAATAGGTATATGATGATTATCAATTGGCACCAGCGGAGCGGTGCACTTAGTTACAGTCACATACCCATTAGACAGAACTAGATCTAAGATACGACTGGTAGTATTATTTCTAAAGCTATTGAATTGGGATAAATTGCAAGTATTAACCGTATCGAAGAACTCCGTCAGCTGACTAGTATAGTGTAGTATATTTATTATTGGGGACAAATAAAAAACATCAGTGTTGGTAGCCCAATCTACCATTGAATTAAAATTAAAATCCCCTACCACCACAAATTTGTCCAATACGTGGGATAGCATTAGATCATTGAGTCTGCTGGTAAAGTTTTGTAATTGGATTGTGTACGAATTCCCTAGTTTTTCATTACACAGGTACAGGGCACAGATATGAATGCTGTAACTTACCGATGGTCTTGACCTCTTCAGTGTAAGGGAGACCCAAATGTCCTCGGCAGAACTACGCCAATCACATCTCTCAACGACAGTCAAGTCGTTCCTCACTGCCACCAATACACCACCACCTTTCTCCTCCAAAGTACGTTTATAATCACGATCACGTCTATACACCGTATATCTTATATCAAATAGCTCACTGTCATAAATGCCGTCTAATAACCATGTCTCCTTGATTATAATTACGTCGTATGAACTTAAACACATTCGAGTTTTTGTACGTAAACCGCGTACATTTTGACAATAAATTTTAAGTACAGACATTGCTAGGCCTTACTTTTATTATATTACTAATTAATACATTATTATGAGACGAAAAAACGACCAATCTCATCATAAAATTGAAAAAAGATTCTTTAAAATTATTCAATACGAAACGAAGTGGGTTCGTGATAAATTAAAGTTTGACGGTAGTAGTAAGTAAAATAAGACACAGTGACGATTGACTGGCGAACTTTGAAAGCTTAGATCAAGAATAACAACTAGATTACGGGTCGCGAACAAAATGAAAGTTAAAAAGTGTCCCAAGTCGATGTCGCCAACCGCCAACCGAACTAAACCAAAACGCTTCGTCCAGCCAGTAGTGAGTACTAGTGAGCCGTCTTCTATAGGTGCCGGATTTCTCGCGTCGATATTACATCTAGTTGTTATTCTTGATCTAAGTTTGAAAGACTCCTATAAACCAGTTATCAATAGAAATACGACGGCTATTGAAGTTTAACTGATAGGGAATTCCCAACATGTTACAATAGAAAATGAGCTCTGTTTTAAGTAGGATAAGTTCCAATTTGGGTTGCCATATTATAATTATAAAATAAGATAGTTTTATACTTTTGTTCGAAATATTCAAATGCACAATGAGGTGACACAGTGCTAGTTGTAACACACCACCAGCAACTTGCGGGCAGCGATTCTCAAACCGCAGGCTAATCCAGACCCCATAATGTTTACAAACTAAGCTAATAATAATAAAATTATGACAGTAATTTGACATGTTTAGCACTACACGATCTTGGAGAGTTCCTTTTCCGATGTTACCATGATAATGCTCACATTATCATGGTAACATCAAGCTCATTTTCTATTGTAACACCTCTCAAGGTGTCGGTCTTTCTTATATGTATCTTGGTGTGTTTCACCCATATACACTTGCTTGGCCTTGGAAAGTAGAATTTTGTTGTGAATTGTAAGGTGATCATTTATGTAAATTCTATGATTGCCTGATAGCCCCATACGATCTGATGTCAGTGCCTTTGTTCTAAAAGCCATTCTGGCTGCAGCTATGAAGTCTTCCTTCACATATCGATTCAAGAAACAAATGATAATTGGTTTGATTTGATGTTCTGCGCGTGTTGGTACTCTAGTTATGTAATTAATTTGCGTTTTTGTTATAGGATACTGTATTTGCGACCCAACAGAAGATAAAATTTGGAATAAATTCTCATTATTGGATTGTAGTACTCCTTTAATTTCCAAATTATTCATTCGTCTCCATTGTTCATCGGAATTTGACTGTTTCTCTAATATCTCTAATCGAGCTTCGAGGGAAACTATCTGCTTCTGGAAACCCTCTACCTGGGCCATACGCTTCTCTATGTCTTCGAATTTTATAATATTTTCCCTTACAACTTTAGTTGTGTCACTCAACGAGGCTCGAATTTTAAGTAATTCCGCCTTCAACTCCATGATTTCCTCCTGCAATGTTGCTAATTGTGCCAGTTTCTCGGATAGTAACTTTATTTCGTTGCGTATCTCTCTCAGCACCAGCGAGTCAGTCTCGATCCTAGGTGACGACGGTGGTTGACCCGTAGTAGACTTCTTGCATTTCAGACATCGCCATGTAAGTTTACGGTCCCCTAGCATACGGTATCCGGATTCAGTGATTCCAGAGCAATGGTAATGTATATCAAGACCACAAACGGTGCAGTGGACTCCGTCTGTAAGCAACTCACTGCACATCGCACAATTTTTGATTGCATCCATAGTTAACGTATAACTTAGTAAGCGCAACAAAAAACGACCGCACGACACGTAACCAGACTACGAGAATCGTAACGAAACTGTAAATGTAATTATTAAAAGTAAGACATTTCATCCGACTGCAAGGACCGCAGCGATGACACGGCGCTCCACACGCTGGTGAAGTGCACGGCGTGGGCGCATCAGCACCAGGTCCTCGTAGTAGGTCTGGACGTGGACACTCTCTCGCTCGAGACCATGGTGCGAGCCATGCTCTCCAGCGGGATTAAGTGGGACTGCGCTGCCTCTTTCTGCGAGCAGGTCATGTTCGTGAAGGAGGCGGCGGGCCGGGTGCGAGAGAGAGCTCTCCCACCCGAGTTCCGCAGTCGGCGACGTGTCTTCGCCGAGGACTATCGGCCTCCATGACCGTGGGTCTGTGGATGGTGAGAGGGTCGCTCACTGTCCTTACAGAAGCAGGCCCATGACGGCAGCGTGACGTGAGCAACTCACGCACGCCCCACTTAGAAGCGGGATCACACCCAAAACCCCCCAAAGACGCGGGATAGCACCCGAACCACCCCTGGGCGAGGCCGCAGTGGCAGCCGTAGGTCTGTTGTGAGTCCCGGGACATCCTTCCGAGGGCTTACCCGGGGCTCCCAACCCCAGGCTGTTGGGCGTTACGTGAGGTTTTTTAGTCGGTAAGAGTACGGCATAACATCCTATGAGGATTTTCCCTCACGTAAAAAAAAAACCCCATTTCATCCGAAACTTTGTACTTTTGATAGTTATTTTAGCATGTTTCAAAAACGCATTTCTGTTTTACATTGGCACTGCTTGGACCGAACTAAACTAAAGAAACGGAACGGGCTCACAGTGAGCCGACATATGATGGTGCCACTTTTTTTCGTTAGACCGGACATCTAGTATATTGTTGATCGAAGAATTACTATCTCTGATTTCAAAATTCAAAGTTTCAATTATCCTTAAACAATTTAAGGAACAAATTTTATAATGATTGCCATGATGATAGGTACCTTGTGCACTTCGATTATATGTAGAAAGGAAAAACCATAACCTACTTGCACTAACCAGTAGGTTATGGTTTTTTGTACACATAGGTACTAAGTATAATCCACGCACAATGAGTAGAATCCAAAACCTTGTCTAAGAAAATGGAAAAGGACAGATTTCAAGTAGGTATAGCGTTAACAATCAGGTTCGATGTTCATTTACGGATTCTGCACTAATAACGATAATCCCAGTATCGACAGCAACTTTAAATACAAAAAAATGGGGGGGGGGGGGCGTGAATTCCCAACGTCACGCTGTCGTCTAGGACCTGCTTCTTTTTGGACGGTGAGTAACCTCCTCACCGTCCTCAGGTTCAGGGTCATGGAGGCAGATAGTCTTTGGCGAAGACATGTCGACTGCACAACTCGGGTGGGAGAGTTTTCTCCCGTTCCCTTCCCTGCCACCTCTTTCACGAGCATACCTTTTCGCAGAAAGCTTAGCGAGATTTAATTTTCTGACTCGGTGCACCAATAGTAGGTGGTTTTATTTATGGTGGCCCCTTATAGCAACGCGAACTGTATGGCGAAGGCGCTCGTTGCTCTGTGTGGTGGCCCCAGAACCTTTCACACCAAGACTTAACATAAACGACATAGTAGCTAGGTACACAATTATAAAGGGTGTCTCAATAAGAGTGCACTTTTTAAATTTAGTGCTATTTTTTTTTTGTGCAAGTGGCGACTCTGAGATTTGGCAGCTTACACATTTATTTGTTCCGATTAATAAAAATGGAGCGCTTTTCGAAAGAACAACGCGTAATAATTGTGAAAACTTATTGCAAAAATTTGGAAAGTTATGCTGAGACCGCACGCAAACTACGAACAATTTTCAGTCGAGATAGTGCACCTAATGTGTAAACAACCATTCGAAAAGTTGTCAAAAAAAATGAAGAAACTGGGTCGGTAATGGACAGTAAGACTCCTGTGCTTCCGTTGTGTGCGGACGGCATGTGGTTTCAGCAAGACGGCGCGGCGCCACCTGCTACACCGCGCATGAAACAATCCATTGCAGCAACGATTGCCGGAAAAAATATCTTAATAAATTCTGTTGTGAACTGGCCACCAAGATTTTTAACACCCTGCGATTTTTTTCTTTGGGGTTTTCTCTAATCGCAGGTTTAAGCGAATAAACCAGAAACAATGCCTAAGCTCAAATCCGAGATCCAACGAGTCATCGGTGCGATACAGCCTCATCTCTGTGAAAAAGTCATGAAAATTTTCATGAATAGAGAAATGGCCTGCCATCAGAGCCGTGGAGGCCATTTGACGGATATTTTGTTCCATACTTAATCGGAACATGTCTTCTTGACAATTCAATAAAAAAATCAAAACTCTCTCAAAAAAATATGTTTTTTATATTAAAATGAAAAAGTGCACTCTTACTGGGACACCCATTAGTACTCACCAATGGAAGGTCTAACTATTATAATGGGCAGTTGCCCTTTGTGCTCAAACACTACGTGCTCAGCCAGCTGCTTGGTAAAGGTGTAAGTGTTGGGCATGTCTCCTAAATATCTGAAAATATATTAATTCTTAATTTTTTCAACGTTTTAGTTACATGCTATTTTGCTTATCTTCTATACTTATAATAAATCTGTAGAAGTGAAAATTCTGTACATTGAAAATATAAAAAAAATAAATAGCAGGGGGTGTTACTAGACCGACACCGAACCCAAAAAAGAAGTGTGGCACTCAGGGACTGCCGCGGTAACGCTATTACATAGTATTTTTTATCAACTATGCTAGTATAATTATTTCTATATAAGAATACTAGCTGATGCCCGCAGCTTCACCCGCGTAAATTTTTTTCCCGCGGGAAGTTATTCCCGAGATAAAAGGTAGCCTATGTGTTATTCCAGACTATAATGTATCTCTGTACCAAATTTCAGCCCGATCCGTTCAGCGGTTTGAGCGTGAAAGAGTAACAAACATCCACACTCACAAACTTTCGCATTTATAATCTATATCTATATATATATATATATCTATATAAAAATCAATGCCACTTTTCGTTGTAATTTTATAACTCAAGAACGGGCTCACCTATCCAAACCAAATTTTTAGGCTTTGTTCGGAGTATTTAGTAGATGGTTTATGTAAAGTTTGCACAAAATCGGTCGAGGGGTTCTTCATTTATCACGCATACGAAGTTGCGCGGGTCAGCTAGTATATATCTATCTATATAAAAATCAATGCCACTTTTCGTTGTAATTTTATAACTCGAGATCGGGCTCACCTATCCAAACCAAATGTTTAGGCTTTGTTCGGACTATTTAGTAGATGGTTTATGTGAAGTTTGCAGAAAATCGGCCGAGCTGTTCTTCATTTATCACGCAAACGAAGTTGCGCGGGTCAGCTAGTATTATATATATATATATATATACTAGCTGACCCGCGCAACTTCGTTTGCGTGATAAATGAAGAACCGCTCGACCGATTTTGTGCAAACTTCATATAAACCATCTACTAAATAGTTCGAACAAAGCCTAAACATTTGGTTTGGAAAGGTGAGCCCGTTCTTGAGTTATAAAATTACAACGAAAAGTGGCATTGATTTTTATATATATAGATATATATATATATATATATATATATATATATATATATATTATATAAGTAAGATTTTAAGGCCTATGTTCAACAAAGTAAAGTACCAAGTACCGTCGTAGTCGACATTTGGGCTTTTGGACTTTTGGACTGTTGGACTTTTGGACTTTTAGACTGTTGGACTGTTGGACTTTTGGACTTTTGGACTTTTGGACGATTGGACTATTGGACTTTTGGACTTTTGAACTTTTGGACTTTTGGACTTTTGGACTTTTGGACTTTTGGACGTTTGGACTTTTGGACTTTTGGACTTTTGGACTTTTGGACTTTTGGACTTTTGGACTTTTGGACTTTTGGACTTTTGGACTTTTGGACTTTTGGACTTTTGGACTTTTGGACTTTTGGACTTTTGGACTTTTGGACTTTTGTGCTTTTGAACTTTTGGACTTTTGTACTTTTGGACTGTTGGACTGTTGGACTTTTGTACTTTTGGGCTTTTGGACTTTTTGACTTTTGGACTTTTGCACTTTCGGACTTTCGGACTTTCGGACTTTTGGACTTTTGGACTTTTGTACTTTGTACTTTTGTTCTTTTGGACTTTTGGACTTTTGGACTTTTGGACTTTTGGACTTTCGGACTTTTGTACTTTGGACTTTTGTACTTTTGGACTTTTGGATTTTTGTACTTTTGGACTTTAGAACTTTTGGACTTTTGGACCTTTGGACTTTTGGACTTTTGGACTTTTGGACTTTTGTACTTTGGACTTTTGTACTTTTGGACTTTTGGACTTTTGGACTTTTGGACTTTTGGACTTTTGGACTTTTGGACTTTTGGACTTTTGGACTTTTGTGCTTTTGAACTTTTGGACTTTTGTACTTTTGGACTGTTGGACTGTTGGACTTTTGTACTTTTGGGCTTTTGGACTTTTTGACTTTTGGACTTTTGCACTTTCGGACTTTCGGACTTTCGGACTTTTGGACTTTTGGACTTTTGTACTTTGTACTTTTGTTCTTTTGGACTTTTGGACTTTTGGACTTTTGGACTTTTGGACTTTTGGACTTTTGGACTTTCGGACTTTTGTACTTTGGACTTTTGTACTTTTGGACTTTTGGATTTTTGTACTTTTGGACTTTAGAACTTTTGGACTTTTGGACCTTTGGACTTTTGGACTTTTGGACTTTTGGACTTTTGGACTTTTGTACTTTGGACTTTTGTACTTTTGGACTTTTGGACTTATGGACTTTTGGACTTTTGTACTTTGGACTTTTGAACTTTGGACTTTTTACTTTGGACTTTGGACTTTTTACTTTGGACTTTTGGACTTTTGGCCTTTTTGGACTTAAAAGTCATACCAAAAGTCCCAATAGTCCCAAAAGTTCCAAAAGTCCCAAAAATCCTAAAAGTCCCAAAAGTCCCAAAAGTCCCAAAAGACCCAAAAGTCCCAAAAGTGTCAAAAGTCCCAAAAGTCCCAAAAGTCCCAAAAGTCCCAAAAGTCCCAAAAGACCCAAAAGACCCAAAAGTCCCAAAAACTCCCAAAAGTCCCAAAAGACCCAAAAGTCTTTGCTTAAATTCTGCAACACTTCAGTACTGCGCCATCGAAACGTATCGCAGGTACACGGCAAGGCTTGTTTTTTTTGTTGAATATACCTAAAAACTTTAAAATAATCATAAAATATCCTGGTGTTATTGGCTTTCTTCAGAGGTTGGCTTTCTGAAGCGCTCGTGGCCCCGCGGACTCAGTGTTCTGTAAACGATCACTGCAGTAAGCAACATTTACTATGGCCGGACATGGATGGGTGACCACCACGTGGACCACTTTGTGACATTTATTTACGAGCGTTTCCGTGCTTCGGAAGGCACGATAAGCCGTTGGTCCCGGTTGTCAGTAAAATGACAGTCGTTAAGCCATGTTGAAGGCCTTACGGGCGGCTTGAAAAATTTCAACTGTGGGTCGTCACAGCCTGCACCCGGGTCGGCAGCGCGTGTGTAGCGCCTCTGGTGTTGCAAACGTCTATAGGCTACGGTTACCAACCTTCCGGTGGGCCGTAAGCTTGTCTGCCACCTAAGTAGTATAAAAAACAAAAAAAAGGTACCCATCCTCGATTCTTCAATCCTAACGTACAACAGTTACGGATAACCAGGATAGGATTGACGAATCGAACTCCTCATCGGAGGAAATTTGGATGTAGGAGAAGAACAATATCTGTACCCTCCAGATTCTTATTTGCCTGCCTCGGTGGCATTCGGTAATATAACTGACTGTCGCGCTGGGGTCCTGGGTTCGATTCCCGGGTAGGCCAAAAAATCGTGGAATCTACCAATGTTTGTTTCGAAGATTTGATGTTTTCTAAGTATAATATGTATAAATAAATAGATAAATTCTTTATTGCCATTAATTGTGTACATACATGAAATTGGAATTCCCTGATACCTGCGCTAGTACAAACTGTGTTGCAGATATCAGTGTTCTCCCCCAAAATATTGACACTTGACAATATGTTTACACAGAACTATTAAAATAATAAAATTGTTTCCTACTAACTTATAAACTTATAATAATTTTACAAAGAGAAAACGATAAAATATGAAACAAAACCAATACAAAATCTCAAAGCATGCTTAGGCTTTCGTGTGTGTGCGTGTGTGTCTGTGTGTGTGTGTGTGTGTGTGTGTGTGTGCGCGTGTGCGTGTGTGTGTGTCTGTGTATGTGTGTGTGTGTGTGTGTGTGTGTGTGTGTGTGTGTGTGTGTGTGTGAGTGTGTGTGTGTGTGTGTGTGTGAGTGTGTGAGTGTGTGTGTGTGTGTGTGAGTGTGTGTGTGGGTGTGTGTGTGTGTATGTGTTGCATGTATGTTTATGTGAGTTGATTTTAAAGAACTTGTAGAAGGTCTTCCACAGATTCATATTCCATTGGTTTTAATCACTCAGTTACTGCCGTTTTAAATTCTCCGTATGTATGCATACTAAGAAATTATATGAGTATGTATAAAAAAGTTTTAATTAGATCGCAAAGAAAATGTCCAAAAGCCAAAGTACTTGAAGCTAAGTCGTTGATATACCTAATTAGAGGTAATAGAAAAACCTCGCAGAACTTCAGAACAGTACACACTCACACAGTACTGTTTTACGATTACCGATTATAATTATTTAAAGTTAAAGTTCATTTAAATAATTTATTTATATAAAAAAATAATTAAGTATAGGGGTCTCGGCTCGTCGTACAATTTTATTCCAGTCGGTGTCGAACTGTCGAGACCCTAGGTCCATGGGGTATCAACGCACATATTTTTTTTTTAAATTTTGAAGAAGCTTCTTGTAGAGTCAACTGGTGACCTAAGGGCTGGCAGTTATTTCTCCCAACGAATAGGCATAGCCGTTCAAAGGGGGAATGCTGCCAGTCTTTTGGGCACAACGCCACGGGGGCCCTATTTAGATTTAGTTTAGTTTTATTTATTCATATTGTAAATAGTAATTAATTTATTTTAAAATTTGTCTAATATTTTATTGAATTAATTTAATATATTTATTATACTATTAAACTAATTGTTGTCAAACTGATTATGATTAAACCTCTTTTCATAATCAATTTGCGAGTACAACCGTTAAACAACACTATGCCAAAGACAAACAAGACTGAGAAAAAATAATTTAATGACAAGCAAGAATGACAGGTTTAAATTTTTATCATCGAAGTACTTTTCATGAAATTATTCTATATTCTAAAGGTAAATTAGTGTCGAAATGGCCGCATAAATCTAACTATGGTTCCTTAAAACGAATATGATCAGGATTGATATTTAAATGTAAGTAATTATGGAGAGTCGAGATCCAATCTGTTTGTTTACTACATTGTTTGAAAGATACACGAACGTGGCCGAAGGTAGCCGAGAGTGTGATTCGTTTTCGTGACAGAATTTCTGGATTCGGTCTCCACGCAAGGCCCGCGATAGAAGCTATGCAATAGCTTAAAAATGTGATTTAAAAATTTTTTGTGTGTCTGTCTGTCTGTCTGTCTGTCTGTCTGTCTGTCTGTCTGTCTGTCTGTTTGTTCAGGCATCACGCAAAAACTACCGGTTCGATTACGATGAAACTTGGTATAATTATTCTTTAATATCCTGGGCACCACACTGGGTACTTTTTATCCCGGAAAAGTATACTTATTATAAAATAAAAAACGAACTTAAGTTGTATAAAGTTATTATCAATTATTGCTTAAACGGTTAATGGTACGATGATGAAATTCAGCATGAGCGTTGTTTGTTACAATTTGAAATAAGTAATTTTACCATTTTTGCAAATTCCACCTCCAAAGGTATAAAAAAGGAGGGTCAAGTTTGTATGGGACAACGCGATTCCTTGGTCCGATCTGATTAAAATTTGGCATATAGCATTATTAGCATAACTGATGGAAGACGTGTTCCTTATTTTATTGAAATTTATACTTTATCGACCTAAAAAGGGAATGTAAATTATTTCGGAGCTGATTTTCTCCGGAGTTGATATCAATACTCCTTAAATACTCTTATTTTTGATTTAAATTACTTTTTATTTTGACACATTTGTGGATGTTCAATCCGAATGACATTGTCATATTCATGATTTTGCTTTAAAGTACTATCGTAAATATTGTGGTTAATTTTTTAAAATTTTGTATATAAATATGTGAAAGAAGAAGAAAATTCGAAGATGGCTAGCCAGGAATAATGAAAGACCACGCTTCAGGTAGTGTCCACTGTGCATTAGAATGAAAGATGTCAGCAGCCCTAAGCGACTGGTCATGGAAGGTATGAACTTTATTCTATAGTTCTGGCTGCATTCGGTGCAGGACATATACTCACCAAGTCTTTGTAAAATACGGTAATGGCCTCTACGAAGATCACATTTGACAAGTAAAAAGAGCCATTAAAATGAACATGAACACCTAGCAGATGAAATTTACATGGTTATTAAGTTAACAGGTCTTTGTTGGACCATCTGTATTATGAGGACAAAGTCTATCGTAGTTCGGTTTTCCCATACGTTGTAGGCTTACAGTATGACTGGGACTACCTGAAGAAGGAACTAAGTTACGATGTCAATTGCTTAGAAGAGAATTTGAGTCAAGTAGTAGTCTAGCCAATGATTTAAGAAATGTATTTAATAAATAAATTTACATAACTCATATATTATGTTTTATGAATTTGTTAATCAGAACAACTATTATAAATATGCGAATATATGTGAGTGTGAATGTTTGTTACTCTTTCACGCTGTAACGGCTGAACGGATCTGGCTGAAATTTGGTACCTACAGAGATAGGTTAGAGACAGTGTAGGAACTAAATATCACGCAGGCGAAGCTGCGGGCATCAGCTAGTTGAAAATATATGTCGGGATTTTTTCTAAATTTATATAGATAGGTATCACAGGGGTATCAAAAGTGGGATTGCCCGCTCGAGATCGACAATGTAATTCATACTTATAGCAAACCTATGCCAATAAGGAGGCCTAAAATAAATAGTAAGGTGTTTGTTAAAAAGTGTATAAAAAGTAAATTGTGCTGCAGGGGCTACCCAGACGACAGTACGGGTGACACTTATTACACGGGCCGTCCCGGTATCTCTCGGGCTGTAGTGGAGGAAAGTCGTGAAAACCTTGTGTCCGAAATCGAGACTACTCTCTCTAGAGTGTCCGATTGGGGAAGACAATATCTTGTCCAATTTAACCCCACCAAGACTCAAGTATGTGTATTCACCGCAAAGAAAACCCCATTTACTGTGGCGCCACAATTTCAGGGCACGTCAATCACCATCTCTGAAAGTATAGGGATCCTTGATGTTGAGATCTCCAATGTCGTTCAGTTCCGAAGTCATTTGGAGGACAAGGCAAAGCTGGCGTCCAAGAAGCTTGGAATGCTCAGTAGGGCGCGGCGGTACTTTACTGCGGCTCAAACACTGCTTCTCTATAAGTCGCAAGTGCGGCCGCACTCGAGCACGCTCGAGCACGGTTAGATCCGATAGGGGCTTTCTACCGCGCACGCTTAGGTTGTGAAATGATCTCCCTGCCTCGGCTTTCCCAAACGCTTACAGTATTTTGTGATTTTTAGTTTATATTATTGTAAATAGTGCACAAAAAGAAAAGCCCGCCGAGTTTCTTGCCAGTTTTTCTCAACTGCCGCGTTCCGAACTGATGGTGCAAACTTTAACTAAGGACAACTTTGTATAAGGAATTTGCGAAATAAATGATTTTTGAATTTTGAATTTTAAAAGACATTTTCATAGTCTAACCCCCGTTTCCTAAAGGCTGATCAACGCTTAAATTAACTAATCGGCTGTTATAGGCGGACCCCCACCAGACGATCCAAAATGGATCGCCAATTCCTGCGATCCGCGCGATCCGGGAGCATGAAGCATGGATCATTTAGCCTGACGAACAAAACTTCTCTTGCGATCCCACCGTGTTGCACCGACACGCTCCAACCGATCCACACTGATTCGCCTAAGTATAGTACAGTTGAACTTTCGGTCGCTATGGAGTCACATGTGCAGCACTACATGATCCATGCCTCATGCTCCCGGATCGTGAATCGCAAGAATTGGCGATCCATTTTGAATCAGAGAGGCCCATAATGCGCAAATCAGCACATTTCATGGGCCTGGACACTCGAACGTCTGCTGCCTCCAGTGACTTCCTTAGCTTATCTGCAAGAGCATCAGCTTGGGGACCGCTGGTGGCGCCAGGGATCTCGAGAAGACGGGCTCCGGTGCGAGTTGGCTTGCACCTAACACCTGCTATTCCGAGAGTCTTAAGATCCAAACTTTCTTTGGCTTTTTTCAGGACCTTCGAATAGCTCACGCCGCGTCCTGCTGCCTCTGTCGTCAGGGTAATGACCACAGCGGAAGAGCGAGGAGCTCGAAGTCGTTTGTATGGGCCCCCCTTAAATTTCATTATTATTCTTATTTTAGTATTTCATGTTATAGCGGAAACAGAAATACATTACCTGTGAAAATTTCAGCACTCTAACTATCGCGGTTCCTGAGATACAGACTCATGACGGATACACAGACCGACGGATAGCGAAGTCTCATGAATATTATAGGGTTCCGTTTTTTACCCTTTGGGTACGGAACCCTAAAAATAAAGGGATTTCGTTTTATAAAAAAAAGATGAAAAAATCGGGCAAGTGCGATTCGGACTCGCAAGCGCTGGGTTCCGTACCCAAAAACGCCAAAAATTATGTGTGTTGTGTGTTGGGCCCCCTTAGATATTATTATTTTTCTTATTTTAGGATTTGGTCTTACAGCGGCAACAGAAATACGTCGTCTGTGTTTTTTTTTTTTTTTTTTTATAATAAGTGTATTCAAATTCACTTTTAAATATTACAATCTAGCTTATGGGCTAATAAGTAATTTTACTTTGACTTAAACTTCTAAAATGAAAATACTTATTCTAAGAAGATACCATTGATTTTTCTTAGAGTCTGTTAAGTTTACGTACACATTGTTCTTGTGTTCTACACTAAACGACTAAAGTCACCTTATAAGAGACGATCACGAGGTAGTTTTGTTTGCTGATGACACATCTTTAATATTTAAAGTTGAACGTGGACAACGCGATCTTGACGAAGTAAACAATGCCCTCTCTAGGGTAGTCCACTGGTTTAACGCTAATAATTTACTGTTAAACGAAACTAAAACAAAATGTATAAGATTCACCTTGCCAAATGTTAGGCTCGTTAACACCAGTATTAGGATTAGGGATGATCAAGTAGAATTGGTCGATGAAACTGTCTTTCTGGGCATAAAGTTAGACTCCAACTTGCAGTGGGGGCCTCATATCGAGAAAGTCTCGGGCAGACTGAGCTCTGCAGCCTATGCCGTTAAAAAGATCCGACAACTGACAGACATTAGAACAGCGCGTCTTGTCTACTTTAGCTACTTCCACAGTGTCATGACCTATGGCATACTATTATGGGGTAACGCTGCCGACATCGAATGTATCTTTGTGTTGCAGAAAAGGGCTGTCCGGGCTATCTATGGTATGGGGTTTCGGGAGTCATTAAGAGAAAAGTTTAAGGATATCAACATCCTTACTGTGTATTCACAGTACATATATGAAAACTTATTATATACTCATAAAAATAACAGTAAATTTATTAAAAATAGTGATATCCATAACCTAAACTTAAGAAATAAGAATAAATTGGCTGTACCTAGATTTAGGCTTAATAAAATAAGCAATTCTTTTGCGGGTAATTGTATTCGAATGTACAATACATTGCCGACAGCCATAACAGGTTTGTCAGTTAATAAATTTAAAAAACTAGTAAAGCTTAAATTGTGCCAGAAAGCTTATTATAGCATTAAAGACTTTCTAGAAGACAAGACTGCCTGGCAGTGACACGAATTGCTCCTTTCTACATTAAAAAAAAAAAACTGTATTAGATACTAAGATGAATAAGAGGGACCGGACTGAGTTTCTTGGGGTGTTCTTCTCAGTCTGTAGCATTTCCGAACCCCCGGTAGAGTCACAAAAATTTTGACAAACCTAAATTATTTTTTAAAAATTTCAAAGGGAATAAATTTTATTTTATTTTTATTTTTTATTTTATTCACTTATCGCGTTCACATAGCACTACACTAACTCAAAGGGTTTAGTTCTTTTGAGTCTTCTTTTTAAGTCTGTCCAATCGAGGAGTTGGATTGCCTCAGGATTGTCATGATAGTGAAGTCTCTTTTCGTGAGCTTCCGCGAAACGTTGAATAATTTTGTCGACGGACTCCACTTGAAGGTCCCGATGGAGATCGTCATTTCGGATATACCAAGGTGCATTAACTATACTTCTTAGCACTTTATTTTGAAAACGCTGGATAATGTTTTTGTTGCTCTGTTTTGTGCAGCCCCACAGCTGTACACCATATGTCCATACGGGCATCAGGACTTGCTTATACAGTAAAAGTTTGTTTGGTATTGACAGGCTTGATTTTTTTCCAAGCAGCCAATTCATTTCGTTGTAACGTATATCTAGTTCTTGCCGTTTTTTCTTAATGTGCGCTTTCCAACGTAGCTTCACATCAAGCGTCATGCCAAGATATTTCGCTGTATTACCATATGGAACAAGCTTATTGTTGATGAGTATTGGGTAGTACTGGGGTGCTTTGTTTGTAAAATCTATGTGAGTTGATTTTGATTCATTTAAGTTGATGCGCCATTTTTTAGTCCATTCAAAAACTTTTGTCACAGCTATTTGTGCGTTAATCACGGCTTCCTTATGGGTACTTCCGGTAGACATTATGGCAGTGTCATCGGCGAAGGTTGCAATGGTGCTGTTTTCTGGTACTGGAATGTCGCATGTGTATAGTAGGTACAGGACCGGCCCTATCACACTTCCCTGCGGGATTCCAGCTTTTATTTCCTTGAGTTCAGAATAACCATTTTCATGCCTTACCCTAAACTTTCTCGCGGATATATAAGATTCTAAGATTGCTACAAACTGTGCAGGCAGCATGGAGCTTAATTTATGTATCAGACCTTTATGCCAGACTCTGTCAAATGCCTGCGCAACATCTAGGAACACAGAGGAGCAAACTTTATTCTCTTCTAATGCATTTTCAATTATTTTTGTAATCCTATGTACTTGATCTATTGTTGAGTGTTTCTCCCTAAAGCCAAACTGGTGATTAGGGATAAGAGCTCTTTGATCAAGTATAGGTTTCATATTTTTTAACAAAAGCTTTTCGAATAGTTTAGAAATTACAGGTAACAAGGAGATTGGCCTATATGATGTCGGTTCATGAGGTGGTTTCCCTGGCTTTGCTATCATGATGACTTCAGCTACTTTCCAAACAGCTGGAACATATTTTAATCTAATAGATGCATTAAACAGGTACGTTAATTTCACCAGCGCTTTCCGTGGCAGATGTTGTAGTACTTGGCCTGTAATAAGGTCGTAACCTGGCGCTTTTTTGATGTTCATATTTTTTCTTATTTCGAATGCTACTTCTTTTGGTGTTACTAATTTTATTTCAGTCAAATCTTGTTGGTGTTCTTGGTATGGCAACTCTTCTGACAGCCCTTCATTTGGTCGAAATATTGTTTCTAAATGTAGCGCAAACCTTTTTGCCTTTTGTTCATTACTTACTGCCCATTTACCATTTAATTCCCTAATTGGAGGAATGGGCGCAATTGGAGCTCTGTATTTCTTCATCGCCTTCCAGAGGGAGTAATTGCTGGTGCGGTCACCGGACAACCTCTCTAATGATTTGGCAATTGAATCATCTTTGTAACTTTGGATAGTTCTTGTCAATATTTTTGTTAAGTGATTTAATATATTTTTATCGGTAGGTGATCTAATGTAGTGCCATTTCTTTCTCTGTCTCCTTTTCTCGACAATTAGGTCAAGGATTTCTTTGGGATATGTGTTACCCTTGCTCCTTATCATAATTTCGGGTGTATTATGCCATGCTGACTGCTGGATGTCGGAAGTAAATTTGTTCACTTCGTAGTCTAGTTGGTCAGCATTTCGCAGGGGCACTTTGAGTTCGATTTTAGCTTCTAAATACGATTGAAAACTTACCCAGTCGGTTTTTATGTTGACCAAGGTGGGGTAGGTTTCTCTGAGAAGGACATTTTCGTCAAGGGTTAAGGTTATGGGAGAGTGATCCGAATTCATGTCAAACCCTTCTTCAATAGCCATATAAGTCGACGAAATATTTTTAAAAAGAAAAAAGTCTATCAAGTCTGGGATTCGTCCTATATCCGTAGGCCAATAGGTCGGTTTCCCAGTAGATATTACTTCGCATTGGATTTCATTCATAGCACTTTTTAGCTCTCTTCCTTTGGTGGAGGTTAATCTGGAACCCCAGTATGTATTTTTGGCATTAAAATCACCACCGAGTATAAATCGATTACCGAGCTTATTCAGAAAAGTGACGTATTGCTCTTGTTTTAATTTATATCTCGGAGGACAATATATGGCTGCTACTGTCAGTGTATATCGCTTGGTTTCAATGCATACCGAAACGGCTTGAATATCACACTCTTCGTGAGTCATGGACGGATAGTGAGAGATATTTTCTTTTATTATCACAGTGCTACCTCCGTTTGCATTATTATATGGATGGATAGCATGATATGATTTATATCCATTTAACTTAATGTAGGACTCTTTCGTACAATGTGATTCTGATATCAAACACACATCTATATTTTCTTTATCTAGGACTACTTGCAACTCATGACGACGTTTGAGCAGTCCATTTGCATTCCAAGTCATGATTTTTAAAACTTTATTCATACACGTTGATTAAAAGTAGCTCTTTTAGTGCTATTTTCAATTTTTTTAAGGCGTTCGTCAAACGTGATCATAAGGTTTAATACCTGATTTAATTTGCCTTCAATTTCCGTGTTTACATTGCGATGATTCACATTGCTATTACGTGTAATATGTGCATACGTACCGTTTTCGCGCTTGCTTTTGCTAGATGCGCAAGGTTGCGATGCAGCCGTGACCTTAATAGGTTTTGACGTGTTTGAATCGCTAGTCTGATTCTGCAAGTGACTTTTCTTCTGAATATTTTTATTTTTAAAATTCTGTAGTTCTTTAGGAACCATACATCCCCTATAGTTAGCAGGGTGCGGTTCGCCACAATGCACACATTTTGGCTTGTCAGTTGCTGGCTTCTGGCAATCTTTCGTTAGGTGCTTGCCTACACATTTAACGCAACGCGGCTCCTTACGGCAATATTTTTGCGTATGACCGTAAGCTTGACACCTTTTGCATTGCGGTATCAATTTAGGAGTCTTTAGAGGGTGTATTTCCACTTTACATCCTAGAATACTGCTGATTTTATAGATATTCTGAATATCTTCTTCTTTACTGAATGTAAGCATGAATAAGTTCAGTGGCTCCTTGTTGTTCCACTTAAGTTTATTCACTGCTGCTTCAATTTTATACCCCTTGTGTTGAAGGTCCTCAACAATTCTTTTGGGGTCGCAAGTGTGGTGCAGTTTTTTAGCAACTACACGAATGGGCCGATCTTGTTTATTTTCATATGAATGCCATAAACAATTATTGGAGGAAAGGTGTAACCTGTAACCTTCCTCGTTAGTGGCATTTACTTTAACAGTATTCCCGCTTAACATTTTCACTGTAAATGGGTCACCTGATAACCCTTCTACCAAAAAATCGTAAAATTTTTGGTAGTTTTGGACACCATCCACTATTATTGGTGGTGGCAAAGGTTTCCTTTTTTGTTTTATTTGAGGCGCATCCTCGCAGTCAGAAGCTGATTTGGGCGGGGGTGAGGGAGATGTGTTCATTTTCCTTTTTTTCTGTTTTTCACACGAACCCACTCCGTTTCTTTCGCTAAATCTTCCTCATCCGTGCAGTATTCCACACACTTTGAGGAAGAACTTTCGGTTGCCTGTTTCGTAACAGGTTGAGGGGTTTGCTTCTGATGAAGCAGTTCCTCGAATTGAGCCTTAAGGCACCGGAGTTGCTCTTTCAGGTCTTGAACCTGTTGTTGCAGTTCTTCATTAGCTGCTTTTTCGTTGCGGTAATGGGAATACAGCAGATGTTCATTTTCCGATTTTAACTTAATACAAGGAGATGAAGCCATCTCGAGCACGTTCTTTGTACACTTTGTTAGCGTCACACGCGGAAGTAGGTCATGATGACTACGCACTGCCGACAGTGGGCACTGGCAGCGGCGCGGGCGGCGCTACCGATGCACTTTTATCACGCGCGGACAGAAATTTGTGTTGCGTTCAACACGTCTGCTCTCTTTGGAGGCACAAGACCGACGATCGACGTCGTCTGTGTAAATTTAAATTTATTGCTGTCACGGTTCCTGAGGTACCGCTTATTGACGGACAGACAGACAATCAGACAGACGGATAGCGAAGTCTCATGAATAGGGTCCGTACGTACCGGGTCCTATTCAGATATGTGGCACACATTATGTAGGTACCTCATAGAATATTTTGGTTTTGTATCTGGTTGCTTGCGAGGTTTACTCTTCGCAGAAGTAGTAGTATATTCATATACAGCTACTAACTTAGGTGTCAAAATTTTCAAGGTGTAGTCGTCAGTGTTTTTACAAACATCCAGGGTTTCCCTCCAGTCGGCCAGCGGAGGGTACAGCACCTCATCTATGGGGTCTCTGTTGGTGTTGGAGTAGGAGGTCGACACGTGCACAAATACCTGCAACAAGTATGTATGCATTTCAAAATATAGTTATAAGATTTTATATTAGTGATTTTACTTTTGAATCAGATAACGTTGTGTGAAAAATGTCCGTGAATCAATATAATATATTATATTATATACATATAATAAAATCGTAACTGTCTGTTTGTCAGCAACCGCTCAACCGATTGCAATGCGGTTTTCTTTATTGCGTTGCGGTTTACTTCAATTAACATTAGGTGTTTGGTTCATCTCAATCGGTTCTTAAATAAAAAAGTTATATCAATGTAAAGAATATGCACTTATAAAATGCAGCGTACGAAGTCGCAGGCAAAATACCTACCCGCGTATTAAATAATAATTAATAGTTTAAAAAACTAAAAAACACGCTTTTGGCACGCACAATTTTTTTTTTATTTTATACTTTTTTCGTATCCCATTCAGCAAACCCTTTCTTTTAATACCCATATCATGGGGATGCATTTCAAATAGCCAATCTGCCATCTTGGATGTCCGTCATGTTGGATTTAAGTCACGTGACTATTTTTTTCGTATTCCTGACAGCAAACCCCTTTCATTTGATACCCATATCATGGAGGTGCATTTCAATAGCCTGTCCGCCAATTTGGACGTCCGCCATATTGAATTTAAGTCACGTGACTATTTTTTTCGTATTTCTGACAGCAAACCCTTTCATTCGATACCCATATCATGGGGGTGGATTTCAAACAGCCAGTCCGCCATTTTGGAGAGACCGCCATATTGTAATTGTAATGACGTTTTTTTAGCTAGTCATATTTTGTCATCAGAACTCAGAGCGTATGCAAAATTTCAGCCTGATCGAAGGACGGGAAGTGGGTCAAATTAACATTCCAAGATTTTCTTACTTACATAGTTGCAAGTGAAGCTAATAGAAGCGTATTAAAAATAACTGTAAAATAGTTTAAAAAACTAAAAAGCACGCTTCAAACCCTTTTATTTAATACCCATATCATGGGGGTGCATTTCAAATATCCAATCTGCCATCTTGGATGTCCGCCATGTTGGATTTAAGTCACGTGACATTTTTTTTCGTATTCCTAACAGTAAACCCTTTTATTTCATACCCATTTTATGAAGGTGCATTTCAAATAGCCTGTCCGCCATATTGGATTTAAGTCACGTGACTATTTTTTTCGTATTCCTGACAGCAAACCCTTTCATTCGATACCCATATCATGGGGGTGGATTTCAAACAGCCAGTCCGCCATTTTGGGGAGGCCGCCATATTGTATTTGTAATAACGTTTTTTAGCTAGTCATGCATTGTCATCAGAACTCAGAGCGTGTGCATAATTTCAGCCTGATCGAAGGACGGGAAGTGGGTCAAATTAACATTCCAAGATTTTCTTACTTACATAGTTGCAAGTGAAGCTAAAAGAAGCGTATTAAAAATAATTGTAAAATAGTTTAAAAAACTAAAAAGCACGCTTCAAACCCTTTTATTTAATACCCATATCATGGGGGTGCATTTCAAATAGCCAATCCGCCATCTTGGATGTCCGCCATGTTGGATTTAAGTCACGTGACATTTTTTTTCGTATTCCTAACAGTAAACCCTTTCATTTGATACCCATTTTATGAAGGTGCATTTCAAATAGCCTGTCCGCCATATTGGATTTAAGTCACGTGACTATTTTTTTCGTATTACTGACAGCAAACCCTTTCATTCGATACCGATATCATGGGGGTGGATTTCAAACAGCTAGTCCGCCATTTTGGGGAGGCCGCCATATTGAATTTGTAATGACGTTTTTTAGCTAGTCATGTATTGTCATCAGAACTCAGAGCGTGTGCAAAATTTCAGCCTGATCAAAGGACGGGAAGTGGGTCAAATTAACATTCCAAGATTTTCTTACATACATAGTTACAAGTGAAGCTAATAAAAGCGTGTTAATAAGTGCAAATGTATATTTCCTAGAACCCAGCCAAAACAAACCAGTAGACGAGGTGAAAGGTCAACCGACTGTCATATTTAAATATACAATTAGCATACAATCAATGATGCTT